>JALAZF010000039.1:6095312-7314375 GCA_022829125.1 Lathyrus tuberosus
ACAAGCTATACGTTATATAACAAAAGCATATAACATGATACCACATCAATCGCACACAAATACGACGGAAAAAGTCGACAGAACGACACGTTTCCAAAACCACGACTTAAATAAATCAGCCACTAATCCCAAAACCATTTTTACAAGAAAGAACATTTCATAAGCTTTCCAACGCTTCGAACGGGGACTAAAACGGACTTACGGATCAAAAGTTATGAATTTTCAAAGTTTCGGAAATTTTCCCTTTCGCCCAGACCTGCGCGCTGAGCGCCCGACCTGCGCGCTGAGCGCGGAACCTGCTACGAATTTCAGCCTTAAAAACACCATTTTTAGACTTTCGGACATCCGTTTTCGATTCCGTAAAAAGCTGCGATCTCAGAATTCGACGTACTACAATATTTTCACTATTAAAAAGCCATCCAACACATTTTACCATTTTAGACATATTTTAAAACATAATTTTATCATTGAATTCTAAATTCGAACTCGATCGAAACCGCGAGAAAACACGTAAACCACCATTCCCGATTAAACCCAAACCTTACCCGACTACACTACACAACTTATTCCGAGTTTCAACCTTGAAAACATCGATTTCCACTCGATTCTACCATTTATGCCCTAAACTCGAATTCTCGATAACTCGACACAAACCCCTCAAATCTCACCAATGTGTATTCCCGATTAAACCCACTCCTCACTCGACTATTCTACGCGAACAGTTTCGAAATCTAACCGCGAAAACATCGATTTTCATCAATTGTTCATCAATTTATCAATTAGAGAAAAGTTGTGAAAACAACCAAAACGATTACACAAACAACACATATACATACACAATCGAAATATAATTGAAACTTCTCACCCTTACCCGATTATTCGCGCTTGAAACGGAGTTATGTCGATTTTTCCCACTTTTCCTCTTCTCCCTTTTCTTTCCTCCCTTTTCTCTTCTCTTCTCTTTCTCTTCTTTCTCTTTCTTTCTCTCATTTTCTCTCTATCTCTTTCTATTTATATATAAAACATAAAACTTACCCAAGCAAAAGACCAAAATACCCCTCAGCTCAAATATCTCTCAAACGCTCTCAAAATGCGATAAAACATAAACAACGATGAAAAATAATATATTGTCAAATAAAAGTCAATAATAAAATAATATAAAACCAAAACCAATTAAATCTACTCTATTAAATAAATCTAACAAAACTGGGGCGTTACAGCAACAGTGGTAGCTGCTAGTTCTTCACGAAACTTGTCTAATTGTGCTTCTTGCACATAGAGTAAGGCTTCCACATCGCACAGAGTAGGAGGTGAAGGGCACCCATACATTTGCATAACAAATGAATTGTACTCTTCAGGCAAACCTTGCAAAATAGAATCCACTTGGTCCTGCTCAGAGATTGAATCACCAACAGCCAAGAGTGAATTTGCTATAGCCTTGATTCTCAAAACATATTCAGTAATGGACTTGGTACCCTTCTTAGTGGATTTGAGTTCAACCCTTAGCTGTCTAACCCTAGCTTCCATTTGTGCATTAAAGAATTGATGAATTTTGTCCCATACCTCATGTGAATGTTTGCACGCAAGAACCCTTGGCAACACGGATTCAGAAATCGTGGACAATAACCAGATGAACAAAGCTTGATCTTGCACAATCCAAGATTCATAGTCTTCAGAAATCAAACCTGTAATCCGATCCTGATTTGACTTGAACTTCTGTGGGATCTAAGGATTCACTACGAATTGATGCATTTTCTGAGAGAGAATCACACCTTCAACCTGTTGATTCCAAAGGAGGTAGTTGTTTTCCTACAATTTGATCGAGAGCTTTGGTCCAAAAGAGTTCGCAGATTTGGACGCAGCAAAACCACTGAAGGTTTCTTGAGACTGAGCATGATTTTTGACTACAAATGCTTGATTATCTTCAGACGCCATGGATGCAAGGTAAGAAGGATCTTGACGATAGAGAACTGAGGTAGAAATCACCGGAATCGAAAACAGCTGGGCAACGAGATTGAGCGGAATAGCGCGGAGGATCGTCACGCGAATGATACCATGTTAGAGTTTCATGTTGATCATCTTTCACTCAGTGAAGATGAATATGACACCAGGAAAATGAGCTTCACTCTGTGAAGCTTAGAAACAAGAAACGAAAAATATGCAGAGTGAAAAATGATAACTTTGCTATTTCATTCATGTTTACACAAGTATACAAGAGAGGGTAATATAGGCAGTGTGACTCAGCAACTATGGACTGAGTTGGTAGTTACATTCAACCAATACAGTTACAACAAACTAACTAACTATTGGATGAGCTGGCACACTCATCTATCTCTAACAATAAACATCTATTTTAATAACTATTCATATTATAAAATACAAACAAATTGTGTATCAAAACAAACCATTATTCTACTTCAATATCTCTACACTCTACTCCAACTCATTCAAACACTAATTTAAACTTCAAAATGTTTTGGAGATATCATTCAAGTGATGTCCTATTTTCAATAGTTCAACCATCCTTTTCAATTAAGCCTTTTAACCCATTCACCTAACGGCCAAGGCAACCTTATATAACCTTTTAATTGAAGTATAATTATTAACTCACCCGACAACATTTTATTAATTCACCTAACGGTCAAGGCAACATTTTATTATACACACAATTATTCTTCCCAAGTACTGTTCAAGCGACATGTGGAAGATGCATGCAAGTTTTCAACAATTTAAAAGAACCATGGTTCATGAGTTTCCACAATTCAAAAACTTGGTTGTTGATTCCATTAGTGTTGATAGGAAAATTAATTAATTTTAAACAAGATAAACAAAGAACAAACTAATATTATTATTTTTAGATTAGTTCTGGAAAGGACAGAGATCCTCGCCGGCTTCGTTAGCTATGCATATTGCGTTTAATAATTTTTTTATTGCAAATTATGTGAATAGATAAATATGTAAGTGGCATTAAACTGTTAACTATAAGATTTGAAAAATTAAAATAAAAGCTTAGCTAAAAGACTTTCTTAATTCTACGAGATAAAAATAATATAATTAAATTAAAAAAAAATGATAACATGCATGATCATAAATTTATAATTGTGATGTTAGACTTTAGAAAACATATTAAAATGTTGCAGAGAATCATCCAATAAAAACATGCACCAACCAGTGTTATATATATATATATATATATATATATATATATATATATATATATATATATATATATATATAACGAGGGACGGCTGTAGCTACCATGTTTAATTAATGTCTATTTTGGGAGAAGGGGCAAGTGACATGTGTTTCATATATTAATTTAATGAAACAGTAATACCATATAAAATAAAGAGTCTAATTGATTAATAGGGTAGGTGCAAAGAAAAAAAAAACACAGTAATTTTGGTCGAATACCAATCTGCAAGGTTCATTCAGATTGTTTGGCATGTTACATTTGTCTTGGGTTCTTATTTTACTTTTATTTATTCATGGCATACTTTATGTCATGAATCGTTTTTGTTTATAATGATAATCCAAAATATATATATTTTTCTATACATATGATATTTCTAAGTTGTAATATATAATTATCCAAAGGCCTTCTTTATGGTTTATTGAAGTCGGCCCTCATATAAATAATGTTTAATTGAAGTCAAATCTGGAGATTAATTAACTAACTTCTTAGCCACAAAATCTTGAAAATGTATGTGGCATTCCCCTCGTGTGTGATATTAATTAAATAATAATTCAAATACTTGCGGCATCGTTTGTAACCTAATACTCCATGCAAACTGTCCAAATTCACACCACAAAATATGCGATGCATGATATAATGATTAAATATCATGGGTATATAAATATATAAATGCAATTTGGTATTAAGGTCCAAGTCAGCATGCATGCATGTATCATGTTTTCATTATAGGTGTACGGTTATTGAATTACTAATTTACTAAATGGATAACCATTGCGTTGGATTTTGTCGGAATTGATAATATTAACATTGTTTTACATCATTGTATCTGTCTGAACCACCGCCAGTAACTTATTTAACTACTATGTGGTCAGCGTATAATTTGCAAATTGCACCATATCCTGTATATATGATTATTAATATTAATATTGTTTTACATTATTGTGACTGAAATAAATCAATATACGAATAAAATGAAAAGTCGGTATTTTAAAATAAAATATTTTTATTTATTTATGTTTGATTAAATAAAGATCAACAAAATTTAATTTCATAGCACAATAACAATTTAAAAAATTAAATAAGAGGGATACTAGAGATTATTAGAAGTCTAGCTTAGGCAACTAGTCACGTAACTTTACATATGCATTGATGTATGTCAATATGAATGGATCACCATGCACATACATATATATAATTGTAACTAATTAACTCTTGTACCATCCATCATCCATTCTTTACTATATATAAGAGGCTATGGTGTTGTAAATGGTGAGAGAGATTGAATGAATAATGTGAGAAATACATTCTATCATGATATCTCTTTCTAATGAAAAGTCGGTATTTTAAAATGAAATATTTTTATTTATTTATGTTTAATTAAATAGAAATCGATAAAATTTAATTTCATAGAACAATAACAATTAAAAATAAATAAATAATAGGGATACTAGAGATTATTAGAAGTCTAGCTTAGGCAACTAGCCACATAGCTTTACATACATTGATGTATGTCAATATGAATGGATCATCATGCATCAGGGTCGGACCAACATATAAGGAGGCCTAAGGCTAATATCTATAATATAAGAAAATTAGATGTTGTGAAAAACTTAATTTTGCTCTTATATATATTTCTGCCATGTCATCGTTGTAGGGGCATTTTGTGTCCAAAATTTACTTTTTCCAACCAAACTACTTTTTCTAATGATATGGTTACACACTTTATAGGAATTCCTTTGTATTTATTTGTTAACTACATTAATGGATTTTACCAAAATTGATTTCAAAGCAATTGTTTGATTTCCATTTGGTTTCTTTTCCTGGTTTCCAGTGCAACAAATATGACACTTCTTACAACTCTTTCTTTTCTCTCTCACACAGAAAATCTATAAAAAAATCTTTATTTTCTCTATCTCACTCCATCTTTTTCATTTCTCTCTCTCTCTCTCTCTCTCTCTCTCTCTCTCTCTCTCTCTCTCTCTCTCTCTCTCTCTCTCTCGCTCTCTCTCTCTCTCTCTCTCTCTCACTCACTCTCACTACATCTCTTTCGTCTCTCTCTCTCTCTCTCTCTCTCTCTCTCTCTCTCACACACACACACACACACACACACACACTCCAACTTTTTCTTCTCTATATCCAACCTCATCCTCTTTAATTCTTCAAGGTCTTCAACATAAGTTAATCTTTGAAAAACTTTAGCTCAACTTTGAAGGTGATGTTTCCTAATCTGACACCAACGTCAAGATTTCTGGACTGATTTGTTGTTGCTTCTACTGCTGATTTTCCTGCTCACATCTGTTATTGGTTTTTCATTTGATACAAGTTTCTGTTGCACTGATGTGGTTGATGTTGTTAATGCTTGAAGGTTGATGTTGTTAATGTTTGAAGTTTCTGCTAAGTTTAGTACACTACTACAAAAGCGCAAACAACAACGCCAAGTTTACAACGGATTCATATACACCGTTGTAATAGATTAATTTTTTTGCGCCCAGTGAGTAGCTGGATTAATAAACTGTAATTTAATGATGGTTGTCTTTAAAAACCGTAGTAATAAATGATGTGTAGCAAGCTTCGATTCCCAACAACTACATTTTTTCCATTATTTAGAATACATTAAGTGTGTGTCACTTAAGTCCATTATTTAAAAAATAAAATGTAAAAGATTTTACAACGGTGAAGTAAATCAACCGTTGTTATAAGCTTGTGTCACTTAAGTACATTATTTAAAAAAGAAATTGTAAATGATTTTACAACGATGAAGGAAATCAACCGTTGTTAGTGGACTTACAATTCCACTACGGCTGCGTTACCCAACCGAGATTAAAGGGTTTACTAATAAATTAAAATAAAACTTATTCTGTATTTATTTCATAAGACGCCCTAGGCGAATAAGCGAGCCAGAGACGCGTAATCTTTACGCTCTTCGTATCCATTCATTTGGAGCTCAAATATTCACCCTCTTCGCTCATTTAATTATTCACCTTCGAAGTACGGTACTCTTTAACATCTTCATTTCTTTTTTCTTGGTTTATGTTGTATATGCTCAAATATTCACCCTCTTCGTTCATTTGATTCCTCAGCTTCGAAGTATGGTACTCTTCAACATCTTCATTCCTTACGTGCATAAGATTCCCAGCTTCGAAGTACGCTATTCTTCAACATCTTTATTCTTTTTTCTTTGTTTATGTTGTATATGCTCAAGTCAGTATGAGAGTACATGTTTCATATGCTTTATGTTTAGATTTGCATGTACATATGCTTAAGTTTTTTATTAGATTTTGTTGTGTCATTCACATTATTATACGTGTATAAATTTTAGAAGTTGTTATGGATCGTAGTTAGATGAAAGCCGATATATTATGTCCAGTTTATGAGAACAGAGTTCTTGAATTCCTTGAATACGTTGATAAACATCTTCCCGACAATAATGGTATATTTTATTGTCCTTGTGTTGTTTGCGCGAATATAAAAAACGGTACAAAGAAAGAAATATTCCATCACCTTTGTTGTGATGGTATATGTTAAAATTATATAATATGGACGTGGCATGGTGGGGTGGATAAAGAGGAAAATCAGGCGTCACAAAGTCAAAGAGTGGATGAAGATAAATATATGGAATATCAACTAGAGGATATGTTCCGTGATATTGGGGAATCTTCTTTTAAGAATGCTCATATTTATGATACTTTATGTAGTGATAAAGACACCCCTTTATATAAGGGATGCACAGATTTTACACAATTGTCGGCGGTGTTAAAGTTGTTTAATCTGGAGGCAAAAATTGGATGGTCGGATAAAAGTTTCACGGAATTACTTGAATTGCTAAAGCAAATGTTACCAGAAGATAACAAATTGTCGGATCGTTGCTATGAGGCCAAGAAGATATTGTGTCCAATGGGTTTGGAGTATATCAAAATAGGCAAAATAACCTTTTTCGTCCCTTAACTTTGCCCCAGGGTCCAGTTTGGTCCCTTAACTTTAAAAAGTGGCTAGTTCGTCCCTTAAATTTTAAAATTGTATCACATTTATCCTTCCGTCTGGTTCCGTTAGTCAAATGCCACGTATTTCAAGGTGGAATTTATGTGGTTGGCGTGGAAATGAGGATGTGTTAAAACAAATTGAAGTAGTTTTTCATTACCCAGAACATCAAAAGGTTAAAACAAATTGGAGAAGCTCAACGAAGCTCTGCTAGGGAAAACGCAAAGGGATTGAAGCAGACGCGAAGGATTGTTGCAGACGCGAAGGATTGAAGACGACTCAAGAAGTGTTTATCAAAAGGCTAGTTCATTTCTTTCTGATTTAGGTTAAACGAAAATTTAGGGTTTATGTTCAGATTTAGGGTTTTTGTAAAATCGTTAGTGTAAACTCTAATTATTTAGATAATATGATTAGGTGTCATGGATGAATTCATAAATCTCAAAATTCATCATAGTGGTGGATTCACTGATGAGGGTCTTAGTGTATATGAGAATGGAGTAGTAATTGATTTGAGAGTAGATGTAGACTTGGGTTATAGGGAGTTTGAAACAAACTATTACAAGTGTCATACCCCAAATTTTGACCACTAAGATTTCCCATCATTGTGCAAATCATCATCACAATATGGATGAACCATCATGCCTCATCAAAAGCCTCAAGGGTTGTTGAGCATTCACTACAATCAAAATTAGGGTTTCAAGCCCTCTCAGAGCTTCTAGACAAAGGATCAATCAAGGAATGACATGATCCTCAAATTGTCTAAACCTCTCAAGTATATACTAAGGATCAAGAGGACTCCCACTTCAAGGATTAAGCACAAGGTTGCTCCCTTCTAGGTGGATCAAGTCTCAAGATCGACAGTGTCACCAAATTAGGGTTTTGGTCGACCAGGGCCTCCAGTTGGAAATTTTCCTCTGGGCATGAGCCAAAGATCCAAAACATAACCTAATATACCCCATGGAACCTCATGGACCCAATTATCAAGTCAATTTTGCCTCAAGGGATGCATACATCAAAAATCAGGAATTAGGGTTTCTTGACCTAATTCACCCCTAAGTTGACTTTTGGGACAAATCATGAACCAAGACCTCAAGAGATGATTTGAGGGTCTCTAATATACCATATTGATCCATTTGGAGCAATGGATTAATCCAAGAAGCTTAAGCAACAAGCCTCAATTTCATCTGCACCACAATTAGGGTTTCACGAGGAAAGTCAACTGTAACTTTGACTTTTGACCAGGACATGCTCCCAAACCCTAAGACATGATTCAATATACCCTATGACACCCATGGAACATGTCCATCAAGTTTGATTTAGGTCAAAGACATGATTTCCTGAAGAATTGCACAGTTTGGAATTCATTTGATAAAAAGTCAACTGTGCACAAAAGTCAACTTTGACTTTTTGAGATTTTTCACCAAAATGGATTTTTAACCCTAAAATGATGTTAATGTATGATTTGAATCATCATTCATAAAGAAAAATCAAAGAAAGTGGGATAACTTGTAAAAGGGGTAACCATAAAAACTTAGAAAAATTTCTAAGTTATGGAAAAAGTGACATTAATGTGCCAACTTTGGAGGACCATAACTCCTAAACCACAAGGCCATTGTTCCCCATTCAAAGCTTGATTTGTAGATCACATTGCCCTCTACAAAAGCTTCACACTGACCTATGTCCAAATTCCTCATGGATTTTGAGGTATGGAGTGATCAAAATCAAGAAAAGTCACTTTGTTCCAACACTTAGTGAAAATTTCACTAAGTCAGAATCTGCCTTTACTTTTTTTCCAAATGTAGGGGGATTTTTCACTTGGATTCAAAAGAGATCAAAACCAAAGATGTTCAAACAGTTGTTGTATCATGTAAGGGCTTTCCAAAATGGCCAAGAACATTACCAAATTCAATTTGAGCCATGAGATATGACATTGGCAAGTTGCCTTGCTGAAATCTGCCAAGGCAAGGCAGATTTTTGCACTTTTGGCCGATTTGCCAAAATCAGCCAAATCCAAATGCTCCTATCCACTTGGACACCTCTGAGGATTTAATCTAAAGGGGACAATCACTGAGCCAAGCCTCCAAAGTCTTTGGAACAAGAAATAACATGTTGAACCTAGAATTGCCAAAATAGGGACAAGACTCCAACTTTGGATTAGAGCATTCAATGGAAGCATCAAGGTGGCATTAACTGAGCTCTTAGCAACTGAATTCAGTTAAGACTTATCCAAGACCAAGGGGACCAGCAGCCTGTGCCCTAACCTCTAGTCAATGGCTAGAGGAGACTTGGATTTTCATTTGCCAACATTGGCCAAACCTACTCAGCAGTTGCCATTCACTATTCCTTGCAAAACAAACTTGCTCTACTATAAATAGAGCTCAATTGTGATCAGTTTAAGTACACAAAAGGCCTACAACACTTGCCTTTCTCAAAAACCACTTCTCACTCTCAAAAATGCCTTTCTTAGCAAGTCACTATCGGGTTTTTCATTAGAGAGCAATTCCACTCAAACCAATCACACACACACCTCATATACATCATATGTGAGCTGATCAAACACTTAAACAACAACTGGAACACTAATTTCTCAGAATCACCAGTCAATTGCTCAAGGTTTTAACCAAGTTGCAGTTGAGATGCCTTGAAGTGATCCAGCCATTCTCAATCAAGTCCAAGCATTCAAACACACTCCGTTGGGTGTAGGGAAGCTGTTCAGATCATCACAATTCATCTGTAACACTTCCTACTCAGAAATCAATTTGCTCTTGCTGTCACGACCTAGAGGTAAGCCTAAACTTGGTCATCTCTCAATCTATGCATATTTCCTCGCACAATACTTTTGCCAAATGTTCATAATCATGCATGGAATGTTTCCCCTCAAGTAATTGCTTTGTTTGAATCGTGTATCAAAAATCCCAGCCTTCATGCAGAATTTAGGGTTCTTGAGGATTTTTCGTGATTTCTTGTTTTATGCTTAATTTAAATGAAATTAATTGTCATAAACATGATCGTGAGGTTGAGACGAGCATATTGATATGTGGATTGCATGATATAATCAAGTATTCAGTGAGATTGGATAGAAAATGCAAATCAGCCAAACCCAGAACACGCGCGTGTTCTTCAGCTGTTCTTGGCGCCATTTCTTTCAAATTCAAATATTTGAATTTTGTGATTTTATTTAATTGATTCAAAAATTAATTTCTCACTGAGTTTTAATGATTTTGAGTTGATTCTTTTTTTAATAATTCACAAAAATGTTAAAATATTTTATTTTCCCAAAAAATCCCAAAAATATTATTTATTTCATATAATTGATATTTTTGCAAAGAATTAATGTTTTAATTGTTTTTAACATTTAAAATATTTTTTCCACCTTGATTTTGCAACTTTTAATGCCTTCTAATTATGTTGTAGGTCAATACTTAATTTTTGAAGCATTAATCCAAGATCACAATTTGTTTTCCATATGTTAAACAATTTTGATCATTTTAATTGAATTTTTATTCAATTAAAACACATTTTGAAAACAAATTAGGGTTTTGGATTAATTCAACCCTCATAAATCATTTTCAAAACTTTTGGGCCTCTAATAGAGTGTAAGACCCAATCCTTTTTTTGACCAAATCATTTTTGGGCCTCAGTGTATTGTATAAGTCCCGATACTGTAAAAAACAAACGGCGCGATCGTCGCCTTTTGAAAAATAACAATTGGGCCTCTCCTTGAGCTATAAGACCCATTCAAAACTTTTGGGCCTCTAATAGAGTGTAAGACTCAATCCCCCTTTTAACCAAAACCATTTTTTGGGCCTCACTTATTGTATAAGTCCCTCTGCGTTAAAAGAAAACCTCGGCGCGATCGCCATTTTTAACGAAAAATAAATTGGGCCTACCCTCGTGTTATAAGCCCCACTCTTTTTCTTTAAAAACCTTTTGGGCCTCTTAATAGAGTGTAAGACCCATCCCTTTGTACAGAAAACAATTTTTGGGCCTCAGTCACGTGTATAAGTCCCTCTGTACAAATTCAAACAATGCGATCACTGATAAAACCCCGGGCCTCTCCTTGAGCTGTAAGCCCCAAATCTTTTCTTTTTCAAAGCACTTTCTCCTTTGATTTTGAAATATACTGTTTTTTCAATCTTTCTTTGTTGAACAACTAACCAAACAGCATGGAAGCTCTACAACCGAGTAAGTGTTTATATGCTTTCATTTACCGCTTTCATATACATATAACTGTATTGTGGGGCTGTTTCACTGTAAGTCTTCTTTCATAAACTCATATCAATTGTGTAATAATAGTATAGATATTTAGAGTTTCCCCGGCAACTACGTCTAGCATTAAGCCCGTTGATCACTCTTAGAAATAGTCAAAACTAGATCCCCATAGGATTACCAGACACAGTCTTCCCTCCTCTTGGGGTTAAACAATATGGAGATATGAAAGACAGCATTCTCTGTGAACCCTTTCATAGACTGTCACTCGTAGAAGTTGTCAAAGAAACTCTACTCCCCATAGATGATCTTTTCTCCGTGAATGGCATCTCTTGAGTTTCTTCCAAATTCTCGGACTTTCCTGGCTTGATCTATTCTCGGTGAATGGCATGTCTTGAACTTCTCGGGGTTTGGGGACCCACAGGCTTCTTAAAAGCACTTGTCAAGAAACTCTATTCCCCAGAGATGATCTTTTCTTCGTGAATGGCATCTCTTGAGTTTCTTCCAAATTTTCAAACTTTCTTGGCTTGATCCATTCCTCGTGAATGGCCTGTCTTGAATTTCTCGGGGTTTGGGGACCCAGCGGCTTCTTAAAAGCATCGTCCTCCTCTTGGGCATTATACAAGGACCCACAGGCTTCCTAAAAGCGACCCCGCCTCCTCTTGGGCTTAGTACAAGGACCCATCGGCTTCTTAGAAGTATTCACAGCCTCCTCTTAGGCTTCGTATAATGATCTCTTCCTCCGGGAATGATAGCCTCCTCTTAGGCTTAGTACAAGGACCCGTCGACTTCTTAAAAGCTTCCAGCCTCCTCTTGGGCTTCGTACAAATTGTCCTGACGACCTCCTAGAGGTATAGGAACATAACTTAGTCATCTTCATAGAACAGTCCTTTCAAAGAGTCTACTACTGTTTCTCAAAGCATAGTACAAAACATGAAACTCTAGACATGGACAGTCTAATTTCCTTGAATCTCAAAGACATTCTCAAGTGACCCCTTCAAAAATAGGAAGAAAACCCGTAGACTCGGATAGTCTCAATACCCTTTGGATTTCCCACTTCCTTAAAGAACAGGAAATATCCCTGATCCTCGAATCAAATCCTTGAGTACAGTGTTACTCATATAAGAACTGATTTTCTCTTTAAATCAGCATACTGGACCTGTCACTTAACTGAAACAGCGCCATAGCCTCCTCTTGGGCTTTGTACAATGATTCTCCCCAGCGGAGCTAATAATTATCGCCTCTCTCTCGGGCTTTGTAAGAGATACCAGAGACTCCCTCGTTGAGTCAATTACCCATTTCGCCTCCATCTCGGGCTTCGTACGAGATACAAAAACTCTCTTGTTGAGTCAAATAGCCTCCATCTCGGGCTTTATACGAGATACCCAAAGATTCCCTTGTTGAGTCAAAACCTTTTAGCCTCTCTCTCGGGCTTTGTACGAGACACATATTAGCCTCCTCTTAGGCTTTGTATAAGAAAACCACTGGTTGATCCAATCAACCTTTTAGCATCAAAGTTGTGCCTCGTTCACAGTACACAAACATCAACAACTCCTTCCCTTTCATCTAATTGCTGTAAGCGGCAAGCCTCTGGATCATCTACATCCATGCCACTGTCCCTCTTTTAGCATGAGAAATTCCTAAGGAAAGATGGCATTTCTCTAAACTGAGTTAAAGTCTTCCCCTTCAGGTTGGAAATCCCCTATAAAGGAAATTATGGCATTGCCGGATTCACACATCCCGGTTAAAGTAATTCTCCTTTATAAACAGTTGTGATAGACAAAACCCCTCTTTAGAGATGACAAATTCTCTCTAAAATCAACACCCTTTTAGCTTCATATCTTGGGCTTTGAACAAGATACAAATAGACTCTTTAGCTTCACATCTTGTGCTTTGAACAAGATACAAACTACCTTTCGCTTCACGTCTTGGGCTTTGAACAAGACACCAAAACAACCATTTCCTCCAATAGAATAGGAGGAACTACGAACGCTCTGATTTCCCTGTTTCGGTAAATGGGAATACGTAGGCATAAGATTGAAAGAAAAAATCTTAGCGAGCACACTAATCAAAAACCCTAAATCCCATACTCTCATATATCTATCAAAAAGCATCAGTCCTAACATCCTAATCCTTGTTCCCCGCCAGAAGCCTGTCGTTCTGTCAAAATAACACAAGAAAGGCCCCACCACATTGATCGCATCTGTAACCTAACAGACCGCTGTTTAACCTCAGTTTGCAAGCAGGGTTAATTGGAGACATCTATTTCCCTTCCTTCATCAGCTTTAATAGGATAAAAAATGAATCGACCTGTAGTAAACAAACCCAAAGAGCGGTAGCGCTTAAGAACCGCGTCCAAAATCGCTCGCTACAACAAGGACCCTCAATTTGGTATGAATGCACTTGGCATGGGCTAATAACAGAATGAGGTTTGGTAATTTGGATGAGAATGACATTTTGCCCAATATTAGAAAGAAAGTTTATGTCACAAGCACATACACCAACAACTGGCTAGTAAGGTATGTAATATCAACACACATTAATTCTTTAGGGTGCCTGTAACATACAGTTCAAACATGTGACTCATTTATTCTGTTTGTTTCTTTCTTTAGGATGTCTGATGAACATATATTTGAAGTAAGGCACTTGGAGAATCAAGCTGATAAATTTGTTGTGAACCTGAAAGATCACATATGTTCATGCAGAAGATGGGAACTCACAGGACTCCCATGTGTTCATGCTTTGTCTGCTATGAAGAGTAGGAATTTCAAAATAGATAGTTACATCCCAGAGTATTATAGGATTTCAAAGTACAAGGCAGTTTATAAGCATGTGATCTACCCTGTTAATGGATCAAACTTGTGGGTTAAGACACCATATCCTGATGTGCAACCACCCAAGTTCAAGAAGATGCCTGGTAGACCTAAAAAGAGGAAGAATTTAGAACAAGGAGAGATTGATTGCTCTGATCGCAAAATGAGAAGAACTAGTTTCTTGGTGAAGTGTTGTAGGTGTAAGAAAACAGGACATTACAAGTCTACTTGTAAGGACACAACAATTTAGATTGCCCAACAATCTACCCAAGCCTCTCAGACTTCTACTCAGACTGCTCAACAATCTTCCCAAGACTCTCAGACTACAACTCAGTATGCTCAACAATCTACACAAGCCTCTCAGACTACAACTCAGAATGCCCAACAATCTACCCAATCCTCTAAGCAAAAGGCTGCTCAGAAGACACATGGTCCTGCCAAGGGCAAGATACAAAAGCTACCTGTTAGGAAGGAACCAATGCCATTTGTAACCAGGTTGTCTGCAGCCAAGAATGTTGTTGGTCAAGTCACTAGAAGATCTACTCCAACTAAGAGGACAACTCCAAAGAAGAATCCCTAGAAATATTTAGGATTAATTAGTTTATGTTGTATTTTATGCACTATGGTATTGATGTAATGAACAAGTTTATTGTGTTATTTTGTGCACTATGGTGCTGAACAAGTTTATTGTGTATTTTGGTGCTTCTGTTATGAACCTAATTGTATCTACTACCAGTTTGGTGCACTTTGGTGCTTATGTTATGGACAAAAATATCTACTGCAGTTTATGAGTATATTTTGTCATTAACATATTCTGTTATGAACATATTCTGCTTGTGAACATTTTCTGTTATAGATCATTTCCAGTTATGGAACAATTATGGGTCATGTCCAGTTATGTTACAATTATAGGTCATTTCTAGTTATGGAATAATTATAGGTCATGTCCAGTTATGTTACAATTATAGGTCATGTCCAAATGTGTTATGAACAAATCTGTTATGAACATATTCTGTTATTGAACATTTGACAATTCTGTAGTAATTATGGAACATTATAGATCATGTCCAATGTTATAGGTCATGTCCAAATTTATAGGTCATGCCCAAATTTATAGGTCATACCCAAAAATTACAGGTTAGTTACAACATTAAAAACAGATTGTGAAGATCAAACTCATAAAATACATTCTTAAAAGGTTTCAACAATCATTCAAGATAACATCAAATACAAACATTCAAGATAACATTACAACTAATACAAACAACTAACTTATTTTAACTAACCTAATTCATTCTAAAAATCATTACAATGATAATTATCAAAAAAATCAAATTCCATATTTTTTTCCACTTGATGATATTCTTTATTTCAGCCTCAATAATCATCAGCTTTTTCCCAAGTTCTTCAATGTCTTTTTTTGCTTCATCCAGTCCCTTTGTAACCACACTCATCCTATACATCAACAATTTTTCCTTCTCATCACACGCATCCTCATGGAACCAACCAAAATAATTGCATCCAACTTGCATCTGAAATTTGCATTGTAAGAAGTTCAAGATAAATTTATAACAGAAAGTAAACACTCATAAAATATATTGGATACCTTATAATTGGGACAATCCCATAAGAGTTTTCCCATATTCTTTACAGGTTTTGCCCTTTGAAGAACAACCATGTCTCCACAATGACACATGGGCTTCCTTCTTGAACTTCAACTGCCTATTGAATCCCCACTTTCTGAAATTTTCTTACTCAACATCGACGAAGAACAACCCAATTTCATGCTTGGATGAACACTACCGTTGATTTTTGAATGAAATTGTGAAGAAAGAAGAAGAATTCGATTTGCCCTAATAATGAAATAAGGGAGAACGACCACTGCAAACATAACCAAGAAAGAAGAAGATGATGCTCTAAATCCATGTCAGCTGCCACGTAACCAAGAATAAACGGACGTTTGAGCCAACTAACGACAAGGACTACTTTGACACCATTTTAAAAGTTAAGGGACGAACTAGCTACTTTTTAAAGTTAAGGGACCAAACTGGACCCTGGGGTAAAGTTAAAGGACGAAAAAGGTTATTTTGCTATCAAAATACATGCTTGTTTTTTCTACACCTCACTAAACATTAATTATTAATCACTAATTACCCTAATAAATCCTAAATTATCCAAAATAAATGACTAAACTCCTAATATCTTTAAATTATCTTAATATTAATTATAAGATGCAAAACATTAAATTTTATTTATTTTTGAGAGTTTTGGTAGCAGAAAATATTTTCAGAATAATGATAATTCACAAATCACAAATAAAAATAGAATAACAACTTGATTTATGTAAAAATAATTTTCCTTTGTGATTTTTTTATGTAAATAGGATAAAAAAATTAACTTATTAAAATATGATAATAATTTTAAATTCATCAAACATCACCCAAAAGCATCCATCAATTCATACAACAATCATGACAGTAAAAGAAAACCAACCTACGGGATTGAGGTTTATCTCGGTGAGCAAAATTAATGAGCTTTTAAACTCTCTCCCTTTTTATGCGATTGATTTGATCTTTTTCTTTTTTTTCCCTTTTGTCTTTGAACCGATCCTTTCATTTTGTCATTGATAGAATAGATACTGGTAGGAGTTTTTTTAGGGTTTAGTGTTGTTGTTATTCTTCAGTGTGAAGAACAATAACTTTAGGGATTGAATATATGAATTGTGGATGAGAAAAGTGTAGAACATAGGTGTTATTTATAGATAAAATTAGGTTAAAAAATAAATGTGATTGTCTATTTTTAGAATGCCTTAATTTGACCTGATTCTACCTATTTCTTAAAGCTCAAGTCAATAAATCTGGATGGATTCATGACTTGGTGAATTTAGATTAAAAAAAATATTTTAAATAATGAAAATAATATGATAATCTAATAATAACAAAAAAATTGATTTTTTTTTATTTTTTATTTTTTTGAGATTTTATGCATAAAATCATGATTTTGATGAAAAAATAAAATTTTAAAAAATGCATTAATAATAAATACGAAAATTTATAATAAAATGATAAAAAAATGTTATTTTTATGATTTTGTGTGATTTGTAATTAATGAAAAAAGTTAGAAGTAAAGAAAAATAAATAAAAGAAAAAAAAAAGCATTAAAAGTGAGAAAGGTGGGATTCAAACTCATGACCTCTCACACTTGTACCTCCTATACATGCTCTTCAACCAAATGGGTTAATGTATTTAGTTGAATTAGAAAGGAATCATAATACTAATATGTTAATGAGAGTTAATTACATGTTTTTTTAATAATATTAAAACCCTTATAATTTCATCAATCTATACTTTTATTAAGTAAATGTTGCCCTTAATAATTTTTATAACTCAATAAGATATATTATCCTAATTACTAATCCTATTTATTTTCCTAAAAAAATTAATAGTAATACCCATTTTTAGTATACTCTTATAAATTATGTTATTTCAAAAAATCTAAATAATACCCCTAAACTAAGATCAACTCCTAATAGGGACTAAAAAATAAAATGATCCCCTTTGACTTTTTAAGTCATTCGGGTTGACCAGATGATTGGTATGCTCTGGATATGTTAATATTAACTAGAAATGAAGATAAAAGGTCGTCAAAATTTGGGGTATGACAGTTGCCCCTATTTAATTAGCTTCAAAATTAGAGGATGATGACAGTGAGCCTTCATCTTCTCATGGTGGAAGATGATTAAATATCGAGAGGGACCCAAATTTTGATCACGTAGTTAATAGATCCTAGGGATGTGCAAGGATTGCACTTTACTTAATACTCTATTAGTATCCTAAACCATCTTTGATAGAAACCCTAGTAGAACCCTTGTTGATCAACTTGCTTACGATTTCCCTAATCACAGAAGTCGGATAGGACTCTGACGATCCTCCGGTCATTGTTTGATAAACCCTGGTAGAACTCCTGATGAAAGTCTTAATAAAATCTCTGGTAAAACCCTTGATACAACTTCTAATGGAACCCCTGATGATAAAACTCTGATGAAACCCATTGACAAATTCCTAATGAAACCCTTTGATAAATCCCTTATAATCACTTTCAACCTCTCAGGGTGAAACTGGCATAAGATCCCTATGATCATCCGATCGTGTACTGGAATTGGGTAGGACGATGGTGATACCTTGATCACTCTGGATGAAACGCTTTAATAAAATTCAGATGCAACCCCTTTATAAAATTTTGGTGAATCCCTCTTGATACAATTCTGGTAGAACCCTTTGATGGAACCCTTTGATAAATATTCTGATAGAATCCCTAGATGAAACCCTTGATAAAAATCTGGTAGAACCCCTTGATAAAATTCTAGTAGAACCCCTTGATAAAATTCTAGTAGAACCCCTAGATAAAATTCTGATAGAATCCCTTAATTAATTTCCGGTAGAACCCCTTGATAAAATTCTTGTAGAACCCCTTGATGGAACCCTTGATGAGACTCCTGATAAAACCCCTTTGATATAAGCCCTTGATGAAACCCCGAATGAAACCCATGATAAAACCCTTGATGATATCTCTTGATAAAACCCTTTTGATGAAATTCCTTGATAAAACTCTGGTAAAACCCTTTAATAGTAAATCCTGGTGAAACCCTTTGAAAAAACCATGATGAAACCCCTTGATAATAACATTTTGTCGAAACTTGGTAAAACCCTGGTGAACCCTTGGTGGAATCTTGTGGATAATGCTCTGATGAAAACCCTTTGATAGAACCCTTTTGATAAAATGTCTTGATAAAATCCTTTGATAAAATCCCTTGATAAAATTCCTTGATAAAATCCCTTAATAAAACCTTTTTGATAAAATCCCTTGATAAAACCCTTTGATAAAACCCTTTTGATAAAATCCCTTGATGAAATCTTGATGTATTTGATGAAACTTATCCCGTGTGTGGGATAGGTTGCTAAGTTGGGGATATGAGAGGTGAAAACCTTCTCACTGGTTGATGAAGATCATTCAGGATGACCGACTACTAGATAGATTCTTTTGATGACTCACAGTGAGTGAGCTTGCTGGGGAAATCCTTTTTTAAAAGGCCCTTGCAGAAATGTTACTTACTAGGGAACACCAATAAGCATTCTTTTTTGGGGAATTGTACTTGTGAGACTATTGGGTCGAACTCATGATGTGTCGAGGGAAAGTTTTCATGTATTTCGACAGGAGACAAGCATGAAGTCGAAGCTGGGTCACATGCTGTAGTTGAAGGATACATATTGTAGTCGAAGTCTGTTCTAATATGTATTGTCGAAATGTTTGTCTAATTGGGCCTTGTGTTAAGGATCCAATTGTTTAGGTAGCTTGGGCTGCAAGTTATCTAGTTAGTCTATAAATAGGCTAGTACACTCAGTTTATTGAGTGTGGCAAATTGTGATATTCATTTGTAATCATTTGTAACCCTAAATGGGAGAGTGAATAGTAAACAGAAAATTTTGCCCCATTCCTTGTTGTTTTTCTTCTTGTTTCTCCATTAACCCTAACCCTTGTGTGTTTCTTGATCATAAATAAACCGTTAATACTTTGTGCAAAGGCATCGTTTTTCACAACAAATTGGTGCGGTGAGCGTGGAGAAGATGTCTTCAACAAAGTATGAGATTGAAAAGTTCACCAGAGTGAACGACTTCGGTCTATGGAGCTTGAAGATGAAAGCCCTACTGGTTCAGCAGGGTTGTTTGGAAGCATTGAAGGGAATGGCATGGACGTTGCGTTAACGGAAAAGGAAAAGACTACCATGATAGAGAAAGCACACATCGCAATATTGTTGAGCCTTGGTGATAAGGTTCTGCGACAGGTATCAAAGGAGACGACGGCATCGGGGTTATGGGTGAAGCTTGAAAGCTTGTACATGACTAAATCTTTGGTAAATCGTTTGTACCTGAAGCAGGCTTTGTATTCATTCAAGATGAATGAAGATAAAGCATTGACGGAGCAGCTGGATTCGTTTAACAAGCTGATTCTTGATCTTGAAAATATTGATGTGAAGATCGATGACGAAGATCAAGCACTGTTGTTGTTGTGTGCTTTGCCCAGAACGTATGCTCACTTCAAAGAAACCCTCTTGTATGGAAGAGAGTCCCTGACCTTTGAAGAAGTTCATGCAACCTTGTATTCGAAGGATTTGAACGAAAGAAAGGAGCAGAAACCATCATCATCAGTTGGCGAAGGGTTGTCCGTGAAGGGGAAATCCTCAAAGAAAGATGTTAGGTTTGACAAGAAGAAAGGTAAGGCTCAGCAGAAGTCTTGTAGTGGTGATATGTCTGGTATTAAATTTTATCACTGTAAGAATGAGGGTCACACAAGAAAGGTCTGCCCTGAGCGCCTGAAGAATCATGGAGGTAAGGAAAATGGCAATGCAGCTATTGTGCGAGATGGTTATGAATCATCTAATGTCCTTGTAGTTTCAAGCAGTAACTCTTGCGAAGAGTGGATTATGGATTTTGGATGTACTTGGCATATGACTCCAAACAAGATTGTGTTTATAGAATTATGTGATCAAGATGGTGGATCAGTGCTGCTGGGGAACTTTAAAGCTTGCAAGATTGCAGGTATTGGATCTGTTAGATTCAAGCTCCATGATGAGTCAATAAGGTTATTGACTGGGGTTAGGTATGTACCTGACCTTAAGAGGAATTTAATTTCTCTTGGTGAATTCGACAAGAAAGGATATGTCTTCAAAGGAGAGCAAGGTATCCCGAAAGACTTGAAGGGGTCGAAGGAAGTCTTGAGAGGCATGAAGAAACAAGGCTTGTATACCCTTGAGGCTGAGGTTGTAAGTGGTTCGACAAATGTTGTATCCATGAAACCTGTGTCGAAGACAGAATTATGGCACATGAGATTGGGCCATGTCAGTAAAAGAGGCATGGTCGAATTGGGGAAGCAGAACCTGCTAGGAGGTGACAAAGTCGAAAAGTTGGAGTTTTGTGAATCTTGTGTATTTGGTAAATCTTGTAGGGCGAAGTTTAACAAAGGCAAGAAAAGAACACATGGATCCCTAGATTATATTCATGCTGATCTTTGGGGGCCTGCAAGGAATCCTTCACACTCAGGTGCAAGGTATTTTCTATTCATCGTTGATGACTATTCCAGGAAGTTATGGGTATTCATTCAGAAGGCGAAGGATGAAACTTTTGAGAATTTCAAAAGTTGGAAGGTTCTGGTCAAAACTCAAACTGGCAGAAAGGTTAAGAGGTTGAGAACCGACAACGGTCTTGAGTTCTGCAACGAAGCGTTCGACAGTTACTGTATTGAGTCTGGGATTGCAAGGCATAAGACTGTAGCAGGTACTCCTCAACAAAATGGCTTAGCTGAGAGATTCAATCGGACAATCCTTGAAAGGGTTAGATCTATGTTGGTTAGTGCTGGATTGAAGAAGGTGTTTTGGGCGGAGGTTGTTTCGACAGCAGCTTATCTGATAAATAAATGTCCCTCGAATGCCCTGGGAATGAAGACACCTGAAGAAGTTTGGTCGGGTCATCCACCAGAAGTTTGGTTGTTTAGCCTATGCTCACATTAGGCAAGACAAGGTCGAACCTAGAGCTCTGAGATGCATGTTCCTTGGATATCCTGAGGGAGTCAAGGGTTATAGGCTGTGGTGCCTAGAACCAGGTTTCGCTCCCGAAAGATTCGCATCCAACGGTACAAACGCGAGAGTGGCACAAAAGACACAGAGTCGCCAGAAATGTGTATTTATCCCGAGAGAGGGAAAGGAAACACTGTATAAACCTGAAGGAAGGGAAAGAACATGGTATTACAACCAAGAGAAACGGGTACGGGAGTCGGTTACGCGAAGGGAAGGTGTTAGCACCCAACACGTCCATCGTACTCGATGGGATCCACGCTTGTTGTCCGCATCAAAGGGTGTCGTCGTCTGGAGCTCCACTGCTACTGGACCGGAGAAGAAACGAGAACGGAAAGAACGGAGAAACGAAGAAGAAAAGAAAAAAGAAGTGACTCGATAGGACGTTATCATTGTCCTAGGCCTACGTACTCCCTCAGTACAATGGGAAAGTCAGAGTCAACGTAGTTCGGACGGGAACTGTGGGGGAAGGTTGCTCGCCAAGACAATCGCTGTCTTGTGCCTACATATCCTCAATCGGACGAGAGAGAGGAATCAGAGTTGATGTAGTTCGTGGGTACGACCACGGATGGGTAAGTGTTTTTTACGTGAGCGACGAGCTCATTTCTGAAAATGAAGTTTGAAACCCAACAATCCCGAAGGACAAAAAAGATTTGAATTGGTTTTGTGTTTTTTAGACAGAAGTGTTTTTTAAGTTAGTTCATAACTTGCATTGCACCAAAGTCTAGGGCACAGGGACGAATACTTAACGAATCGTCCCAAGACAGGACGCTCTCTAATCACTCTAGAAAGATGAGAGGAAGCCCCTCATTTCTCATTCCCCAAGCTTAAGGCTCGTGCGAAATACACTTTATCTTTATTAAGTGTTTTCAAGAAGTTTTGAGATGAGAAAAGAGAAGACACAAAGGAAACTCTAAAGGGAAAACTAAGAGTCCTAATGTTATCATGCATAGATGTCCTATGGTTAGTGAGGCTTAGGAGGAACGACTACCTAAAACCTAATGCCAATCCTACTCCAAGCTTAATCAAAAATTAAGTTGGACTAGGTGGCTCTAAAGGGAGAGAATCCAAGACTTAAACAAGTCTTAAGATCCATGGGAGGAAAAAAGTGAAAGAGAAGAAGAAGAATGAGAAGGAGAAGATGAGATACAATAAATAGCAACAAGCACGTCATATCATAAATGTCCAACTCATATCATCAAACAAGTCTCAAAGATCAATGCAAAACCATTCAAGTAAACATGCAAAGATAAACATGAAAGAATGCAAGCATACTTGTGTAAGATGTGCAAATAAACAACAATGAACTTCATACCAAGATGAAATGAAGGAGGCAAGATGAAAATGAGACAAGACCAGAACTCACATCATATCATCATCAACAATTTACACGTGCAAAAGAGATTCACATTATGCAATATTATGCACCAAAGAAGTTACAAAGCAAAGGGAATGATATGCATCACATAATTCAAACCATGATGATCAAGTGAGATGAAAATCAAGTAATGAACCCAAAGGGCAGTAGCATACACATTAACATCATTCCAAGATCAAACTCAAGTCAAACAAGATTAATCATCAAGCAACACATTCAAAACATGTATCAAAATTGAGGAAGACATTCACTTATCATTCATGCAAGCAAGCAAAGAAGTGTGAGGCATAAAGTGAAATGAAAGTCACATAATGAACCATAAATCAAAAGTACCAGAACCTCAAGCATGTCATATAAACCAAACAAAAGGTTTCATACATGGATGAATTCACACAAAGAAGCAATCACAAGATTAGGTTGAACATATCACAAGATTCAAGTCCAAAATAACATCAACTTGTAAAATCAAGAACAAATTGAAAAATGATCAAAGGAGGATGATTCCAAATCCACAATTAAGCTCAAATAGAACATGATCATACCATGAAAACATCTCAAGCACCACTCCATCACAAGTAAGCAAATGCACTCAAACTAGATCATGTATCAAAGTATACCTCAATCAAACTTGCACCACAAGTAAAAAACAATAAAAATAGCAAAGTGGCTCAATAAAATCCCAAAAAATAATCAAATGGAAGCTAACTCAGTTAAGTAACATATGAAAAAATATTTGATCAAAAAGAGTTAAAGAGCTTGTCAAATGGTGAACTACAATTTAAGGTATGCAAGAAATCGAGCATGGATTGAGGGTTAATAAAACTTGAGTGGCAAGTCACTAAAAGTAACTCAAACCAACCTCAAACCAGCATTGATACATCCTCATATTATACCTTAAAAGTGACCAAAAGATTGACTTCAAATGGTGTGTGAAAGTCACAAAAGTTCCTAACCCTAGAAGAAGGGTATCATTGGAAACATACTATCAATTTAATTCCAAATAAAATAATAAAACGAAATTAAAAATAAAATAAAAATAATGAAAATTAAGTTGACACATTAATTAAACAGAAACATATTTTTGTGTATTTTTATAACATGTTTTTATACTAAAATAAAATTGAAACAAAAAGTAAAATAAAAAGAAAGAAATAAAAGAAAAAAAAGTCAAGAGGGGTGTAAACAGCAAAGGAGTCACGTTGTAAAACCAATTGGATAAAAAAGGAGGGTGTGGAAAGTAAGTCCAAACCACTAAAGCCCAATAGCGCAAGTCAATGGATCACCAAAGAAATCAGTCAACATCTAGACTCAATATCCACCAACAGATCAATCCAACGCGTGAAAACCAAACAAATCAAGGCCACAAGATCAAAAGGACACATGATCAACGGTTGAGATTCTCAAGCACGCCATAATTAAAACACGCACGCCTGCACACAATCACCAGCATACCCTAGGATCCCATGTGAGCTGCACATGATTTCATTAATTTGTTGGCACACTCACAACCACATGATCCATCAGACGCACCACATTAAATCATTCAATCAAATATTATTCAAAATCAAAGGCTGGGATTAAAGCACATGATAATAATTGTGAACTGGCAAACATGCAACCATCAAAATAAAAACAAAACTGAAACAGGCGTGGCAACATGTGGGACGTTGGATCTAACACATCAACGGCCGCGATTGCTTCTTCTTCGTTAAAACCCTCCACCGGACTGAACTTCTGCAGCCGCCGGAGCTAGGGCCCGGTCACCCTCTCCGGTGAGCTGTAACCACATTTTTGCCAGAAAATGCTCATGCATACATCATTCAAACTAGAAAAACTCAAGGAATTCAAATATTATGTTCATTTTATCAAACAACAAACACACAAAGAGAATCGAATGAAAACACATTTAGATCCAAAACTTTAAACTCACAATACACACAATCTACACGTCCAAATCACAAACAAAATAGATCAGAGCGATCAGTGAACATCAAAGCTCATTATGCACATCAAAAATTCAAGTTCTATGATGGTGAAAAAATCACTAACCTGAACCTTGAAGAGCTTAAAATACGTCAAGAAATCCCTCCAAAGACTGCAGATCCACTCCTTGGAACCTCTAGATGCAAAATAAATGCAACTAGAGCTTGAAATCGTGCTAGATCTTGAGATTTAAGTTTGAATCCTCTTGAATGGCACTTGGTGAAATCTTCAGTATGAGCTCAAAATAGCAGTTGATTCTTGCTCTATTTTCTTCACTGATCAAGAATGTGAAGAGAAATCTCAAAGAAACTCCAAGGAGAGTGAGATTCAATGAGAGGAAGTGTGAGAGCAAAAAACCAAAACTGTGCAAAATGAGAGTCTCTGACCTAGCTGTGAGGGTATGAGTAAGCATATATACTTTCCATTAGTTCACTGATTAGGATTAGCAAGTGATTAGAACCTTGGTTAATGAGATTTGGGTGAAATTGCAAAAATGCATTTTGTACCACCACCACTAATCCACACGTGATAAGCCCTTGCCACATGCATGATTCACCTCCACTTTACTTACTGATCACCTCTGAATTGAATTTTGGGCCTTGTACTTGCTTGGTTTGTGAGTTTTGAATTAATTTGCATAATTGTACTTTGTGAAAATAATGAGAAATATGGATGGAATGAATTGATTCAAAGGCCACAAATGATCCTCTTGACTTGTATTTTGATGTTGTAATGTGACATGAAGCAATTGGGAACATTACAAGTCCTTTTGAGTGAAAATTCAAATGGTGGAAAATTTGACATATAAGAAATCCAAGAAATGCACCTTCCATTGTTTTGGCCATAACTAGAGTTCCACAAATGATATGGAAATGTTCTAGTACTTTTTAGAAATGGGAGAGAAAGATCTTCAACTTTCATGTTGGAGGAAAATTCATTTGAAGCTTCCTTGATGATGAAAATCTAAGTTGAATGTGATGGAAAAATTGCCAAAAATGGAAAGTTCTCATTATAGGTCATTTTCATAATTTAGTAACTTTTACACAAACTCTTGATTCTTGATGAATGGCATGAATCTTGACATTTGAAGGCCATATGAGGATGTGAGACCTTGAAAACCATGAAAAGAACCTCAGAATTCCACAGTTGACTTTCTCCTTTACAGTTGACTTTTGCTTAGTTCACAAGCAACTGATCCACTGAACATCCTTCACCACGAACCATCAACCAAATCTCCATCCATGAACACTTGTGAACATAAAGCCCTCATAACATCATGCTTGAACATGCAAAGCCCTTCAAGAAGTTCTCTTGATCCCAAAAACCCTAATTGGTCCCTCTGATCAGGAGAGAAAGATTCACTTGAAATCTTTTGCCATGCTTGACCTCATGAAGGCATGATGAACCCCATGAGCCACCCTGAAGCTTGAGACTTGAGAATATGGACCAAGTACCTTGATCCCATGCCAAGAACCAATTCTATGCACAATGCAAATGCAAGAAATGAAAAGAAACATAAGCCAGAAAAAGGTAGGGCAAATTTTGGGGTGTTACAGCTGCCCCTATTCAATCAACTTGGTCCTGAAGGTATGATAGTGACGGCTATCATGCATTCAAAGGATTCACGGAGATTGAATACCAAAAGAAACCTAAAATTTGCAATCCTCAAAGGAGGGACGACTCCACTGGGGAACAAGCAATAAATGTTGCACTGTCACAACACGTACGAGTGTTGGAAACCAATACAAACAATGTATTGAAAAGTCTTGAAATAAACACAGACGAGTGTTAGCTATGCTGGGGATAAACACTGACGGGTGTCAAGGAATCAAAGATGTCAGATACGAACGGGTATCGAAAAGGTTCACGGATGGGTGTAAAAGGGTTTCAATACGGACGGGTATCGAAAAGGTACACGGACAGGTGTAAAAGGGTTTCAATACGGACGGGTACTGAAAAGGTACACAGAAGGATTCAATACGGACGGGTACTGAAAAGGTACACGGACGGGTGTAAAGAGTTTCAATACGGACGGGTACTGAAAAGGTACACGGACGGGTGTAAGAGGTTTCAATACGGACGGGTACTGAAAAGGTACACGGACGAGTGTAAGAAGTTTCAATACGGAAGGGTACTGAAAAGGTACACAGACGAGTGTAAAAGGGGTTCAATACGGACGGGTGTAAAAAGAGATTCAACACGGACGGGTATCGAAGAGGTACACGGACGGGTGTAAAAAGATTCAATATGGACGGGTATCGAAAAGGTACACGGACGGGTGTAAAGGGAATTCAATACGGACGGGTATCAAAAAGGTACACGGATGGGTGTAAAGAGTTCAATTTACTGGGGATTAATCTCGCTGGGGAATGGAAAGCAACACAAACGAGTGTCGTCAAAAGATCAATACGGACGGGTATTGAAACAAAAGGGGATAAGGCGACCTCTCTGGGGATTGAAATGCAACACGGACGGGTGTCATCAAAAGGTCAATACAGACGGGTATTGAAATCACACGGGTTCAAACACGGACGGGTGCCGAAGGAAACACGGACGAGAGTTTGACGGTGAAGAAAATCTGGGGGATGAACCAAAGGACCACCTGGACGAAGGGGTAAAAATGAAATCATGGATTAACGATCCTGGCAAACAACTCTGCAAGGGGATGTCAAATATTGCTTAATCCAACACCTGTGGAGTAAAGTCAAAAGATAGCTCCTGAAATCCGGCTTTCCTGACGAAGGAAAACTCAAACCTGGCTTATGCTTCGAATGCATATGTTTGAATTTTGCCGTAATGCTCCATGCGAAGTGGAAATGCTACGCATTTAGGAGGATGCCATGCAAAACAAATGCTTATGCAATGCAAAAGAGGTGCCTCAGCAAAATAAATGCTGAAGGCGAAGGCAAACTCCACCGGGGATGACAAAAATAAATTGTCCTCCGAAATAAGATATCCTGCTGAGGAAAACTTCACTCTGCTAGGGAAGATTGCAAACACCAATTCTGCCGGAGATGGACGGAACTCCGAGAGAATATCTACTCTGTTGGGGAATATCAAAATCAACAACTCTGCTGGAGATGGACGAAACCCTGAGAGAATGCCCACTCAACTGGGGAGGGAGATGAATACTGAAGATGGAAATTCCTCCGCTGGGGATAACCAACTGTTTCAGAACTTGGATTTAACGCCTGCCAAGCACGATTGGACTTAAGACCTGCGGGGGATACCAATCACCACCAGACTCTGCTTGGGGATGTTGGTGAGCTTAATCTTCTATTAGGGAAATAACTTTACCCTCACCCTGCTGAGGATTAGATCAAGTCGTTGTTGGTGAGACTATACTTTCTGACCAACTGAGGAAAATAGACACCCGGACTCTGTGGGGATAATAACATCTTTGTCCACGAATTTCCTGCTGGAGATACAACAACATCCACCTTAGAACAATCAACTTCTGAGCGCTTGCTGGGGAATAATAATCCAAACGCAGCTCCAGTTGGGTATACAGTCTTCTGTACTCTGCTGAGAAAGACGATCCTCAACGACTCCGCTTGTGAGAGAAAGTAGTTGTCAACATCCACCCTGCTAGGGGATAAACACCTTGTTTCCTGACTAGCTGAGGATAAAACAACTGCCTCATATTCTGTGGGGAAACACCACCTGCTGAAGAAAAGTGGGCCAAATCACAACTCTGGCTGGGGGTAAGCCTCTTACATCCTGCTGAGGGGGACGATCCTCAATGACTTCGTTTGGGGAATTACTTCTTTATACTCTTGTTGAGGAAGACGACCATCGATACTCTGATTAGGGAAGAGCAAAACAAAACTGCTGAGGACGATCAGGCTTCAAAGTTGGAGAGAGCAACTCTACTGGGGAGAGCACTACTGGGGAGATACACCTGTAATCCTGCAAAACCAACAGAAAGGTCTACGTGCAAAAATGATTACTTTGATTATCATCATAGTGACTATCGCATAAGCAATTACCACTGTTTTCCAACTTGTTTCACAGAGCTCAACATTTTAGCATGTAATGTTTTTTATCAAAAATATCGGACATTTTCACAAACAAAACAGGTAAAACAAAAACAAAAGCTCTTTGACTGAAATGCAAACTTTATTGAATGAATTGGCCTGTAAATAGGCATTTACATCTGGAAGCAATTCCTGAAAAGAGGTAATTGCGCAAAAAGCAAAAGAAAATACAAATGTCGGCAATGTGAGGAACAGACATCCACCATGACTCGACTCAGCTATAACCCATATGACTTGTTTATCCACAGATACTTTGGCCTTTGAAGACGACTAACTGGACTGATTCCTTTCCTTCGAATTCTCTGAGCATGAACAGTGATCACAGATCGAACGTGGATCGTAGTCTTTGCTTTTAAATCCCTAACTTTTGCCTGGGTCGCCCTTTTCGGGTTTTCAATCCACCGGGATACCCATTTTTGCCAAAGTTGCCTTTTCAGGTTTTCAACCTTGCGGGTTTATTCTTTTCTTTTTATCCCTAATTTTTGCCCGAACCTTTTCTTTTTATGGTTCGCCAGGATGCCCCATTTTTGCCTGAACCTTCTTTTTATGTTCAGCGGGTCTCTTTTATGCAAAGTATTTTTTGACTACATCCGCGTTCACAGGGGACGTAAAATCTTCGCCATCCATAGTTGAAAGTAATAAGGCTCCACCAGAGAAAACCTGTCTTACTACATATGGCCCTTCGTAATTTGGAGTCCACTTGCCCCTGTGATCTGTTTGAGGAGGAATGATCCTTTTCAGAACTAATTCACCAGCTTGGAAACACCGAGGACGCACTTTCTGATCAAAGGCTTTCTTCATCCTGCTCTGATACAACCGGCCATGCGCAATGGCTTTTAATCTCTTCTCTTCAATGAGGTTCAGTTCATTCAGCCGGGAACGCACCCACTCAGCTTCATCAAGCTTCATGTCTGTCAGAATTCTCAAAGAAGGAATCTCAACTTCTAATGGCATGACTGCTTCCATACCATACACCAGTGAGAAAGGAGTTGCCCCAGTTGATGTGCGTACCGAAGTACGATATCCATGCAAAGCGTAAGGCAACATCTCATGCCAGTCTTTGTATGTCACTACCATCTTCTGCACAATCTTCTTTATGTTCTTATTTGCCGCTTCAACAGCCTCATTCATCTTCGGACGATAGGGAGAAGAATTATGATGTTCGATCTTAAAGCTCTGGCATAGCTCCTTCATCATCTTATTTTTCAGATTTGAACCATTATCAGTAATGGTTCTCTCCGGGACTCCATACCGGCAGATGATGTCCTTCTTGATAAACTGGGCTACCACTTGTCTGGTGACGTTGGCATACGATGCTGCTTCTACCCACTTCGTGAAATAATCAATAGCGACCAGGATAAAACGATGTCCATTCGAAGCAGTCGGCTCGATCTTTCCAATCATGTCAATGCCCCACATGGCAAAAGGCCAAGGTGACAACAAAACATTCAGAGGAGTAGGCGGTACGTGCACCTTGTCAGCATAAATCTGGCATTTATGACATTTCCGGGCGTATTTAAAATAGTCGGACTCCATAGTCATCCAATAATACCCCGCTCTCAACAATTTTCTTGCCATAGCATGCCCATTGGCATGAGTACCGAAGGAACCTTCGTGAACTTCTTCCATTAACAGGCCTGCCTCGTGTTCATCAACACAACGTAGCAAGACCATATCAAAGTTTCTCTTGTACAACACATCGTCTTTGTTCAAAAAGAAGTTTCCTGATAACCTCCTCAATGTCTTTTTATCCTTGGAAGATGCCCCAGCTGGGTATTCATGACTCTTCAAGAAGACTTTGATGTCATGATACCAAGGCTTGCCATCTGATACCCCTTCAACTGCGAATACAAAAGCATGCCTGTCCAAGCGCATGATTCTGATTGAAGGAGCTTTATTTCAAAGATTCACTTTATACATTGATGACAACGTTGCCAACGCATCAGCCATCTGATTCTCTATCCGGGGAATGTAATGGAAGTCCACTCTGTCAAAGAAAGGTAACAACCTTCTGGCATAGTTGTTATATGGAACAAGATTTACTTGACGAGTCTCCCATTCACCTGTAATCTGATTAACCACCAACGCAGAATCACCATAAACATCGAGGTTCTTGATTCTCAAATCAATTGCTTCTTCTAACCCCATGATGCATGCTTCATACTCTGCCTCATTGTTGGTGCATATGAACGCTAACCGGGCAGTAAAGGGTATATGAGAACCCTGTTGAGTCGTAATGATTGCCCCGATTCCGTTACCATATGAATTAACGGCTCCATCAAAAACCATCTTCCACTGAGACCCAATCTCAGGTCCTTCATCAGACAAAGGTTCTTCACAATCCTTCATCTTCAGATACATGATATGTTCATCAAGAAATTCAAACTTCATCGGTTGATAGTCCTCGATTGGCTGTTCAGCAAGATATTCTGACAAAACTCTTCCCTTAATGGCTTTTTGGGAAACATACTGAATATCGTATTCTGTCAGGACCATCTGCCAACGGGCTATTCTACCAGAGAGTGCTTGCTTCTCAAACACATACTTTATCGGATCCATCTTCGAAATCAAAAGGGTTGTATGGTTTAACATATATTGCCTCAAACGCTTAGCGGCCCAAGCGAGTGCACAACATGTTTTCTCTAGCATCGAGTATCTTGACTCGCAATCAGTAAACTTCTTACTCAAGTAGTAGATGGCGTGCTCTTTTCTACCTGACTCGTCCTGTTGACCGAGCACACAACCCATTGAATTCTCAAGAACCGTGAGATACATAATCAAAGGCCTTCCTGGCAATGGTGGCATAAGGACTGGAGGTTCCTGCAAGTATTCTTTTATCTTTTCAAATGTCTTTTGACAATTTTCATTCCACCTGACCGCTTAATCCTTTCTTAGCAACTTGAAGATTGGTTCACACGTGGCTGTGAGATGCGAGATGAACCTAGCAATGTAGTTTAATCTCCCCAAGAAACCACGAACCTCTTTTTCTATTTTCGGCACAGGCATTTCTTGTATGGCTTTTACCTCTGCAGGATCAACCTCAATACCTTTTTCACTAATAATAAACCCCAACAATTTTCCTGATCTCACCCCGAAGGTGCACTTATTTGGATTCAACCTCAGTCTGAATTTCCTTAACCTCTCAAACAACTTCTGAAGATTCACCAGATGTTCTTCTTCCGTCTGTGACTTCGCAATCATGTCATCAACATAGACTTCAATCTCTTTGTGAATCATATCATGAAAGAGAGTCACCATCGCCCGCTGGTAAGTTGCCCCTGCATTTTTCAATCCGAAGGGCATCACTTTGTAGCAGAAAGTTCCCCACGGTGTTATGAATGTTGTTTTCTCCATGTCCTCTAGGGCCATCTTGATTTGGTTATACCCAGAGAAGCCATCCATGAAGGAAAACACAGAATACTGAGCAGTATTGTCGACTAACACGTCAATGTGAGGAAGCGGAAAATCATCCTTTGGGCTTGCTCTGTTCAAATCCCTGTAATCAACACACATCCTGACCTTCCCATCCTTCTTAGGTACAGGCACGATGTTAGCAACCCATGGAGGATAATTTTTCACGGCAAGAAAACCAGCATCTAGCTGTTTCTGAACCTCTTCCTTGATTTTGACAGACATCTCCGGTTTAGTTCTTCTCAACTTTTGCTTGACCGGAGCACAACCTTCTTTAAGTGGTAGACGGTGTACAACAATATCAGTATCGAGCCCAGGCATGTCTTGGTAAGACCAGGCGAAGATATCCACATACTCACGGAGCATTTCAACCAATCTTCCCTTGACACTGTCTTCCAATGCAGCCCCTACTCTTACTTCCTTTCTGGCATCCTCGGTTCCCAGATTCATAATCTCAATTTCCTCCTGATGAGGTAGGATGACTCTCTCCTCTTGCTTCAACAATCTGGTCAACTCTTCGGGCAGTTCACAATCTTCGTCAGTCTCTTCTTTAGCCTGATAGATTGGATTGTCAAAGTCATACCGAGCTATAGCTGAGTCATGATCGGTGTCATCTGAACAAAAAGACCTGCATGATTGATGAGGTATGTTTTATTATGTATGCAACAAAAGAAACACATTGCCATTTTGATGTGGGTTTTTAATGCATAAAAAAGTAAAAACAGAAAGACAGAGATCAAAATATTTGAGTGTGAAAAGTCCTTTATTGATGATAAAGCAAAACATGCAACAGTTAAAAGCCCTACAAACAAAATCACTGCGTCTTGGGCAGAACGCAGGATTATCAAAACAGGAAAACAAAGCAATTACTCGAAGCCTGTCACTTGAATGACGCTCTCGGAAGACCATTTGCACAGACTTTCTCCTGGGGCGCAAGGGCGGATCCAGCTGTCCATGTCACAATCACGGTCCCCTTCTTCCCCAATGGCGTTAACCCTGTCGAAGAAAACACCGGCACTAGTGAAACGGACTGGGCCATAGAATTTTGGAGGATCCCCATCTTTCCTGGATGGCTTGTATCCCAATCCATAAATAACCCTATTTTCCTGAACTTCAACCACCTGGCCCCACCTTTGTGAGCTACCAGCTTCAACCACAGCTTTGGCGTCCCTAAACGAAGACATGGAAACCTCAGGTTGATTTGCCACTGCAGGTTGCACTATAGCTTCAGACGGGACTACCTCTTCAGAAACCTTCACCTTTTCAAACCCCTGACACAACGTCTCATGGATTTCACCATCCACTTCCACGTATTTGAAGGTTGATAACTGACTGATCACTATGTCTTCTTCCCCGCACACTGTCACTACGTGACCATCAACCATATACTTTAGCTTTTGATGCAAAGTGGAGGTTACAGCGCCTGCCTCATAGATCCAAGGACGACCCAACAAACAGTTGTACGCTGGCTGAATATCCATAATGTAAAATGTTGCATCAAAAATTTCTGGTCCAACCTTGATCGGAAGCACAATCTCACCAAAAACAGATCTCTTCAAGCCATCAAAAGCTCGCACCACCAAGTCACTTGGTGTACAAATAAGTCCCCGGGTATCCAACTTCATTAACGCTTTCTTGGGCAATACATTCAACGATGAACCAGTATCAACCAAAACATGTGACATCAATGACCCACGGCACTCAATCGAAATATGCAGGGCATTGTTATGATTCCTGCCAGCAGAAGTCAAGTCAAGATCTGTAAAACCCAAGCCATTTCCGGCCTTCACGTGCGCCACAACCCCTTCCAGCTGGTTAACAGAAATCTCTTGAGGGACGTAGGCCGCATTCAAGACCTTCAGAAGAGCATTCCTGTGAGCCTCATAACACAATAGCAAAGATAGAATAGAGATCTTGGACGGGGTCTGATGTAACTGGTCCATGATCTTATAATCACTTTTCCAGATGAGCCTCATAAACTCCTCAACATTTTCAGAAAAAGCATCATCAACCGGCTTTACTGTAGATTCCACAATCACTGGAGTCTGAACGAAACCATCCATCGCCTGCTTTCCCTTATATTGCCTAGAAGTACTAGGTTGATCATTAACAGGAGTAAGCACTCTACCACTACTGGTTATAGTATCAGTCTCAACTCTAACCTCTGAACTAGAACTCACTGGTGAAGTATTCATCAATTCCTGCTTTTGTCCATTGACAAACACCTCTGCACCGTAATTCCATGGAATAGCCTTAGAACTTTCATACGGAATGGGTCCAGCCCTTGTGATAATAACTGGAGGTGGCCTTGCCGGACCAGAAATAGTAATTGTTTTGAATGGAATGGTGATAGTAGCCACCTTCTCACTAACAACCTCTTCTTGCTGATTACCTCTGTCAAACTGTAAACAACCCTCATCAATCAGATTCTGAATACCCATCTTCAACGAATCACAACCATTAACCTTCGTCAAACAAACTAAGCAGTTCTCATTACAACCCGGATAGACGCCACCCTTCAATAACCTGCTCTTAACCACAGCTAACGGAGTCCTCAATTCCTCAACATCCATGATCAAATTCAAAGCTTCACATTCCTCAATTATTGCATTCATCCTCGGCCCATTATGTTCAGGCATAGGGTTTTGAATAACATTGGGCCCAACATTCGAGAAATTGATAGCCTTGGAGTCAACAAGGTCTTGCACCTTGTGATGAAACGCCCTACACTTCTCCACAGTGTGCCCTGGAGCACCAGAATGAAAATCGCAGTGTGTGTTAGCATCGTAGCCTCGTGGGAGTTCCCCTGTTGGTGGAGCCAGGGTACGGAGCTCAACTAGACGCAACTGCAGCAAATGTTACAACAACTGTGCATACGACATTGGGGGTTGATCATAATGCCTCTCTGCATTCCTTTGTCTGTTCTAATACTGGCCTTGCTGCCTATTCTGATTAGCGTTATTCCTCTGTTGCTACGGTGGAGGTAACGTTGCTGGGATAGTTACCGACGCTACTTGTTGATTATTGCCCTGACGCTGTTTCCCCTTTCCCCTGTGAGATGATACAGCGTTGGCCTCTCCCTTCTTCTTATAGTTATCAAACGGCTTCTTTCCATGTCCAGAGGATGATCCATCACCACTAAAAACCTTTCCAGCCTTAATTCCGACCTCTATCTTCTGTCCAATAGCAATCACATCTGCAAACTTGCCTAGAGAACAAGGCAACAGCTTCTTATAATAGTGCTTAGGCAGTGTGTCCATAAACATATCCAACATTTCTTTTTCCAGCATTGGTGGCTGCACCCTAGCTGCCAATTCACGCCACCTTTGCGCGTATTCTTTGAAACTCTCATCACTTTTCTGAGACATGCTCAACAGCTGAGTTCTGTTGGGCGCCATGTTCGTGTTATACTGGTAATGTTTGATAAAATCCGCAGCTAGCTCTCTCCAGGTGCGAACATCTCTACTTTCCAGCCCCATGTACCATTCCAAAGACGCGCCAGATAGGCTGTCTTGGAAAAAGTGCATCATTAGTTTTTCATCCTTGGCGTGAGCAGCCATCTTCCTGGTATAGGCCTTTATATGGGTTCTCGGGCAGGTAGAACCATTATACTTCTCTAGTGTAGGAATCTGAATCTTGTGTGGAATGACAATATCAGGGACCAACCCTAGGTCGTCCAAATCTATTCCCAAATCATCCTGTTTCACAACCCCTTTCAATTGAGCCTCAATTAAATGGATTCTTTCATCACTGACCACAGGAAGACCAGCGTCCAAGCTTCTGACCGAAAATACATCATCCTGTTGATCATCAAAACGATGGCCATGGATAGCCTGAACAGTACTGCCCTCTCTAACCACTGAAGGAATACCACCCTGTCCTCCAGCACCAGTGATAGGAATGTTGATACCAGCACCACCTCCGCCCGGAGGAATAACATGATTAAGAAAACCACCGTGTAAGATACCATTCTTATCAACCTGTGACACCAAAGGCTGAACCAGAGTTCTGAATTCATTCTGACTTTGCACCACACCCTGCATCATCTCCATGAACTGCTCAATGCGAGCTTGCATAGCTGCCATGTGTGCCTGAACTTTGTCCATTACTCTGCTTTGATTGAGCCTGGTAGAATACCGATGAGTTGGTTGATCAATCCTGACTGAAAAAAGAGAGAGCATAAGAAAACCAGAGAAACCAAGATAACCTGCAATGCAAAAATGAGATGAATATGCAAATGCAAATGCAAACATGTATGAACATTGTCAAGGCGATCTATCCCTTGATTCCAGTTTTAACAACAGAAGAGAACTGAATTCCTGATCATATAAATAGAATAAGCATCTATTACAACACAAGTCTGAATAAGCGTACATAAAGACCCCGACCAACAAGCCTGGCGGTGATCCAAGAAATACAAAGAAAACAACAACAAGGAAACTAAAGCATATCATCAAGATTCAGCCGTGCTAGAATTCCCCATTCGTCATTCTTCTTGCACCAATTATGCACTTCCTTGAGAAGTTTCTTGGTATTAGGATGCTCTGGTCTCTGAATCAACTCCTGAATCAAAAGATCCCTCTTGTGCAAGATTCTTGTTAAATAACGGCTATGCAACTCCCAATCATCTTCTCCAGAAGCTCCACCTGAACTTGGACCTTCGCTCCTGGCTCTTTTCACTTCGGGTTAGATCTTCAGCTGTTCCATATTTGCCATAGCTTCCTTGAGCTTTTCCTCGACTGCTCTCCTCTCAAAGACCCCTGATAAAATCTCCTTATCCTTTTTCCGAAGCTCTGTCTTCAAACCTTCGATCTATTCCAGATACTTGTCCTCTTTCAACCTGTTAGCAGTAATTACTGTATTTCGACGATCATGGAACTTATGAATTCTTGACATAGCATAAGCTAAATCTTTCTTCTTGGACGAAAGAACCTTGCTAACACCTTTCAACGCTTGAGACACTTTCTCCTTGGCTGTGGCTTCTTTAGACAATTCTTTCTCCTTTGCAGCCAACAGTTCTGATTTCAACCTGGCAGCATGGACAACTTCAACTTTCTCGTGCTTCAACTGACCAACCTTTCTGCCCAGTTCACGATTCTCTTCTCGGAGTTTCTCCTTCTCAGCCCATAACTTATCATACTTCTCTATGTCAACAGTCGTGGGAGCCTCGATCATCAAAGGATACAAAGGTGGTTCTACCGGGAAAGGAAGAAGCTCCTCTTCTGCTCTTTTCTTAATCCACTCTTCGTAGGAAGGAAAAGTCCGGTTATTACATTTCCCGAATGAAGTTTTTCCCTTCTTGGTCACCTGCTTCCAAGCGCTTACAATCTTTCTTATCATCTCTTGATCCTCGGTACCATTGAAGAATAAGGATTCTCTGATATCTCGCTCTTCTGGTGGACCTCTCAAAGGATAACCAAACTGCCTGATAACAAGGGAAGGATTGTAGTTAATTCCACCTCTTCTCCCTATCAAGGGTACATTAGGGAATTCTCCGCACTTGCAAATAATCTCTATTCCTAGCAAGTCATGAGTGAACCAAACAATGTTGTCAGCAGTCAAGCCCATCAACCTCTTTGACCACTTCAGAGGATCTATCGTATCAACGAAAGCGCCAGCTTAGGGGAGATGACTCAGAAACCAAGTAGATAAGAGTGGTGCACAGCAACTCACAGTTTTTCCACGCATATTCTCATTCTTGTATTGAACTGAGTGATACACATCACCTAGCAAGGTAGGTATAGGATTCTTTGAAATAAAGATTCTGACGGCATGCATATCCATCAGATCAGGAACATTGGGAAACAGGACAATCCCATAGATGCACATAGCCAGAATAGCTTGGAAAGCAGTCCAATTCTTTTCTTTAACATGTACGCAAGCTTGATCAAACAAGAACTTCAATAGGAAACCCTTAACTCCTTGTTTCTCCACAATATTATTGCTCAGAATGGATTCACCAATATGAAGAGCAGTGGCCATTTCTTTTATCCCAGGGCGTTCTTCAGAAAAGAAAACTATGTCATGCCTGATGGGGATTCCCAAAATAAATGAGAACTCCTTCAACGTTGGAGCCAAGATGTAGTCTGGAAAAGTGAAGCAACGCAAAGACGGATCATAGAACTGAAGAAGTGTATGAATGGCATCCTTCTCATACTTGGAGATATTGTAGAAAAACTTCAGAAGTCTCCCATACTTTCCACTGAACTCTGTACGAACTCCAGGACCACCCATACTAATCAGCTTGTGAATCAACGTCAAGGTCGGGTCTGGGAAGGAATAAGCGACAGTCTTCTTTCTCTGGACATCCATGCTAAGGAAACCTCAAAAAACCGGAATCAAGAGTAAGATGCAAGCCCTGAAAAATTTCAAACATGTTAGAATGCAAGAAAAATGATATGCACATGCAAGCATGGGATCAAGGCACCACTACTGGATGTGCTGTGCTGTTAACTGGACGAGAACCACAACTAGAAAACCAAAATTCCAGAATACCAAACCACTGAGATAACCGGAAACCCAGATAATCAAACACTGATGAGAAATCCAGAAAACCGGGTAGGTTGAAGGTTTCGGTTTCCTGCAAACCTGCAAACACCCATCCCCTCTCACATGTGGGTTCTAGAAAGGCGAGGATCCTCAATATCCCGGGCTCTCAGGTCGAGAAATGATGATACGTTCACCATTTCTGGTTTGGCATCATCATCAATCGAGGAGGCCTCAACTGATTCCCCTCAAAAAATAAGGTCATCCTATGCGAGTCCCTCAGCATTGGGTCCTCGGATCAAGAATGTGCAATGGATTTGCCACAGAACGTGGTCTGCCACTGTCACATCTCGGGAGGAGAGGCGCAACTGAGGTATCAGAGAAACGGTCACCAGAGTCGACAGCTCTCTAGATCAATACCCTGACATGCGCAAGACACACACGTCAGAATGCGTCCCAAGATAGCCTCGTCTGGTTGTGAATTTCGTGAACACACAAACGCACCAAGCTGGCACGTAGGTCCCACTACTTTCCACTCTAGTCCTAGGGTGCACTCAAGCCTGTGTATTGGGCTTATCTCTCAGAACAACCCAACCTGCCAAATAGAAAACTAGCCAGCACAGCACAGCAATATCCAGTATGACACTAATAAAATGAAATGCGATGCAATAAAAACTGTAAAACAGTAATATACAACATAATAAAATAGCAATACAGTAATATACAGTAAAATAAAGCACCACAAAATAAACACCCAACGAAAACAACAAACAAGCGCTGAGATCGACTCGCTAAAGGGGATGGACCAACAAGAGGTCAACCAGAGTCGCCAGCTGTCGCTCCTGAAAGATTCGCATCCAACGGTACAAACGCGAGAGTGGCGCAAAAGACACAGAGTCGCCAGCAATGTGTATTTATCCTGAGAGAGGGAAAGGAAACACTGCATAAACCCGAAGGAAGGGAAAGAACATGGTCTTATGACCAAGAGAAACGGGTACGGGAGTCGGTTACGCGAAGGGAAGGTGTTAGCACCCAACACGTCCATCGTACTCGATGGGATCCACGCTTGTTGTCTGCATCAAAGGGTGTCTTCGTCTGGAGCTCCATTGCTACTGTACCGGAGAAGAAACGAGAACGGAAAGAACGGAGAAACGAAGAAGAAAAGAAAAAAGAAGTGACTCGATAGGACGTTATCATTGTCCTAGGCCTACGTACTCCCTCAGTGCAATGGGAAAGTCAGAGTCAACGTAGTTCGGACGGGAACTGTGGGGGAAGGTTGCTCGCCAAGACAATTGTTGTCTTGTGCCTACATATCCTCAATCGAACGAGAGAGAGGAATCAGAGCTGATGTAGTTCGTGGGTACGACCACGGATGGGTAAGTGTTTTTTACGTGAGCGACGAGCTCATTTCTGAAAATGAAGTTTGAAACCCAACAATCCCGAAGGACAAAAAAGATTTGAATTGGTTTTGTGTTTTTTAGACAGAAGTGTTTTTTAAGTTAGTTCATAACTTGCATTGCACCAAAGTCTAGGGCACAGGGACGAATACTTAATGAATCGTCCCAAGACAGGACACTCACTAAGCACTCTAGAAAGATGAGAGGAAGCCCCTCATTTCTCATTCCCCAAGCTTAAGGCTCGTGCGCAATACACTTTATCTTTATTAAGTGTTTTCAAGAAGTTTTGAGATGAGAAAAGAGAAGACACAAAGGAAACTCTAAAGGGAAAACTAAGAGTCCTAATGTTATCATGCATGGATGTCCTATGGTTAGTGAGGCTTAGGAGGAACGACTACCTAAAACCTAATGCCAATCCTACTCCAAGCTTAATCAAAAATTAAGTTGGACTAGGTGGCTCTAAAGGGAGAGAATCCAAGACTTAAACAAGTCTTGAGATCCATGGGAGGAAAAGAGTGAAAGAGAAGAAGAAGAATGAGAATGAGAAGATGAGATACAATAAATGGCAGCAAGCACATCATATCATAAATGTCCAACTCATATCATCAAACAAGTCTCAAAGATCAATGCAAAACCATTCAAGTAAACATGCAAAGATAAACATGAAAGAATGCAAGCATACTTGTGTAAGATGTGCAAATAAACAACAATGAACTTCATACCAAGATGAAATGAAGGAGGCAAGATGAAAATGCGACAAGACCATAACTCACATCATATCATCATCAACAATTCACATGTGCAAAAGAGATTCACATTATGCAATATTATGCACCAAAGAAGTTACAAAGCAAAGGGAATGATATGCATCACATAATTCAAACCATGATGATCAAGTGAGATGAAAATAAAGTAATGAACCCAAAGGGCAGTAGCATACACATTAACATCATGCCAAGATCAAACTCAAGTCAAACAAGGTTAATCATCAAGCAACACATTCAAAACATGTATCAAAACTGAGGAAGACATTCACTTATCATTCATGCAAGCAAGCAAAGAAGTGTGAGGCATAAAGTGAAATGAAAGTCACATAATGAACCATAAATCAAAAGTACCAGAACCTCAAGCATGTCATATAAACCAAACAAAAGGTTTCATACATGGATGAATTCACACAAAGAAGCAATCACAAGATTAGGTTGAACATATCACAAGATTCAAGTCCAAAATAACATCAACTTGTAAAATCAAGAACAAATTGAAAAATGATCAAAGGAGGATGATTCCAAAGCCACAATTAATCTCAAACATAACATGATCATACCATGAAAACATCTCAAGCACCACTCCATCACAAGTAAGCAAATGCACTCAAACTAGATCATGTATCAAAGTATACCTCAATCAAACTTGCACCACAAGTAAAAAACAATAAAAATAGTAAACTGGCTCAATAAAATTCCAAAAAATAATCAAATGGAGTTTAACTCAGTCAAGTAACATATGAAAAAAGATTGGATCAAAAAGAGTTAAAGAGCTTGTCAAAAGTTGAACCACAAGTTAAGGTATGTAAGAAATCGAGCATGGATCGAGGGTTAATAAAACTTGAGTGGTAAGTCACTAAAAGTAACTCAAACCAACCTCAAACCAGCAATGAAACATCCTCATATTATTCCTTAAAAGTGACCAAAAGATTGACTTCAAATGGTGTGTGAAAGTCACAAAAGTTCCTAACCCTAGAAGAAGGGTATCATTGGAAACACACTACCAATTTAATTCCAAATAAAATAATAAAACGAAATTAAAAATAAAATTAAAATAATGAAAATTAAGTTGACACATTAATTAAACAGAAACATATTTTTGTGAATTTTTATAACATGTTTTTATACTAAAATAAAATTGAAACAAAAAGTAAAATAAAAAGAAAGAAATAAAAGAAAAAAAGTCAAGAGGGGTGTAAACAGCAAAGGAGTAACGTTGTAAAACCAATTGGATAAAAAAGGAGGGTGTGGAAAGTAAGTCCAAACCAATAAAGCCCAATAGCGCAAGTCAATGGATCACCAAAGAAATCAGTCAACATCTAGACTCAATATCCACCAACAGATCAATCCAACGCGTGAAAACCAAACAAATCAAGGCCACAAGATCAAAAGGACACATGATCAACGGTTGAGATTCCCAAGCACACCATAATTAAAACACGCACGCGTGCACACAATCACCAGTATACCCTAGGATCCCACGTGAGCTGCACATGATTTCATTAATTTGTTGGCACACTCACAACCACATGATCCATCAGACGCACCACATTAAATCATTCAATCAAATATTATTCAAAATCAAAGGCTGGGATTAAAGCACATGATAATAATTGTGAACTGGCAAACATGCAACCATCAAAATAAAAACAAAACTGAAACAGACGTGGAAACATGTGGGACGTTGGATCTAACACATTAACTACCACGATTGCTTCTTCTTCGTTAAAACCCTCCACCGGACTGAACTTCTACAGCCGCCGGAACTAGGGCTCCGGTCACCCTCTCCGGTGAGCTGTAACCACATTTTTGCCAGAAAATGCTCATGCATACATCATTCAAACTAGAAAAACACAAGGAATTCAAATATTATGTTCATTTTATCAAACAACAAACACACAAAGAGAATCGAATGAAAACACATTTAGATCCAAAACTTTAAACTCATAATACACACAATCTACACGTCCAAATCACAAACAAAATAGATCAGAGTGATCAGTGAACATCACAGCTCATTATGCACATCAAAAATTTAAGTTCTATGAAGGTGAAAAAATCACTATCCTGAACCTTGAAGAAATCTCAAAGAAACTCCAAGGAGAGTGAGATTCAATGAGAGGAAGTGTGAGAGCAAAAAACCAAAACTGTGCAAAATGAGAGTCTCTGACCTAGCTGTGAGGGTATGAGTAAGCATATATACTTTCCATTAGTTCACTGATTAGGATTAGCAAGTGATTAGAACCTTGGTTAATGAGATTTGGGTGAAATTGCAAAAATGCATTTTGTACCACCACCACTAATCCACACGTGATAAGCCCTTGCCACATGCATGATTCACCTCCACTTTACTTACTGGTCACCTCTGAATTGAATTTTGGGCCTTGTACTTGCTTGGTTTGTGAGTTTTGAATTAATTTGCATAATTGTACTTTGTGAAAATAATGAGAAATATGGCATGGAATGAATTGATTCAAAGGCTACAAATGATCCTCTTGACTTGTATTTTGATGTTGTAATGTGACATGAAGCAATTGGGAACATTACGAGTCCTTTTGAGTGAAAATTCAAATGGTGGAAAATTTGACATATAAGAAATCCAAGAAATGCACCTTCCATTGTTTTGGCCATAACTAGAGTTCCACAAATGATATGGAAATGTTCTAGTACTTTTTGGAAATGGGAGAGAAAGATATTCAACTTTCATGTTGGAGGAAAATTCATTTGAAGCTTTCTTGATGATGAAAATCCAAGTTGAATGTGATGGAAAAATTGCCAAAAATGGAAAGTTCTCATTATAGGTCATTTTCCAAATTTAGTAACTTTTACACAAACTCTTGATTCTTGATGAATGGCATGAATCTTGACATTTGAAGGCCATGTGAGGATGTGAGACCTTGAAAACCATGAAAAGAACCTCAAAATTCCACAGTTGACTTTCACCTTTACAGTTGACTTTTGCTTAGTTCACAAGCAACTGATCCACTGAACATCCTTCACCACGAACCATCAACCAAATCTCCATCCATGAACACTTGTGAACATAAAGCCCTCATAACATTATGCTTGAACATGAAAAGCCCTTCAAGAAGTTCTCTTGATCCCAAAAACCCTAATTGGTCCCTCTGATCAGGAGAGAAAGATTCACTTGAAATCTTTTGCCATGCTTGACCTCATGAAGACATGATGAACCCCATGAGCCACCCTGAAGCTTGAGACTTGAGAATATGGACCAAGTACCTTGATCCCATGCCAAGAACCAATGTTATGCACAATGCAAATGCAAGAAATGAAAAGAAACATAAGCCAGAAAAAGGTAGGGCAAAGTTTGGGGTGTTACACCAGGTCACAGAAGATGTATCACAAGTCGTGATGTAGTTTTCAATGAGGTCGAGATGGCGTTCAAGAAAACTGGTGATGTTGGTCGAAGTGGAGAAATCTCTGAAGAAGAGCTGGAACAGGTAGAGATGCCTGTTGAGGTTGAGCATAGTAATGCTGAAGTGCATAGCTCAGATGAAGTCGAAGAAGAAGAGGCTGAGGAAACTGTCGATGACTACCTACTGGCAAGAGATAGGTCGAGAAGAGTCATCAAGCCACCTCAGAGACTTGGTTATGCAGATCTTATAGCTTTTTCCTTAATCTCTGCAAGTGAGGTACTTGAGGAAGAACCTAGAGATTATAAGGAAGCTATAAGGAGTCGAAACAAGACTGAATGGCGAAAAGCCATGGATGACGAGATGAAATCTCTTCATGATAATAACACTTGGGAGCTGATTGAGAAACCTGCAGGAGCAAAGTTAGTCAATTGTAAGTGGATTTTTAAGGTCAAGGAAGGAATCGAATGAGTGATGTCGAAGCGCTTTAAAGCGAGGCTGGTTCCTAGGGGGTTCACTCAAAAAGAAGGTGTCAACTTTAATGATGTGTTCTCACCTGTTGTAAAGCATAGATCCATTCGAATGTTGTTGGCCATGGTGGCAAAGTTCGATTTGGAACTTGAGCAAATGGATGTGAAGACAGCATTTCAGTATGGTGACCTAGATGAAACGATCCTGATGCGTCAACCTGAAAGGTATGCAAAAAGGGTAAAGAAGATTATGTGTGCAAGATGAATAGGTCTTTGTATGGCCTGAAACAATCTCCTCAATAGTGGAATAGTAGATTCGACAAGTTCATGGCACACATTGGTTTCACTAGGAGTTATTTCGATCACTATGTTTACTTCAGGTTTCGACCTGGAAACTCACTTGTTATTTTGTTGCTTTATGTGGATGATATCCTCATAGCTAGCAACAGTGTTGAGGATGTAATGGAGGTGAAGGCTGAACTCAGTAAGGAGTTCGAAATGAAGGATCTGGGAGCTGCCGCCAGGATTCTTGGGATTGACATCTGGAGAGATAGAAAGCAGTCGAAGTTGTGCTTATCTCAAGAGACATACCTACGAAAGCTTCTCGACAAGTTTGGTATGTCGAATTCAAAGTCTGTTGTGACACCTAAAAATCCTTAGTTTAAGCTTAGTACTATTCAAAGTCCGAGTACTGAAGCTGAAAGAATCTATATGAGTAGCATTCCATATGCTAGTGTAGTGGGTTCTTTGATGTATGCTATGGTCTGTACGAGGCCAGACATAGCATATGGGGTGAGCCTTGTGAGCAGGTATATGGCCAATCCTGGAAAGGCACACTAGCAAGCTGTAAAGTGGATTCTCAGGTACATAAATGGGTCTCTGAAAAGACTTTTGATTTATGGTGGAGCCTGTGGTGGTGATAGCATAGTCGAAATCGAAGGATTTGTCGACTCTGATTATGCAAGTTGTATGGATTCCAGAAAGTCTATTTCTAGATATGTGTTCACAATGTTTGGCACAAAAATCAGTTGGAAAGCAACACTTCAGAAGGTTGTTGCCTTATCAACTACTGAAGCAGAGTATATTGCCCTCACTGAAGCTGTGAAAGAAGCATTGTGGCTTGAAGGTTTTGCAAAGGAGATGAAACTTCAAGGTCGAAGTATCACTGTTAAATGTGATATTCAAAGTGCAATACACATATTAAAGAATTCATCATATCATGAGCGAACCAACCACATCGATGTGAGGATGCACTTCGTCAGAGAGATAATCGAGCGTGGTGAAGTCCAGGTGCTGAAGGTTTCGACTGAAGACAATGTTGCTGATATGATCACCAAGACGTTGCCGAGTTGCAACTTTTTCCACTGTATGCAGTTGATAAAGCTGCATGATGAAAGCTAGTTGATTCCCTGGTTGTTGAGTTAGATCCAAGGTGGAGATTTGTGAGACTATTGGGTCAAACTTATGCTGTGTCGAGGGAAAGCTTTCATGTATTTCGACAAGAGACAAGCATGAAGTCGAAGCTGGGTCACATGTTGTAGTCAAAGGGTACATATTGTAGTCGAAGTCTGTTCTAATATGTATTGTCGAAATGTTTGTCTAATGTGCCCTTATCTTAAAGATCCAATTGTTTAGGTAGCTTCGGCTGCAAGTTATCTAGTTAGTCTATAAATAGGCTAATACATTAAGTTTGTTGAGTGTGGCAAATTGTGATATTCATTTGTAATCATTTGTAACCCTAAATGAGAGAGTGAATAGTAAGAAGAAGTTTTTGCCCCAATCCTTGTTGTTTTTCTTCTTGTTTCTCCGTTAACCCTAACCCTTGTGTATTTCTTGATCATAAAGAAACCGTTAATACTATGTGCAAAGGCATCATTTTTCACAACAGTACTGATATATCTGGGGATTGAGAATTCACTCGTCATCGGTCTAAGAACCGATAACTTATTATTGGCAAGAAAATTGAGGTAAGACCCGAAAGAACTGAAAGTAATAATAGTGGTATAAGAACCGTAAAAACAAGATGACACACGGTGTAAGAACCAAAGTGAAAAACAAACGGTGTAAGAACTGGTGTAACTGGATAACAACGGTGTATGAACCACCCTTCATGTTTGTTCCTCCCGTTATGACCCGTTGAGATGTATATACCATGTATTAGGGGTATTCGTGGTTCGGTTTGGATCGGTTTTGAAGCAAAATACCATCTGATCCAAAGGTAAATTTACTCACGATTTGCTTCGGTTTTGGATGATTGATTAAAAAAATATGATACGATACTATCCAATTAAATGCGGTTTAATTTGGACCGATTTTTTAGATATCGAAATTATAAATTATAGCTTTTATTAATATTCTAGAAGTACTAATAAATAATAAGTTTGACATAATATATAATACATTATATCAAAAGTTAATATTACAAGATGAAAATAATAAAAGTAAATAAATTAAATCAAACTAATAAATATTATTTAAAATAAAAATATCATCTAATATTAATTTAACATAACACACACACGTCAGTGTGTGTGTGTGTGTGTGTGTGTGTGTGTGTGTGTGTGTGTGTGTGTGTGTATGTGTGTGTGTGTGACAACGCCCTCGAGAAGTAGAAGGATAAAGCTGAAAGTGACCTACAAGAGGCCAGGACGAGGTGCGAGAACCACGTGCGCGTCCTCCATGAACTAAATGAGACGAATGCGGAGTTAAAGAGGACTCAAGAGGAACGAGACCGTCTCCGAGATAAGTTTGCCGAGCTGGAGGCTGCTGCTAATCCAGCGGAGGATGAGATGGAGGACGAGAGACGCCTCATCGGCTGTGGTGCTATGATCGCCAAGATTCGTGAGCTTGAGTAAGATTGCTTGGAGGGCCTCGAGGTGGGTTTTAAGATTGTTGTAGCTCAGATCAAGGCTGAGAATCCGAAGCTTCCGCTTGCCCTTGACAGAGTCAACCCGTTCCATCGCGTGGTCGATGGCAAGGTGGTCGTACCAGGGGAGGACGAAGATGGTGACGCGGAGACGGACGCCCGGATCGAGGAGGAGATTGTTGTTTAGTTTCTTTTGTTTTCTCAGCCTGCGTGCCGTTTTCTTTTAACTTTGTTTAGTTCGGCCTGCGTGCCGTGATTTTGAATCAATTTCCGCCCGGCCTGCGTGCTAGGGGCTTATGACCTTTTTGCATGTACTTTGAACAATGGGCTTCTACCCAATTTTAATGCACTGTCTTTTACTCTCTTGTGTGTGTGATGCTTGTATGTTTGATAATAAATCTGTTTTGTTTTTATCTAAGTAATTGTGGGTTTCGCTCGACTTTGTTGATCCTCGACAGTACAGGGAAATGGTCGAGTGGTCGGAGCTGTATTCCGACCTTCGACGAGGCTAAGAGCTCGATTGAGGTCTTAGCTTCATGGCGTGGGCTACCCATTGCGAGCTGGGTGCCCTGCCAAATTGGTATGGCAACGGTGGAGCTCGGTTAAGGTGTCCCCGTCGGATCAAGGGTCCTCGTGCACACATAACGCGGGCCCTTGTCTTTTTGTCTAGAGGGGAGTCGCACTTGTACCTTAGTGCGCCCCCGTAGTCGCGACGCGGATGGGTCGCGGGCAGTGTTTAACTGTAATACTGTTTAAGCTTTTCAGCACTCCATGGTCGAGCAAGTTCCTCCCCGTGTAGATTTTCGAGGTAGTGGGCTCCTGTCCCCGTTTTTGCTCGGACGCGGTAGGGGCCCTCCAAGTTCGCGGAGAGCTTACCTTCTCGCGAATCCTTCTAGTTCCTTCGTAGGACGAGGGTACCTACCTGAAAATCACGTTTAATAACTTTTTTGTTATAGCGTAAAGTTATCTTCTGTTTAAGTGAGGTCTCGCAGAGGGACGCGCCCGACCTTATCTCTTCGACGAAGTTGAGCTCCTCCCGGAGGGCCTCATCGTTCGTCTTCTCGTCGAGGGGAGACTCCGTTCTTCTCGAAGGTTCCCTTATTTCCACAGGGATCAATGCCTCAGTTCCATAGGTCAATCGGAAGGGGGTCTCCCCGGTAGTGGAGTGCGGGGTTGTTCTGTAGGCCCAGAGGACGTTGTGTAGTTCCTCGACCCACCTTTTCTTGGCGCCGCCCAGTCTCCGTTTCAGACCTCGCAGGATCACTCTATTCGTGGCCTCAGGTTAACCGTTTATTTCTGGGTGCTCGACCGAGGTGAAGTGTTGCTTTGTGCCCAGCTTCGTGACGAAGTCCTGAAAGTTCTTGTCAGTGAATTATGTCCCGTTGTCGGTGACAATTGCCTGGGGCACGCCGAACCAGGCAAGTATGTTCCTCTTATAGAAACGTAGTATGTTGTGGGCTGTGATTTTGGCTAGGGCTTCAGCCTCGACCCACTTCGTGAAATAATCAACGCCGACAATCAGGTACTTATTTTGGTACGACCCCATGATGAAGGGCCCGAGGATATCCATTCCCCACCATGCAAACGACCACGGGGACGAGAGTGTTTTGAGCTCACTGGGTGGGGCCAGGTGCATGTCCCCATGCCATCGGCATCTATCGCACTTCTTGACGTGTTCCTTGGCGTCTTGTTGCATGGTGGGCCAGTAGTACCCTGCTCGCAAGGCATTACGAGCTAATGATCGTCCGCCGAGGTGTTGCGCGTTGATCCCCTCGTGGATCTCCTGGAGTATGCTGGGAACCTTGGACCCCTCGACGCACCTGAGAAGAGGGATCGAGAAGCTGTGCCGATATAATTTGTCTTCGACGATCGTATAGGAGCAGGCACGCCGCCTAACTACTCCGCCGTCTTTGGGGTCGGCGGGTAGTTTTCTCATGCTGAGGTACTCGTACACCGGGGTTATCCAGCTGTGGTCATCTCCAATGGCATTCACGTCAGCCGCGGGGACGGTTTTCTCAATGCTCGGACGAGATAGCACCTCCTGAATGACGGATTTGTTCCTGCCTTTCTTCTTCGTGCTTGCGAGCTTCGATAAAACGTCTGCTCGAGTATTGTGTTCGTGCGGGACGTGATTCACTTCTGCCGAGGAGAACTTTTTCATCGTTTCTTTCACCGAAGCCAAGTATTCGATGAGGCTGTCGTTCTTGACCTGGTACTCTCCCCGCACCTGGGAGGCCACGAGCTGGGAGTCGATGAACATTTTGACCTCTTTGGTGCCGAGGTCCTCAGCTAATTGTAACCTGGCGAGGAAAGCCTCGTACTTGGCCTGATTTTTCGATGTCGGGAAAGACAACGTGAGGGAGACTTCGATCAAGATACCTTCCCTATTTTCAAGGATGATGCTTGCTCCGCTACCTGTCGAGTTGGATGCCCCGTCGATGTAGATCGTCCACTTTTGGGATCCGCTGGTCGAAGGCTCTGAGAGGGTCATTTCCGCTACGAAGTCGGCCAACACCTGAGCTTTCAGGGCCTTTCTCCCCTTATACTGAATGTCAAACTCAGAGAGTTCAAGCGACCATTTGAGCATCTTTCTTACCATGTCTGGCCGACCGAGGAGTTATCTCACTGGTTGCTCGGTCCTCACCACGATCGTGTAGGCCAAGAAGTAATGTCCCAGTCTCCTGGCCGCGGTGACGAGAGCCAGAGCTACATTTTCGATCTGCTGGTACCTAAGTTCCGGACCTTGGAGGGCTTTGCTGGTGAAGTAAATCGGCTTCTGCCCGTTGGGGGTTTCCCGGATTAGGACCGCACTGACTGCTTCGCTCGTGATGGCGAGGTATAGGAATAATGTCTCCCCGCCCTTTAGTCGCGAGAGAACCGGGGGTTGCAAAAGGACTTATTTGAGATGGAGGGACGCATGCTCGCTTCCTCGGTCCATTCGAACATGGCTTTCTGGCGTAGGAGTTTGAAGAATGGAAGTGCGTACTGTGCCGACTTGGCTACGAAGCGGGAAAGTAAGGTCAACATCCCATTCAGCGATTGTATCAATTTCTTCGAGTTCAACATTGGGATCTCGGAGAAGACCCTGCATTTGTCGGGGTTCGCCTCGATTCCTCGCTCTGTGAGGTAGAAACCGAGAAACTTGCACACCCAAACGCCAAAGGTGCATTTCTCGGGGTTGAACCTTGTAATACCCTAATTTTTTCCCCTAAGATTCTTTGCTTTTCATGTGCATTTATACAAACAGAATCACGCATTGGTTCCCTCTTCTATAGGATTGTGCCTTGCAGGGATCTTTGGGTTTGTGTATGTTTGTTAGTTATTTTATTGTTTAATTGTTTATGTTTACTAACCTTTAATCAAAATCCAAAAATATTTTGTTTTCTTTCACTAACATTTTCAGGGGAAAAACAGGTTAAAAATACCAAAAACCAGTCCCTCAGCTCAAATGGATTTCATCTGAATAAAGTCAAAGTTGATCTGCGATTAATTGAAAATTATCTGATCAAGAGTTTCCAAGATTTAATTGATTATTACACAAGGGACTCCAAGGTTCATGTGTTTATTTCCATGCCTTCTTTGAAAAGCAATAAAATCGAGCCAGAGCTAAGACAGCACATCAAAAAGCCATTTTTTCTCATTTTTCACTGTGTTAATCGATTAACCTAATTGCACTGTGAAGTGGTTAATCGATTAACACGTGCAATTTTTGAAAATAATGTGCCAAATTCAAATTCTGCAGCAATTGGCACCTATTTTCACCATTTTGATCACATGTGGAATATTCTAGACCATCTCATTTTAATTCCCTACATCATCATAATTAATTCCCACCATGTACCATCACTAATCACCACTCTTTTGTGATTTCCCTCCAAATTTGAATTCCAATCCTAATTTTGATCTTCCAATCCTAATTCCAAACCACCAAATTTTCCAAGCCTAAATTCTATAAATAGAGGCTTCATTTCATTCATTCCACAAGCATTTGATAGCCAACAAACCTCTTGCAAATTCTCTTCCCAACCACAAATTTTCACTAAAGCTCACATTTCTTCTTTTGAAAGTTATCAAGAATTCACATTGAATCTTGTTCAACTTTGAGCTAAACCTTCATCCAAACTTGTTTTCTTCATCAATTCTCATAGATCAAGGCTTTGGTGTTTGGATCTTGAAGCAATTTGAAGGAATTTTCAGATTTGAAGTGGTAATTCATCTTTCACCATTGTTGAAGCTTCATCTTCATCTTTCATAATGTAGATCCTTTGTTGATCTTGTTTGCTTGATCTTTGGATCTTGCAATTTGCGTTTGATTGCTGGCTTTTGCTGTTGTTTTACTCAAAAATTCGTGCACAATTGAATCCTTGATCCTAAGATGTTTAAAGAAATGAGTGATCAAGGATTTGGCAATTTCCAAATTGATTTTCTGCTATTTTTACAGTGTTAATCGATTAACCAAAACCAGTACAATTAGGTTAATCGATTAACAGCTTGTTTATGCGCAAAAATTGGAAGATTTCACTGGTTAATCGATTAACATAATTACACTGTGAAGTGGTTAATCGATTAAACAGCATCCAGAATGTGGTTTTCACTTGTTTTTGGGGCTGTTTTTTTGTTTTTCTTCCTCTTTCTTCCCCTTTCTTCTTATTTTAGCCTTGAAGGACATTGTTGAGATTAATTTCTCTTCAATTTCAATGGACTTTGGATATGGTTAGAGTAATTAAACATTCATTAGTTCAAATCTACCTTTTAATGAATTGTTGAATTCAATTGAGGTGCTTTGAATTAGTGATATGTTTTCACACTTAAACTTATCAATTAAAGGTGATTGAACTTGAAGATGAAAGGTTCTTGAAAGTGTAATTCAATTTGGCTTTTCTCATCATTTATTTCTCTTTTTTATTTTGATCGATGAAAGTCTTATGGATCTTAGAATTTCTTTGTTAAATTCTTGATCAAGACTAGATCGTTACCTATTTTTCTTTTCGTACGATATTGCTTTCGGATGACGATCTACATATCGTTCATCTAGCATACATTAGCACAAAGAACTATTGACCGGCCTCATTGTAGGGTAATTACTCCGTAAATTACTCGGCGATTGCTTAACATAGTGCAACATTTGTCCCTCTTTATCCAATTCGGAATATGAACTTTCGTGGTCCGGACCTTGATTGGTCGCGTCAACCCAATGGTGATTGATCTTTTTGCATTAGGTCCATAATCTTTGAAACTTGGCGTTGTAGAGGCTTTGGTTCTACTAATCTTATGTCAAGTTCATTAACTTTGGCCTAAGTGCATTGTTTAATCGCTATAGTTCATAACGCGAAACGGAATAATCGATGAAGGCTTTTAGCACTAGAGCCTTGTGCTACTAACTACTAACTTCTAACTTTTTGTATGTTTCTTTCTCGTTCCCTATCTCTCTTTATTTTTTATGCTTTATGCCATTTTATCATACTCATGTTTATATTTATGTCATTTTTCTTTTGTCCACTTGGACCATTTTATCTTGTGCTTTGTTTTTCTTTTGTCCATTTTGGACTCAAAAACATTAATAAAGGATTAAACCACTAAAAGACTTGTACTCTTAATTGTTGGACTATAGCCACTATCTTTTGCATTGGAGGACCTATGCTCTTGATTATGGACTTATGGACTTAGAATTAGGATTCTCTCCCTTATGCTTTGGACCTTTATGGAGTTTGGTATCCTAGCCTTTATTTGGCTTGATTATTGGCTCAAGAGGATGGAATTATTTTCTTATTATGCTTTGAAGAGTGTCTCCATGTGGTTAGATCTTTCTTATCCTTAGCTTTTATTTTTATGCACTAGGATAGGCACTTCTTCTCCACCCCTTCTTCAATTCTTAAAACTTCTCCCTTTTTCAAAACTTTCTTGTTTTCAAACTTAAAACCGCTTTCATAATAAAACCTTGACTTTGGTAAAGTGATTTTTAAACTTTGTTCTTTTCTCTAATAAATGTCAATCAATATTAATCTTATTTTGACCATTTCAAAAGGACTTTAAAAAACACCAAACTCGTCAATCTTTTTTTTTGTGCCTTATGCACTTTTCCTTTAAAACTTTTTCATAAGTTTAGACATGATTCATTTCTTTAAGCGGAATTATTCACTTGGAAATGACGACTTGTCTTTACACTTAAAATCAACCATAACCAATAATTTTTGTTCTTTGTACCACAAACTACGAGGTTTTGATCCTACATTGCACATCGTGGGTACGTAGGCATGAGGCGATAAGTCTCTCCAAACACAAAAATCTTAAAAAATATTTCTCTTCTCATCTCCCCAATCTCTTTTCAAGCAAACCATTTTCAGACCAAAAAGCGGTAGATATTTCAAAGGGTTCCTATAGAGTACTATAGACATTTTGGGTGCTAACACCTTCCCATTGCGTAACCAACCCCTTACCCATTCTCTGTTTGTTCTTATTGTTTTAGAACTCTTTAGGTTTTGTTCGCTCTTTTTCCTTTCCCTTTGTGGATAAAATGGAAGTGCGGTGGCGACTCTTGCTTTATGAGTTAAGTTAATCAATAGCTTACACTCACGATTTTTACCGCTACAGAAAAGTGGCGACTCAGCTGGGAACAGATTGACCTCTTGCTGGTCCATCCCTTGAGGGGTTTAGCCTACTTTTTATTTATTTATCGCTTTTTGTCTGATTTGTTTGTTATTGTTTGTTCTGTCAGGGTGCTTGGTGATTTGTGTGGTGAGATAAGCCCAATACCCCGGCTTGAGTATACACCTAGGACTAGGGTGGAAAGTAGTGTGACTTGTGTGGCATTTGGCCAGACTTAGTATACACCAAAATTCCACATCCAGATGAGGTTTTCTTTGGTAATGTTCTATCCTGCGCATTGGTGCAGATGATGGGATGTAACTTGGAAAACTATCGACTCTGGCGGCCATTCCCGAGGACTCAGTAGAGGCACTCCTCCCAAGAGGCAATAATGGCAGACCAGAAATGGCAAACCCGTTATGCTTCTTGATTCGAGGACCCAAAGCTGAGGACTTTAGAACCCTTAACCCATCTTGGCCTTATTAGGACGTGGTTCAGTGGCTATTCAGGTGCAAACTTGAATAAGTTATTACGCGATACCACACTCAGACGAGACTCTCTTGAGAATATTATTGACTACCAAGAAAGTTGGGAAATCTATAATATCCGAAAGATGGGTTGTAGACTCTGGGAACTTCTTTAGAACCTTGTTCGGCAGGTGTTATACCCTTAGTACATACCTTTGTGGGTTAGTTCTTAACCTCGGCTCTATGCTCGTGACTCGGAACCTTGAACCCGTGTGCTTTGTGTGATCTTGTTTGTGGTTGCTGCATACATGCACTCATGCATTCATGGACATTCTGTTTCAGTCGATTTTCAAGGATTTTAGAGATTTTCCTTTTGCAAACATCACAGAAAATATTCAATAAAATGAGATGTTTAACCGTATTTCAAAAAAAGAGTTATTACGATGCTCACAATTGCTTTATATTTTAAAGATCCTTGAAAGTTTAATGAAACATTTGCATTTTGCATTGGCATTCGCATCATTCTGCATTGTTTCCTGCCTTTTCCAGGTGTCTTATTGTTTCCCCTTGGTCTTCATTCAGTCAAGTTGTCGCACCAGTAAAATATTTGGGCTAATCTGAAGAAGAAGATGGATCAATTGCAACAAGAGAACCGTGAGCTTCGTGAGGAAGTGACAAATTTGAAGGATAGTTTGGAGAGACTCACTGCTATGATGGAAGCAATGGTTGCTGCTCAGCCACCACCACCTCCTCCTCCGCTTTCAACTCCTGTGCAAAGGACAGTAATTTCTGAGATTGTCTCTATGCCCATCTCTGTGGCGCCTGCTAGTGTTTCTCAATACTCCATGCCTCATGGTTTCCCCTGGGGCATGCCTCATAACTTTGTTCCTGAGGGTTATCAACCACCACCGCCTCCTGAAATTCCAGTTGTTCCTACTGTCCAGCCTGTGATGTCTGTACCGCTACCTGTGGTTCATGCCGTTCCTTTTGGTGAAAAGCAGATTTTCCACACTGCCCCAAGTGAAAATGCCAGTGCTTACGATAGAATGGAAGAGATTCAAGACCAGTTTACTGAAATGCAGAAAGAGATCAAAGCTTTGAGGGGTAAAGAACTATTTGGAAAGAATGCTCATGAGTTATGCTTGGTTCCTAATGTGAAGATCCCGCATAAGTTCAAGGTCCCTGACTTTGAAAAGTATAAGGGTAATTCTTGTCCGTTGAGTCACTTGACTATGTATGCTCGTAAGATGTCGACTCAGAAGGATAATAATCAGCTTCTCATTCACTACTTTCAAGATAGTTTGTCTGGTGCAGCTTTGAAATGGTACATGGGACTCGACAGTACTCGAATTTAAACTTTCGAAGATTTGGGTAAGGCGTTCGTGAAACAGTATAAGTATAATGTGGATATGGCTTCTGATCGTGACCAGCTTCGGGCAATGTCTCAGAATGATAAGGAGACATTCAAAGAATACGCGCAGAGGTGGCGCGAGATTGCTTCTCAGATTAATCCTCCTTTGGAAGAAAAAGAGATGACTAAGATTTTTCTGAAAACTCTGAGTCCTTTATATTATGAGCGTATGATTGCTAGTGCCCCGAGTGATTTCACTGAGATGGTTAATATGGGAATGAGATTAGAAGAAGGTGTCCGTGAGGGACGTTTGACAAAAGTTGGTAATTCTGCTGGTAATTCCAAGAAGTATGGTGGAGGATTTGCCAAGAAGAAAGAAGGTGAGACCAATGCTATTTCCCGTGGAGGACGCACAAAGAGTTATAGTAAGAATAATCAGTGTCGGCAACATGTTGCGTCTGTTACTCCCGTTATCAATTCAACTCCTGTTGTTCAGGCAGCTCCTGCTCAGTAACGTTCTAATCAACAGAACAACTAACGGGGCCGTTTTCAGAAAGATTTTGATCCGATTCCGATGACCTATACAGATTTTCTTCCTTGTTTAATTCAAAAGAATCTTGTTCAGACCCGTGTACCACCTGCTGTTCCAAAAGATTTGCCATGGTGGTATAAGCCTGAAGCTCGTTGCGCTTTCCATCAAGGAGGAGCGGGGCATGATACTGAGAACTGTTATCCATTGAAGATGGAAGTTCAAAGGTTGGCTAGGAGTGGTATTTTGTCTTTCGAAGATTCCAACCCTAATGTACAATCGAACCCGTTGCCCAATCATGGTAAGGCGTCTGTCAATATGGTTCAAGATTGTCCTAGTAAAGATCATTCTACAACTGCGATTCTTGAAGATGGCCCTGTGGGTTACATCCCATTTAGATCTGAAGATTATGTCATTCCTGCTGAAGACTGGGAGCCTTATTTGGAAGACCTCGGGTATATGTCCCCAGAGGATGCATATGTGCCTTTTTATTCCCCTCAGAAGAAATTTAAGGAACCTGAATATGAAGTCAGTGCCATCATTGAAGATGATGAAGAGGAAGAGCTTCCCAATTTTGTGACACATGGACAAATCTGCCAGAATTGGATAGTTGTTGATGTTCCCACTGTTATTCATATTTCAAAGTAATTTGTTTTTGTTTCCTTCAAAAATCCTTTCACTCTGCCCAAGGTGAAAGCGAATTTGTGAGGGCTTTATTTCAAATTTTATCATCATCAATAAAATGTTATTTTGTTTATCCATATTATGTTTTCCCTTTTTGCTTTATTTATGAAAAATGGTAACATAAAAAACCAAAAAAATAAATAATAATGTGATAATCATTTTTATCTGCATAATACTTGCACTTCTTGTTCATATTCTAAAATCAAACATAAATCATTGTGCAGATTGATTGTTAAACCCATTGAAAACAATGACCCTATGCCCCTCCCAACTTTGAGTTCCCTGTGTTTGGAGCTGAAGAAGAGGGTATTGAGGAGATTCCAGATGAAATTTCTCGGTTGCTTGAGTACGAGGAAAAAACCATTCAGCCTCATGAAGAGCCGGTGGAATTAGTTAATTTGGGTTATGATGATGATAAGAAAGAAGTCAAGATTGGGGCACTGCTTCAGTCAGATGTTAAGAAGAGGATTGTGGAGCTTCTTAGAGAATATGTTGACGTGTTTGCTTGGTCCTATCAAGACATGCCTGGTCTTGATACTGATATTGTGGAGCATAGATTGCCATTGAAGCCTGAATGTCCACCTGTGAAACAGAAATTGAGAAGAACTCATCCTGACATGGCTGTGAAGATCAAAGAGGAGGTTCAAAAGCAGATTGATGCTGGTTTTCTTGTGACTTCCGAGTATCCTCAATGGGTGGCCAATATTGTGCCTGTTCCAAAGAAAGACAAAAAAGTCCGAATGTGCGTTGACTATAGAGATTTGAATAAATCCAGTCCGAAAGATGATTTTCCATTGCCACACATTGATATGCTGGTAGATAATACTGCTAAATTCAGTATCTTCTCTTTTATGAATGGATTTTCCGGTTATAATCAAATAAAGATGGCACCCGAGGATATGGAAAAAATAACATTCATTACACCCTGGGGAACATTCTGTTACAGAGTGATGCCCTTCGGTTTGAAAAATGCTGGTGCAACGTACCAGAGAGCTATGACTACTTTGTTCCATGATATGATGCATAAAGAAATAGAGGTCTATGTGGATGATATGATTTGTAAGTCGAAGACTGAAGAAGATCATATTGAGTACTTATTGAAGTTGTTTCAACGTTTGAGAAAGTTTAAGCTCCGTTTGAATCCTAATAAATGCACTTTTGGTGTCTGATCTGGAAAATTGTTGGGCTTTATTGTCAGCCAAAAAGGTATTGAAGTTGATCCTGGTAAAGTTAAAGCTATTCAGGAAATGCCTGCGCCCAAAACAGAAAAACAAGTAAGAGGATTCTTGGGATGTTTGAATTACATCTCCCGATTTATATCCAATATGACTGCCACATGTGCGCCGATCTTCAAGCTTCTTCGCAAAGATCAGGGTTGTGTCTGGACAAAGGATTGTCAGAAAGCTTTTGAGAGGATTAAAGAGTACCTGCTTGAACCTCCGATTTTGTCTCCTCCCGTGGAAGGAAGACCTTTGATCATGTATTTGACTGTGCTGGAAGAGTCTATGGGCTGTGTTCTAGGTCAACAAGATGAATCTGGTCGAAAAGAATTTGCCATTTATTATTTGAGTAAGAAGTTCACCGATTGTGAGTCTCGGTATTCAATGCTTGAAAAGACATGTTATGCTTTAGCTTGGGCTGCCAAGCGCCTCCGCCAGTATATGTTGAATCATACAACTTGGTTGATATTTAAAATGGATCCAATCAAGTATATCTTTGAAAAACCTGCTTTGACTGGGAGGATTGCTCGTTGGCAAATGTTGTTATCAGAATATGATATTGAGTACCGAACTCAAAAAGCGATAAAAGGAAGTGTTTTGGCTGACCATTTGGCACACCAGCCTATTGATGATTACCAACCTATCAGGTTTGATTTTCCTGATGAGGATGTGATGTATCTAAAGGTTAAAGATCGTGAAGAACCATTACCTGATGAAGGGCCTGAGCCTGGATCCCGTTGGGGTTTGATTTTTGACGGAGCTGTTAATGAGTATGGCAATGGTATTGGAGCGATAATTGTTACTCCTCATGGTTCTCATATTCTATTCACTGCAAGGTTGATGTTCACTTGCACAAATAATGCGGCTGAGTATGAAGCATGTATTATGGGCTTGGAAGTAGCCATTGATTTAAGAATCAAGATTCTTGATGTATACGGAGATTCAGTCCTAGTGATTAATCAGATTAAAAGAGAATGGGAGACACGTCAACCTGATTTGATTCCTTATCGAGATTATGCAAGAAGGTTGTTAACTTTCTTCAATAAGGTTGAGTTTCACCATGTACCCAGAGCAGCAAATCGAATGGCGGATGCTTTAGCCACTATATCCTCCATGATTGTGGTGAATCGGTGGAATGATGTGCCCAAAATCAATGTTATGCGGCTTGATAGACCAACTCATGTGTTTGTCGTTGAAGAGGTTGTTGGTGATAAACCGTGGTATTATGATATTAAATGCTTTCTTCAAAATCAAGAGTACCCGCTTGGGGCGTCCAATAAAGATAAGAAGGCTTTGAGAAGATGGGCTGGTAGTTTCTTCTTGAATGATGATGTGTTGTATAAGAGAAATTATGACATGGTTTTGCTCAGATGCATGGATAGACACGAAGTAGACATGTTGATGAAAGAAATTCATGAAGGATCTTTTGGTACCCATGCCAATGGGCATGCAATGGCTAAGAAGATGTTAAGGGCAGGTTACTATTGGCTGACAATGGAATCTGGCTGTTGCAAATTTGTGAAGAAGTGCCATAAGTGCCAGGTTTATGCTGACAAAATTCATGTGCCTCCAACTCCTCTCAATATTATCTCTTCTCCTTGGCCTTTATCCATGTGGGGCATTGATACGATTGGAATGATTGAGCCTAAAGCGTCGAACGCACACCATTTTATATTGGTGGCTATTGACTATTTTACCAAGTGGGTTGAAGCGGCATCATATGCCAATGTGACCAAGCAAGTAGTGGTCTGGTTTATCAAGAACCAAATCACTTGTCGGTATGGTGTTCTGAGCAAGATTATCACTGATAATGGGTCGAATTTGAATAACAAGATGATGAAGGAATTATGTCATGAGTTTAAGATTAAGCATCATAATTCTTCTCCTTACAGGCCTAAGATGAATGGGGCCGTTGAAGTTGCTAATAAGAATATTAAGAAGATTGTTCAGAAAATGGTTGTTACTTACAAGGATTGGCATGAGATGCTCCCTTTTGCTTTGCATGGGTATCGTACATCCGTCCGCACTTCAACAGGGGCAACCCCTTTCTCTCTTGTTTATGGTATGGAAGCAGTGCTCCAAGTGGAAGTTGAAATCCCTTCTATGAGAGCTTTGATGGAAGCTGAATTGTCTGAGGCTGAATGGTGCCAAAGCAGATATGACCAGTTGAATTTGATTGAAGAGAAAAGAATGACGACCTTGTGTCATGGCCAATTGTATCAACAGAGAATGAAGAAAGCTTTTGACAAAAAGGTTCGACCTCATGTGTTCAGAGAAGGAGACCTCGTGCTCAAAAAGATCTCGACTTTTACCAATGATTCTAGGGGCAAGTGGACTCCTAATTATAAAGGCCCATATGTTGTTAAGAGAGCCTTCTCTGGTGGTGTATTACTTCTTACAACTATGGATGGTGAAGAGTTCACTCGTCCTGTGAATACCGATGCAATCAAGAAATACTTCGCCTAAAAATAATAAAAAGAACAGCTCGCTAAGTTGAAAACCTGAAAGGGCGGCTTAGGCAAAAATGAGCGTCTCGGTGGGCTGAAAACCCGAAAGGGCGGTCCAGGCAAAAATTAGAGACAAAAACAGAAATAATCATCCCGGTAGATTGAAAACCCGAGAGGGAAATCTAGGCAAAAGTTAGGGATTATGGCAAGAAACTGCATCTGGCCAGTCTTGATCGTTGAAAACAACATTGTCTATCAAGGATGCTGTTTCAACCATTCTCAACTGAAGTTCTGAGCATGACGGAATTCAAAGTTGTTTGGGAGAATAGTGGTCATTGTATTTCAATCTAACCCTTTCCTTGTATTTACCATTTTTCAAACTTTGTAATGATCCATGGAGTTACGCCATTTGCGGACTACCATTCTATTAATAAAATTTGGGCCTTTGTCCCTTTGTTTGCAATTCTTATTTTGTTTCTGTTCGCAGAATTTCATTTATTTTTTATGATGATTTTTTAAACAAAATGTAAATAATTGATTTAAATTTTTGAAAATTATAAAAACATTTTCCTTTGATTTATGAATTTAAAAAAGAATGTCAACGGTTATTCCAAGAATGGTAGGATCAATGTTTTCCTCAGCAGGGTTCTGATCATATAACCAGTTGATGATGGGTTCCTTCAAAGGTTTGTTATGGGGTGTTGAATTCATAAGGTCCAATGTTGTTTGGTTTTTTCCCCAGCTAGGTCTTGATCCGGATCTTCTCCAGCTGATTATGGTATGGTCAGGTAGGCGAGTAGTTTTGACGGTCCACCTTTCCTTGATGGTAGTCCTCATGCGGAGATTCATTTTTGCTGTCCCCCGGTATGAATCATACGAAGAATTTCCATCAGAGTTTTACCTTCTAGGTGTGTTGTTGTTGCTTTGGATATTCCCAAGCACAGAGCGGCATTATCTTCCCCGGCAAGTCCAGGATGTATTTCTCTTCAGATTGATTGTGCATCACTATTTCGGGTGTTCCCCAGTGAAGTTGCCGATAATATCTCTATTTAAGGAATACTGATATTAGTCACCTGTTGGGTTTTCTCTCATTCATGATGAATATCGATCTAAAATCCCCCACAGTTTGACCTTGTTGTTGTTTTCCTCAGCAAGTCCAAGTTGTTTTGCTCAGAATTGGTTAATCCTCAGAGAGCTTTTCTCTTGTATCTCCAGCGGATCTGCCTTGTATTCCCAGTGGATTTTGCGTAGATATTTATATGTCTACTATCCCCAGCAGATTCATTATTTTTCCGCATGCAGTTCTCTTTATCCTTTTGAAATGGAAGTTCCTGTGAATTATTTATGATCCCCAGGAAAAGTCAGAAAGATTTGGGTTGCTATGATTCCCCAACATCTTTCCTTCCAACCCCGAAGTAGAGTTTATGTTTTATCCTCTTTGTGGACCATTGATGTTAGAAGATTGATATTTGGGTTTCTCCCCAAGGAGTATCTTCTTTTCTCCAGCAATATTTGAGCCTTGTAGTAAGATTTATTTTCCTTTGATGGCTTTTGTTTATCTCTTGCAGGATTTCTTCAGATGAATCCCTAGCAGATGTGCTAATGAAATCTCCATATTGTTGAGATTGGACGAGTATTCAGTGGTGTTGTGATGTTCATCCCTCTGTTTATCCTCATGTCTGTTTTGTCAGCATATTCATACTCATATGCATTGCATGCGCATCCTTTTGTTGTGCATAGCATGTTGTTGTTGCATTGCGCATTTTGCATTTGTGTTGGTGTTTCTCTGTTCTCTGGGGTTGTTATCCCTGCAGAGCGTGTGTGTCATCTCTCCATTAGAGTTTCGACCCGTAAGCAGAAAATGCCTATCTTTGATAATTCCCCACCGAGTTTATGCCTCGTGGAAGATATTTTGTTTTAGCCTTCCTCCCCAGTTCATTTTTCTGGATGGAATTAATCCCCAGTTGAGATATTTCCTCTCCGGGATGAGTCTTGTTTGACCGTTTCTCTCTGGTTTATTCCCGGATTGAATTTTGGTCCCTTGCTTTGGCAATGGAAACTTATCACCTTTGTTGTCCTGCCCATTTAGTTGGTAGTAGGTGATATAGCTGGCTTATTATCTTTGTCGTACTGGCCATTTAGTTTGTAGTAGGTAATATAGTCGGGTTTGATTACCTCGTTGTAGCTATCATTTGTTTGATAGTTGGTAATCTCTCCTTTTCTTTTCGGATTTATTACCTTTGTCGTCCTGCCCTTTGTTGGTAGTAGGTAATATTTCTCGTACCCCTTTTTTTGGGTTGATTACCTCTTCGTAACTATCACTTGGTTGATATTTGGTAATCCCTCTTTTTGAGCTTATCACCTTTGTCGTCCTGCCCATTTAGTTGGTAGTAGGTGATGTAGCTGGCTTATTACCTTTTTCGTCCTGCCCTGTGTTGGTAGTAGGTAATATAGCCGGGTTTGATTACCTTGTTGTAGCTATCACTTGTTTGATAGTTGGTAATCTCTCCATTCTTTGTTCGAGTTTATTACCTTTGTCGTCCTGTCCTGTGTTGGTAGTAGGTGATATTTCTTGACCCCTTTTGGATTATTACCTTTGTCGTCCTACCCTTTGTTCGTAGTAGGTAATCTTTCTCATACCCTTGGTTGATTACTTTGTTGTAACTATCACTTGGTTGATGGTTGGTAATCTTTCTTTAGCTGGCTTATTACCTTTGTCGTCCTGCCCTTTGTTGGTAGTAGGTAATATAGCCCAGTTTGGTTGCCTTGTTACAATTGTCACTTATTTGATAGCTGGTAATCTTTCCCCTTTTTGAGATTATTACCTTTGTCGTCCTGCCCTGTGTTGGTAGTAGGTGATACTTCTCGTTCCCCTTTGTGACATCGTTACCTTTGTCGTCCTACCCTTTATTGGTAGTAGGTAATTCTTCTCACATCCTTTTATTGACATCCTTGTTGTAGCTATCACTTGCTTGGTAGTTGGCAATCTTTCCTTTTGATCATGCTATTACCGGATGTCTGGTATTAGACGATCTATTCCCCAGCGGAGATTTTTCTCTCCATGTTGGAACGTGTTATCCCTCTTTTATTTCTGGTGTCGGTAATTTTCCCTCAGTTGGAATCTTACTCTTTGCTCTTCGCCAGTGGAGATTTGTTTCCCTCCCTGTTGGGATGTGTTTTTCCCTCTTTTGTTTTCCCCCTGGTGGAGTCTTTTCTCTTTGCTCCCCAGTCTTTGTTGGTCTCCCGTGGCATTTCTCCCCACGGAGGTCTTGTGTCTGCATACCATTTGCATGATCATATCATTTTGTGGTCTCTTAGGGCCAAAAATTGGGTTATTGTTATATTTAAGTCTCTTCTATCTCGTCGAGACAAAGATGCCAATCTTCATATCTCCGAATAGAAGAAACTTAAATAGGGGCAACTGTAATACCCTAATTTTTGCCCCTAAGATTCTTTGCTTTTCATGTGCATTCATACAAACAGGATCACACATTGGTTCCCTCTTTTATAGGATTGTGCCTTGCAGGGATCTTTGGGTTTGTGTATGTTTGTTAGTTGTTTAATTGTTTAATTGTTTATGTTTACTAACCTTTAATCAAAATCCAAAAATATTTTGTTTTCTTTCACTAACATTTTCAGGGGAAGAACAGGTTAAAAATACCAAAAACCAGTCCCTCAGCTCGAATGGATTTCATCTGAATAAAGTCAAAGTTGTTCTGCGATTAATTAAAAAATTATCTGATCAAGAGTTTCCAAGATTTAATTGATTATTACACAAGGGACTCCAAGGTTCATGTGTTTATTTCCATGCATTCTTTAACAAACAATAAAATCGAGCCAGAGCCAAGACAGCACATCAAAAAGCCATTTTTTCTCATTTTTAACTGTGTTAATCGATTAACCTAATTGCACTGTGAAGTGGTTAATCGATTAACACGTGCAATTTTTGAAAAAAATGTGCCAAATTCAAATTCTGCAACAATTGGCACCAATTTTCCCCATTTTGATCACATGTGGAATATTCTAGACCATCTCATTTAATTCCCTACATCATCATAATTAATTCCCACCATGTACCATCACTAATCACCACTCTTTTGTGATTTCCCTCCAAATTTGAATTCCAATCCTAATTTGATCTTCCAATCCTAATTCCAAACCACCAAATTATCCAAGCCTAAATTCTATAAATAGAGGCTTCATTTCATTCATTCCACAAGCTTTTGATAGCCAACAAACCTCTTGCAAATTCTCTTCCCAACCACAAATTTTCACTAAAGCTCACATTTCTTCTTTTGAAAGTTATCAAGAATTCACATTGAATCTTGTTCAACTTTGAGCTAAACCTTCATCCAAACTTGATTTCTTCATCAATTCTCATAGATCAAGGCTTTGGTGTTTGGATCTTGAAGCAATTTGAAGGAATTTTCAGATTTGAAGTGGTAATTCATCTTTCACCATTGTTGAAGTTTCATCTTCATCTTCCATAATGTAGATCCTTTGTTGATCTTGTTTGCTTGATCTTTGGATCTTGCAATTTGTGTTTAATTGCTGGCTTTTGCTGCAGTTTTACTCAAAAATTCGTGCACAATTGAATCCTTGATCCTAAGATGTTTGAAGAAATGAGTGATCAAGGATTTGGCAATTTTCAAATTGATTTTCTGCTGTTTTTACAGTGTTAATCGATTAACCAAAACCAATACAATTAGGTTAATCGATTAACAGCTTGTTTCTGCGCAAAAATTGGAAGTTTTCACTGGTTAATCGATTAACATAATTACACTGTGAAGTGGTTAATCGATTAACCAGCATCCAGAATGTGATTTTCACTTGTATTTGGGGTTGTTTTTGGTTTTTCTTCCTCTTTCTTCCCCTTTCTTCTTATTTTAGCCTTGAAGCACATTGTTGAGATTAATTTCTCTTCAATTTCAAAGGACTTTGGATATGGTTAGAGTAATTAAACATTCATTAGTTCAAATCTACCTTTTAATGAATTGTTGAATTTATTTGAGGTGCTTTGAATTAGTGATATGTTTTCACACTTAAACTTATCAATTAAAGGTGATTGAACTTGAAGATGAAAGGTTCTTGAAAGTGTAATTCAATTTGGCTTTTCTCTTCATCTATTTCTCTTTTTTATTTTGATCGATGAAAGTCTTATAGATCTTAGAATTTCTTTGTTAAATTCTTGATCAAGACTAGATCGTTACCTATTTTTCTTTTCGTGCGGTATTGCTTTCGGATGACGATCTACATATCGTTCATCTAGCATACATTAGCACAAAGAAATATTGACCGGCCTCATTGTAGGGTAATTACTCCGTAAATTACTCGGCGATTGCTTAACATAGCGCAACATTTGTCCCTCTTTATCCAATTCAGAATTTGAACTTTCGTGGTCCGGATCTTGATTGGTCGCGTCAACCCAATGGTGATTGATCTTTTTGCATTAGGTCCATAATCTTTGAAACTTGGCATTGTAGAGGCTTTGGTTCTACCAATCTTCTGTCAAGTTCATTAACTTTGGCCTAAGTACATTGTTTAATCGCTATAGTTCATAACGCGAAACAGAATAATCGCTGAAGGCTTATAGCACTAGAGCCTTGTGCTACTAACTACTAACTACTAACTTCTAAATTTTTTATGTTTCTTTCTCGCTCCCTATCTCTCTTTATTTTTTATCCTTTATGCCATTTTATCATATTATCTTGTGCTTTGTTTTTCTTTTGTCCATTTTGGACTCAAAAACATTAATAAAGGATTAAACCACTAAAAGACCTGTGCTCTTAATTGTTGGACTATGGCCACTATCCTTTGCATTGGAGGACCTATGCTCTTGATTATGGACTTATGGACTTAGAATTAGGATTCCCTCCCTTATGCTTTGGACCATTATGGAGTTTGGTATCCTAGCCTTTATTTGGCTTGCTTATTGGCTCAAGAGGATGGAATTCTTTTCTTATTATGCTTTGAAGAGTGTCTCCATGTGGTTAGATCTTTCTTATCCTTAGATTTTATTTTTATGCACTAGGATAGTCACTTCTTCTCCACCCCTTCTTCAATTCTTAAAACTTCTCCCTTTTTCAAAACATTCTTGTTTTCAAACTTAAAACCGCTTTCATAATAAACCCTTGTGAAATTCTGGTATCAGATGTGTGATGTTAAGTGTGATGTCATAATAACACAATCTGCTATATGAACAAGGTAAAAGCAACAGTAAATAACACAAAGAATTGTTCACCCAGTTCGGTCTAACTACCTACGTCTGAGGGCTACCAACCCAGGGAGGAAAATCACTATTAGTAGTATCAAATTACAGACTCAACAATCCCAGTTGACATCAACCTAATTTAATCACTATCCAATGACAATTCTACCTAAGAAACCACTTAGGTAAGAGAAACCACTCACTCCCTAATTCACCACAGTGATACAATCCAATGATTACACACTAATCACCCAACTTGATTCTGCTTAACAGCTTTGATCAAGAACAACACACTCTTGCTTAAAAGCTCTAGAGTGAATACACTTACAACTCAAAATAGTAACACTAATTCACACACGAATGGTTTACAAAAACACACACGAAGACACAAATGACACTCAGTCTTTAGCTCTCTTTTCTTCGTCGTCTTTCAATAAGGGTTAAGGCCGCTTTTATACCCTTCTGACTTGGGCTTGGATCTCTTCCAAAAATATCTGATTTTAAAACAAATTTGATCTTCAAATCTTTTTAAATCTCTCCAAATCAGCCCTAATGTTGGTTACAGAATCTGCTCCATAATCTGCAAATATATTTGATTTGAAATCTCTTCTCCAAGATATTCGCATCCAATCACTCTAACAGATCTCCTCAAAACTTACTAACACGCGCAGCCCTAAAACATCACAATCTGATGTTCTGATGTTCTGATATAGTGATGTCAAGACATCACTTATAACATCAGGATATAAAACTTCAACCCTGCAACAGCTAATGTTAGGAACCAATGTTATGACATCAGCCATATGACATCAACAATGTTCAACTTTGTTTTACCAAAATTCCAGCCAATACAAGAACTAACAATCTCCCCCTTTGGCTAATTTTGGCTAAAACAAACTCTGCCATCATCAGAGGTACCTGCAGCGGAAAACACTTTAAACGAAAAAAACTTCAAACCAGCAGCAATCACATAACAAGCTGATCCAAGCTAAACTCCCCCTCAAAGCAAGAACTAGCATACCAGCTGTTCAATCATGCACATTCCCCCTCAAGCCTAGAGCCACACCAGACAACTAGGCAACACATAGGCTAGCATACCTTCACACCAGACAACTAGGCAACACATAGGCTAACATACCTTCTCCCCCTTTTTAGCCACAATTTGACAACATCAAACACAAAGATATGACATCCATTAAGACATGGTCAAAAGCAAGCTTCCCAAGGAACACAATATCCCAAAAACTTTGACTGGTCAGGTGGTACAACCTATGGATTCTTATAGTACTATCAAATCCATGCCTTCTTCCTTCTAACAGCACCAGACACCACACAAGAATGAGTCAGTCAAACAAAGATGCAGGAAAGCAACATAAGCATGAGGACAATAAGCCAGATCCACTGAAGACCAAGAACACAACAAGGAAAGTCGCTGGAACATCTTCAGGAGCAACAAGAACAAGAAAACCATTAGAGACAAAAACCATCAAGAAACCTCCAGTGCAACTCCATGCTTCTGATGATGAATGGGATGAAGATTGGAAAACTTTTCTTGATGCAGGGGGTTGGGATAATCTTTAGATCATATATAAATTGCTTTTGATGTACCAACATCCAATCTTGTATGCTTTCAGCAGTTGAATAAAATGTTGTTTTCATTAAACATATACAAAATCACAACTGCACAAATACTCCTTCCAGCATACCTAATCCTCATAAATGCAAATTCCCAGTTTGCTTCTTAAACTTTCAAATTGATTTGTATCTAAGGCTTTAGTAAAAATGTCAGCTAGTTGTTTATCTGTAGCAACATGTTCCAAGGCAACTACTTTATCCTCTACCAAATCTCTTATAAAATGATGCCTTATATCAATATGCTTAGTTCTGCTATGTTGAATAGGATTCTTAGAGATATTGATAGCACTCAAATTATCACAGTACAATGTCATGACATCTTGCTTGACATTGTATTCTGTTAACATCTGCTTCATCCAAACAAGTTGAGAACAACTACTCCCTGCTGCTATGTACTCAGCTTCAGCAGTAGAAAGAGACACACAGTTCTGCTTTTTACTAAACCATGATATCAGATTATTCCCTAAGAAGAAGCACCCTCCTGAAGTACTTTTTCTATCATCAGCACTCCATGCCCAATCAGCATCACAAAAACCACATAACTCAGTGCCTGATCCATGACTGTAAAGCATTCCATAGTCACTAGTCCCATTCACATATTTCAGAATCCTCTTTACATGATTCAAGTGACTAACTTTAGGCTCAGCTTGATATCTGGCACAAACTCCAACAGCAAAAGAAATATCAGGACTGCTAGCTGTGAGATACAATAGACTTCCAATCATGCTTCTGTATACACTTTGATCCACACTAACACCATGTTCATCCTTGGACAACTTTAAATGAGTAGGAGCAGGTGTCCTCTTGTGATTAGCATTATCTAGACCAAATTTCTTCACTATGTTCTTTGCATACTTGCTCTGAGAAATGAATATGGAGTCCTCCATTTGTCTAACTTGTAGACCAAGAAAATAGTTGAGCTCTCCAACAAGACTCATTTCAAACTCAGACTGCATCTGTTCCACAAAATGTTTCACCATTGCATCTGACATCCCACCAAATACTATGTCATCAACATAGATTTGAGCTATCATCAGTTTTCCTCCTTCCTCTTTAAGAAACAAGGTCTTGTCAATCCCTCCTTTTCTGTAGCCATTCACAACCAGGAATTCAGTAAGCCTTTCATACCAAGCTCTTGGTGCTTGCTTCAAACCATATAGAGCTTTCCTTAGTTTGTACACATGGTCAGGAAATGTTGGATCAATAATTCCTTTTGGTTGCTCAACATACACCTCTTCATTTAAGTAACCATTCAAGAAGGCACTCTTAACATCCATCTGAAAAAGCTTGAATTTGAAATTACAAGCCACCCCTAAGAGTAATCAGATAGATTCCAGTCTAGCCACAGGAGCAAAGGTTTCATCATAATCAATTCCTTCAACCTGAGTGTATCCCTGAGCAACTAATCTGACCTTGTTTCTGGTGACCACTCCTTGTTCATCAGATTTATTCTTGTAAATCCACTTGGTACCAATCACATTAACTCCATCAGGCCTTGGTACAAGATCCCACACTTCATTCCTTTTGAATTGTTCCAGCTCTTCATGCATGGCATTAATCCAAAACTCATCAGTCAAGGCTTCTTTGACATTCTTGGGCTCAATTTTAGAAACAAAGCAAGAATTTGACACAACCTCTCTTGATCTAGTGCTAACCCCTGACTTAGGATCACCTATGATAAGCTCCCTGGGATGGTCCTTTAGCACTCTAATAGATGGTTCCTTATTAGATTGTTCAGGTTCAGGCTCAGCATCAACATGACTAGGAGACCCACTTCTGTCTTCAGTTTCTTCTGTGACTTCTTCAACTGATGTTTCAACATCATCCAGGACATCAACATCTTCCTGCTTATTAGTGTCATCAATCACCACATTTATAGATTCCATCATAACCTTTGTTCTGGAGTTGAAAACCCTGTAAGCTTTGCTATTTCTAGAGTATCCTAGAAAGATTCCCTCATCACTTTTAGGATCCAACTTTCTCCTCTGTTCACGATCTGACAAAATGTAACATTTGCTTCCAAAAACATGAAAGTACTTCACATTTGGCTTTCTTCCTTTCCATAGCTCATACAGAGTAGCTGAAGTGCCCCTTCTCACAGTAACTCTGTTGTGAATATAGCAAGCAGTGTTCATAGCTTCAGCCCAGAAATGGTAAGGAAGCTTTTTGGCATGAATCATTGCCCTAGCAGACTCTTGAATAGTTCTATTCTTCCTTTCAGCAGCTCCATTTTGCTGAGGAGTGATTGGAGAAGAGAACTCATGACTTATGCCTTCAGCAGAACAATATTCAGCAAACTTGCTATTTTCAAACTCTCTTCCATGATCACTCCTTATACTAATAACATTACTCTCCTTTTCCCTTTGGAGTCTTTGACAAAGATCTTTAAAAACATCAAACACCTCTGACTTGTCTTTAATGAAGCTCACCCAGGTGTACCTCGAATAGTCATCTACAACAACATAAGCATACTTCTTCCCTCCTAGACTTTCTACCTGCATAGGTCCCATCAAGTCCATATGAAGAAGTTCCAAAACTTTGGAGGTGGTGTTATGTTGAAGCTTCTGATGTGACATCTTGGTCTGCTTCCCTATTTGACAATCTCCACAAACTATTCCCTCTTCAATATTGAGTTTAGGAATTCCTCTGACAGCTTCTGAGGATATGATTCTCTTCATACCCTTTAGATGAAGACGTCCCAACTTTTGATGCCAGATTTTGACTTCATCATCTCTAGCAAACACACATGTTGAGGTACTTGAGTCTTGTCGCAGCCATAGATAACAGTTGTCCTTAGACCTAACACCCCTCATGATGACTTCTCCTTTCTCATTTGTGACATTGCACTCAGATTTTGTAAAGTCTACTTTGAATCCTTGATCACAAAGTTGACTAATACTGATCAAGTTTGCTGTCAACCCTTTGACAAGTAGAACATCATCCAGTCTAGGAGCACCAGCATAATTCAGCTTTCCCATCCCCTTGATTTCTCCTTTAACACCATCACCAAATGTAACATGACCTGAGGACTGAAGCTTAACATCTACCAACAAATTTTTAACTCCTGTCATGTGTCTTGAACACCCACTATCAAAGTACCAGTCTTCTTTGGTAGAAACCCTAAGAGAAGTGTGAGTTATTAAGCTGGTAACTTTACCTTTTGGAACCCATTGCTTCTTAGAATTTAAGTCCTGATTACCTATGGGAAACTTCTGTGTGGGAGTATATTGATGTGCCTTCTGAGGATACCCATGTAGCTTATAACAATAGGCCTTTATGTATCCAAAACGCCCACAGTGATGACATCTCCAGCGCCTGAATTTCTTCCTAGAAGGACTCCTGTCAGGATGTTTAAACATCTATTTTAACATCACTGGTTTGGAACTGGTAATACCATCATCAGAAGCTGCAACATTGTTGAATCCCAAACCACTTTTGTCTCCAGCAATTTTCCCAATACTAAGAATGTTGTCTAGAGCATCAGTACCATTGTTCAACATTCTGACAGTTTTAGTCATAGAATCCAATTTAGAGTTAAGCATACTGACTTCATTTTCAAGTTCAGTCTTTTCAGCCTCTAACTGCACTATGGTTTTCTTCAGCTTCTCTCCTTCAAGACACACTTGTTCACTTCTCATGCACAGTTCTTTATACGAGGCAGCAAGCTCTTGATAAGTAACCTCATCATCACATGAATCATCATCTGGCTCACAAACCCCAATCATAGCTCTAACAAGCTTAGCTGATTCATCTTTAGATTCACTTTCACTATCAGACCAGGAAGCAGATAACCCCTTTTTCTGCTTTTTGAGATAAGTAGGACATTCCTTCTTGACATGACCATACCCTTCACACTCATAGCATTGGACTCCCTTATTGGACTTTTCTTCATCACTAGTTTTCTTCCCCTGATCTCCTGATCTGTTGGTGTCAGATGTGATGTTCTTGACATTAGGATTATAACTCCTATTTATCCTCTTCATAACTTTATTAAACTATCTTCCCAGCAAGACAATGGCCTGGGACAGCTCCTCCTGGGACTCAGCACCCTTCTCTTTCTTAGAATCTTCAGAACTAGATACCAATGCTATACTTTTGGTTTTCTTTTCAGGTTCCTCTTCCATTCCTAATTCAGAGGTTTGAAGAGAACCTATCAACTCATCAACCCTCATCTTGCTGATGTCTTGGGCTTCTTCTATAGCTGTCACCTTCATTTTATATCTCTTGGGAAGAGATCTAATAATTTTCCTCACCAGCTTCTCTTCAGTCATCCTTTCTCCTAGGGCACTAGAAGAATTTGACAGCTCAAGGATGTTCATGTGGAAATCATGGATAGTCTCATCCTCCTTCATCTTCAGATTTTCAAACTTTGTTGTCAAAAGTTGAAGTCTTGACATCTTGACTTTGGAGGTTCCTTCATGAGTAGTCTTCAAGATATCCCATGCTTCCTTAGCTACTTCACAAGTGTTGACCAACCTGAAGATGTTCTTATCAACACCATTGAATATGACATTCAAGGCTTTAGAATTCCCAAGGGCAAACCCATCTTCTTCCTTGGTCCACTCTTCTTCAGGTTTCAGTTTTGAGCCACCCTCTACTTCCTTTCCATTCTCATCCTTTTCCACAATAACAGGATGTTTCCATTATTTCACAATAGCCTTCCAAGCCCTGTTGTCTAATGACTTCAAGAAGGTAACCATCCTTGGTTTCCAATAGTCATAATTAGAGCCATCTAGAATAGGGGGTCTATTCACAAATCCACAGTCTCCTTGTCCATTGTACCAGAAAGTATCAGCCCTAGATCTCACCCAGATGCAGAGCAGGATGCCTGCTCTGATACCAATTGAAATTCTGGTATCAGATGTGTGATGTTAAGTGTGATGTCACAACAACACAATCTGCTATATGAACAAGGTAAAAGCAACAGTAAATAACACAAAGAATTGTTCACCCAGTTCGGTCTAACTACCTACGTCTGGGGGCTACCAAGCCAGGGAGGAAAATCACTATTAGTAGTATCAAATTACAGACTCAACAATCCCAGTTGAAATCAACCTAATTTAATCACTACCCAATGACAATTCTACCTAATAAACCACTTAGGTAAGAGAAACCACTCACTCCCTAATTCACCACAGTGATACAATCCAATGATTACACACTAATCACCCAACTTCATTCTGCTTAACAGCTTTGATCAAAAACAACACACTCTTGCTTAAAAGCTCTAGAGTGAATACACTTATAACTCAAAATAGTAACACCAATTCACACACGAATGATTTACAAAAACACACACGAAGACACAAATGACACTCAGTCTTTAGCTCTCTTTTCTTCGTCGTCTTTCAATAAGGGTTGAGGCCGCTTTTATACCCTTCTGACTTGGGCTTGGATCTCTTCCAAAATTATCTGATTTTAAAACAAATTTGATCTTCAAATCTTTTTAAATCTCTCCAAATCAGCCCTAATGTTGGTTACAGAATCTGCTCCATAATCTGCAAATATATCTTATTGGAAATCTCTTCTCCAAGATATTCGCATCCAATCACTCTAACAGATCTCCTCAAAACTTACTAACACGTGCAGCCCTAAAACATCACAATCTGATGTTCTGATGTTCTGATATAGTGATGTCAAGACATCACTTATAACATCAGCATATAAAACTTCAACCCTGCAACAGCTAATGTTAGGAACCAATGTTATGACATCAACCATATGACATCAACATTGTTCAACTTTGTTTTACCAAAATTCCAGCCAATACAAGAACTAACACCTTGACTTTGATCAAGTGATTTTTAAACTTTGTTCTTTTCTCTAATAAATGTCAATCAATATTAATCTTATTTTGACCATTTCAAAAGGACTTTAAAAAACACCAAACTCATCAATCTTTTTTTTGTGCCTTATGTACTTTTTCCTTTAAAACTTTTTCATAAGTTTAGACATGATTCATTTCTTTAAGCAGAATTATTCGCTTGGAAATGACGACTTGCCTTTACACTTAAAATCAACCATAACCAATAATTTTTGTTCTTTGTACCACGAACTACGAGGTTTTGATCCTACATTGCACATTGTGGGTACGTAGGCATGAGGCGATAAGTCTCTCCAAACACAAAAATCTTAAAAAATATTTCTCTTCTCATCTCCCCAATCTCTTTTCAAGCAAACCATTTTCAGACCAAAAAGCGGTAGATATTTCAATGGGTTCCTATATAGTACTATAGACGTTTTGGGTGCTAACACGTTCCCATTGCGTAACCAACCCCCTTTACCCATTCTCTGTTTGTTCTTGTTGTTTTAGAACTCTTTAGGTTTTGTTTGCTCTTTTTCCTTTCCCTTTGTGGATAAAATAAAAGTTCGGTGGCGACTCTTGCTTTATGAGTTAAGTTAATCAATAGCTTACACTCACGATTTTTACCACTACAAACCTCATCTTGCATTTCCTCGCCATATCAAAGTCCCTCTTGAGATGAGCCGGGTGGTCGACTTCTTCTGCAGATTTTGACGATCATGCCGTCCATGTAGACCTCGAGCATGTCGCTGATCTCTCCCCGGAATAATTTGTTCATCATCCGCTGGTAGGTCGTGCCGGCGTTCTTCAGGCCAAAGGGCATCACGTTGTAGTAGTAATTGCCCGACTCGGTCATGAAGGCGGTATGCTGCTTATTGGCCTCGGCCATGGGGATTTGATTGTACCCCGAGAGGCGTCCATGAAGGGCAAAAGTTTGAAACCTGCAGAATTGTCGACCAGCTGGTCAATGTTAGGCAATGGATAAGAATCTTTTGGGCACGCACAGTTAAGATCGGTATAGTCAACACACATCCTCCATTTTCCATTATTTTTCTTGACAAGTACAACGTTGGACAGCCAGGTTGTGTACCAGGCCTCCGAAATGAAATTTTCCTCTAAGAGGTCTTTTACAGCTTTTTCAGCAGCCTCTGCTTTCTCGGGAGACTGCCTACGCCTACGTTGCACTATAGCCCTAGCGGTCAGATCTACAGTAAGCTGGTGACAGGCCACCTCTGGGTCGAGGCTGGGCATCTCGAACGCGCTCCCCGCGAACAAATATGCTTTCTTCCGAAGGCATGCCTTCAACTGCTTCTTCGCCAGGTCGGGGATCCCGGTACCAATCTTCACGCTAATATCTGGATCGTCTCTGAGGGTGATGAGCTCAAAGTCTCCATCTAGAATGGTGCGCCTTGGGTGGGAAGACTGCCTGTTGCCTTCAGCTGGTAGGTTGTTGTCCGCTGCTCCCTCTTCTTCCTGCTCGCCGGGGAAACGACTGTCGAGGTCCACCGTGTTGACGCACGGGAGTGGATTCTACATTGCGTCTAGGGTTGACTTCTCTCCGGTCTTGGGCTTGACATTGATCGAGCTCAGACCCTTGGTTGCCGCTTCGAAGCACCTCCTTGCAGCTTGAATATCCCCGCAGATGGTGACGACCCGACCTCAGGTGGTGTAGTACTTCATCTTCAGATGCACTGTAGATGGTACCGCTTGGAGCTCGGCCAGAGCTGTCCTCCCCAGGATGCACTGGTACAGGGAAGGATAATCCACTACCAGGAAGTGGGTCTTGATTTGTCGGGCAGTGTCCTCGCTCCCGAAGGTGACCATCAGCTCGACATAACCCCATGGCCTGGTGGTCGTGCCGTTGAAACCCTGGAGGTCTGAGCCTATATAGGGGGTCAGATGCCTTTCATCGAGCTGGAGGGTCTCGAAGAGGTGGGCGTACATGATCTCCACCGAACTCCCTTGGTCGACCAGGATTCTACGAACGTCAAAGTTTGCCATCTACGCCCAGATCAGGAGAGGGATTGTGGAGTTGGGCGCGCCACCTGGCAGCTCCTCGAGGTGGAAGGTGATGGGGTTCAACTTCCCTTGCACCTTCTCAAATGTAGCAGTCTGTGCCAAGCTCGTGGACTCCAGCTCGTCGAACTTCTGATTGATTGACCCGACGAAGACCTTGTTGAAGTCCCCCGCTGGATATAATCATTGCCGTGGGGAAACTTTCCCACGAGCTGCGAGCGGTCACAGAGTCCTCGGGGGGAAGACTCTCCCACAGGCTAGGGGTGATCGCGGGGATCTCGATCTCGTCGGGGACGTAGAAATCTTCTGAAGCTAGAATAGCAGCAAGCAAAAATACATAAGTAACCTAGTTTTGTCGTATCCACAGGGATCAGTGCGAGGGAAAGAATGTCATTCGACGGTATCTACATTTCTAAACTTATGGTTCAAAAGTTCTGGTTTAAAAGGGAACTAAAAGCAAAGACGGAAAATGTAAAGACTGAAAATATAAAGTAAAGACTGAATTATAAACGGAGCCTTGTTGGAATTGGATCTCATCAATTGATAACACATGCATTCTTCTGACCAATTTCATACATAAATCAAACATTTGCATAATATCATCATGTATCACTCACGACATACATATCCTCTCGGTCCCCGCATATTATGAGTGATTTTATACCGATCAATAATTGGTCTCGCACATCACCAATCAATACAAAGCATTTAAAGCCTACATGAATGTTAAGCCTTTATCCATTTCTGGAATCAAAACCCAACATATATTACTATAACATCAATATCAAACCAACGAGTAATTCATATACAAAGCCAATGATCAAAATACGTACGCACGTTTATCCCTTTTTTACATGCATTCAACTAATTTGCCAAATGAAAGTGAATGTCGTTTTTCATCACTATTCTCACGCACCCTCACGATACCGTTTGTCAAGCGATAGCGCAGTCTCTTATTGCATCAATTACTAGAAGCTATTCAAACTAACAATCAACACAATGCTAAAAAGCTAAGATGCAAATGAATATCAAATCACAAAACATTGTCAAAAGCTTGCTCAATGATAAATAAACATCTAAGATTGAAGATTTGAAATAGGTTTTGTCAAGACCAACAAATAAACAACCAAAGACAACCAAAAATCGAGAATCCAATCTAGTTCACAAACATAGATTATATGAAATACAATAGGTATCAAAAGATTACATCCAAATCCAACAAGAGATTGAAGCTCTTACCTTCTCCCCCTTGGGATTTGAGTTTCTATGCTGAAAATTACAAGTTATGATCTTTATCTCAAGTTTCTATCTTGATAATAACCTAAAAAGTGTGAAAAATCTATTTATACACATTCAGGAATTTTCATGTTCGCAAAGCGAACCATTTATTCACACAGCGAATGAAGAAAAATGGCACTTCAGGTGCCTCTGAATAGTTAAACCGCCCCAGAAATTCTCGTGAGTTCGCAATGCAAAGGATCACTCGCAAAACGAACACTCGCTTTCCCGTTCGCAAAGCGAACTTTAGTGCCTTTTGTCCCTGCCAAATTCTGGGACCATTCGCTAGAGACCTCGCTAGCCTTTGCAAAGCGAACCTTCGCTAGCTAATTCGCAAAGCAAATTTCTTGAAGTTCTCCCCTGTTCTTTGACAGCTTGCACCACTTTCTTGTGTCTTACAACTTTGATCATTTATGCCTTTTACTGCACAATAACACACACATTACAAGCACCAAAGGTATATTCACGATGTTAGAAGAACAACAACAATCATTAGTAAAACTAATGAAAACATGAGAAAAGAGAAGAAAAAGTGCAAAGAAAGATATGTCATTTTTAGGTAAAATCTGCACCTAACAACTCTCCTCAACTAGATTTTTGCTTGTCCTCAAGCAAAGTATGCCTCTCATTGAAACAAGAGTATTTGCTCAAGCTTATGATTCAACCAAGAAAAGATGAAAATGTGCACAAGCAACATTCGCCACTCAATAGAATCGAACAATGACAAATAATTAAGTTCTTAAACAAATATCATGGAATGGTTCAAAGAACAACTAAATTTTCATACTTGAATCACTCTAACACTCCTCTTCAAAAATAAGAATGAAGAAATTAACGTGTTTGCAACCGCGGGGAAATTTCACTCACCTGACAAACAATGCTAATAGCAATCCAATTCATACAACATCTAACAATAAAAAATGAAAACATGGAAGAAAAAAGATCACTAAGGACTTCAAAGGTTGTAACTTGGTCGGGTTCACAACAAAGGGACATTTCTAAAGGCCATTGAATCGAAATTGCCAATGCAAAAAGAAACATTCACTATACATGGTATTTACACATCACAACTTCATTCACCATTTTCATTCCTTTACCACAAACCTTCTCAAACTTCCTTATACACAATTATTTCACTCTATTTTTCTCATTCAAACAAGCATTCATTTTCTTTTGTTTTTCACATTCATATTCACACTTTTTCTTTTCATGCTTGTTTGAACTTTTTCAAAAGTTTTAGCAACTTACCAATCTTCTTTTTCATTTTCCCCAACTTGAATTCAACCAAACCTCAAGTGAATGCTCCTTTCTTTTTACGGCAAGGAAATCAAATTAAAACAATGCTCAAAGGTTCAAGAAGAAATTTTTAGAACCTCACAAAATTCAATGATGAACTACACTTTCAAATTATGTACATAAGCCAAGTTCATCACTAAAATGAGATCTAAACTGTTTAGGCTCAAAGTGGTTAATGAATACTCACTACTCACGGGTAAGGTACTTTTGGATATGGTTGTGCTCAATATAAACAAATGCCTTGATCATTTCTAATGCTTCCTGTAGCGAGTGATTTTTGGATGTGGTTGCGAAGCACTATCGCTCTGGTACTACAGCTCGATTCATTTTTTATCCTATTAAAGCTGATGAAGGAAGGGAAATAGATGTCTCCAACTAACCCTGCTTGCATACTGAGATTAAACAGCGGTCTGTTAGGTTTACAGATGCTACAAAGATTCGGGGTTTTTCCTAGGTTTATTTCGTTGACGAGGGGTGCTTTAGGCTATTGGTTGAGATGTTAGGACAGATATATATGAAAGTATGGGATTTTGGGTTTTTGTTTAGTGTGCTCGCTAAGATTTTTCTTTCAATCTTATGCCTACGTATTCCCGTTTACCGAAACAGGGAAATCAGAGCATTCGTAGTTCCTCCTATTCTATGGGAGGAAATGGGTGTTTTGGTGTCTTGTTTAAAGCCCAAGACGTGAAGCGAAAGGTAGCTTGTATCTTGTTCAAAGCCCAAGATGTGAAGCTAAAGAGTCTATTTGTATCTTATTTGAAGCCCAAGATGTGAAGCTAAAGGTGTTGACTTTAGAGAGAATTTGTCATCTCTAAAGAGGGGTTTGTCTGTTACGACTGTTTATAAAGGAGAATTACTTTAACCGGGATTTGTGAATCCGGCAATGCCATAATTTCCTTTATAGGGGATTTCAACCTGAAGGAGAAGTCTTTAACCCAGTGTAGAGTAATGCCATCTTTCCTTAGGAATTTCTCATACTAAAAGAGGGACAGTGGCATGGATGTAGATGATCCAGAGGCTTGCCGCTTACAGCGATTAGATGAAGGGGAAGGAGTTGTTGATGTTTGTGTACTGTGAACGAGGCACAACTTTGATGCTAAAAGGTTAATTGGATCAACCAGTGGTTTTCTTATACAAAGCCTAAGAGGAGGCTAATATGTGTCTCGTACAAAGCCCGAGAGAGAGGCTAAAAGGTTTTGACTCAACAATGGAGTCTTTTGGTATCTCGTACGAAGCCCGAGATGAAGGCTATTTGACTCAACAAGAGAGTTTTTGTATCTCGTACAAAGCCCGAGATGGAGGCAAAAATTTTTTTGGCTCAATAAGAACCTTTTTGTATCTCGTGTAAAGCCTGAGATGGAGGCGAAAGAGGTGATTGACTCAACGAGGGAGTCTCTTTATGTGTCTTGTACAAAGCCCGAGAGAGAGGCTAAACGTTGTTTGACTCCGCTGGGGAGAATCATTGTACAAAGCCCAAGAGAGAGGCTAACTTCACTGGAGAAGGATCATTATACAAAGCCTAAGAGGAGGCTGTGGTTACTGTTTCAGTTGAGTGACAGGTTCAGTAGGCTAATTTTGAAAGAGAAAATCAGTTCTTATATGAGCAACACTGTACTCAAGGATTTGTTTCAAGTATCCGGGTTATTCCTTTTCTTTGAGGAAGTGGGAAATTCGAAGGGTATTGAGACTGTCCGAGTCTATGGGTTTTCTTCCTATTCTTGAAGGGGTCACTTGAGAATGTCTTTGAGACTCAAGGAGATTAGACTGTCCAAGTCTAGAGTGTCATCTTTTGTATTGTGCTTTGAGAAACAGTAGTATACTCTATGAAAGGACTGTTCTATGCAGATGACTAATTTCTGTTCCTATACCTCTAGGAGGTCGTCGAGACAATTTGTATGAAGCCCAACAGGAGGCTGGAAACTTTTAAAAAGCCGACGGGTCCTTGTACAATGCCCAAGAGGAGGCTATCATTCCCGGAGGAAGAGATCATTATACGAAGCCTAAGAGGAGGCTGTGAATACTTCTAAGAAGCCGGCGGGTCCTTGTACTAAGCCCAAGAGGAGGCGGGGTTGCTTTTAGGAAGCCTGTGGGTCCTTGTATGATGCCCAAGAGGAGGCCGATGCTTTTAAGAAGCCCGTGGGTCCCGAAACCCCGAGAAATTCAAGGCAAGCTATTCACAAGGAATAGATCAAGTCAGGAAAGTTCGAGAATTTGGAAGAAACTCAAAGATGCCATTCACGGAGAATACATTCATCTCTGGGAATAGAGTTTCTTGACAATTCCTAATGAGGACAGCCGAAGAGAAGACTGTATCTGGTGGTCCTATTGGGGATCTAGTTGTCTATTTCTACGAATAAACGAAACGGCGTCACCTAGTTCTAGACGTAGTTGCCGGGGAAACTCTAAATATCTATACTATTATTACACAGTTGATATGAGTTTATGAAAGAAGACTTACAGTGAAACAGCCCCACAATACAGTTATATGTATATGAAAGCGGTAAATGAAAGCAATAACCACTTACTCGGTTGTAGAGCTTCCATGCTGTTTGGTTAGTTGTTCAACAAAGAAAGATTGAAAACAACAGTATATTCAAAATCAAAGGAGAAAGTACTTTGAAAAAGAAAGATTTGGGGCTTACAGCTCAAGGAGAGGCCCAGGGTTTTATCAGTGAGCGCACTATTTGAATTTGTACATAGGGACTTATACAAGTGACTGAGGCCCAAAAAGGTTTTCTGTACAAAGGGATGGGTCTTACACTCTCTCAAGAGGCTCAAAAGGTTTTGAATAAAAAGAGTGGGGCTTATAACACGAGGGTAGGCCCAGATGATTTTTCGTTTGAAATGGCGATCGCGCCGAGGTTTTCTTTTAACGCAGAGGGGCTTATACAATAACTGAGGCCCAAAGTGATTTTGGTTAAAAGGGGGTTGGGTCTTACACTCTATTAAAGGCCCAAAAGTTTTGAATGGGTCTTATAGCTCGAGGAGAGGCCCAAAAGATTATTTTTCAAAAGGCGACGATCGCGCCGTTTGTTTTTTACGGTATCGGGACTTATACAATACACTGAGGCCCAAAAATGGTTTAGTCAAAAAAGGATTGGGTCTTATACTCTATTAGAGGCCCAAAGTGTTTTGAAAATGATTTATGAGGGTTGAATTAATCCAAAAACCCTAATTTATTTTCAAAAATGTATTTAATTGAATAAAAATTCAATTAAAATGATTAAAATTGTTTAACATATGGAAAACAAATTGTGATCTTGGATTAATGCTTCAAAAATTAAGTATTGACCTACAAAATAATTAGAAAGCATTAAAAGTTGCAAAATCAAGGTGGAAAAAATATTTTAAATGTTAAAAACAATTAAAACATTAATTCTTTGCAAAAATATCAATTATATACAATAAATAGTATTTTTGGGATTTTTTGGGAAAATAAAATATTTTAACATTTTTGTGAATTATTAAAAAAAAGAACCAACTCAAAATTATTAAAACTCAGAGAGAAATTAATTTTTGAATCAATTAAATAAAATCACAAAATTCAAATATTTGAATTTATGAAAAATGGCGCCAAGAACAGCTGAAGAACACGCGCGTGTTTCAGCTTGGCCCAGATTTGCATTTTCTCTCCAATCTCACTTAATACTTAATCATATCATGTAATCCATATACCAATCAACTCGTTTCAACCTCACGATCATGTCTATGGTATTTAATTTCATTTAAATTAAACATATAACAAGAAATCATGAAAAATCCTCAAGAACCCTAATTTCTGCATGAAGGCTAGGATTTTTGATACACGATTCAAACAAAGCAATTAATTGAGGGGAAACATTCCATGCATGATTATGAACATTTGGCAAAAGTATTGTGCGAGGAAATATGCATAGATTGAGAGATGACCAAGTTTAAGCTTACCTCTAGGTCGTGACAGCAAGAGCAAATTGATTTCTGAGTAGGAGGTGTTACAGATGAATTGTGATGATCTGAACAACTTCCCTACACCCTATGGAGTGTGTTTGAATGCTTGGACTTGATGGAAATTGGCTGGATCACTTCATGGCATCTTAACTGCACTTTGGTTAAAACCTTGAGCAATTGACTGGTGATTCTGAGAAATCAGTGTTCCATTTGTTGTTTAAGTGTTTGATCAGCTCACATATGATGTATATGAGGTGTGTGTGTGATTGGTTTGAGTGGAATTGCTCTCTAATGAAAAACCTGATAGTGACTTGCTTAGAAAGGCATTTTTTAGAGTGAGAAGTGGTTTTTGAGAAAGGTAAGTGTTGTAGACCTTTGGTGTACTTAAACTGACCACAATTGAGCTCTATTTATAGTAGAGCAAGTTTGTTTTGGGATCCACAGTGAATGGCAACTGCAGCAGGTGTTTGTTCAATGTTGGCCAATGGAAATCCAAGTCTCCTCTAGCCATTGACTAGAGGTTAGGGCACAGGGATGTGGTTCCCTTGGTCTTGGATAAGTCTTGACTGAATTCAGTTGCAAATGGCTCAGTCCATGCCACCTTGATGCTTCCATTGAATGCTCCAATCTAAAATTGGAGTCTTGTCCCTATTTTGGCCATTCTAGGTTCAACATGTTATTTCTTGTTCCAAAGACTTTGGAGGCTTGGCTCAGTGATTGTCCCCTTTAGATTCAATCCTCAGAGGTGTCCAAGTGGATAGGAGCATTTGGATTTGGCTGATTTTGGAAAATCGAGCAAAAATGCAAATTCTGCCTTGCCTTGGCCGATTTCAGCAAGGCAACTTTCCAATGTCATATCTCATGACTCAAATGGAATTTGGTAATGTTCTTGGCCATTTTGGAAAGCCCATACATGATACAACAACTGTTTAAACATGTTTGGTTTTGATCTCTTCTAAATCCAAGTGAAAAACCCCCCTACATTTGGCAAAAAGTAGGGTAAAATCTGACTTAGTGAAATTTTCACTAAGTGTTGGAACAAAGTGACTTTTCTTGATTTTGATCACTCCATAACTCAAAATCCATGAGGAGTTGGAATTAGGTCTAGTTGAAGTTTTTGTAGAGGGGAATGAGATCTACAAATCAAGCCTTGGATGGGAGAAAATGGCTTTGTGGTTTAGGAGTTATGACCCTCCAAAGTTGGTACCCTAGCCACTTTATTTTTAACTTAGAAAATTTTCTAAGTTTTTTATGGTTACCCCTTTTACAAGTTACCCAACTTTTCTTGATTTTTATTGATGAATGATGATTCAAATCATACATTAACATCATTTTAGGGTTAAAAATCCATTTTGGTGAAAAATCTCAAAAAGTCAAAGTTGACTTTTGTGCACAGTTGACTTTTTATCAGATGAATTCCAAACTGTGCAATTCTTCAGGAAATCATGTCCTTGACCTAAATCAAACTTGATGGACATGTTCCATGGGTGTCATAGGGTATATTGAATCATGTCTTAGGGCTTGGGAGCATGTCCTGGTCAAAAGTCAAAGTTACAGTTGACTTTTTCCTTAAAACCCTAACTATGGTGCAGATGAAATTGAAACTTGTTGCTCAAGCTTCTTGGATTAATCCATTGTTGCAAATGGATCAATATAGTTCATTAGAGACCCTCAAACCCTCTCTTGAGGTCTTGGCTCATGATTTGCCCTAAAAGACAACTTAGGGGTGAATTAGGTCAAGAAACCCTAATTCCTGATTTTTGATGAATGCATCCCCTGAGGCAAAATTGACTTGATGATTGGGTCCACGAGGTTCCATGGAGTATATTAGGTTAGGTTTTGGATCACTGGCTTGTTCCCAGATGAAAAATTTCCATCTGGAGGCCCTGGTCGACCAAAACCCTAATTTGGTGACACTGTCGATCTTGAGACTTGATCCACCTAGAAGGGAGCAGCCTTGTGCTTGATCCTTGAAGTGGGAGTCCTTTTGATCCATTGTAGCTACTTTAGAGGCTAGACAAGTTGAAGATCATGTCATTCCTTGATTGATCCTTTGTTTAAGGCTCTGAGAGGGCTTGAAACCCTAATTTTGATAGTAGTGAATGCTCAACAATTCCTTGAGGAGATTGATGAGGCACAAAGGTACATCCATATTGTGGTGATGATTTTCACAATGATGGGAAATCTTAGTGGTCAAAATTTGGGGTATGACAGATGCCCCTATTTAATCTTCTTGGACACAAAGGTGTGAATGACGAAGGTATTCGGGTATTCGGGGTGCAAGAGGATTAAATATCGGAATACCCGAAATTTTGATGGTGGTTATGAATGGTAGCTTACGCATTCATCTTCTTTAGCTAAGCAATGATGCTTAGAAAAAGGTAAACTTCCCCTCGATCCTGGTCTTCAGCCAAGGAACTGGTCTCAGTTTCTAAAATAAACTTCCCCTCGATCCTGGTTTCCTACCAAGGAACTGGTCTTAGTTTCTGATGTAAACTTCCCCTCGATCCTGGTTTCCTACATAGGAACTGGTCTTAGTTTCTGATGTAAACTTCCCCTCGATCCTGGTTTCCTACCAAGGAACTGGTCTTAGTTTCTTTCGTCAATAAACTTTACTGACGAGGGACGCTATTCGTAGCGGCTTTCCTTCAAACTTCTCGCCGAATTTTCCTGGGGAGATGCCATTTGAGTGGAAAAAGTTTTGATGTCAGACTTGCTGGGGAACCCAGTCGTCTGAGTTGTAGAGGTGTACAAACTTCTCTGTTGGAGATGCCATTTGTTGACTCTACTTGGGGAATGCGAGTCCCTTGAGAGACTGTATTCGCTTGGGGTCTTTACATCATACTTTTCTCGGAGATCTTCTCGGAGAAATGCCATATGATGTGATCCAATTTTGAGGTGCCGATGACCTTTTCATCAGTGGGTTTTTTGGAGAAAAACTGCCGTACTGCCGAATCTCCGATTTAGGAGGCTTTCTCTCAGGATTTTCTTCAATCCGGGAAAACAAGGATATCATTTTCAATGGCAAAGAGTGATGTCAACTAAGGGCTCTCTGGTCTTTCAGAGGTTCAAGTTATCAAAGTGGTCGAGGACCCAACTTCAATCCAGAAATAAAACTGGAGGAGAGAGAATGTTCAGACGTGACACTTTCTGACGAGGAAAGGGCTGACAACTCAATTGAGAGGACTTTTATCACTAGGGGAGAAGACCGACTAGAGTGATAGCGATGCAATATGACATGTGAATGTAAATCAATAATGCATGATGTATGTATGTTTATGCTGACAAAACTGACGCGACATACAAACTGACAGGTGAACACGACTGGATACTCGGCCATCGCGGGGCGAAGAAGTACCATTGGTTCAGAATAGTAATTCAACCTTGCTTAGGAGAGATAGTCCCTGTTGGGAGCTACGTTGATCGGGCTTAGGAGATGAGAACTCGGCCGAGGCGTGTCAGACGAAACAAGGTCTCTGACATAGTTGATCCCTTCATTCAGGCGTACTGGGTTAGAAGGAGTACTTTGATTATGCACTTTGAAGTTTGCTTACTTCTGGAGAGGCGACCGATGTTCTTCCGATGTTCAACAGTCAAAAGAAATTGCCATCTTTATTTTAAAAGCAGAAAAAGTTTTAACAAGTAAATTCATTTTTGTTTTATTTCAAGAATCGTTAATCATGTTAAAATGTCGTTCTGTAAAGATAAAAAAAATAAGAATTACAAACAAAAGCACAAGGGCTCAAATTTTATTGATAAGATGGAGATCAGCCAAACGCGTGATTCCAAAGAGTATATACAGAGTTAGAAAATGGTAATTTACAGGGAAAAGGGCTACGTTGAAACATAACGACCACTATCCTTCTACCAACTTTGAATTCGGGGCATCCTGAGCTTCTGTCGAAGATGACCTTGACTGAAGTTTTCTGGCAGATGATGTAACTGCTACTGCTGAGGGACTTGCCTCTGTTGAACATAGTTACTTGCCATTATCCCTAATTTTTGCCTGGATTGTACTGTGATGTTTCCAATCCACCGGGATGATTTTTTTCATGTCTCTAACTTTTGCCTGGACCGGCCTTTCGGGTTTTCAATCCACCGAGACGTTTTTTTTTTTTTTTTTTTAGTTTAGGCGAAGTATTTCTTGACTACATCAACATTCGTGGGGTAGGAAAATTCCTCTCCGTCCATGGTTACAAGTCTCAAGGCCCCGCCTGAGAAAGCTTTCGTGACCACATAGGGGCCATCATAATTCGGAGTCCATTTACCTCGCGAATCAGTGAGAAATGACTGTATCTTTTTTAGCACGAGGTCTCCTTTCCTGAAGACACGAGGTCGGACCTTTTTGTCAAACGCCCTCTTCATTTTCTGTTGATACAATTGACCATGGCATAGTGCCGTGATTCGCTTCTCCTCGATCAGATTCAATTCATTGTGTCGGCTTTGACACCATTCAACTTCGGTGAGCTTAGCTTCCATCAATACTCGGATTGACGGGATCTCTACTTCTATGGGGAGCATTGCTTCCATGCCATACACTAGAGAGAAAGGGGTTGCCCCTGTGGAAGTGCGGACAGATGTGCGATAACCGTGAAGAGCAAAGGGTAGCATCTCGTGCCAATCTTTGTAGGTTACAACCATCTTTTGAACGATCTTCTTGATGTTCTTGTTAGCCGCTTCTACCGCTCCGTTCATCTTGGGTCGGTAGGGAGATGAGTTATGGTGTTCGATCTTGAACTCAGCGCACAACTCCTTCATCATCTTGTTGTTCAAGTTAGATCCATTATCAGTAATGATCTGGCTCGGAACACCATAACGGAAGATGATATTGTTTTTGATAAATCGGACCACCACTTGTCGGGTTACATTGGCGAATGACGCTGCTTCGACCCACTTGGTGAAATAGTCAATGGCGACCAGGATGAACCGATGTCCGTTTGAAGCCTTGGGCTCAAACATGCCAATCATGTCGATTCCCCATATGGAAAAAGGCCATGGGGAAGAAAGAACTTTGAGATGTGATGGTGGTACATGAATTTTGTCGGAGTATATCTGACACTTGTGACACCTCCTCATGTACTTGTAGCAGTCGGATTCCATGGTCAACCAATAGTACCCTGCTCTTAAAATTTTCCTCGCCATTGTATGTCCATTGGCATGAGTGCCAAAGGATCCTTCATGAATTTCTTTCATAAGCATGTCTGCTTCTGGTCTGTCTACGCATTGGAGCAAGACCATGTCACAATTTCTCTTATAAAGAGTGTCACCGTTCAGGAAGAAGTTTCCAGCCAATCTTCTGAGGGTTTTTCTTTCTTTCCTGGATGCTCCAGGTGGGTACTCTTGCTTCTGAAGGAAGCCTTTGATATCGTGATACCAAGGTTTGTCGTCTATGACTGCTTCGATCGTGAAGATGTAAGCGGGCCTTTCAAGGCGCATTATGTCGATCTTAGGTATGTCATTCCATTGACCTACACTAATCATAGAAGAGAGAGTGGCTAATGCATCAGCCATGTGATCCTCCTCACGAGGGATATGATGAAACTCAACTCTGTTAAAGAAGGGTAACAACCTTCTTGCATAGTCTTTGTAAGGAAACAGTCCTGATTGGTATGTGTTCCAATCTCCTTTTATCTGATTGATAACCAGAGCTGAGTCGCCGTATACGTCCAAGTTTTTTATCCTTAAATCAATCGCTTCTTCGAGACCCATAATACAAGCTTCGTATTCGGCCTCGTTGTTCGTACATTTGAACGTAAGTCTGGAAGTGAAAGGAATGTGGGTACCCTGAGGGGTAACAATTATTGCCCCAATTCCGTTTCCATAATGATTAACTACTCCGTCAAAGATAAGTCCCCATTGGGAACCTGGTTCTGGCCCTTCACTGGGTAACGGTTCATCGCAATCTTTCATTTTTAGATACATGACATCTTCGTCTGGGAAGTCAAACCCGATTGATTCTTGATCGTCAATCGGTTGATGAGCCAAATGATCGGCTAAAATACTTCCTTTAACGGCTTTCTGAGCGTGGTACTCTATGTCATATTCTGATAACAACATCTACAAACGGGCAATTCTTCCCGTGAGAGCAGGTTTTTCGAAGACGTACTTGATTGGATCCATTTCCGAGATTAACCAAGTAGTATGATAAATCATGTATTGGCGAAGACGTTTGGCTGCCCAAGCCAAAGCGCAGCAAGTTTTCTCAAGCATCGTGTACCGAGTTTCGCAGTCGGTGAATTTATTTCTCAAATAATAAATGGCAGACTCTTTCCTTTTGGTTTCGTCTTGTTGGCCAAGTACACATCCCATTGAGTCCTCTAGGACTGTGAGGTAAATGATCAGTTGTCTTCCTTCCACTGGAGGTGATAGAATCAGAGGATTCGACAGATATTCCTTGATACTATCGAAGGCGGTTTGGCAATCTTCTGTCCAAACGCAATCCTGGTTCTTTTTGAGTAATTTGAAAATTGGCGCACACGTGGCGGTCATAAGGAATATGAACCTGGAGATGTAGTTCAAACGTCTCAGGAATCCTCTGACTTGTTTTTTAGTTTTCGGAGAAGGCATTTCTTGAATGGCCTTGACCTTGTCAAGATCAACCTCAATTCCTTTCTGGCTGACGATGAACCCTAGTAGTTTCCCTGAACGGACACCGAAGGTGCACTTGTTGGGATTCAAGTGGAGCTTGAATTTTCTTAGACGTTCGAACAATTTTGACAGATGTTCAACGTGCTCACTCTCTGTTTTAGATTTTGCAATCATATCATCGACATACACTTCGATTTCTTTGTGTATCATGTCATGAAACAGAGTAGTCATGGCCCTTTGATAGGTTGCCCCAGCGTTCTTCAAACCGAACGGTATTACCTTGTAACAAAAGGTGCCCCATGGGGTAATGAACGAAGTTTTCTCCATATCTTTCGGCGACATTTTGATCTGGTTATAGCCCGAGAATCCATCCATGAAGGAGAAAACTTTGAACTTTGCTGTGCTGTCTACCAGCATGTCAATGTGTGGTAAAGGAAAGTCGTCCTTTGGACTAGCCTTGTTTAGATCCCTGTAATCAACAAACATTTTGACCTTTCCGTCCTTTTTGGGAACGGGTACGATGTTGGCTAACCATTGAGGATATTCAAATGTAGCGAGGAAACCCGCGTCGATCTGTTTCTGTACCTCCTCTTTGATTTTGATGGCCATGTCCGGGTGAGTGCGTCTCAACCTTTGCTTTACTGGCGGACATTCCGATCTCAACGGTAAATGATGTTCCACGATTCTGGTATCCAACCCTGGCATATCCTGATAGGACCAAGCGAATACATTGGGGAATTCTTTGAGAAGCTTTATTAAACTCTCTTTGGCAGTTGGACTGAGCAGTGCCCCAATCCTGATTTCTTTTCTCTCTTGTTCTGAACCCAAGTTTACCGTTTCCAACGGTTCTTTGTGAGGTTCAATGGACCTTTCCTCTTGTCTGAGTAGTCGGGAGATCTCTTCTGAAATTTTGTCGTCATTTTCTTCTTCAGCCTCGAATACCGGGAACTCAAAGTTGGGAGAAGGCATCAGATCGTATGTTTCAACGGGGTTTAAAACAAGCAATCTGCATGATGTGATGATTCGTGTTTAGAAGAGATAGAGAAAATGCAAGTGTGTACAGTGTTTTTATTTTACTGCTTGTTTTTATTTGAATTGTTTTTTAGGATTACCATTTTCTGAAAAACGAAAAGAGAAAACAGCAATTAATGCGGAAATTACAGAACGACGTTATTTTATTAATGAACAAGTCGATCCTTGAAACTACAGCCCTATAAAACAAAACTCTGTCGCTTTGGGCTAAGCGAAGAGAGAAAATTTACAGAAAGCGAGCCCTATCAAAACTTCCATTTCACCTGGGCAGGGTGAAAGGTTAAAGATGGCAATTACTTTGACTGACGAACGATCTTCGGAACCTCGACGACAACCCATTGGCGGCGAACTCCTCGGTGAATCATAAAGTCTGGCACCTTCCTTGATTTGTCTTCAGAAATGACGCTGATTTCTGGTGGAGTAGGATCGTTGGAATCTGTCTCCCAAGCAGAATTGTCGTAGGAGGATTCCTCTGTTGCATTTTGCATAGAATTTGTGCTCTCAGCTGTATCTCCCCATCCAGTTGGCTGGATATCTTCGAGCCTGATACGCGAGCTTTCGGGCGCAGTGTACTTGACCATATAGTTGTATTTTCCACTTGGTTGTCCCAAGGTGTCCCACAATTCTCTGGAACTGGAGGAGTCATCTCTCTCGATGACGTTAACCTCAGGAAAAGCATAGTTGATGAATTCAAGTCCTGCAAACGTTGGGAATTCATCTTCATGTTGAGTAGTTTCTGAATGACCTGAGTGTTGATCCCATGACATGGTGGGGACACAGTTATTCTGTTCAATGATGTTCAGCTAATTTTCATTGTTCGGCTGACTCCCTTGCCCCAAATCTCCTGGATAAGGTTGCCACATTGGCAGACCATCCATTGGGCCATAGTAGTTGTGGTCAAAGTTGTCTTTCATCAGGGTGTCCTCCTCTAATGAATTTTGCGGAGCACGGCATCCTTCCGGAATAACCTCCGTATATCATTTCGACATCTGATCGTGGTATAAATCTCGGACTCTGTGTAGGAAAGCAAAATGGTGTAGGCACCTCTTCCTGAGACATATAACCGTCCTCATTAAGGTAGGACTTCCATTCTTCATCTGTGTCAGAGGGATCTTCCTCATTGATAGCATGTACTGCTTGAGACACTGGGTGAAGAAAACCTCCACTGTGGAAGAAGGTTTGAAGGGGATGAAAACTTTCATCGTTGGCAGTTGTCCGGGTACAGGTTGCAGAAAAACCAAGACCCCTCTTTGTTGTATTGCCAGTAGGAATGACAAGTTGTCCCCATCCTGTCGTATCGGTACTCTCGACCTCTTTAATAGCATCATTGTATGAGGAAATCGAGGTTCCTCCTCTGAACTGATTGTTCTTGCTTACCGACAGTGCTTGGAACTGAGTTCCAATAACCTCCTCGGGTTCTATGCCAGTAGATGGTGACAAGTTACTCACAAGTAAGGCTTGTTCCCCGCAGACTGTGATAAGTTGATCGTTCTTGACGAACTTTAGCTTTTGGTGGAGGGTCGAAGTGACCGCTCCAGCCTGATGTATCCAAGGTCTTCCTAATAAACAACTGTACGTTTCCCGGATGTCCATGACCTGGAAATTGACTGGGAAAGTGTAAGGACCAATAGTTATGGGAAGATCAACTTCGCCGATAACTGTTTTTCTGGATCCGTCGAATGCTTTGACGACGACCTCGCTGATTCTCATCGGAGGGCTTTTGAATGATAATTGCATCAAAGTGGACTTCGGCATAACATTCAGGGTTGACCCTGTGTCTACCAGTACGCTGGCTAAAGCATCATCCTGGCAGTTAACTGTAATGTTGAGCGCCATGTTATGACGACGACCCTCTTCGGGTAATTCCTCATCACTAAATCCCAAATTGTTCCAGGAAGTGATGTTAGAGACAATGCTATCGAACTGTCTGATTGTTACATCCTGTTCCACAAAGGCTTGCTCCAAGACTTTCTGTAGAGCCTCCATGTGGGCTTCTGAACTGAGTAATAATGATAATACCGAGATCTTTGAAGGAGTTTGTAACAGTTGATCCACAATGTTGTATTCACTCCTTTGGATGAGCTTCAACATCTCATCATTGGTTTTCAAAAGGTCGGGATTACTGGATTGACCGACTGGTGGATCAGGAGTTTCCGTCTGAAGTTCCTTTTCCATGTTAAGTTCTCCAACTCCTTGGTTGAAGATTCTACCGCTCCGTGTTACACGACTGATGTCTGCAATATTCACGACGGAGGGTAATGGAATTTCCTTTCCATTTTCAACTGTCGTTGCACCGTATTTGTAAGGGATAGCCTTAGTTGATTCATACGGTGTTGGTCCCGACAGATAGATGACTATGGGAACCTTCTGATTTTTCTGACCATCATAATTAATCTCGATCCGTTCCCGGTTGGGAACTTTAGATTCGTCAAGTAGAGGGATAATGGCAAAAACATCCCTGGTCCTGTGATGACCAGAGATCGTGACAACATCCTCAACTTGCTCGACAAGGTAGTTCAGCGTCTAGTTGATGGGTCCAGAACCCGGATATGGGCGAATCTCTCCACGATCTACCTGACCCTGAAGAGCTGCTCTCACAAGGTAACACCCTTAGTTACTTTCCGAACAGACGCCGCAACGTTCATAGTTGTGTGGTGGCACCTGGCCATGCCCACTTTGAATACAATGTAACCTCACTAGGTTAGCTTCCACAGATCAGACATCCTGACTCTGACGCCGAGTGGGGTTTCTGTTATTGACACTAATTTGCTGAGTATCTTCATCCATATAAATTGGCATCCACCAGTGATTTAACAAGTGCTGAAGTGCCTCCTGGACAAGGGTACAACCTCGATCGTTTTCGCAACCTGCCTTACAGCTTTGATAGTCATGTGATGTTAAGAATCCGAGTCGGACCTGCTCAGCATGTAACTCTACCAAGTTGGTATTCATCACACGAATATCGAAGATCTGAACCATGTTAATTTGATAGGAGTTCCTATCATGGTAGTCTTGGATCCATCCAAGATCCATCTGACGCTGGAGGGCCTCCTGTATGAAAGAGCATCCCTGTTTGTTTACCGAGCAAATCAGACAGGAACTATAATCATGTCGCGGCAGATTATGATACTGGCTTTGCCTTGAGTGCATTGCCACCAGATTGACATTCATTGCACGGATATCGTGGTTCTGAATGACGTTAGAATTCGTGTAAACCATGTTAACTCCACGAACTCGGTGCTCTTGGATCCATCCGAGATCCATCTATTCCTGTAGAGCTGCTAGCACCACAGAACATCCCTGATTGTCTTTAGAGCAGATATCACACTGGCGATAATTATGAGGTGGCACATGGCAATATCCACTCTGTCTATAATGCATCTTGACCATATTGGTTTTCAACAAGAGTACATCGTGAATTTGATAGACATCGTTAGTCTCTCCTTCTATCAAATTGACTGCAGCCTTCTCGTGTTGAGGCAGCGGGTTCGTGAGAACATTAGGATTTGTATCCTTGAAGGATAAGACCCCGCTCCTAACAATTTTTTGCACGTCGGACTTGAAATTGAGACAAGTCTCTATGTTATGCCCTGGACCTCCTTGATGATAAGGGCAAGTTTGATCCACCTTAAACCAAAAAGGCAGATTTTCCGGTACTGTAAGAGGAGATTTAGTCTGAATGTGCCCCTTAGCCAGTAGTAATGGAAACAGTTATGCGTACGACACGGGTATAGGATCAAATCCTGGTGGCCGTGTTGTACGGTTGTTGTTGTATGGAGGACGAGCCTGCTGAAGAGGCTGTTGTGTCCTTTGCTGATCAGGTTGGCTATGCGCAACCTGAGGTTGATACGTAGGAATAGACGCAGGGTTGATAGCAGGAGTCACAGCGGCTACCGGTTGATAACGTCGCCTTTGCTTTCCGAGAGAGATATTCCCAATATCTTGCTTTTTTTTCTTAGGGAGAGCACTACCGTATTTTTTAGTACCGCTCGTCGATCCAGTATCTTTTACCAAACATCCTTCTCGGATGGCTTCCTCAAGACGTACGCCTATGCCAACCATTTCGGTGAAATCACTGGGCGCACTGGAAACCATTCGGTCATAGTAAAATGAGCTTAAGGTCTTTATGAAGATCTTTGTCATCTCTTTTTCCTCCTGAGGTGGAAAAATTTGAGCGGCAATCTCATGCCACCTTTGAGCGTACTCCTTAAAGGTTTCCTTGTCCTTTTGTGACATTGATCTGAGTTGATCTCTGTCTGGTACCATGTCCAAATTGTATTTGTATTGTTGGAGGAAGGCAGTGCCAAGATCTCTGAATGTGCTGATCGTGGCACGGTTTAAACCCATGTACCATTTTAATGCGGCACCGGTTAAACTATCCTGAAAGTAGTGAATCAGTAGGTCTTGATTTTCCGTCTGAGCTGACATCCGCCGGGCGTACATCACCAGATGGCTTTGAGGGCAAGAGTTACCCTTGTACTTTTCAAAGTCGGGAACTTGAAATTTGTGCTGAACTTTCACATTGGGGACCAAGCAGAGATCTACGGCGTCCTTTCCAAATAGATCCTGACCGCGAATGGCTTGCAGTTCCTTCTGCATTTCCAAGAACTGCTCCTGGAATTCCTCCATTCTGTCAAACATAGTTTCCTTCTTACCAGAAGGTGTCTGTGGAATCTGTCCTTCATGGACAGTGTGCACCACAGGGGGTGGTACCGTGACTACGGTAGTGAGTCTTGGCGTCTCCCGAAGTTTGTAACCTTCAGGAGTCTTCAGTATTCCCCTGGCATCTTCGCTTTCCCGAAGTTTGTAACCTTCAGGCCCAGCGGCTTCTGTTGTGATTCCCAGATCTTCAGTGATCGGCGGAACATATCCTTCCGGGATATAGTTAACAGGCATGCCCCAAGGAAGATCTTTCGGTATTTGATAACTAGGATCATACTTCTCCACTATGGGCGTTGAGGTGATCTCTGAGATCACAGTTCTTTGTAGCTGAGCTTCTGCCATGGCTTGCATGTCGTTACGAAGCTTTCTCATATCCTCTCTCAGAGCGTCGATCTCTTCTTTCAACTCTCTGTTTTCTTCCTCAAGATCATCCATCTTTTTCTGACGATTGGCCCGAGTATTATACGAATGAGACAGTTTGACTCTAGAACCGAGACACAAACATGAGATTCGTAGGTAAGAAGAATACACGATGTGAGAATAATGAATGCAATTATTATATTAATTGTTTTTTGGTTTAATCAAAATAAACTTTGACAATTAGATTGCAAATATCAAACGGTGGGGAAACCCCTTTTTATTGAATTCAAAGGATTACAGAAACGGAAATACAGTAGATTACAAGGTGCAGAAACAGAAACCTAAACTAATGGGTCCCGAGTCCTCTCTGAAGAGAAATCGGGTGCTGATTCTGGTATCTTCCTTTTCTTTGACCGGGGCTCTTGGGCCATTGTCGGGTTGTCATTCCTTTTCCAGGTGAAAGGAGTGAGCAAATTCCTTTGGTCATCTTGATTCTCTACAGCATGTTGCTCCAAAATTTCAATCAGAGCGTCCTTATCTTTCAGTAATTGTTGTATTTTGATGCACTCTATGTTGAGGGTGCGGTACTTGTTCTTCCAAGACCTTCTCTCCCGTTGAACTTTGTTGAGAGTAACCTGAAGTTTTTCAGTTTCCGTCATGAAGTACATGACAGATTCCCTCGGCGAAAGAATTCTGTAACGAGGATAAGGCATCTTCAGCTTGAGAGCTCTAGTTTGTACCCAATGGAGGTAAGGCTCCACCGAGACACAGTCCGGTTTTCCTAGAGACTCTCGTCCTTTCTTATGAACATGTTTCCAAGCTTGCACTATTTTCGTCTTTAGTACTCTGTCATTTTCTCCTTCCTTGAAGAAAAGACCTTCCAGATGAACACTCCGTGGGACGTGTCTTATTGGGTATCCAAATTGACAAAGAACCAATACCGGATGGTAGTTGATTCCTCCCTTAATTCCTATAAGGGGTACGTTGGGGAAGTTTCCACAACGGTCAATGATCCTGATTCCATCATAGATCCTATTACACCAATCTACATCAGAGTTGGTAAGAGACATGATCTTCTGCGACCAGCGCAAGGCACTCTTACAATCCTAAAAAGCAACCGACTTGGGCAAGTGAGAGATAAACCATTTGTAAAGCAGAGTTACACAGCATGTGATCTCCCCTCCGCTGTACAAATTTCCCAAGTGTACAGAATGATACGCATCTGCGAGCAAAGTCGGCACAGGGTTTCCAATGAGAAAAACCTTAATGGAGTTGATATCGACGAAATTATTAATGTTGGGAAACAAAAATAACCCGTAGGCGAGCAAGACAAAGACGCTTTCAAAAGCAGTCACGTTTCCTATACTGGCAAAATACAGGGCCTTCTTTGTCAAGAACTGGGCTGGAAAACCTTGGATGCCACCCTTGGTAGTTAAGTGAGTCCTGACCTCAGACTCGTCCAAATGAATTGCTCTTGCAATAGTCTGATTCTTTGGAATTTCTTCCAGTCCAGAAAATGGAGCTCGATCAGTAATGTGTAGATTAATCAGATGAGAATACTCCTCCAGCGTTGATGTGAGCTGGTAATCCGGGAATGTGAAACAGTGATAAACTGGATCATAAAACTGAATGAGCGCATCCATGATTCCCTCAATCACATGGACTCTTAACAGTGGTAGCAAACCTCCGTGCTTGGCTCTGAAAACCTCTGGGTTTGTGATCATACTCGCTAACCTTCTCAAATCCTCTAGCTTTGGAACCTTGAAGGTGTAACTATGAGTTCTCCTTCTACCGAAATCCATTAGTGCAATTCTTTTCTCTGATATTTGCAATCACAGTCTTAGTTTAATTTGAAAAACAGAGAGACTAGAAGAGAATTTTTTTTGAATGTTTTTAATGTTTTTTAAATGAATGCATGAATGCAGCACACAAAAACATAGAAAAAACATGGGGTCAAAGGGTCGTTGTCATGAAGTTAAGGCTCTACCCATCCCCAAAGGTTTATACTAGGGTGATTTTTGTACCTGTACTCATTATCATCAGCTCCTCCCAGGAAAGTAAAACAACAAGCGGATCGCCAGCGAGTTGTAGAGCGATCTTAGAGTAAGTGCCATTCACCGAGAATAGATCACCAGCCTCAAATGAGGGTAGTATCGCGTAACAACTATTCCTGATAGTTTCCGCACTACAAAATGGTTTGGCTCCTCAGCTTCTCAGACATCACAATCGGCCCATTGTCTAGGTGAGAGAATGGGTTGCATTGGTCAGCCTCCACTGAGGTTGATGGTCGACCTCGTCGCCATCACTTATCGTAAGTGTATACTCAATCTTTCCACATGCGGCATCACACGCATTCCCATTAGCAGAAAAATAAACACGTATAGCAATTAGGAAAATCAGTATATATATTTGTCCTAATCATCCTAGACTTTTAAAAGCTAAGAATCTTAAGTTCCTGACAAAAAATGGTTTCACGGCGGAGTCACCAATCTGTGGTTTCATTCCAAATTAACGGCGTTTTGACCTAAGATCCTAGTGACGTCAAGGTTTCCACAAAAAAGAACAAGATCCCTAAAGAGACCTGTGCAACTCCCCAGCAGAGTCGCCATTTTTCTGTAGCGAGTGATTTTTGGATGTGGTTGCGAAGCACGATCGCTCTGGTACTACAGCTCGATTCATTTTTTATCCTATTAAAGCTGATGAAGGAAGGGAAATAGATGTCTCCAACTAACCCTGCTTGCATACTGAGATTAAACAGCGGTCTGCTAGGTTTACAGATGCTACAAAGATTCGGGGGTTTTTCCTAGGTTTATTTTGTTGACGAGGGGTGCTTTAGGCTATTGGTTGAGATGTTAGGACGGATATATATGAAAGTATGGGATTTTGGGTTTTTGTTTAGTGTGCTCGCTAAGATTTTTCTTTCAATCTTATGCCTACGTATTCCCGTTTACCGAAATAGGGAAATCAAAGCGTTCGTAGTTCCTCCTATTCTATGGGAGGAAATGGGTGTTTTGGTGTCTTGTTTAAAGCCCAAGACGTGAAGCGAAAGGTAGTTTGTATCTTGTTCAAAGCCCAAGATGTGAAGCTAAAGAGTCTATTTGTATCTTGTTTGAAGCCCAAGATGTGAAGCTAAAGGTGTTGACTTTAGAGAGAATTTTTCATCTCTAAAGAGGGGTTTGTCTGTTACGACTGTTTATAAAGGAGAATTACTTTAACCGGGATTTGTGAATCCGGCAATGCCATAATTTCCTTTATAGGGGATTTCAACCTGAAGGAGAAGTCTTTAACCCAGTGTAGAGTAATGCCATCTTTCCTTAGGAATTTCTCATACTAAAAGAGGGACAGTGGCATGGATGTAGATGATCCAGAGGCTTGCCGCTTACAGCGATTAGATGAAGGGGAAGGAGTTGTTGATGTTTGTATACTGTGAACGAGGCACAGCTTTGATGCTAAAAGGTTAATTGGATCAACCAGTGGTTTTCTTATACAAAGCCTAAGAGGAGGCTAATATGTGTCTCGTGCAAAGCCCGAGAGAGAGGCTAAAAGGTTTTGACTCAACGATGGAGTCTTTTGGTATCTCGTACGAAGCCCGAGATTAAGGCTATTTGACTCAACAAGAGAGTTTTTGTATCTCGTACAAAGCCCGAGATGGAGGCGAAAATTTGTTTTGCTCAATAAGAACCTTTTTGTATCTCGTATAAAGCCCGAGATGGAGGCGAAAGAGGTGATTGCCTCAACGAGGGAGTCTCTTTATGTGTCTCGTACAAAGCCCGAGAGAGAGGCTAAACGTTGTTTGACTCCGCTGGGGAGAATCATTGTACAAAGCCGAAGAGAGAGGCTAACTTCACTGGAGAAGGATCATTATACAAAGCCTAAGAGGAGGCTGTGGTTACTGTTTCAGTTGAGTGACAGGTTCAGTAGGCTGATTTTGAAAGAGAAAATTAGTTCTTATATGAGCAACATTGTACTCAAGGATTTGTTTCAAGGATCCGGGTTATTCCTTTTCTTTGAGGAAGTGGGAAATCCGAAGGGTATTGAGACTGTCCGAGTCTACGGGTTTTCTTCCTATTCTTGAAGGGGTCACTTGAGAATGTCTTTGAGACTCAAGGAGATTAGACTGTCCAAGTCTAGAGTGTCATCTTTTGTACTGTGCTTTGAGAAACAGTAGTAGATTCTATGAAAGGAATGTTCTATGCAGATGACTAATTTCTGTTCCTATACCTCTAGGAGGTCGTCGGGACAATTTGTATGAAGCCCAAGAGGAGGCTGGAAACTTTTAAAAAGCCGACGGGTCCTTGTACGATGCCCAAGAGGAGGCTATCATTCTCGGAGGAAGAGATCATTATACGAAGCCTAAGAGGAGGCTGGGAATACTTCTAAGAAGCCGGAGGGTCCTTGTACTAAGCCCAAGAGGAGGCGGGGTTGCTTTTAGGAAGCCTGTGGGTCCTTGTATGATGCCCAAGAGGAGGCCGATGCTTTTAAGAAGCCCGTGGGTCCCCAAACACCGAGAAATTCAAGGCAAGCTATTCACAAGGAATAGATCAAGTCATGTCGAGAATTTGGAAGAAACTCAAAGATGCCATTCATGGAGAATACATTCATCTCTGGGAATAGAGTTTCTTGACAATTCCTAATGAGGACAGCCGAAGAGAAGACTGTATCTGGTGGTCCTATTGGGGATCTAGTTGTCTATTTCTACGAATAAACGAAACGGCGTCACCTAGTTCTAGACGTAGTTGCCGGGGAAACTCTAAATATCTATACTATTATTACACAGTTGATATGAGTTTATGAAAGAAGACTTACAGTGAAACAGCCCCACAATACAGTTATATGTATATGAAAGCGGTAAATGAAAGCAATAACCACTTACTCGGTTGTAGAGCTTCCATGCTGTTTGGTTAGTTGTTCAACAAAGAAAGATTGAAAACAACAGTATATTCAAAATCAAAGGAGAAAGTGCTTTGAAAAAGAAAGATTTGGGGCTTACAGCTCAAGGAGAGGCCCAGGGTTTTATCAGTGAGCGCACTGTTTGAATTTGTACAGAGGGACTTATACAAGTGACTGAGGCCCAAAAAGGTTTTCTGTACAAAGGGATGGGTCTTACACTCTCTCAAGAGGCCCAAAAGGTTTTGACTAAAAAGAGTGGGGCTTATAACACGAGGGTAGGCCCAGATGATTTTTCGTTTGAAATGGCGATCGCGCCGAGGTTTTCTTTTAACGCAGAGGGGCTTATACAATTTCTGAGGCCCAAAGTGATTTTGGTTAAAAGGGGGTTGGGTCTTACACTCTATTAGAGGCCCAAAAGTTTTGAATGGGTCTTATAGCTCGAGGAGAGGCCCAAAAGGTTATTTTTCAAAAGGCGACGATCGCGCCGTTTGTTTTTGACGGTATCGGGACTTATACAATACACTGAGGCCCAAAAATGGTTTGGTAAAAAAAGGATTGGGTCTTACATTCTATTAGAGACCCAAAGTGTTTTGAAAATGATTTATGAGGGTTGAATTAATCCAAAAACCCTAATTTATTTTCAAAAATGTATTTAATTGAATAAAAATTCAATTAAAATGATTAAAATTGTTTAACATATCGAAAACAAATTGTGATCTTGGATTAATGCTTCAAAAATTAAGTACTGACCTACAAAATAATTAGAAAGCATTAAAAGTTGCAAAATCAAGGTGGAAAAAATATTTTAAATGTTAAAAATAATTAAAACATTAATTCTTTGCAAAAATATCAATTATATACAATAAATAATATTTTTGGGATTTTTTGGGAAAATAAAATATTTTAACATTTTTGTGAATTATTAAAAAAAAAAGAACTAACTCAAAATTATTAAAACTCGGAGAGAAATTAATTTTTGAATCAATTAAATAAAATCACAAAATTCAAATATTTGAATTTATGAAAAATGGCGCCAAGAACAGCTGAAGAACACGCGCGTGTTTTAGCTTGGCCCAGATTTGCATTTTCTCTCCAATCTCACTGAATACTTAATCATATCATGTAATCCACATACCAATCAACTCGTTTCAACCTCACGATCATGTCTATGGTATTTAATTTCATTTAAATTAAACATATAACAAGAAATCATGAAAAATCCTCAAGAACCCTAATTTCTGCATGAAGGCTAGGATTTTTGATACACGATTCAAACAAAGCAATTAATTGAGGGGAAACATTCCATGCATGATTATGAACATTTGGCAAAAGTATTGTGCGAGGAAATATGCATAGATTGAGAGATGACCAAGTTTAAGCTTACCTCTAGGTCGTGACAGTAAGAGCAAATTGATTTCTGAGTAGGAGGTGTTACAGATGAATTGTGATGATCTGAACAACTTCCCTACACCCTATGGAGTGTGTTTGAATGCTTGGACTTGATGGAAATTGGCTGGATCACTTCATGGCATCTTAACTGCACTTTGGTTAAAACCTTGAGCAATTGACTGGTGATTCTGAGAAATCAGTGTTCCAGTTGTTGTTTAAGTGTTTGATCAGTTCACGTATGATGTATATGAGGTGTGTGTGTGATTGGTTTGAGTGGAATTGCTCTCTAATGAAAAACCCGATAGTGACTTGCTAAGAAAGACATTTTTTAGAGTGAGAAGTGGTTTTTGAGAAAGGTAAGTGTTGTAGGCCTTTGGTGTACTTAAATTGACCACAATTGAGCTCTATTTATAGTAGAGCAAGTTTGTTTTGGGATCCATAGTGAATGGCAACTGCAGCAGGTGTTTGTTCAATGTTGGCCAATGGAAATCCAAGTCTCCTCTAGCCATTGACTAGAGGTTAGGGCACAGGGATGTGGTTCCCTTGGTCTTGGATAAGTCTTGACTGAATTCAGTTGCAAATGACTCAGTCCATGCCACCTTGATGCTTCCATTGAATGCTCCAATCCAAAATTGGAGTCTTGTCCCTATTTTGGTCATTCTAGGTTCAACATGCTATTTCTTGTTCCAAAGACTTTGGAGGCTTGGCTCAGTGATTGTCCCCTTTAGATTCAATCCTCAGAGGTGTCCAAGTGGATAGGAGCATTTGGATTTGGCTGATTTTGGCAAATCGAGCAAAAATGCAAATTCTGCCTTGCCTTGGCAGATTTCAGCAAGGCAACTTTCCAATGTCATATCTCATGACTCAAATGGAATTTGGTAATGTTCTTGGCCATTTTGGAAAGCCCTTACATGATACAACAACTGTTTGAACATGTTTGGTTTTGATCTCTTTTGAATCCAAGTGAAAAATCCCCCTACATTTGGCAAAAAGTAGGGTAAAATCTGACTTAGTGAAATTTTCACTAAGTGTTGGAACAAAGTGACTTTTCTTGATTTTGATCACTCCATAACTCAAAATCCATGAGGAGTTGGAATTAGGTCTAGTTGAAGTTTTTGTAGAGGGGAATGAGATCTACAAATCAAGCCTTGGATGGGAGAAAATGGCTTTGTGGTTTAGGAGTTATGACCCTCCAAAGTTGGTACCCTAGCCACTTTATTTTTAACTTAGAAAATTTTCTAAGTTTTTTATGGTTACCCCTTTTACATGTTACCCAACTTTTCTTGATTTTTATTGATGAATGATGATTCAAATCATACATTAACATCATTTTAGGGTTAAAAATCCATTTGGGTGAAAAATCTCAAAAAGTCAAAGTTGACTTTTGTGCACAGTTGACTTTTTATCAGATGAATTCCAAACTGTGCAATTCTTCAGGAAATCATGTCCTTGACCTAAATCAAACTTGATGGACATGTTCCATGGGTGTCATAGGGTATATTGAATCATGTCTTAGGGCTTGGGAGCATGTCCTGGTCAAAAGTCAAAGTTACAGTTGACTTTTTCCTTAAAACCCTAACTGTGGTGCAGATGAAATTGAAACTTGTTGCTTAAGCTTATTGGATTAATCCATTGTTGCAAATGGATCAATATAGTTCATTAGAGACCCTCAAACCCTCTCTTGAGGTCTTGGCTCATGATTTGCCCTAAAAGTCAACTTAGGGGTGAATTAGGTCAAGAAACCCTAATTCCTGATTTTTGATGAATGCATCCCCTGAGGTAAAATTGACTTGATGATTGGGTCCATGAGGTTCCATGGAGTATATTAGGTTAGGTTTTGGATCACTGGCTTGTGCCCAGATGAAAATTTTCCATCTGGAGGCCCTGGTCGACCAAATCCCTAATTTGGTGACACTGTCGATCTTGAGACTTGATCCACCTAGAAGGGAGCAGCCTTGTGCTTGATCCTTGAAGTGGGAGTCCTTTTGATCCATTGTAGCTACTTGAGAGGCTAGACAAGTTAAAGATCATGTCATTCCTTGATTGATCCTTTGTTTAAGGCTCTGAGAGGGCTTGAAACCCTAATTTTGATAGTAGTGAATGCTCAACAATTCCTTGAGGAGATTGATGAGGCACAAAGGTACATCCATATTGTGGTGATGATTTTCACAATGATGGGAAATCTTAGTGGTCAAAATTTGGGGTATGACAGATGCCCCTATTTAATCTTCTTGGACACGAAGGTGTGAATGACGAAGGTATTCGGGCATTCGGGGTGCAAGAGGATTAAATATCGGAATACCCGAAATTTTGATGGTGGTTATGAATGGTAGCTTATGCATTCATCTTCTTTAGTTAAGCAATGATGCTTAGAAAAAGGTAAACTTCCCCTCGATCCTGGTCTTCAGCCAAGGAACTGGTCTCAGTTTCTAAAATAAACTTCCCCTCGATCCTGGTTTCCTACCAAGGAACTGGTCTTAGTTTCTAATGTAAACTTCCCCTCGATCCTGGTTTCCTACACAGGAACTGGTCTTAGTTTCTGATGTAAACTTCCCCTCGATCCTGGTTTCCTACCAAGGAACTGGTCTTAGTTTCTTTCGTCAATAAACTTTACTGACGAGGGACGCTATTCGTAGCGGCTTTCCTTCAAACTTCTCGCTGAATTATTTGCAACAATGGATTGATCCAAGAAGCTTGATCCACAAGTTTCAATTTCATCAGGACCACAATTAGGGTTTTGAGGAAAAAAGTCAATTGTACCTTTGACTTTTGACCAAGACATACTCCCAGACCTTGGTGTAGCGCGATTTTTGTGGTTTCGAATCACCATCGCTTTGGTACTAGAGTTCGATTCATTTTTTATCCTGTGAAGCTGATTAAGGAAGGGAAATAAATGTCTCCAATTAACCCTTCTTGTATACTGAGTTTAAACAGATGACTGTTAGTTTACAGATGCTATCAAAAAGGGGGGTCTGTCTTAGGTTATTTTGCTTAAAAATACAGTGTCTGGACTATTTGCGAGGCATTTGGTAAGGTTTTAGATCTGATGCTTTTGGTTGATTGACGGAGGTGCTGGACTCTGAGTTTTTGATTTGTATGCTCGCTAAGATTTCGCAATCTTATTCCTACGTATTCCTGTTTAACGAAACAGGGAAATCAGAGCGATCGTAGTTCCCTCCTATTCTAAGGGAGGAAAAAGATGTTTTTAGTGTCTTGTTCAAAGCCCAAGACAGAGGCTAAAAGTGATTTGTATCTTGTTCAAAGCCCAAGATATGAAGCTGAAGGGTTTTTTGTGTCTTCTTCAAAGCCCAAGGTTGAACCTAAAAGGTTTGACTGAGAGAGAACTTGTCATCTCTAAAGAGGAACTGTTGATGTTTGTGTGCTTTGATCAAAGCACAAGTTTGATGCTAAAAGGTTGATTGACTCAACCGGAGATTTCTCTATACAAAGCCTAAGAGGAGGCTATTGACCCAACAAGAGGGTGTTTATTATTTGTCTTGTACGAAGCCCGAGATAGAGGCTAAAAGGGTTGACTCAACAAGAGAGTACTAACAAGTGACTGACTCAACAAGAGAGTGCTTTTATATGTCTTGTACGAAGCCCAAGACGGAGGCTAAAAAGGTTTGACTCAACAAGAGAGTACTTTTATCTGTCTTATACAAAGCCCAAGACGGAGGCTAAAAAGATTGACTCAACAAGAGAGCCTTTTATACTCAATAAGATAGTGATTTTCTGTCTCGTACGAAGCCCGAGATAGAGGCTAAAAGGAAAGTGACTCAACAAGAGAGTCTTAAAAAGTGAGGGACTCAACAAGAGAGTATGAAAAGGTTAAATCCGCTACGGGAAATCATTGTACAAAGCCCAAGAGGAGGCTGACTTCGCTGAGGAAGAATCATTATACAAAGCCTAAGAGGAGGATATACTTCTGCCGGGGATTCTTGAAATCCCGAAGCAGGTCAAGGAAGGGAATCAATCCTTGCAAGGGAATGCAAAAGAATTTGATAGATCAGAAACCTTGAGGCTCTGGGTTGAGATAGTGTTATCTGACCCGGGTTGGGGATTTTTGGGAGAAAGACGGGGCAAAGTTCTAACTCGGCTGGAGATTAATCCAGAATCCGGGGTTTCTCCAATGTTTGAAAGGGACTTGAGAATGTCTTTGAGACTTAAAGGGAATTAGACTGTCCAAGTCTACTGGTAGAGTTTTATCTTTTGTAGGATGCCCAAAAGAGGGCAATGGCCTTAAGGGATGAGAACCAACCCTAAAGTTGGCAGAGGTTTGACACTGGAAAGACTGCTCTAGCAAAGGATGACTAAGTTCTGTCTTATACCATTAAGAGGTCGTTAGGGTCCTTGTATTAAGCCCAAGAGAAGGCATGAAAACATCTAAGAAGCCGAAGGGTCCTTGTACCAAGCCCAAGAGGAGGCGGGGATGCTTTTAGGAAGCCTGTGGGTCCCCAAACCAAGAGAAGTTCAAGAAATGCAATTCACAGAGAAGAGATCATTCCAGGAAAGTTCGAGAATTTGGAAGAAACTCAAGAGATGCTATTCACGGAGAATAGATCAACTCTGGGGAGTAGAGTTTCTTTGACAATTTCTAAGGGTGACAGTCTGAGAAAAGGTTCACCGAGAATACTGCCTTTCTCTTTGTTCCATATTGTTTAACCCCAAGAGAAGGGAAGACTGTATCTGGAATCCTATGGGGATCTAGTTTTGTTTGTATTCGAGAGTGACCAACAGGCTTTACCTAGTTCTAGATGTAGTTGCCGGGGAAAATTCTAAATAACTATACTAGTATATATACAGTTGATATATGACAAGTATTTAAAAGGATGTGAAAGAAGACTTACAGTGAAACAACCCCACAATACATTTATATATATATATATATATATATATATATATATATATATATATATATATATGAAAGCGGCAATTGAAATTGGATAAACACTTACCCGTTGTAGAGCTTCCATATTGTTTTGTTAGTTGTTCAACAAAGAAACTAAAGAAAGTTTTGATAACAACATATATTTGAATTCAAAATCAAAGGAGAAAGTATTTTGAACAAAGATCGGGGCTTACAGCTCAGGGAGAGGCTCAAATTTTAACAGTGATGGCACTGTTGTTTTGTATCGGGACTTATACAACGACTGAGGCCCAAAAGTTTTGGTTAAAAGGGGATTGGGTCTTACACTCTACTAGAGGCCCAAAGATTTATTTTTGTACAAGTGATGGGGCTTACAACTCAAGGAAAGGCCCAGTTGATTTTGTTACAAAGGCGACGATCGCGCCGAACTTTTGAAAATATACAGAGGGACTTATATAATGTGTGAGGCCCAAAAATGTTTATTTACAAAGGGGTTGGGTCTTACACTCTATTAGAGGCCCAAAAGTGTTTTTGTACAAGTGATGAGGCTTACAACTCGAGGAGAGGCCCAATGATTTTAAACTGGCGATCGCGCCGAGATTTTTTATTATGTCGGGACTTATACAATTTCTGAGACCCAAAATGGTTTTTGTACAACAAGGGTTGGGTCTTACACTCTATTAGAGGCCCATGAATGTTTGAAAATGATTGATGAGGGTTGAATTAATCAAAACCCTACTTTTGTTTAAAAAGGAATTAATTTTGTAAAAAAAAATTAATAAAAAATATTGAAAACATGTGAAAAATGAGTGGTGATCTTGGATCAATGTTTCAAAAATCATGTTTATATCCACAAAATGATTGGAAACCAATTAAAATTGGAAAATCAAGGAGAAAAAAATATTTTAAATGTTAAAAAACAAATAAAAGATTAATTCTTTGCAAAAATATCAAGTATATGAAATAAATAATATTTTTGGGAATTTTTGGCAAAATAAAATATTTTAACATTTTTGTGAATTATTAAAAAAAGAATCAACTCAAAATCATTAAAACTCAGAGAGAAATTAATTTTTGAATCAATTAAATAAAATCACAAAATTCAAATATTAAAATTTGTGAAAAAGGCGCCAAGAACATGGGCCAAGAACACGCGCGAAGGGAGTTTTGCTCAGATTTGCATTTTCTATCCAATCTCACTGAATACTTGATGAAATCACACAATCCACATATCAATCTGCTCGTTTTCACCTCACGGTCATGTGTATGGTCTTTAATTTCATTTAGTTTAAGCATGGAATAAGAAATCAAGACAAAACCTCAAGAACCCTAAAATTTGCATGAAGGCTGAGAATTTTGATACACGATTCAAACAAATTAAGTAATTGAGGGGAAACATTCTATGTATGATTATGAGCATTTGACAAAATTATTGTGCGAGGAAATATGCATAGATTAAGAGATGGCCAAGTTTAGGCTTACTTGATGGTCGTGACAGCAAGAGCAATGTGATTTTTGAGTTGGAGGTGTTACAGATGAGTTGTGATAATCTTAACAACTTCCCTACACCATACGGAGTGTGTTTGAATGCTTGGACTCGATTGGAAATGGCTGGATCACTTCATGGCATCTCAACTGCAACTTGGTTGAAAACTTGAGCAACTGGCTGGTGATTCTGAGAAATCAGTGTTACAGTTGTGTGTTTATTGTTTGATCAGCTCACATAGGATGTTTATGAGGTGTTAGAGCAATTGGTTTGAGTGGAATTGCTCTCTACTGAAAAATTCGATAGTGACTTGCTAAGAAAGGTATTTTTTAGAGTGAGAAGATGATTTTGAGAAAGGCAAGTGGTGTAGAACTTTGGTGTACTTAAATTAAGCACAAATGAGCTCTATTTATAGTAGAGCAAGTTTGTTTTGCAAGCAATATTGAATGGCAACTACAGCAGCTCATTGTCCAATTACATCACTTTGGAATCTTAAGTCTCCTCTAGTAGAGCACATGCCTTTGATTCCCTAGATCAGAGATCATCCTTGACTCATTCAGTTGGAAAAGGCTCAGTTCATGCCACCTTGGTGTATCCATTGAATGCTCCAAAACAAAATTGGAGTCTTGTCCCCTTTTTTAGCATTTTAGGTTTGGCATATTACTTTTAGTTCCAAAGACTTGGGAGGCTTATGGATCAGTGTTTGTTCCTCCTTGGTCTCCCCCTGAGGTGTTCAGATGGATAAACTTGTTTGTCATTTGCACAATTTGATCAAATCGAGCAAAATGCTCAAATCTGCCTTGTTATGACAGTTGCAGCAAGGCATATTGCCACTGTCATAACTCTTAGTTCAAATGGAATTTGATGGAGTTCTTGGCCATTTTGGAAAGCTCTCATATGATACAACACATGTGTGATCATAGTTTGTCTTGACACTTTTTGGATCCAAGTGAAAAATGCCCCTACATTTTGAAAAAAGTAAAACAGATTCTGACTTAGTGAAAATTTCACTAAGTGTTGGAAAAAGTGGCATTTGCATGTTTTTGTCATTTTGGTCACTCCATAACTTAAAATCCACGAGGAATTGGAATGAGGTGTAGTTGACACTTTTAAAGTATGCCATGAGAGCTACAAATCCATCTTTGGATGAGCCAAAATGGTTGCTTGGATCACAAGTTATGATCCTTGGAAGTTGGTACCCTAGCCACTTTGTTCCATAACTTAGAAAATCTCTAAGTTTTTTATGGTTACCCCTTTTACAAGTTATCCCAATTTTCTTGATTTTTCTTGATGAATGATGATTCCAATCACACATTAACATCATTTTAGGGTTAGGGAACCATAATTGATTAAAACATCAAAAAGTCAAACTTTGACTTTTGGGCCCAGTTGACTTTTTATCAGATGAATTCCAAACGGTGCGATCCTTTATGAAATCAAGTCCTTGACCTAAATCAAACATTATGGATTGATTTCATAGGTGTTATAGGGTGTATTGAATCATGTCCCAAGGTTTGGGAGCATGTCCTGTTCAAAAGTCAAAGGCACAGTCGACTTTTCTTCAAAAACCCTTACTGTGGTTCAGATAAAATTGAAACTTGTTGATTAAGCTTCTTGGATCAATCCATTGTTACAAATGGATCAATGTAGTTTATTAGAGACCCTCAAACCATTTCTTGAGGTCTTGGCTCATGTTTTGTCCCAAAATTCAACTTTGGGGTGAATTAGGTCAAGAAACCCTAATCCCTGATTTTTGGTGAATGCATCCCCTGAGGTTAAATTGCCTTGATGATTGGGCCCATGAGGTCCCTTGGAGTATCTTGGGTTATGCTTTGAAGCATTGGCTCATGCCAGAGGAAAATTTCCATCTGGAGGCTGTGGTGGACCAAAACCCTAATTTGGAATGTAGCAACTTTGTGCTTGGTTCTTGATGTGGGAGTCCTCTCGATACTTTGTGGATGTTTGAGAGGTTTAGACAAGTTGAAGATCATGTCATTCCTTTATTTATCCTTTTTCTAAGACTCAGAGATGGTTCAAAACCCTAATCCTTGTTTGTGGTGAATGCTCACCCATCTTTGGGGAGACTGATGAGGCATGATGGTTCATCCATATTGTGATGATGATTTACACAATGATGGGAATCATAGTGGTCAAATTTTGGGGTATGACAGATGCCTCTATTTAATCTTCTTGGACCCGAATGTGTGAATGGCGAAGGTATTCGAGTATTCGGGGTGCAAGATGATTAAATATCGGAATACGCGAAATTTTGACGGTGGCTATGAATGACAGTTTGCCCATCCATCTTCTTTTGCTAAGCAATGATACTTAGAAAAGGCAAAACTTCCCCTCGATCCTGGTCTCCTACCAAGGAACTGGTCTCAGTTTTCTTTTGAAATAAACTTCCCCTCGATCCTGGTTTCCTACCAAGGAACTGGTCTCAGTTTCTTTTATAAACTTCCCCTCGATCCTGGTTTTTAGCCAGGGAACTGGTCTAAGTTTCTTTTGTCAATAAACTTTCTTGACAAGGGATGCTATGTGTAGCCTTTTTCATCAAACTTCTCGCCAAATTTTCCTAGAGAGATGCCATTTGATGGGACAAAGTCTTGATGTCAGACTTGCTGGGGAACCCATTCGCCTGAGTTGTAGAAGTGCACAAACTTCTCAATTTGGAGATGCCATTTGTCGACTCTACTGGGGAAAACAAGTCTCTTGAAAGACTGCTTTCGCTTGGGGATATTACATCATACTTTTCTCGAGGTCTTCTCGGAGAAACGCCATGTGATGCGATCCAATTTGGAGGTGCTGATGGCCTCATTTGATAGCAAAATTTCAGAGAGAAACTGTTGTGTTGCCGAATCTCTGGTTGCGAGGCTTTCTCTGGGGATTTTCCTTAATCTGGGAAAGCGAAGATATCATCTTCAATGGTGAAGAGTGATGCTTGTCGAATGCCTTCTTGTCTTTCAGAGGTTCAAGTTATCAAAGTGGTCGAGGACCAACTTCAATCCAGAAATAAACTGGAGAGAGATTGCTTAGCTAATTCGCTTCCTGACGAGGAAAGAACTGACAACTCGATTGAGATGACTTTTATCACGAGGGTATAAGACCGACTAGAGTGATAGTGATGCAATATGAATGTGAATACAAATCAATAATGCATGATATATGTATGTATATGCCGACAAAACTGACACGACATACAAACTGACGGGTGAACACGACTAAATACTCGGCCACTGCCGGGGGGGGGGGGGGACGAAAAGGTATTGCTGGTTCAAGATAGCAATTCTGCCTTGCTTAGGAGAGAGTAGTTCCCGCGGGGAAAAACGTTGGTCGGGCTTAGGAGATATGGACTCTGCCGAGGCTGTCGGACGGAATATTCGCATCTGACACAGTTGATCCTTCATTCAGGCGCACTGGCTTAGAAGGAGTACTTTGATTCTGCACTTTGAAGCTTGATTACTTCTGGAGAAGCGATCGATGTCCTTTCAATGTTCAACAGTCAAAAGAAATTGCCATATTTGTTTTAAAAACAGAAAAATTTAATAAGTAAAATTCATTTTTGTTTTATTTCAAGAATCGTTAATCATGTTAAAATGTCGTTCTATAAAGCTAAAACAAATAGGAATTACAAACAAAAGCACAAGGGCTCAAATTTTATTGATAGGATGGAAATCAGCCAAACGCGTGATTCCATGGAGTATTTACAAAGTTAGAAAATGGTAATTTAAGGGAAAAGGGCTACATTGAAACATACCGACCGCTATCCTTCTACCAACTTTGAATTCCGGGCATCCTGAGCTTCCGTCGAAGATGACCTTAACTGGAGTTTTCTTTCGATGGATAGTGTAACTGCTGCTGAGAAATTTGTCCCTTTGTTGGACGTAGTTACTTGCCATTATCCCTGACTTTTTTCTGGATTGTACTTTTGAGATTTCCAATCCACCGGGATGATTTTTGATTATGTCTCTAATTTTTGCCTGGACCGCCCTTTCGGGTTTTCGATCCACCGAGACGGTTTTTTTTATTATTTTTTTTATTTAGGCGAAGTATTTCTTGACTACGTCAACATTCGTGGGGTAGGCAAACTCTTCTCCATCCATGGTTGCAAGTCTCAAGGCGCCGCCTGAGAAAGCTTTCTTGACCACATAGGGGCCGTCATAATTCGGAGTCCATTAGCCCCGAGAGTCAGTGAGGAATGATTGTATCTTCTTGAGCACGAGGTCTCCTTTTCTGAAGACACAAGGTCAGACCTTTTTGTCAAACGCCTTCTTCATCCTTTGTTGATACAACTGACCATGGCATAGTGCCGTTATTCGCTTTTCTTCGATCAGATTCAATTCATCGTGTCGACTTTGACACCATTCTGCTTCTGTTAGTTTAGCTTCCATCAATACCCGGATTGATGGGATCTCTACTTCAATGGGGAGAACTGCCTCCATGCCATATACTAGAGAGAAAGGGGTTGCCCCTGTTGAAGTGCGGACAGATGTGCGATAACCGTGAGGAACAAAGGGTAGCATCTTGTGCCAGTCTTTGTAGGTTACAACCATCTTTTGAACGATCATTTTGATGTTCTTGTTAGCCGCTTCTACCACTCCGTTTATCTTGGGTCGGTAGGGAGATGAGTTATGGTGTTCGATCTTGAACTCAGCGCACAACTCTTTCATCATCTTGTTGTTTAATTTAGATCCATTATCAGTAATGATCTGGTTCGGAACACCATAATGACAGATGATATTGTTTTTGATAAAGCGGTCCACGACTTGTCGGGTTACATTAGCGTATGACGCTGCTTCGACCCACTTGGTGAAGTAATCAATGGCCACTAGGATGAACCGATGTCCGTTTGAAGCTTTGGGTTCAATCATGCCAATCATGTTGATTCCCCATATGGAAAAAAGCCATAGGGAAGAGAGAACTTTGAGATGCGTTAGCGGTACATGGATTTTGTCTGAGTATATCTGACACTTGTGACACTTCCTTATGTACTAGCAATCGGATTCCATGGTCAACCAGTAGTACCCTACTCTCAGAATTTTTCTCGCCATTTTGTGTCCGTTGGCATGAGTGCCAAAGGATCCTTCATGAATTTCTTTCATTAGCGCGTCTGCTTCTGGTCTGTCTACACATCGGAGCAAGACCATGTCAAAATTTCTCTTATAAAGTGTATCACCGCTCAGGAAGAAGCTTCCTGCTAGTCTTCTGAGGGTATTTTTGTCCTTTCTAGATGCCCCAGGTGGGTACTCTTGTTTCTGAAGTAAGCATTTGATATCGTGATACCAAGGTGTGTCGTTTATGACTGCTTCGATCGTGAAGATATAGGCGGGCCTTTCTAGGTGCATTATGTCAATCTTAGGTACTTCGTTCCATTGACCTACACTAATCATGAAAGAGAGAGTGGTTAATGCATCAGCCATGTGATTCTCCTCACGAGGGATGTGATGAAACTCGATTCTGTTGAAGAATGGTAACAACCTTCTCGCGTAATCTTTGTAAGAAATCAGTCCTGATTGGTATGTGGTCCAATCTCCTTTGATATGATTGATAACCAGGGCTGAGTCGCCATATACATCCAAGTTTCTGATCCTTAAGTCGATCGCTTCTTCGAGACCCGTGATACAAGCTTCGTATTCTGCCTCATTGTTTGTGCACTTGAACATAAGTCGGACGGTGAAAGGAATGTGGGTACCCTGAGGTGTTATGATGATTGCCCCAATTCCGTTTCCGTAATGATTTACAGCTCTGTCAAAGATTAGTCCCCATTGGGAACCTGGTTCTGGCCCTTTGTAGCGAGCGATTTTGGACGCGGTTCTTAAGCGCTGGTCGCTCTCTGCGGTTTGAGCTTTGACTACAGGTCGATTCATTTTTTATCCTATTGTGAGCTGAATAAGGAAAGGAAATAGATGTCTCCAATTAACCTTGCTTGCATACTGAGTTTAAACAGCGGTCTGTTAGGTTACGGATGCTATCAATGTGGGGGGGCCTTTGTACTGGTTATTTGTATTTTCGCCAATACGGTTCTCTTTCTTTTTATCTAGGCAGAAGGTTTCTGGCGGGGAACAAGAATTAGGATGTTAGGACTGATGCTTTTGAAATACTGCTTTTGACTGATGGAGATATGGGATTTGGGTTTTTTGTTGATTGTGCTCGCTAAGATCTTTTCTTTCGATCTCATGCCTACGTATTCCCGTTTACCGAAACAGGGAAATCAGAGCGTTCGTAGTTCCTCCTATTCTATGGGAGGAAATTGGTTTTTGGTGTCTTGTTCAAAGCCCAAGACGTGAAGCGAAAAGGTGGTTTGTATCTTGTTCAAAGCCCAAGATGTGAAGCTGAAAGGTCTATTTGTGTCTTGTTCAAAGCCCAAGACGTGAAGCTGAAAGACCTCGACTTTAGAGAGAATTTGTCATCTCTAAAGAGGGGGAAGGAGAATTACTTTAACTTGGATACGCGGATCCGAGCAATGCCATAATTTCCGAAGAAAGGGTTTTAACCTGAAGGAGAAAACTTTAACTCAGTGTAGAGCAATGCCATCTTTCCTTAGGAATTTCTCATGCTAAAAGAGGGACAGTGGCATGGATATAGATGATCCAGAGGCTTGCTGCTTACAGCGATTAGATGAAAGGAAAGGAGTTGTTGATGTTTGTGTACTGTGAACGAGGCACAACTTTGATGCTAAAAGGTTGATTGGATCAACCAGTGGTTTTCTTATACAAAGCCTAAGAGGAGGCTAATTTCCGCTAGGAAAATCATTATACAAAGCCTAAGAGGAGGCTATTTTGTGTCTCGTACAAAGCCCGAGAGAGAGGCTAAAAGATTTTGACCCGACGATAGAGTCTTTGTGTATCTCGTATAAAGCCCGAGATGGAGGTTATTGTTTGTTTGACTCTACGAGGGAGTCTTTGTGTCTCGTACGAAGCCCGAGATAGAGGCTAAAAGTTTGAGTTGAGTGACAGATCCAATATACTGATTTTAAAAGAGAAAATCAGTTCTTATATGAGCAACACTGTACTCAGGGATTTGATTTGAGGATCAGGGATATTTCCTTCTCTTTGAGGAAACGGGAAATCCAAAGGGTATTGAGACTGTCCGAGTCTGCGGGTTTCCTTCCTATTTAACGAAGGGGGTCACTTAAGAATGTCTTTGAGACTCAAGGAAGTTAGACTGTCCAAGTCTAGAGTTTTTTCTTTTGTACTATGCTGTGAGAAACAGTAGTAGACTCTATGAAAGGACTGTTCTATGAGGATGACTAGGTTCTGTTCCTATACCTCTAGGAGGTCGTCGGGACAATTTGTACGAAGCCCAAGAGGAGGCTGGAAACTTTTAAGAAGCCGACGGGTCCTTGTACGAAGCCCAAGAGGAGGCTATCATTCCCGAAGGAAGAGATCATTATACGAAGCCTAAGAGGAGGCTGTGAATACTTCTAAGAAGCCGTAGTGTCCTTGAATAATGCCCAAGAGGAGGTCGATGCTTTTAAGAAGCCCGTGGGTCTATCATCTCCTTTCCATTAGGAGAGATAACTCTTTTAAAGATAAAAACCACTGGTAAACGTGCGAGGTTTACTATCCAGTGACTTTTAGCTTTTAAAGAGGGTTCCTTAGTTAAGGTCCAAGATTATAACCGTAGTGGGTACCCAAACCCCGAGACATTCAAGGCAAGCTATCCACAAGGAATAGATCAAGTCGGGAAAGTTCGAGAATTTGGAAGAAACTCAAAGATGCCATTCACGGAGAATACATTCATCTTGGGGAGTAGAGCTTCTTGACGATTCCTAAGGAGGACAACCGAAGAGAAGACTGTATCTGGTGCTCCTATTGGGGATCTAGGCGTCTATTTATATGAATAAATGAAACGGCGTCACCTAGTTCTAGACGTAGTTGCCGGGGAAACTCGAAATATCTATACTATTATTACACAGTAGATATGAGTTTATGAAAGGAGACTTACAGTGAGCAGCCCCACAATACAGTTTATAATATGAAAGCAGTAAATGAAAGCGATAACCACTTACTCGGTTGGAGTGCTTCCATGCTGTTTGGTTAGTTGTCCAACAAAGAAAGATTGAAAACAACAGTATATTCAAAATCAAAGGAGAAAGTGCTTTGAAAAAGAAAGATTTGGGGCTTACAGCTCAAGGAGAGGCCCAGGGTTTTATCAGTGAGCGCACTGTTTGAATTTGTACAGAGGGGCTTATACAAGTGACTGGGGCCCAAAAAGGTTTTTTGTACAAAGGGATGGGTCTTACACTCTCTCAAGAGGCCCAAAAAGGTTTAAAGAAAAGAGAGGGGCTTATAACACGAGGGTAGGCCCAAATGATTTTTCGTTTAAAAATGGCAATCGCGCCGAGGTTTTCTTTTAACGCATAGGGACTTATACAATAAGTGAGGCCCAAAATGTTTTGGTTAAAAGGAGGATTGGGTTTTACACTCTAATAGAGGCCCAAAGTGTTTTTGAATGGGTCTTATAGCTCAAGGAGAGGCCCAGATGATTTTTATTTTTAAACGGGCGACGATCGCGCCGTTTATTTGTACAGAGGGACTTATACAATGAGTGAGGCCCAAAAAGTTTTTGTACAAGGGGGGATGGGTCTTACACTCTCTCAAGAGGCCCAAAAAGTTTTGAAAATGATTTATGAGGGTTGAATTAATCCAAAACCCTAATTTGTTTTCAAAATGTATTTAATTGAATAAAAATTCAATTAAAATGATCAAAAATTGTTTAACACATGGAAAAAAAATTGTGATCTTGGATTAATGCTTCAAAAATTAAGTATTGACCTACAAAATAATTAGAAAGCATTAAAAGTTGCAAAATCAATGTAGAAAAAATATTTAAAATGTCAAAAACAATTAAAATATTAATTCTTTGCAAAAATATCAATTATATGAAATAAATAATATTTTTGGGATTTTTTGTGAAAATAAAATATTTTAACATTTTTGTGAATTATTAAAAAAAGAATCAACTCAAAATCATTAAAACTCAGAGAGAAATTAATTTTTGAATCAATTAAACAAAATCACAAAATTCAAATATTTGAATTTCTAAAACTGGCGCCAAGAACAGCTGAAGAACACGCGCGTGTTCTTGGTTTCTCAGATTTGCATTTTCTATCCAATCTCCATGAATATGTAATCATATCATGCAATCCACATATCATTATGCTCGCCTCAACCTCACGATCATGTCTATGTACTTTAATTTCATTTAAATTGAACATACAACAAGAAATCACGAAGAGACCTGAAGAACCCTAATTTCTGCATGAAGGCTAGGATTTTTGATACACGATTCAAACAATGCAATTAATTGAGGGAAAACATTCCATGCATGATTATGAACATATGGCCAAATTATTGTGCGAGGAAATATGCATAGATTGAGAGATGACCAAGTATGTGCTTACCTCCAAGCCGTGACAGCAAGTTCAAAGTGATTTTTGATTTGGAGGTGTTACAGATGAGTTGTGATGATCTGAACAGCTTCACTACACCCTATGGATTGTGTTTGGATGGTTGGACTTGATTGAAATTGGCTGGATCATTTTGTGGTACCTCGGCTGCACTTTGGTTAAAACCTTGAGCAACCAGCTGGTGATTTCATGAAATTGATGTTTCAGAAGTAATCTAAGTGTTTGATCAGCTCATATGTGATGTATGTGAGGTGTGTGAGTGATTGGTTTGATTGGAATTGCTCTCAAACTCAAAACCCGATAGTGACTTGCCTTAGAAGGCAAAATTGGAGTGAAAGAAGAGATTTTGAGGAAAGCATCTGTTAGATGGCTTTGGTGTACTCAAACTGACCACAATTGAGCTCTATTTATAGTAGAGCAAGTTTGTTTTGCAAGGAATAGTGTATGGCAGCTGGTAAGTAGGTTTGGCCAATGTTGGCAAATGAAAATCCAAGTCTCCTCTAGCCATTGACTAGAGGTTAGGGCACAGAGCTTTGGTTCCCTTGGTCTTAGATAAGTCTTGACTGATTTCAGATGAGAATGGCTCAGTCCATGCCACCTTGATGGTTTCATTGAATGCCTCATTCCAAATTTGAAGTCTTGTCCCTATTTTGGCCATTCTAGGTTCAACATGTTATTTCTTGTTCCATGGACTTTGGAGGCTTGGCTCAGTGATTGTCCCCTTTAGATTCAATCCTCTGAGGTGTCCAAGTGGATAGGAGCAATTGAATTTGGATGATTTTGGCAAATCGACCAAAGTTGCAAATTCTGCCTTGCCTTGACAGATTTCAGCAAGGCAACTTGGCAATGTTGTATCTCATGGTGTAGGTTGAATTTGGCAATGTTCTTGGCCATTTTGGAAAGCTCTTACATGATACAACAACTGTTTGAACAAGTTTGGTTTTGATCTCTTTTGATTCCAAGTGAAAAATCCCCCTACATTTGGCTAAAAGTGAGGCAGAATCTGACTTAGTGAAAATTTCACTAAGTGTTGGAAAAAGTGACATTTTCACTTTTCAGCCACTTTGATCACTTCATAACTCAAAATCCTTAATGAATTGGAATGACTTGTAGTTGAAGTTTTTGTAGGTGATAATGAGGGCTACAAATCCATCTTTGGATGAGAAAAAATGGCCTTGTGGTTTAGGAGTTATGGTCCTCCAAAGTTGGTACCTTTGCCACTTTATTTTTAACTTAGAAAAATTTCTAAGTTTTATGGTTACCCCTTTTACAAGTTATCTCACTTTTCTTGATTTTTCTTGATGAATGATGATTCAAATCATACATTAACATCATTTTAGGATTAAAAATCCATTTTGGTGAAAAATCTCAAAAAGTCAAAGTTGACTTTTGTGCACAGTTTACTTTTTATCAGATGAATTCCAAACTGTGCAATTCTTCAGGAAATCATGTCCTTGACCTAAATCAAACTTGATGGACATGTTCCATGGGTGTCATAGGGTATATTCAATCATGTATTAGGGTTTGGGAGCATGTCCTGGTCAAAAGTCAAAGTTACAGTTGACTTTTCTCTTAAAACCCTAATTGTGGTGCAGATGAAATTGAGACTTGTTGCTCAAGCTTCTTGGATCAATCCATTGTTCCAAATGGATCAATATGGAATATTAGAGACCCTCAAATCATGTCTTGAGGTCTTGGCTCATGGTTTGTCCCAAAATTCAACTTAGGGGTGAATTAGGTCAAGAAACCCTAATTCTTAATTTTTTATGAATGCATCCCCTGAGGCAAAATTGACTTGATGCATGGGTTCATGAGGTTCCATGAAGTATATTAGGTCATGTTTTGGATCATTTCCTTGTGCCCAGATGAAAATTTCCATCTGGAGGCCCTGGTCGACCAAAACCCTAATTTGGTGACACTGTCGATCTTGAGACTTGATCCACCTAGAAGGGAGCAGCCTTGTGCTTAATCCTTGAAGTGGGAGTCCTTTTTGATCCATTGTGGATGTTTAAGAGATTAGACAAGTTGAAGATCATGTCATTTCTTGGTTGATCCTTTGTCTAAGCACTCAGAGAGGGCTTGAAACCCTAATTTTGATTGTATTGGATGCTCACCCATCTTTGGGGAGACTGATGAAGCTTGATGGTTCATCCACATTATGATGATGATTTTCACAATGATGGGAAATCTAAGTGGTCAAAATTTAGGGTATTACACCCTTCACTAGGTAGCGGTTCATCGCAATCTTTCATTTTTAGATACATGACATCCTCGTCTGGGAAGTCAAATCCGACTGATTCCTGATCGTCAATCGGTCGATGTGCCAAATGATCAGCTAAAATACTTCCTTTAACAGCTGTTTGAGCGTGGTATTCGATGTCGTATTCTGATAACAACATCTGCCAACGGGCAATCCTTCCCATGAGAGCAGGCTTTTCAAAGAAATACCTGGTTGGATCCATTTTGGAGATTAACCAAGTAGTGTGACGAATCATATACTGGTGAAGACGTTTGGCTGCCCAAGCCAGAGCACAGCAAGTTTTCTCAAGCATAGTGTACCGAGTCTCGCAGTCTGTAAACTTCTTGCTCAAATAGTAGATGGAAGACTCTTTCCTTTTTGTTTCGTCTTGTTGGCCAAGTACACAACCCATGGAGTCTTCCAAGACTGTTAAGTAGATGATCAGTGGCCTTCCTTCCACTGGAGGTGATAGAATCGGTGGATTTAACAGGTATTCCTTAATACTGTCGAAGGAGGTTTGGCAATCTTCTGTCGAAACGCAGTCCTGGTTCTTTTTGAGTAATTTGAAAATTGGCGCACATGTTGCGGTCATGAGGAATATGAATCTGGAAATGTAATTCAAACACCCCAGGAATCCCCTGACTTGTTTCTCAGTTTTTGGAGAAGGAATTTCTTGAATGGCCTTGACCTTGTCAAGATCAACCTCAATTCCTTTCTGGCTGACGATGAATTCTAATAGTTTCCCTGAACGGATACCAAATGTCACTTATTGGGATTCAAGCGGAGTTTGTACTTTCTCAACCGCTCGAATAGTTTTGACAGGTGGGTTACATGCTCCTCTTCCGTCTTTGATTTGGCAATCATATCATCGACATATACCTCGATTTCTTTGTGTATCATGTCATGAAAGAGAGTAGTCATGGCCCTTTGATAGGTTACCCCGGCATTCTTCAACCCGAACGACATTACCTTGTAACAAAAAGTACCCCATGGGGTGATGAATGAAGTTTTCTCCATGTCTTTCAGTGCCATTTTGATTTGATTATAGCCCGAGAATCCATCCATGAAGGAGAATACTTTGAACTTTGTTGTACTATCTACCAGCATGTCAATGTGTGGTAAAGAAAAGTCGTCCTTTGGACTAGCCTTATTTAGATCTCTGTAATCCACACACATTCTGACCTTTCTGTCCTTTTTCAGAACTGGTATTATGTTGGCTAACCATTGAGGATATTCTAATGTGGCGAGGAAACCTGCGTCAATCTGTTTCTGTATTTCCTCTTTGATTTTGACGGCCATGTCTGGGTGAGTTCTTCTCAACCTCTGTTTTACCGGCGGACATTTGTCACTCCCGGGATTTTCATCCAAGTACAAACGTGAAAGTGGCACCAAAACAGAGTCGCCAGCAATGTGTATTTATCCCAAGAGAGGGAAAGGAAACACCACATAAACCTGGGGAAAGGAAAGAGCATGGTCTTACGACCAAGAGAACTGGGTTCGGGAGTCAGTTACGCGAGAGGAAGGTATTAGCACCCCTCGCGTCCATCGTACCCGATGGGATCCACGCTTGCTGCTTCAATCAAAGGGTGTAAGGAAAAGATACTGGAAAAAGAACTGGAAAAGGAATGGAAAGAGAAAGAGGAACAAATGTAGGGAAAATAAAAGAAGTGCTCGAATGGGCCCTACCCCACTGCCTACGTATCTCATCGGGAACATGAGAATCAGAGCGACGTAGTTCCCCTCAACGAGGGTCGCTTTGTTTGTATTTTTTAGTGGAAACGTCAGAGCGCGTGTTCCAGTAGTTTAGGTGTTGCAGCTCGCTGTTGGGAGACTTACGCGTTACCTGTTTGTAGTAGAACGGACTTGACGAGACCTTAAGGAAGGAGTGAAAAAGATGAGAAGAGAATTGTTGTTTGTTTTTGTCTTTTAAGAAAGAAGTATTTTGATTGTTTTTTGTTTTGTAACTCATATTGTATTTAAGTCCCTCATGTAGGATCGAATGCCTCACATATCGACCCAAGACGGGACGTATGCTAAACATTCCAAGAAAATGAGAGAAGACCCCTCACATCCTTGTTCCCACATGAAAGGCCTAAATACAATAAGTGTTATGCCTTTATTAAGTGTTTTTTACTTTTGTTATAAGATGAGAGAGAAGAAACTCAAAAGAGGAGTAAAGGTGAAAACTAAGGGGAGACTAAGATATACCCTAGCGTTAGCATGCTTGGAGATCCTATGGTCAACGGGGTTTAACAAGCCTACTTCTAAAAGAAAGAGGAAGAAGGGCAAAAGAAGCAACTTACTTCCAAAATGGAAGTTAAGTTGATCTTAAAGAGGGATAAAAGAAAAAGTTATTCCAAGAAAGCATGTAAATGCTTAACAAGCACAATTAGAAAATTTAGAAGAAATAAGAGAATATAAGAGAGAAATGTATGTGGAACTAATTCCACACACTTACTTACCTTTAGCACCTACATGAAAAGGTTAGTTCACAAAACTATTTACAAGAAAAATCCTAAGTAAAAGGATTTGGTCAAACAAGCCAATGGAAGGAAATAATGAAAACAGCAGCTATTACAGCCCACATGTAACAGAACAACGGTAAATTCAGCTTCATATACCAAACAGCAAACAACAGCTCATATTCAGCATACAAAATGGGTGTAACAAACATTTGGCAGCACATACTACAGCATATATGGGTATAGACAGCATGCATTAACAAACAATTTCAATCATGAACAACCATCATCATGCATCAAGCCTTGCACATGCATCAAATAAACACCATCACAATCACACTACAAATCATGGTGGGCAATCCTTGAAATCAAACATGTTATAATGCACATTACAAAAATACACATTGTCAAGAATATGAGCAAGTCAAAACAAGTATACATCTCTTGAAATGGAAAGCAAATGAACATGCGCATAGTGATTCCAGCAACATAACATCAATTAGCAATTAGTGAGCTCAAAGTGTGTGCATCATGTGTTCATCACATCAATTGCTCTACAATGCCAACATTATACACAATAATGAAAAACCAATGCACGCATGTCGTAAAATCAAGTTCATACTGTGGTGTGAGTTAAGATAGCTCAAAAATAATCCACCAATCATCAATGCATTGATCCATGAAGTTTAAACATGTTAAGGATGTCAAACAAGCAAGAAAATGCCAGAAAAAATCATTCTGCAGCAGGGGTAATCGATTACTCACTTTGAGTAATTGATTACTCAGTTGAAATTTGGCTAAAAACATGAAAATAAGGCTGAGTAATCGATTACTCTATTAGGTTAATCGATTACCACTGCAACAGAGACAAAAATTCAGCTTTGAAAAGCACTTTTCAGCAGTGAATGACTTATCCAAACATCCAATTGAACATGCAATCAATTAAGCACGAAATTACCTTGAATTATGATCCTCAAACATCAATTAAACTCAATAATCAACCACAACAAAAATCATATTCAAGCACATGAATCCAAATCGAAAATCCACAAAAATCTACATCGAATAAGTTGCGAATAAGCTAAAAACAATGTAGATTTAGGGAAAACCAACCTACAAAGCGGAGACTTGCTTTGGTAATCGTTGCAAAGTAATCTTGGTGTAAAAAATGAAAGAAAACCAGAGATTCCTCAATCAATAGCCGAAATGCGTCGAAACCGAATGAAATCGCGAAAATCCACCAAAATCCAACTTGCACCAAAATAAATGGTGAGAAACCTTTGGATTGAAGAAGAACAAGCTAAAATTCCAGAAAATCCAACCAATGCAAACCAAAAATGAAGTCTAGCTCAAGAATTAATCACTTTTCAATGTAAAAAGTGATTATTCTTCAAGAAATAAGAGCTTTTGTGTGTGGTTGTGGGAGAGAGAAGTAGAAGTTGTAGCAAAGTGAAGAGAGAAAATTGAGAGTGAAATGTGAGAAATTTGAGAAAATGGTTGAAGTCCTTTGAAAATGAGTGAAGCAACTCTTAAATAGATTTTAGGTTTGGAGTATAAGTGGTTTGGAGTGAGGTTTGGAATGAGGTTTGGGTTTGGAGCTAGGGTTGGAGTTAGTTAGACTCAACTCACCGAGACAAGTTGGTTAACTCGGTTAGTTAGGATCAACTCAGTTGCTTGGAAAACAAGGAACCACAACTAGTGCATGGGTGAATGACTTGTGCTGCAAGCAAGGCCTTGTGACTTGTGAACTTTCAACATGAAACCACCATGTCCGAGCCCTCCTATGACCTTCGTAACGTGTTCAAATGAAAAAATGTCCAACATCAAAGTTGAAGAGGACATGGAGATGAACAACTTTGATGTTCAACAATTTTTCATTCGAAGCCTTCTTGCTGGAGAAAATTGGCTTGACATTTGGCACGCCAACTGTTCGATGAAATTATGGCCTATGGGCCTGGTCTTGCCTTGCCATGACTTGATTTTTGCCTTGATTTTTACCAAACTTTGATTGATCATAACTCCCTCAATTTTGATCCAATGGAAGAGTTCTTTATATGGATTTGAAGCTTGAAACAAGATCTTTTGTTGTGGCCTGGTGGATTTTTGATTTGATGCTTTAAACTTGAGAAAGCCTGACTCAAAGAGAGGTGCTAAAATGGCCAAAACTTACTATTTTTGGAAACCCCCAAAGCTTCTATTTTTGGCAGTTTTGTAATTTCTTGATTTTTTCATTACTTCTCCATCATTTCTTGATCAAATTTTGTCCAATGAACATATATAACTTGAATTTCATGAATTTGACCTTAAAAAGTCAGGAGTCGACTTTTTTCACTGCACAGTCGACTTTTTCCCCAATTTCCTGATTTTGAATCTTCTGACCACTTAAACCTCTTCTGAAATGAATCAACGGCCAATCTTCCATCCTTAGACACTTGATATTATGTAGAAAACATTGAGATCAAGTTTGAATCAAAACTTCATCAGGAGACCACTTGAATCCAAAACCCTAATTTTGGTACCCTCCGATTAGGAGGAAAAAGCACATCCTCCAAATCCAAATTCCTCTGAATATGATGTATATCCCATCTAACAAAAATGAGATATGACATTTGGAGGTGATAAAAACCCACAGAGCTTGCCCATTTTAGAGTCAGATCCCCATTTTAGACTGTTTTGTATAGGAGATGATGCACTGTTCAATCCTCTGGATGGTTTCTCTTCTTTCAATGACTTGTGAGATCAAGTGGGATGATATCTGATGTAATAGAATCTTGAGGCTTGTTGAGACCCTTGGCTCTTATTCCCTTGCTTAGGATGATCAACCTCTGAGAAACAACTGATCTCATGCCCTTATGCAAGATGCAATGCAATGCTCTATGTTTTATTTTTCTTTGCTGGAATGCAATGCAATGAAATTAAAGCACATGCTAAATGATATGAAAATGAGAGGGCAAATTTTGAGGTATGATAGCGGCCCCTATTCAATCACTGTAGACCTGAATGGATGATAGCGATTGCTTTCAGACGTTCAAGGTATGGAGGGATTGAATACCGAAGAATAACCCGAAATTTGCGCTCTGCGGAGAAGAAGAAAAGGGACATAAACCCAACTGGATGAATTTTGCTTGTATAAAACTCTGACAAAAAGAATAATACTGAAGAGCTGGCTTTTGGAACGACGCCAAACGACTACTGGCTTGCCACGCTGCTGGTGGACTTCAATAACGTCTTTTTGCACGACGCCAGACGACTACTGGCTCGCCACGCTGCTGGTGGACTTTAACCATGTCTTTTAGCACGACGCCAGACGACTACTGGCTCGCCACGCTGCTGGTGGACTTTAACAATGTCTTTTTGCACGACGCCAGACAACTACTGGCTTGCCACGCTGCTGGTGGACTTTAACAATGTCTTTTAGCATGACGCCAGACGACTACTGGCTTGCCACGCTGCTGGTGGACTTTGAGGATTTGCCACCCGAAGATGGACTTTTGCCAGTCTGCTGTTGGACTTTGAAGATTTGCCACCTGAAGACGGACTTTTTCCAATCTGCTGTTGGACTTTGAGGATTTACCACCCGAAGACGAACTTTTTCCAATCTGCTGTTGGACTTTGAAGATTTGCCACCCGAAGACGGACTTTTGCCAATCTGCTGTTGGACTTTGCGGATTTGCCACCCGAAGACGGACTTTTGCCAATCTGCTGTTGGACTTTGAAGATTTGCCACCCGAAGACGGACTTTTGCCAATCTGCTGTTGGACTTTGAATATTTGCCACCCGAAGACGAACTTTTGCCAATCTGCTGTTGGACTTTGCAATAACATTCAACATTGGATTATGCTCTGCATACATATCAGACATCTCTGCCGACTCTGCTGAGGAACAATGATCAATGATTTGATTTCAGAGACTCCTGAAGGATAATATCTCTGTTGGAGAAAGAATGAACAATTCGTCTGCTTCGAATTATCATGCTTGCCAAAAATAAATTGGACTTTGAGATATGAGGGGAGTGGTGATTCTGCCAGGAATTACTTCATCTGCTTGGGGATGAATTCTGGTCATAGTAACTCCGCTGGGGATGAGAATTTTTGAATGACGTCCTGCTGAGGGAGATGTCATTAAAACTCTGCTTAGGGATCTACCCAACTCGAGATCCTTTGGGAGGATCATCAGCCTTCTAATTCAGCTGGGGAAAGAATGTACTACCACTTTGCTAAGGAAGCGATTCTGGTGATCTTATAAATCTCTATAGGGAGGACAACAACTCAGCTGGGGAGTATAGCTGACAAGATTTGATGATGAACTCTGTGGTAATACCGCTACCAGAGGTAGGATCTTGCTGGGGATCGGAACTACTCCGTCGGGGATACACAAATCCTGGTTAGAAGGCATTCTGTTGCAACACGTTGGGAAAGTGTCCTTAGAGATCTGCTGGGGAAACACAAAACAGCTTCCACGGTAGTCTGCTGAGGACCAAAATTGTCGAGCTTAGGATAAGTCCCACAATGCCCCTCGTTAGGCAAACTTTCCACTTGATAACTCCACTGGGGATAATGAGTTTATAACAAACTCTGTTGGGGAAAACCGCTTTGCAGCGTCTCGTGCTGGGGAATGTCTCTTGAGAGAATTTTACAGAAGACCAAACATCTTCAAACTCTACTGGGTATAATAGACCTGGAACATCTTCTGCCGGGGAAATTCCGGATGCCCCCTGCTTGGGTAAGGTCAACAACTTGCTTCTGCCCCATGATACAAGACTGATCTGAAGAAAACATCTCAAGAGGATTTTACAGAAGATTAAGCATCTTCAAACTCCTGGAGACTTCACTGGGAATTGACCATTAACTTCGGTGTTTGCGAAGCAACTTTGCTGGAGAATTTGCAACCGTTATCGACACAGAAAAACTTGTAGCTGTTGGAAGTACTGAATGAGAGAATCGACTTAACAAGATACAACGATACCCAGTTGAACTCAATTCACCGATATCGAATTGTCGTGACTAACCGCCAACCGAATGACGGACTCAATCAGTAAACGTTGTGACAAACGGGTAACATGTGGACCCTTCCTTGAACATGATTGCCCCAGTCTTCTGCGTGGGAATAAGTGATTACCCGTCTAGGAAGGATGACACTTGTGCTTGAAATCGTCTGGACCTCCTTACCTGCAACAAAGGATACACACACATGCCCCAGAATATTGCGTGGTTTGAATCCACCATCCATGATTATTCAATATTCAAAGTAATTTTAAATGTTTTTCTGCGCATATTATTGTAAAGCCACCATTTTTCAAATGCAATGTTTTATAAAAAATTCGGACGTTTTTGCAAACAAAGCAGTAAAACAAAATAAGAAGCTTTTTACTGAAATTCAAATTTATTGATTGAAAAATGCCCAGAATAGGCAATTACATCAAGAAACAATCCCTGGAAAGAGGTGGTTGCTGAAAATTGAGAAAAGAAACTATCCTAATGGCAATGTGAAAACGGCATTCCACTGAGTTTCAATTCTGCTATGGCTAGTATATCTTCGAGACTCCCCGACCTTGCCTTCTGAAGAATGATCAGACCGATTCCTACCCTTTTGGAAAGTCAGTTGCTAAAACGGTGATGGAGTACAGATAACTCAGACCGTAGTCGTTCGCTTAAATCCCTCTTTTGTGTGGACCGCCCTTTCGGGTTTTCAATCCACCGGGATACCCTTTTTTGCCTGAGTTGTCCTTGCGGATTTTCAACTCACCGGGTGTATAATTTTTTTTATTTTGTATCCCTAATTTTTGCCCGAACCTTTTTATTCTGTTTTTGTGGTTCGCCGGGATGCCCTTTTTTGCCTGGACTTTTCTTTTTTTTTGTCCAGCGGGTCTATTTATGCGAAGTATTTTTTGACTACATCTGAGTTGACAGGGGATGAAAAATCTTCGCCGTCCATGGTTGTAAGTAATAAGGCTCCGCCTGAGAAGACCTTTTTAACCACGAATGGACCTTCATAGTTGGGAGTCCATTTTCCCCTGTGATCTGTACTAGGAGGAAGGATCCTTTTGAGTACCACATCTCCCACTTTGTAAACCCGAGGACGCACTTTTTGGTCAAATGCTTGCTTCATCCTCCGCTGGTATAACTGCCCATGACACACAGCTTCCAGTCGTTTCTCCTCAATAAGGCTCAACTGATTAAATCTGGCACGCACCCATTCAGCTTCATCTAACTTGACATCCATCATGACTCTGAGGGATGGAATCTCCACCTCAACCGGTAGTACTGCCTCCATACCATATACAAGGGAGAATGGTGTTGCCCCAGTGGACGTGCGTACTGACGTTCGGTACCCATGTAAAGCAAATGGTAACATCTCATGCCAATCTTTATATGTGACAACCATTTTCTGCACAATCTTCTTAATATTCTTGTTGGCCGCCTCCACAGCGCCATTCATCTTCGGGCGATATGGAGAAGAATTGTGATGTTCAATTTTGAAGTCCCGACACAGCTCAGCCATCATTTTGTTGTTCAAATTAGAACCATTATCAGTAATGATCCTCTCGGGCACTCCATAGCGACAAATGATATCTCGTTTCAGGAAACGAGCTACCACCTGCTTAGTGACGTTGGCATAAGATGCTGCTTCAACCCATTTAGTGAAATAATCAATGGCGACCAAGATGAAGCGATGGCCGTTTGAAGCAGTATGTCAATCTTTCCGATCACGTCAATGCCCCACATGGCGAAGGGCCAAGGAGAGGACATGACACTCAATGGATTTGGAGGAACATGCACTTTGTCTGCATAGATCTGGCATTTGTGACACTTGCGGGCGTACTTGCAACAATCTAACTCCATTGTCAACCAGTAATATCCCGACCTCAATAATTTCTTAACCATTGCGTGACCTCCGGCATGGGTACCGAAAGAGCCTTCATGCACTTCCTGCATCAACAGGTCTGCTTCGTGTCTATCCACGCATCTGAGCAGAACCATGTCAAAATTCCATTTGTACAGCACGTCATCCAGATTCAAGAAGAAGCTACCAGACAACCTTCTCAACGTCTTCTTATCTTTAGTAGATGCCCCAGGCGGGTACTCTTGACTTTTCAAGAAACACTTGATCTCATGAAACCATGGCTTGTCATCAGACGTTGCATCAACAGCAAACACAAATGCAGGTCTGTCAAGACGAGATACTTCGGTCTTAGGTACATGATTCCATCTTTGCACTTTGATCATGGAAGACAACGTGGCCAAGGCATCTGCAAACTAATTCTCATCTCGAGGAATATGGTACAGCTTCACCGTTGTGAAAATTGTCAACAATCTCCTTGTATAATCTCTATACAGAACCAGATTTGCTTGGTGCGTGTACCAACTCCCTTTCACTTGATTGATTACCAAAGCTGAGTCACCGAAAATATCAAGAGTCTTAATTCGTAAATTAATTGCCTCCTCAATCCCCATTATACAAGCTTCGTATTCTGCTTCATTGTTGGTGCATCCGAAAGTTATTCGGGCAGTGAAAGGCATATGAACACCTTCCGGCGTGATAAGAACTGCTCCAACTCTGCATCCATTCATGTTGACAGCCCCATCAAACATCAAACTCCATTTGGATTCAGGGTCTGGCCCCTCCTTCGGGAGTGGTTCCTCACAATCTTTAGCTTTAAGAAACATGATGTCCTCATCAGGGAAATCAAATTTCATGGGTTGGTAATCATCAATCGGCTGTTGCGCAAGATAGTCTGACAGGAAACTTCCTTTGATGTCCTTTTGGGAAGTATACTGGATATCATATTCTGTCAAAACCATTTTCCACCGTGAAACTCGGCCTGTTAGTGCTGGTTTCACGAAAATGTATTTGATATGATCCATTTTTGAAATCAACATAGTTGTGTGCCTAATCATATATTGCCTCAATCGCTTAGCGGCCCATGCAAGTGCACAGCATGTCTTTTCAAGCATTGAGTATCGGGACTCACAGTCATTGAACTTTTTGCTCAGGTAGTAGATAACATATTCTTTCCTACCTGTCTCGTCGTGCTGACCGAGAACACAACCCATAGAACCTTCAAGCACTGTCAAATACGTTATCAAAGGCCTTCCTGCAACTGGAGGCATGAGGATTGGAGGTTCCTGCAAGTATTCTTTTATTTTATCGAACGCCAATTGACAATCGTTATTCCACCTGACCGTGTGATCTTTTCTTAGCAGTTTGAATATTAGTTCGCACGTGGCTGTTAGATGAGATATGAACCTTGCAATGTAGTTCAATCTACCCAGAAAGCCACGAACCTCTTTTTCTGTTCTTGGTTCAGGCATATCTTGTATTGCTTTCACTTTGGCAGGATCAACCTCAATCCCTTTTTCGCTCACAATGAAACCCAGCAGCTTTCCAGAACGCACCCCAAAAGTGTACTTGTTTGGATTCAACCTCAAACGGAACTTTCTCAACGTTTCAAACAACTTTTTCAAGTTAATCAGATGTTCCTCTTCCGTTCTCGACTTGGCAATCATGTCATCCACATAACACTCAATCTCTTTGTGAATCAAGTCGTGAAACAAAGTTACCATTGCCCGCTGGTACGTTGCCCTTGCGTTTTTCAACCCCAAAGGCATCACTTTATAACAATATGTACCCCATGGGGTAATGAACGTGGTCTTCTCCATATCCTCAGGTGTCATCTTAATCTGGTTGTACCCGGAGAAACCGTCCATAAATGAGAACACTGAAAACTGAGCTGTATTTTCAACCAGCACATCTATGTGAGGCGGTGGAAAATCATCTTTCGGACTAGCTTTGTTAAGATCTCGATAATCCACACACATTCTCACCTTTCCGTCTTTCTTTGGTACCGGCACGATGTTGGCAACCCAAGGCGGATAATTGGTCACAGCAAGAAACCCAGCGTCCCACTGCTTCTGGACCTCTTCTTTGATCTTTATGGCCATATCGGGATGAGTCTGACGAAGTTTTTGCTTAACTAGCGGGCATTCTTCCCTCAACGGCGGCCTGTGTACAACAATATCAGTATCCAACCCTAGCATGTCTTGATACGACCAGGCGAAGATATCAACATATTCACACAACATTTCAGTCAAAGCTTTCTTCACATCTGCTTTCAGGCTGGCGCCAATCTTGATCTCTTTCTTAGCATCCTCGGTACCAATATTAATGATCTCTATGGTCTCTTGATGGGGCCGGATGGTCCTTTCCTCTTGTTTTAACAATCTGGCCAGTTCCTCAGGGAGTTCACAGCCTTTCTCATCCCCTTCTTCGGCTTGATAAATCGGTTTGTCAAAGTCATACATAGCCATAGCAAAATCGTTATCAATGGAATCCGGAGGATCAAGTCTGCACGAACGGGTTCATGCTTTATTTTAGAATTTATTTTAAAACAAAAAGAAATGAAACATCGCCATTTTATTATTTTGTGCAAAAATAAAAATGAAAGACATAGAACAAAATTTGAGTGCAAAACGTCCTTTATTGATGATTAAAATTGCAAATGCAAACAGGGTGGCCCTACAAATGAATCTATACGCCTTGGGCAGAGCGCAAGATTTTAATATGCATTATGGTTAGAAAAACAAGGAAAATTACTCTGTTTGAAGAGTAACTCGGATGACTTTTTCAACAGACCAATTCTGCAATGGTTGTCCCGGAGCGCGTGGGCGTACCCAGTTGTCCAAGTCGCAGTCACTGTCAACGCCATCTTCTGTAGCTGCACAAGACTGATCTGTGTAAATGATTCCCCCACAGCTGAAAGTGATGGGTCCATTGTTCTCTGCAACTGAAGTCATAGATGGATGATAACCAATACCAAACTTGTCCTCCTTCATTGGTGTTTCTATCAGCTTGCCCCATCCTTGGCCGTTGCCTGCTCTGACGACTTCGACAACTTGCTTATAGGACGAAATGGATGTATCGGCTCTATCTGGTGCAAGGGAAGATTCAGGCACGTTGTCAATATTCACCGCTTCGAACGACTGGCAAAGCATTTCGTGAATTTCCCTATCCATTTCAATATACTTGAATGTGGACAAATGACTAACAAAGATGTCTTCCTCACCACACACAGTCATAACTTGTCCCTCGAACTCGTATTTCAGCTTTTGGTGTAAGGTGGATGTAACAGCCCCGGCCGCATGAATCCAAGGGAGACCTAGTAAGCAGCTATACGCAGGCTGTATATCCATTACATGGAATGTAGATTTGAACACTTGCAGTCCAATTTACACGGGCAATTCCACTTCACCAAACACAGATCTCTTCGTTCCATCAAACGCTCGGACAACCAAATCTCTTGGCCTTAAAATCAAGCCATTAACTTCCAGCTTCATCAGCGCCTTTTTAGGAAAGACGTTGAGCGAGGAACCAGTGTCTATCAGCACGTGGGACAACACTGCACCCCTGCACTCCATTGTGATGTGTAAAGCTTTATTGTGGTTTCTTCCTTCAGAAGTCAAATCTCTGCTTATGAACCCCAATACGTGGCTGACATTGACATTAGAGATCACACCTTCAAGCTGATTAACGGTGATTTCCTGTGGAACATATGCTCTCTTCAACACTTTCAATAAAGCCTCCCGGTACGCGTCAGAACACATCAACAATGACAAAATTGAAATTTTTTAGGGCGTCTGGTTCAGTATCGACAATCTTATAATCACTTTTCTTTATTATCCTCATGAACTCTTCTACCTCGTTGTCAAAGGTAATCTTTGTCTCTGTTTCAGGCACAGACCCACTTTCAACCACCTGTTTTCCTTTAGCTTTTGCAGCGGCCTCAACTTCTTTATCAGTGCGCAACGTTTGGGGAGCAAACAATCTTCCACTTCTTGTAAAGCCACCTACACCACCCACATTATCAATATTTGAACTGGCTGATGCCTCGACTTCCTGCTTTTTCCCTTCATAATACATGTCTGCCCCATAGTGCCATGGGATTGCCTTCGTAGATGTAAACGGAATAGGTCCTGGCACCGTGATGGTAACAGGACTGGGTCTTTCTTGCACAACACTTGCTACAGGAGCCGTACTTGTAGGCACCTGAATTTCTGAAGGAGTATAATAAATGGTCAAAGTTGACACCTCATCAGTTTCTTTCACAGCTCGGTCAAACTGTAGACGTCCCTCGTCGATCAGACTCTGCAAACCAATTCTCAACTTATCGCAGCCATTCTTCTGACTCATACATCCAGAACAATCTCGATCACAACCCGGGAACACCTGTCCCTTCAACAAACGATCCTTCACCACTAGCAACGGAGTCTTCACTTGACTGATATCTGCTACCAAGTTCAATCCTTTTCCGTCTTTAATAGCACGCACATCTGCCACACCATGATCAGGCATGGGGTTTTGGAGAACATTAGGAGGTAACGAGAAATTGATTGCCTTAGCATCAATCAAGTCTTGCACCTTGTTCTGAAATGCCCAACACTTCTCAGTGGTATGCCCCTGAGCACCTGAGTGGAACTCACAGCGGGCGTTGACATCAAAATTAGGTGGCAAGTTTCCAGCAGCAGGAGCTTTCATAGTGCGAAGCTCAACCAACTTTAATTTGAGTAACTGGGGTAACAGTGTTAAATAGGTCATAGGGAGAGGGTCAATTTTGCGATCCCTCTACCTAGATCTTTGCTGGAAAGGAGGTTACTACTGCTGCTGAACCTGTTGTTGGGGTTGTTGTTGCTGAACAGCTGGTGCTGGGATCGTCACTGCACCTACTTAATGGTAAGCCTGAGAACGTCCTCTTCCCCGTCCTCTATACACAACATTTGTATCACCTTCTCTCCTTTTCTGACCACCAGCAAAAGGTTTCTTAGTCCCAGAGGAACCAGCCCCACTTACGTCTTGAATCTTTCCAAGCTTCAACAGACTCTCGATCCTTTCATCCGCAATCACGATGTCAGAAAATCCTGTTGATGGACAGGCAGCCAATCTATCAAGGAATGCCCCTTGCAGGGTACCCATAAACATATCTGCCATTTCTCTATCCAACAAAGGAGGTTGAACCTGTGCAGCCATCTCTCTCCACCTTTGAGCGTATTCCTTGAAACTTTCCTTAGCATTCTGTGACAATCCTTGCAGTTGAGTGCGGTTGGGCGCCATGTCGATATTGTACTGATATTGCTTTAGGAATGCTTCTGCCAGATCCTTCCAACTTCTCACAGCAGCTCTGTTCAATTTCATATACCAGTTCAACGATGCTCCAGCCAAACTGTCCTGAAAATAATGCATCCATAGCTTCTCGTCATCAGTATGAGCTGAGATCTTCCCAAAATAAGCTTGAATATGTGTCTGGGGACACGTATTGCCATGATATTTGTCAAAAGTAGGCGGCTTGAATTTTGGAGGAATTCTGACTCCTGGTACTAGCCCCAAACTAGTAACATCAATACCCATAGAATTCTTGCACTCTATGGCCCGGATCTTCTCAGCCAACTCATCGTATCTTCTATTGCCATGGTTACCCATATCATCATCCAATAGGGTGAATTGGTCTTCCAGAACATCTTCCTGAACAACACCAACATTTCTGCCATTTCCATTACCCAAATTGCCACCAGGAGGAGGATTACCCCTTGTCTGTAAATTGTCAACTTGATTACCTTCGGGCTTAGTTTCTGGACACTCGACCAGAAGCCTCAATCTTTCCTGAGCCTGTGCCATACCAGTCATGAGAGTCATGAACTGGTCCATGCGTGCCCTCATTTCAGCCAAATCATTCTGCATTTGATCCATTATCCTTGCTTGATTTCTTCGAGTTGAGTATCGGTGAATGTGATTCTCAGCTATAATGCTTGAAACCAAATAAAGGTTAGAGATCTCCTACAACAAGTACCTGCAAAGCAAACAACATGCAAAATGCAATGCAAATGCCATGTTTATCACTGCCAGGGCGTTTTACACCCTGATTCCAGTCTTAATCACAAGGATCTCAAGGATAATCACATAATATTGCGAAAAGAATATTGTGAAGAACTGCGTTGTGATAATGTGCTGGTGAATAATGTGAATTCGCAGAAACCCCTTTGAATAAACCATTCATTGAACAGAAAGCTAATAAGTGCTAGAGCATCTTACAATGAATTCGTAAATGGGAGATACATCAAAGAAATGACTCCATCAACAACCCTGATGGTAGTCAACAATACATCAACAAAAATACATTAAGAGAGTAAAATCACACATCTAACTCCAAATTTTTCAATTTCTCGCTAGAATGCTTAATTTCTTCAAAAAGGATTCTAGTGCGCTGATGACCCGGCTTTTCAACCAACTCTTTGATCAAAATGTCTCTCTTATTCAGGGCTTTAGTTAATGAATCTGCGTGCATCAGGAGAGCTTCATCAGTACTCGTTTCCTTGAACCTTTTCACCCCAGCTTGTATTTTGAGTTTTCCCATCTCCATCATGGCATCTTCAAACTTTTTCTTGGACTTCTTCCATTCATCATTTACAACATCTAGCTGCTCTTGGCTCTTTGAAAGTCTTCCCTATGCTTTCGCCGTTGTTCGTGTGCTCTAAGGAGCTCGTCATCTTTAGCCTTTAACTATTCCTGTAACTCTGCACTCTCGAGCCTGGCCTCATCCCAGGCTTGCTGCAACCTGGCTAACTTCTCTTTGTTCTGCGCTAAAACCTGTTTGGTCTTCTTGTGAGCTTGAGTAGCAGCATCAGCACCTTTACTAATCTTTTGGAAATGTTGGGCTCTTTCAGCAAAGTCCCTTTCTTTTGCTGCTAAGATTCGTTCCGCGTCTTGGGCTCTCCGCTCCAGCTCTCTGTTGGTATGTAGAGCATTCTGAAAAAGACTACTCAAATCGGAATTCTTCACCCGAAGTTCGTTCACTGTAGCTTGCAGTTTGTTAAACTCCTCCATGGGAATGGTGGTAGGTTGTTCCGGAATTCCTGGATACAGAGGTGGTTCTCTTGAAAAGGGCAAAAGAACTTCTTCAACCTTTCTCTGAATCCATTCTGTATACTGCGGATAAGCTCTATAATCACCTTTTCCAAAGACAGTCTTCCCAGTCTTGTGGAGGTGCCCCCAAGCATGCACAACCCTTCTTACCACTTCTGTATCTTCATCCCCGTTGAAGAACAAAGACTCTTCTATATGTTGGTCTTCAGGAGGGTTCCTTGAGGCATACCCAAATTGTCTGATAGCCAGGATTGGGTTGTAGTTAATTCCACTTTCCTGCCTATCAGAGGCACATTCGGGAAGTTTCCGCAGCTGGTAATGATCTCTACTCCTTGCAACTGACGGTCAAACCAAACAATGTTATCAGCAGTCAACCCCATTATCCGTTTAGACCACTTTAGGGAACCTCTCGTGTCCACAAACGCACCAGATTGAGGTAAATGTTTTAGAAACTAATCAGACAAAAGTGGAGTACAGCAGTTAACAGGACCTCCTCTTCTTTTCTCATTTTTGAAATGCACCGAGTGGTAGAAATCACCTAACAAGGTGGGAATAGGATTTCTCTAGATAAAAATCCTCACAGCGTGCATATCCACAAAGTGAGGTTGGTTAGGAAATAGAACAATGCCGTAGATACACAAAGCCAGGATAGAGTTATAGACTGTCCAATTCTTGGCGTTGGAAAATTCTTGAGCTTGATCTGCAAGAAATTCCAAATGAAAACCTTTGACTCCACTTTTACTGGCAACATTTCTCTTCAGCACTGACTGTTCCACCTGTAGAACCGTTATAATTTCTTCTATGCTAGGGTGATCTCCAGAAAAGAAGGGCACATTTGATTTGACTGAAACACCCAAGATGAATGAAAGTTCCTCCAGTGTAGGCATCAAGATATACCCCGGAAACACAAAGCATCTTAGTGACGGCTCATAGAATTGCAGTAGAGTGTGGAGGGCATCATGTTCATACTTTGTAATGTTACGGACCATTTTCTCCAATCTCCCATATTTCTTCTGGAAAGTGATAAGAACACCCGGGTCAGCCAGGGCTATCATTTTGTGAAGCAGATCCAAGGTCGGCTTTGGAAATTTGTAAGCAACATTATTCTTTCTCTTAGCATCTGTCTTTGTCGAATCCATTAACTGGAATCAGAGGTAAGATAAGCACCTGGAAATGACAAACATGAATGTTAAGTTATGATAATGCAATGCAAAAGGGCATGGTATCAGTGCTCTGTGTCTGTGCTGGACTGTGTGCACGGTGTGTGTACAAGGCTGAGAATAATACTGTAGATAGAAACCCACTGACTGTAACAAGTTACATCATCTGTCTGTGAATATATCAGGATATCAGGGTATGTAGGAAGCATGGTTACCTGCAAACATGTAAACACCCGCCCATACTCACCTGTAGGTACTAGAACAGTGGTTCCTCAGTTTCGGATTCTCGATTTGAGAAGCAATAGCACATTCAGCCCGTAGGATAGAATGTTATCGCCAAACAAAGCGGTCGTCCACTGATTCCCCAAAAATAAGGCCATCCTATAGCAAGTTCTCAGCTTTGGGTCCTCGGATCGAGAATGCGCAATGGGTTTGCCACATAATGTGGTCTGCCACTGTCACATCTCGGGAGGAGCACCGCAACTGAGTTCTCGGGAATGGTCACCAGAGTCGACAGCTTTCTAGGTTAACACCCTGAAATGCACAAGACGCGCAAATCAGAACATCTCCCAAGAAAACCTCGTCTGGTTGTGGATTTCGTATAAACCATACATAACAAGATGCTACGTAGGCCACACTACCGTCCACTCTAATCCTATGTATGTACTCAAGCATGTGTAATGGGCTTATCTCTCAGAATACCCATCCCGCCAAACAGAAAAACCAGTACAACACAGTCCAGTATAATAATGATATGGAAATGCAGAAAACTGTGGTAAATACAGTAATGTACGGTAAAGCAGTAATACAGTAAACAACAATACAGTAAAAATAGTAAATACATCATCAAAGTAAACACCCAATGAAAGAAAACAGACAAGCGCTAGGATTTACTCGCTAAGGGAACCAGAGATTCTGGGTTTTTATCCCTAGCAGAGTCGCCAGCTGTCGCTCCCGGGATTTTCATCCAAGTACAAACGCGAAAGTGGCACCGAAACAGCGTCGCTAGCAATGTGTATTTATCCCAAGAGAGGGAAAGGAAACACCGCATAAACCTGGGGAAAGGAAAGAGCATGGTCTTACGACCAAGAGAACTGGGTTCGGGAGTCGGTTACGCGAGAGGAAGGTATTAGCACCCCCTCGCGTCCATCGTACCCGATGGGATCCACGCTTCCTGCTTCAATCAAAGGGTGTAAGGAAAAGATACTGGAAAAAGAACTGGAAAAGGAATGGAAAGAGAAAGAGGAACAAATGTAGGGAAAATAAAATAAGTGCTCGAATGGGCCCTACCCCACTGCCTACGTATCTCATCGGAAACATGAGAATCAGAGCGACGTAGTTCTCCTCAACGAGGGTCGCTTTGTTTGTATTTTTTAGTGGAAACGTCAGAGCGCGCGTTCCAGCAGTTTAGGTGTTGCAGCTCGCTGTTGGGAGACTTACGCGTTACCTGTTTGCGGTAGAACGGACTTGACGAGTCCTTAAGGAAGGAGTGAAAGAGATGAGAAGAGAATTGTTGTTTGTTTTTGTATTTTAAGAAAGAAGTATTTTGATTGTTTTTTGTTTTGTAACTCGTATTGTATTTAAGTCCCTCATGTAGGATCGAATGCCTCGCATATCGACCCAAGACGGGACGTATGCTAAACATTCCAAGAAAATGAGAGAAGACCCCTCACATCCTTGTTCCCACATGAAAGGCCTAAATACAATAAGTGATATGCCTTTATTAAGTGTTTTTTACTTTTGTTATAAGATGAGAGAGAAGAAACTCAAAAGATGAGTAAAGGTGAAAACTAAGGGGAGACTAAGATATACCCTAGCGTCAGCATGCTTGGAGATCCTATGGTCAATGGGGTTTAACAAACCTACTTCTAAAAGAAAGAGGAAGAAGGGCAAAAGAAGCAACTTACTTCCAAAATGGAAGTTAAGTTGATCTTAAAGAGGGATAAAAGAAAAAGTTATTCCAAGAAAGCATGTAAATGCTTAACAAGCACAATTAGAAAATTTAGAAGAAATAAGAGAATATAAGAGAGAAATGTATGTGGAACTAAGTCCACACACTTACTTACCTTTAGCACCTACATGAAAAGGTTAGTTCACAAAACTATTTACAAGAAAAATCCTAAGTAAAAGGACTTGGTCAAATAAGCCAATGGAAGGAAATAATGAAAACAGCAACTATTACAGCCCACATGTAACAGAACAGCGGTAAATTCAGCTTCATATACCAAACAGCAAACAACAGCTCATATTCAGCATACAAAATGGGTGTAACAAACATTTGACAGCACATACTACAGCATATATGGGTATAGACAGCAGTGGAAGATTAGAGACAACATGCATTAACAAACAATTTCAATCATGAACAACCATCATCATGCATCAATCCTTGCACTTGCATCAAACAAACACCATCACAATCACATTACAAATCATGGTGGGCAATCCTTGAAATCAAACATGTTATAATGCACATTACAAAAATACACATTGTCAAGAATATGAGCAAGTCAAAACAAGTATACATCTCTTGAAATGGAAAGCAAATGAACATGCGCATAGTGATTCTAGCAACATAACATCAATTAGCAATTAGTGAGCTCAAAGTGTGTGCATCATGTGTTCATCACATCAATTGCTCTACAATGCCAACATTATGCACAATAATGAAAAACGAATGCACGCATGTCTTAAAATCAAGTTCATACTGTGGTGTGAGTTAAGATAGCTCAAAAATAATCTACCAATCATCAATGCATTGATCCATGAAGTTTAAACATGTTAAGGATGTCAAACAAGCAAGAAAATGCCAGAAAAAATCATTCTGCAGCAGGGGTAATCGATTACTCACTTTGAGTAATCGATTACTCAGTTGAAATTTGACTAAAAACATGAAAATAAGGCTGAGTAATCGATTACTCTATTAGGTTAATCGATTACCACTGTAACAGAGACAAAAATTCAGCTTTTAAAAGCACTTTTCAGCAGTGAATGACTTATCCAAACATCCAATTGAACATGCAATCAATTAAGCACGAAATTACCTTGAATTATGATCCTCAAACATTAATTAAACTCAATAATCAACCACAACTAAAATCATATTCAAGCACATGAATCCAAATCGAAAATCCACAAAAATCTACATCGAATAAGTTGCGAATAAGCTAAAAACAGTGTAGATTTAGGGAAAACCAACCTACAAAGCGGAGACTTGCTTTGGTAATCGTTGCAAAGTAATCTTGGTGCAAAAAATGAAAGAAAACCAGAGATTCCTCAATCAATAGCCGAAATGCGTCGAAACCGAACGAAATCGCGAAAATCCACCAAAATCCAACTTGCACCAAAATAAATGGTGAGAAACCTTTGGATTGAATAAGAACAAGCTGAAATTCCAGAAAATCCAACCAATGCAAACCAAAAATGAAGTCTAGCTCAAGAATTAATCATTTTTCAATGTAAAAAGTGATTATTCTTCAAGAAATAAGAGCTTTTGTGTGTGGTTGTGGGAGAGAGAAGTAGAAGTTGTAGCAAAGTGAAGAGAGAAAATTGAGAGTGAAATGTGAGAAATTTGAGAAAATGGTTGAAGTTCTTTCAAAATGAGTGAAGCATCTCTTAAATAGATTTTAGGTTTGGAGTATAAGTGGTTTGGAGTGAGGTTTGGAATGAGGTTTGGGTTTGGAGCTAGGGTTGGAGTTAGTTAGACTCAACTCACCGAGTCAAGTTGGTTAACTCGGTTAGTTAGGATCAACTCAGTTGCTTGGAAAACAAGGAACCACAACTAGTGCATGGGTGAATGACTTGTGCTGCAAGCAAGGCCTTGTGACTTGTGAACTTTCAGCATGAAACCACCATGTTCGAGCTCTCGTATGACCTTCGTAACGTGTTTAAATGAAAAAATGTCCAACATCAAAGTTGAAGAGGACATGGAGATGAACAACTTTGATGTTCAACAATTTTTCATTAGAAGCCTTCTTGATGGAGAAAATTGGCTTGACATTTGGTACGCCAACTGTTCGATGAAATTATGGCCTATGGGCCTGGTCTTGCCTTGCCATGACTTGGTTTTTGCCTTGATTTTTACCAAACTTTGATTGATCATAACTCCCTCAATTTTGATCTGATGGAAGAGTTCTTTATATGGATTTGAAGCTTGAAACAAGATATTTTGTTGTGGTCTGGTGGATTTTTGATTTGATGCTTTAAAATTGAGAAATCCTGACTCAAAGAGAGGTGCTAAAATGGCCAAAACTTACTATTTTTGGAAAACCCCAAAGCTTCTATTTTTTGCAGTTTTGTAATTTCTTGATTTTTTCATTATTTCTCCATCATTTCTTGATCAAATTTTGTCCAATGAACATATATAAATTGAATTTCATGAATTTGACCTTAAAAAGTCAGGAGTCGACTTTTTTCACTACACAGTTGACTTTTTCCCCAATTTCCTGATTTTGAATCTTCTGACCACTTAAACCTCTTCTGAAATGAATCAATGGCCAATCTTCCATCCTTAGACACTTGATATTATGTAGAAAACATTGAGATCAAGTTTGAATCAAAACTTCATCAGGAGACCACTTGAATCCAAAACCCTAATTTTGGTACCCTCCGATTAGGAGGAAAAAGCACATCCTCCAAATCCAAATTCCTCTGAATATGATGTATATCCCATCTAACAAAAATGAGATATAACATTTGGAGGTGATAAAAACCCACAGAGCTTGCCCATTTGAGAGTCAGATCCCCATTTTAGATTGTTTTGTATAAGAGATGATGCACTGTTCAATCCTCTGGATGGTTTCTCTTCTTTCAATGACTTGTGAGAGCAAGTGGGATGATATCTGATGTAATAGACCCTTGAGGCTTGTTGAGACCCTTGGATCTTATTACCTTGCTTAGGATGATCAACCTCTGAGAAACAACTGATCACATGCCCTTATGCAAGATGCAATGGAATGCTCTATGTTTTATTTTTCTATGCTAGAATGCAATGCAATGAAATGAAAGCACATGCTAAATGATATGAAAATGAGAGGGAAAATTTTGGGGTATGACAACATTCTGATCTTAATGGTAGATAATGTTCCACGATGCTAGTATCCAACCCTGGCATATCCTGATAGGACCAAGCGAATACATCGGGAAATTCTTTGAGAAGCTTTATCAAATCCTGTTTGACAGTTAGACTGAGCAGTGCCCCAATCTTGACTTCCTTTCTCTCTTCTTTTGAACCCAAGTTTACCGTTTCCAACGGCTCTTTGTGAGGTTCAATGGACCTTTCCTCCTGTCTGAGTAATCGGGAGATCTCTTCTGGAATTTCGTCGTCAACTTCTTCTTCATCCCCAAATACCGGGAATTCAAAGTTGGGATAAGGCATCAGATCGTATGATTCAATGGGGTTTAAAACAAGAAATTTTCATGACGTGATGATTGGTTTTTAGAAGAGATAGAGAGAATGCAAGAGTGTGTGCAGTGTATTTTCTTTGGAAAACTGCTTGTTTTTATTATTGAGTTGTTTTTTAGGATTACCATTTTCTGAAAAAGCGAAAAGAGAAAACAACAATAAATGCGGAAATTACAAAACGACATTATTTTATTTATGATTGTCGATTCTTGAAACTACAGCCCTATAAAACAAAACTCTGTCGCTTTAGGCGAAGCGAAGAGGTACATTTACAGAAAGTGAGCCCTATCAAAACATCTGTTTCACCTGGGCAAGGTGAAAGGTTAAAGTAAAGACGACAATTACTTAGAATTATGAACAAACTTTGGAACATCGACTACAACCCATTGGCGGCGAACTCTTCGGTGAATCACAAAGTCTAGTACCTTCCTTGAATTGTCTTCAGAAATAACGCTGATTTCTGGTGGAGCAGGATCGTTGGAATCTGTCTCCCAGGAAGAGTTGTCGTAGGAGGATTCCTCTGTTGTATTTTGCATAGTATTTGTGCTCTCAAGTAAACTCCCCATCCAGTTGGCTGGATGTCCTCGAGCCTGATACGATAGCTTTCAGGAGCAGTGTATTTGACCAAGAAGTCGTATTTGCCACTTGGTTGTCCTAGGGTGTCTCACACTTCTTTGGAACTGGAGGAGTCATCTCTCTCGATGGCGTTGACCTCGAGAAAAGCATAGTTAATGAACTCTAACCCTACAATCTTTGCCAATTCAACGTCGTGCTGGATATTTTTGAATGCCCTGAGTGTTGATACCATGACATGGTGGGGACACAAGTATTCTTTTCAATGATGCTCAGCTGATTTTCATTGTTAGGCTGATTTTCTTGCCCCGAGTTTCCTGGGTACGGCTGCAGATAGGCAGGCCATCCATCGGGCCATAATAGTCGTGGTCATAGTTGTCTTTCATCAGAGTGTCCTCCTCTAATGAGTTTGGTGGAGCACGGCATCCTTCTGGATCACAATCTCCGTATATCATTTTGATATCTGTCCTTGGTATAAATCTCGGACTCTGTGTGGGATAGCAAAATGGCATAGGCACCTCTTCCTGAGACATATAATCGTCTGTGTTAAGATGGGACTTCCATTCTTCATCTGTATCGGAGGAATCCCCTTCGTTGATGGTATGTACTTCTTGAGACACTGAGTGAAGGAAGCCTCCACTATGGAAGAAATCCTAAATGGGATGAAAACTTTCATCGTTAGTAGCAGTCTGGGTACAGGTTGCAGAAAAACGTGGACCCTTCTTTGTTTTATTGTCAGTAGGAATTATAAGTTGTCCCCATCCCTTTGCATTGTTACTTCTGATCACTTCGAGAGCATCTCTGTATGAGGAAATATAGGTTCCTTTCTCTGACTGATTTTCATTGCTCACCGAAAGTGCCTGGAACTGAGTTCCAACAACCTCCTCGGGTTTTACACAAGTGGATAATGAAAGGTTACTCACGATCAAGGCTTGCTCTCCACAGACCGTGACGAGTTGGTCATTCTTGACGAACTTCAGTTTCTGGTGCAGTGTTGAAGTGACTGCCCCAACCTGGTGTATCCAAGGTCTTCCTAATAAACAGTTGTATGCTGCCCGGACGTCCATGACCTGGAAAGTGACTAGGAAAGTGTGAGGACCGATAGTTATGGGAAGGTCGACTTCGTTAATAACTGCTTTCCGGGATCCGTCAAATGCCTTGACGATGACCTCACTGCCCCTCATCGGGGATCCTTTGAATGATAGTCGCATTAAAGTGGACTTCGGCATAACGTTGAGAGTTGATCCAGTATCTACCAGTACGCTGGCTAAGGCATCGTCCTGGCAATTAACTGTGATATTGAGCGCCATGTTGTGGCTTTTTCCTTCTTCTGGAAAATTCCTCATCACTAAACCCCAAGTTGTTGCAGGAAGTGATGTTGGAGATGATGTTGTCGAATTGTCTTATTGACACATCCTGTTCCACAGAGGCCTGTTCTAAGACTTTCTGTAGAGCCTCTCTGTTGGCTTCGGAACTGAGTAAAAGAGATATCACAGAGATCTTTGAAGGAGTTTGTAACAGCTGATCAGCAATGTTGTATTCACTCCTTTGGATGAGCTTTAGCATCTCATCATCGTTCTTTGAAAGGTCAGGATCACTGGATTGACCGACTGGTGGATTGGAAGCTTCTGTCCGAAGTTCCTTTTCTCTGCTAGGTACTCCAACTCCTCAGTTGAAGATTCGACCACTCCGTGTTACTCGACTGATGTCTGCAATATTCACGACAGAGGGTAATAGAATTTCCTTTCCATTCTCAACTGTTATTGCACCGTACTTGTAAGGGATAGCCTTATCAGATTTGTACGGCACTGGTCCCGGCAGATAGATAACTACAGGAGCCTTCTGATTTCTCTGACTGTCATAAGTAACTTCAATCAGTTCCTGATTAAGAACCTTTGATTTGTTGAGTAGAGGGATGATGGTACAAACATCCTTGGTCCTCTCAGGATCAGAGATTACAACAACATCCTTGATTTCATCAGCGAAGTAGTCGAGCCTCAAGTTGATGGACCCCGAAACTAGACATGGTTGAATCTCTTCGCGGTCCAACTAACTCTGAAGGGCTACTCGCACGAGGTAGCATCCTTGGTTATTCTCCGAGCAGACTCTACAGCGCTCGTAGTTGTGTGGTGGCACCCAGACACGTCCGCTCTGTATGTAGTGTGTAAGACCCTAATATTTGACCCCCTAAGATTCCACACATCATTCACATCTCATTTTGCATCTTATACCACAAACAAGATCACACATTGGTTCCCTTGTCCCTCTCATTTTGGGTTTATGCCTTGCAGGGTTTACCGAGCATCTGTATGTTTCCTAGTCACTTTATTGCTTTATTTGTTTATATTTTACTAACCTTAACCAAAACCCAAAAATATTTTGTTTTCTCTTTATTGACATTTTCAGGGGAAGAACAGGTTAAAAATGCCAAAATAACAGTCCCTCAGCTCGAATGAATTTTATCTGAGAAAAGTCAAAGTTGATCCACAATCATGTCAAATTTATCTGATCAAGAGTTTCCAAGATTTAATTGATTATTATTCAAGAGACTCCAAGGTTCATGTGTTTATTTCCATGCCTTCTTTGACAAGCAAGAAAAATCGAGCCAGAACCAAGACAGCACATCAAAAAGCCATTTTTCTCATTTTTTTCATTGTGTTAATCTATTAACCTAATTGCACTGTGAAGTGGTTAATCGATTAACACGTGCAATTTTTGAAAAAAAATGTTCTAAATTCAAATTCTGCAGCAATTGGCACCAATTTTCACCATTTTGATCACATGTGGAATATTCTAGACCATCTCATTTTAATTCTATACATCATCATAATTAATTCCTACCATACACCTTCACTAATCACCACTCTTTTATGAATTTCCCTCCAAACTCAAATTACAAGCCTAATTTTCATTTCCAAACCAAACTCCAATCCACCAAATTTTCCAAGCCTAAACTCTATAAATAGAGCCTTCATTTCATTCATTCTTCAAGCTTTGGATAGCCAAATTCACCTTGTCAAAATTCTTCTTGACTCTCAATTTTCTCCAACTACCAAATTCACCAAAGCTCACTTTTCTTCTTTTGAAAGTTAGCAAGAATTCACATTGAATATTGTTCAACTTTGAGCTAAACCTTCATCCAAACTTGTTTTCTTCATCAATTCTCATAGATCAGGGCTTTGGAGTTTGGATCTTGAAGCAATTTGAAGGAATTTTCAGATTTGAAGTGGTAATCTCATTTTCCACCATTGTTCTTCTTGATTCATCTTCCACAATGTAGATCCTTGTTGATCTTGTTTGCTTGATCTTTGGATCTTGCAATTTGTGTTTGATTACTGGTTTTTGCTGCTGTTTTACTTAAAATTTCGTGCACAATTGCATCCTTAATCATGAAGTGTTTGAATAAATGATTGATCAAGGATTATGCAATTTTCAAATTGATTTTCTGCTGTTTTTACGGTGTTAATCTATTAACCAAAACATGCACGAATTGGTTAATCGATTAACAGTTGAATTCTGCGCAAAAAATTGGAAGTTTATACTGGTTAATTGATTAACATAATTACACTGTGAGTTGGTTAATCGATTAACCAGCATCCAGAATGTGAAAAATGCTTGTTTTTGTGACTGTTTTGGTGTTTTTTCCATTTTCTTCCCTTTCCTTTGTTCTTAACCTTAGATCACATAATTTTGTGATTTAATTTGGCTTTCTCTTCATCTATTTCTCTTTTCTTTGGATCGATGAAAGTCTTATGGATCATTAGAATTTCTTTGTCGATTTCTTGATCAAGACGAGATCGTTACCTTCTTTTCTTTTCGTGCGGTATTGCTTTCGGGTGACGATCTATATATCGTTCATCTAGCATGCATTAGCACAAAGAGCTATTGACCGGCCTCATTGTAGGGTAATTACTCCGTAAATTACTCGGCGATTGCTTAACATAGCGCAACATTATGCCCCGTATCGGAAAACAACTCAATGTTGATTGATTTTTTGTATTAGGTTCAAAATCTATGAAGCTTGTTGTTATAGAGGCTTTGATTCTATCAATCTTCTAACAAGTCTTCATTAACCTTGACCTAAGTACACTATTTAATTATTATTGATCGCTTACTCTAACAACTAATCACTAACTTCTAACTTTTACTTTTATGCTTCCTTCTCGCTCCTTATCTCTCTTTTACTTTTATGCTTCATTATTATCATTTCATATCATGTTTATGTTTCCGCCATTTTTCCTTTGTCCGTTGGACACATGTTTATGCTTATGCCTTTTTCTCTTTGTCCACTTGGACCAAAAACATTAATAAAGGCCAAAACCTCAAAAAAACTTGTGCTTCTAACCTCGGACTATGGTTACTATCCTTTGCAATGGACATGGAGCTTTGCACCTAGACCTTGGACATCCAATGCTATTCTTGGACCCTTGGACTTAGAACTAGGGCTTTCTCCCTTTGCTTTGGAATTATGGTTCAAAGACCTTGGACTTCAATGCTATTCTTGGATCCTTGGACTTAGAACTAGGACCTTTTCCCTTTGCTTTGGAATTATGGTTCGAAGACTTTGAAGACTTGTGTTTTTGCTTGGTTTATGGTGAGGACAACTACATTTGTGGTTAGATCTTTCTTATCCTTAGCTTTTACTTTATGCTTTAGGATAGTCACTTCTTCTCCACCCATTCTTCAATTTTCAAAACTCTCTCCCTTTTTCAAAACTCTCTTGATTTCAAACTTTCACCTCTTTCATAATCAAACCTTGACTTTGTCAAGTGATTTTACTCTTTTCTTTTCATTTCTTAACAAATGCTAAACTACATAAGCATGTTGACACCTTTTTCAAAAGACTTAAAAAACATCAAACTCATCACTCTCTTTTTATGCCCTCGTGCACTTTTTCCTTTAACTTTTTCATAAGTTTAGACATGATTCATTTCTTTAAGCGGAATTATTCACTTGGAAATGACGACTTGTCTTTACATTTTAAAATCAACCAAAACAAACAAATTTCATTCTTTGTACCACGAACTACGGGGTTTTGATCCTACATTGCACATCGTGGGTACGTAGGCATGAGACGACAAGTCTCTCCAAACACAAAAATCTTAAAAACAATTTCTCTTCTCATCTCCTCAATCATTTTTCAAGCAAACTTTTTTAGACCAAAAGCGGCAGATATTTCAAAGGGTTCCTATAGAGTACTATAGACGTTTTGGGTGCTAACACCTTCCCTTAACGTAACCAACCCCCTTATCCAGTCTCTCTTCACTTGTTCTTGTTTTAGAGCTTGTGTAGGTTTTGTTCGCTCTTTTTCCTTTCTTTTTGGATAAAATAAAAGTGCGGTGGCGACTCTTGCTTTTCGAGTTAAGTTAATCAATAACTTACACTCAGGATTTTGCCACTACAGAAAAAGTGGCGACTCTGATGGGGAACTCTGGTTCCTAGTGGGTTTAGCCTACTTTGATTTATTTATCGCTTTTTGTCTGATTTGTTTGTTATTAATTATTCTGTCAGGGTGCTTGTGTGGTGAGATAAGTCTTATACCCAGGCTTGAGTATACACCTAAGACTAGGGTGGAAAGTAGTGTGACTTGTGTGGCATTTGGCCAGACTTAGTATACACGAAAACTCCACATCCAGACGAGGTTTTCTTTGGAAATGTTCTATCCTGCGCATTGGTGCAGATGATGGGATGTAACCTAGAAAAATGTCGACTCTGGCGACCAGTCCCGAGAACTCAGTTGAGGCACTCCTCCCAAGAGGTAGTAATGGCAGACCCGAAATGGAAAACTCGTTATGCTTCTTGATCCGAGGAACCGAAGCTGAGAACTTTAGAATCCTTTAACCCATCTTAGCCTTATTAGGACGTGGTGCGGTGACTATTCAGGTGTACTCTTGAATGAGTTGTTACGCGATACCACACTCAGACGAGACTCTCTTGAGAATATTATTGACTACCAAGCAGTTGAGAAATTGATAATATCCGAAAGATGGGTTGTAGACTCTGGGAACTTCTTTAGAACCTTGTTCGGCAGATGTTATACCCTTAGTACATACCTTTGTGGGTTGGTTTCTTAACCTTGACTCCATGCTCGTGACTCGAACCTTTGAACCCGTGTGCTTTGAGTGATCTTGTTTGTGGTTGTTGCATCCATGAGCATACATATGCATTCTTCCCAGTTGTCTCAGAAACTCATTTCAACTGTCTCCTTCTCCAGTTATCTGTTCACCGTCAAGCTGTTTCCTCAACACAACTACGGAACTAGAGCTGCTGTCAGATTAAGAATGGAAAACCAAGAACAACACAATGCCAAAGTCAGAATGGAAATTGATGAGTTGAAGGCCGGCATGACCAAACTCATAGAAATGATGCAAGTTCTGATTGCTAGAGGTGAACCACATCAAAGGACTGTGATCTCTGAAATCTTAACTACTGCTGTTGACCCTCCATTGACTCAGTAACCAGCTTCTACTTGGCCAGAATTTGGGTTACCTCCGAATTACTCGCCGCCCTTTGCAACTACTCCTGTGTTTGTCCCGTCTGTACTGCCAGTATCTTCAGCTCCATTTTTCACTGAACCTCAGCCTATTTTGCATTCTGTTGCTCAAGTTATTCTTGAGAATCCTCTTTTCGTGTACCATGCTGCTGATCCACAATCTAAAAGTCAAGGAGATCCTGGATACATTGAAGAAGTCAGAGAGCAATGGCAAACTCTGGACAAAAGGATAAGAGTCGTGGAAGGAAGTGATGTCTTTAGTGTTGTTGCAATGGACATGTGCTTGGTTTCAGACTTGGTTATGCCTGCAAAATTCAAAACTCCTGATTTTGAGAAATACAAGGGGCACACCTGTCCCAGAAGCCACTCGGTGATGTACTGCCGCAAGATGGTTGCTCATGCCAAAAATGACAAACTGCTCATTCATTGTTTCCAAGACAGCTTGAGTGGGGCTTCAATGAAATGGTATATGGGACTTGAGAAGAACCGTACCCAAAGCTGGAAGGACTTAGCTGATGCTTTCTTGAAGCAATATAAGTACAATCTAGACATGGCACCTGACCGCCGTCAATTGCAGAATATGTCTCAGAAAGAAAAAGAATCTTTTAAGGAGTACGCTCAGCACTGGAGAGAGCTAGTTGCTCAAGTGGATCCACCCTTGGCTGAAAAAGAATTGACTGGTTTGTTCATGGACACTCTTCAGCCACTATTTTGGGAAAAGATGATAGGTAGTGTATCATATGGTTTTGCTGACCTAGTCACTATTGGAGAAATACTAGAAGAAGGCATCAAGAAAGGAAAGATTGCCAATGATGAAGCCTTTAGTGGTGCTAAAAATCATGCTGGGAATTTTCAAAAGAAAAAGGATGGTGACACCCATGCTGTTTCAATTGAAGGGAAATCTCATCATAGACAACAACAATATGTAGTTGCAGTTGCTCCAGTTGTCAATGCTCAACTAGTTCAAGCTCCTCGTCAGGCTGTTAGACAAAATCAGAATCGCAATAGGGTTAACTTTGATCCTATCCCGATGTCCTACACTGAGCTGTATCCATGTCTTGTAAAGAAAGGTTTGATTACAACGAGGGATCTACCTCCTCCTCCAAATCCTCTCCCAGCCGGCTATAGGGCTGATCTTCATTGTGAGTTCCATCGAGGTGGGGCAGGCCATAACTTGGAAGGTTGTTATGCATTGAAAGCTAGAGTGCAAGAATTGGTGAACTCAAAGATTCTGACTTTTCTTTATGACAATCCCAATGTTGTCAACAATCCTTTGCCAGAGCATGCCAAGTGAAGTTTGAGTCAGTTCAGACGGATCATCTCCTAAAGCCAGTGTTTCAGACAGGACAACTCATCCTTGTTGTTGATTAGTCACTAGGCCTTATTTCTTTATGTTTGCATTTTTCTTTGATTGTATTGACTGTTTGCTTTTGAACTTTATTTGTACTTTCATGGTAATTTCAATGAAATGAGCATTGCAATGTTTTGATTTAATTCATTTATATCCACTGTGTGCATCTTTATGTTTTCTTTTTCACAAAACAAAAATATCTCTCATGTTCACTTTCTTTATCAAGCTTTTGTTTATGCAAAGATTGGAGGGAGGATGATGAAAACGAAATACCTAAAATTTCTAAACTGTATGCTTTCAATTTAAAACTTGGCTGATGATGTACAGGCATTGTTTCAACTCCCAAACATTGAAGAAATAAGGAAGTTAATCCTTTGTCAACCCCTTTGAGCCTAGAAGTTGGAGTTTCTTTCTGTGCGAAAAAACCCGCAATCTTAACCTGGGGATGGGTAGTTCTCAGTTAATTTGGCTATGCATTCAAATTCAAGTGAATCATTCAAGACATCTTTCAATAAAGGTTGCAATCACAAGCTTTCCTTTGCACACGTCAAAGAAGTGTCGAAGAAGTCATTCAAATTGAAAGCCAATGATGGTTCACTGTAATCATTAAGCCATGCAGTCACTATCTTTAAAAAAAATGAAAAAAATCAAATGAAAAGCCCGCTAAGTCAAAACCTATAAAGGAGACTTAGGCAAAAATTGGGGCATCCCGCTGACTGTAAAATCAAATGACACAGTTCAGGCAAAAGTTAGGGATAACAAAAGAAAAATCAATCGAGAGGTTACCAAAATCCTCAAAGACAAAACGAGTTGACTGAGGTCCTAATCAAAAATAACAAAATGTTGTAAGTGATTGACTACCATCTCAAAAATCCCTTGGCACTTGAGTCATCATCATAATAGTGTTGCAATTCCAAAATCTCCTGGAACCTGAATGTATAGTTTGAATTAACTGAGCATAGGACTGAAGATCATCATAAAGAATGGGTTGGGTACAAATAAACTTTGAGCCTATATCCTTTGTTTCAAAAACCGTGAACCAGACCATGTTACAACCTTCAAAAGACCTAATTGAAGCCAGGTTTCTTTTGAAAGCATACTATAGCAAGGTTGCGTAAACTGACTCCTATGTTTGTTGCCAATCATTTGCTTTAATGTCATGCCTTTGCTTTCTCTTTCACTTTGCATGTCTAAACCACCGTGTTTTGACAAGTGATTCATTTTGCTTTACATCAATAATATCATTCCAAAAATGATTTTTGATTTCAAAATTGCATTGAGCTTTGCATTAAAATTACCATGTTTGTTTGAATGATCTTGTTTGCAGGCAAACTTTCCTCATTAAGAAAATTTCAAACAGTTGAGAAACTTGGTCAGTGATCCTATCAGGGGCACATTACTTCCAAATCCTGTTGTGAATCAGTTCAAGATTTGTTCAGTACAAGTTATTCTTAGAATTGATTATCCAGAAGATCTCTTTCACGACTCATACTGAGTTTAGTCTTCTCAATAGTCATTCTAAGAAATGAAACCATGATCTGTTCATCCACAACAATAGTCAAGCTGGAGCCATGATCAGTTTATCCTCAGCATTCATTTCAATAATTGAAGCCATGATCAGTTCATTCTTCCCCTGCAGAATTCATACTGAAGCTATGATCAGTTTATTTTCATCAGTCAACCAATCTGGGACAGTCTTCTTCAAGAATCCTCAAGATGTCTTTCCTCAAAAGACCATCAGCCTGATATAATTCATAAGTGTGATAGAGATATGTCCAAGCAGAGTGGGCAGTGTTCCCTGTGTTGAGGAATCAGAGTTTCCTTTCTTCCCTCACAAAAGAGTTTATCTCAGTTGTCCCAATCATTTGCATTGCATACATAAAATCATTCATATATCATACATAGAAAGATTTTCATAGCTCGAAATATGTTTCATGCTCATATGCATTTCCCGATGTCCTGTTGCTGTCAACATCTTACCTTGTGGTCAAAGTCCAACTTACTTGGCACCTACCCAAACATTACCTATCTTTTCACCCAGTGTTATTCCTGGATGTCTTGTTTATTTTCTTTCCAGTGCCATTCCTGGATGTTGTCGTTTCTCTGTGCATCTTATCCTATTGCTAGATGTTTGTTTTCTTTCATTCCAGTGTTATTCCTGGATCTTTGTTTTTCTCTCACTCCAGTGCCATTCCTGGATGTCTGTCTCTTTTGATCTCCAGTGTTATTCCTGGATGCCTTGATCCTCTTGTTTCTCCCAGTGCTATTCCAGGAAGTCTTTTCTCTCTTCTGTAATCCCCATCATATTCTCTTGGATATCTTTCAGTGTTATTCCTGAAAGTTTTATCTGTTCATTCAGTGCCATTCCTGAATGAGTTTTCTCCTTTACATTTAGTGCCATTCCTGGATGTCTCTCTTACTATCATTTAGTGTCATTCCTGAATGTAGTGATTTACCTTTACTTTCAGTGCCATTCCTGAAAGTTTTATCTGTTCTTTCAGTGTCATTCCTGAATGTAGTTTCTACTTTCGGTGTCATTCCTGAAAGTCCCTACTCACTTTATTCAAAATAAGTCTTGGATATTGTGAACTCTTTTTATCCAATGCCATTCTTGGATACTTCTGATATATTTTCCAGAACTTTTCTCACTTCATCCAATGCCATTCTTGGATGTTGAGATTCTTCTGTCCAATTCCATTCTTGGACACCTTTTCCCCAGCCAAGTCCAATGCTATTCTTGGATATCTCTGATGTTTAACCTTGCCATCCAATTCCATTCTTGGATGTCCCCAATGAAGTTTTCCAAATGGAAGTATGTTTCTATCCAATGTTATTCTTGGATGTTTCTGATGTTTGTTGTTGCCTCAGTCAATGCCATTCTTGAATGTTGTAGTTCCTTTATCCATTGCCATTCTTGGATATTTTACCCCCAATAGAGTGTTTTTCACCTCTATCCAATGCTATTCTTGGATGACGCTGCTATTTTTACCAGAAACTTTCTTGTTGTTGTCCAATGCCATTCTTGGACATCTTTTGACATACCTTTTGTCTCGTTTGTAGTTTCCATCCAATGCCATTCTTGGATGTCACTACTCGTCTTCCAGGGTCTTGTCCCTCCCTTTCCAACTATTGATGGATACTTCTTGTCACCTTGACAGATCTCCAGAAATAGCTTGTGTTCCCCGGCGTGTCTTTTCGCGTCTTCTCACTCAATTTACCGTAATCTCTTGTTTCAAGTTTCCCCGCAGTGTGTTTTATCCTTTGCATTCATATCATTTTGTGGCATCTTATGGCTAAAAATTTGGTTTTGTGTATTTAAGTATCTTCAATCTTGTCGAGAGGAAGTTTTCAACCTTCATATCTCCCGATAGAAGAAACTTAAATAGGGGCAGCTGTAAGACCCTAATTTTTGACCCCCTAAGATTCCACACATCATTCACGTCTCATTTTGCATCTTATACCACAAACAAGATCACACATTGGTTCCCTTGTCCCTCTCATCTTTGGGTTTATGCCTTGCAGGGTTTACCGAGCATCTGTGTGTTTCCTAGTCACTTTTTGCTTCATTTGTTTATATTTTACTGACATTAACCAAAACCCAAAAATATTTTGTTTTCTCTTTATTGACATTTTCCGGGGAAGAACAGGTTAAAAATGCCAAAATAACAGTCCCTCAGCTCGAATGAATTTTATCTGAGAAAAGTCAAAGTTGATCTGTAATCATGTCATATTTATCTGATCAAGAGTTTCCAATATTTAATTGATTATTATATAAGAGACTCCAAGGTTCATGTGTTTATTTCCATGCCTTCTTTGACAAGCAAGAAAAATTGAGCCAGAACCAAGACAACACATCAAAAAGCCATTTTTCTCATTTTTTCATTGTGTTAATCGATTAACCTAATTGCAATGTGAAGTGGTTAATCGATTAACACGTGCAATTTTTGAAAAAAATGTGCCAAATTCAAATTCTGCAGCAATTAGCACCAATTTTCACCATTTTGATCACATGTGGAATATTCTAGACCATCTCATTTTAATTCCATACATCATCATAATTAATTCCTACCATGCACCATCACTAATCACCACTCTTTTATGAATTTCCCTCCAAATTCAAATTACAAGCCTAATTTTCATTTCCAAACCAAACTCCAATCCACCAAATTTTCCAAGCCTAAACTCTATAAATAGAGCCTTCATTTCATTCATTCTTCAAGCTTTGGATAGCCAAATTCACCTTGTCAGAATTCTTCTTGACTCTCAATTTTCTCCAACTACCAAATTCACCAAAGCTCACTTTTCTTCTTCTGAAAGTTAACAAGAATTCACATTGAATCTTGTTCAACTTTGAGCTAAACCTTCATCCAAACTTGTTTTCTTCATCAATTCTCATAGATCAAGGGTTTAGAGTTTGGATCTTGAAGCAATTTGAAGGAATTTTCAGATTTGAAGTGGTAATCTCATTTTCCACCATTGTTCTTCTTGATTCATCTTCCACAATGTAGATCCTTGTTAATCTTGTTTGCTTGATCTTTGGATCTTGCAATTTGTGTTTGATTACTGGTTTTTACTGCTGTTTTACTTAAAATTTCGTGCACAATTGAATCCTTAAACATGAGGTGTTAGAATAAATGATTGATCAAGGATTATGCAATTTTCAAATTGATTTTTCTGTTGTTTTTACAGTGTTAATCGATTAACCAAAACATGCACGAATTGGTTAATCGATTAACAGTTGAATTCTGCGCAAAAAATTGGAAGTTTACACTGGTTAATCGATTAACATAATTACACTGTGAGTTGGTTAATCGATTAACCAGCATCCAGAATGTGAAAAATGCTTGTTTTTGGGACTGTTTTGGTTTTTTTGCCATTTTTTTCCCTTTCCTTTGTTCTTTGCCTTAGATCACATAATTTTGTGATTTAATTTGACTTTCTCTTCATCTATTTCTCTTTTCTTTGGATCAATGAAAGTCTTATGGATCATTAGAATTTCTTTGTCGAATTCTTGATCAAGACGAGATCGTTACCTTGTTTTCTTTTCGTGTGGTATTGCTTTCAGATGACGATCTACATATCGTTCATCTAGCATGCATTAGCACAGAGAGCTATTGACCGGCCTCATTGTAGGGTAATTACTCCGTAATTACTCGGCGATTGCTTAACATAGCTCAACATTATGTCCCGTATCGGAAAACAACTCAATGTTGATTGATTTTTTGTATTAGGTTCAAAATCTATGAAGCTTGTTGTTGTAGAGGCTTTGATTCTATCAATCTTCTAACAAGTATTCATTAACCTTGACCTAAGTATACTATTCAATTATTATTGATCACTTACTCTAACAACTAATCACTAACTTCTAACTTTTACTTTTATGCTTCCTTCTCGCTCCCTATCTCTCTTTTATTTTTATGCTTCATTATTATCATTTCATATCATGTTTATGTTTCCGCCATTTTTCCTTTTCCCGTTGGACACATGTTTATGCTTATGCCTTTTTCTTTTTGTCCACTTGGACCAAAAACATTAAAAAAGGCCAAAACCGCAAAAAAAAACTTGTGCTTCTAACCTCGCACTATGGTTACTATCCTTTGCAATGGACATGGAGCTTTGCACCTAGACCTTGGACATCCAATGCTATTCTTGGACCCTTGGACTTAGAACTAGGGCTTTCTCCCTTTGCTTTGGAATTATGGTTCGAAGACCTTGGACTTCAATGCTATTCTTGGATCCTTGGACTTAGAACTAGGACCTTTCCCTTTGCTTTGGAATTATGGTTCGAAGACTTTGAAGACTTGTGTTTTTGCTTGGTTTATGGTGAAGACAACTACATTTGTGGTTAGATTTTTCTTATCCTTAGCTTTTACTTTATGCTTTAGGATAATCACTTCTTCTCCACCCATTCTTCAATTTTCAAAACTCTCTCCCTTTTTCAAAACTTTCTTGATTTCAAACTTTCACCTCTTTCATAATCAAACCTTGACTTTGTCAAGTGATTTTACTATTTTCTTTTCATTTCTTAACAAATGCTAAACTACATAAGCATGTTGACACCTTTTTCAAAAGACTTAAAAAACATCAAACTCATCACTCTCTTTTTGTGCCCTCGTGCACTTTTTCCTTTAACTTTTTCATAAGTTTAGACATGATTCATTTCTTTAAGCGGAATTATTCGCTTGGAAATGACGACTTGTCTTTACATTTTAAAATCAACCAAAACAAACAAATTTCATTCTTTGTACCACGAACTACGAGGTTTTGATCCTACATTGCACATCGTGGGTACGTAGGCATGAGACGACAAGTCTCTCCAAACACAAAAATCTTAAAAACAATTTCTCTTCTCATCTCCTCAATCACTTTTCAAGCAAATTTTTTCAGACCAAAAGCGGTAGATATTTCAAAGGGTTCCTATAGAGTACTATAGACGTTTTGGGTGCTAACACCTTCCCTTAACGTAACCAACCCCCTTATCCAGTCTCTCTTCACTTGTTCTTGTTTTAGAGCTTGTGTAGGTTTTGTTTGCTCTTTTTCCTTTCCTTTTTGGATAAAATAAAAGTACGGTGGCGACTCTTGCTTTTCGAGTTAAGTTAATCAATAGCTTACACTCACGATTTTGCCACTACAGAAAAAGTGGCGACTCTGCTGGGGAACTCTGGTTCTTAGTGGGTTTAGCCTACTTTGATTCATTTATCGCTTTTTATCTGATTTGTTTGTTATTGATTGTTCTGTCAGGGTGCTTGTGTGGTGAGATAAGTCTTATACCCAGACTTGAGTATACACCTAAGACTAGGGTGGAAAGTTGTGTGACTTGTGTGGCATTTGGCTAGACTTAGTATACACGAAAACTCCACATCCAGACGAGGTTTTCTTTGGTAATGTTATATCCTGCGCATTGGTGCAGATGATGGGATGTAACCTAGAAAACTGTCGACTCTGGCGACCAGTCCCGAGGACTCAGTTGAGGCACTCCTCCCAAGAGGTAGTAATGGCAGACCAGAAATGGCAAACCCGTTATGCTTCTTGATCCGAGGAACCGAAGCTGAGAACTTTAGAATCCTTTAACCCATCTTGGCCTTATTAGGACGTGGTGCGGTGGCCATTCAGGTGCAGACTTGAATGAGTTGTTACGCGATACCATACTCAAACGAGACTCTCTTGAGAATATTATTTACTACCAAGCAGTTGGGAAATCGATAATATCTGAAAGATGGGTTGTAGACTCTGGGAACTTCTTTAGAACCTTGTTCGGCAGGTGTTATACCCTTAGTACATACCTTTGTGGGTTGGTTTCTTAACCTTGACTCCATGTTCGTGACTCGAACCTTTGAACCCGTGTGATTTGAGTGATCTTGTTTGTGGTTGTTGCATCCATGCACTCTTGCATCCATGAGCATACATATGCATTCTTCCCAGTTGTCTCAGAAACTCATTTTAACTGTCTCCTTCTCCAGTTATCTGTTCACCGTCAAGCTGGACTTGTTTAGCGTGTAATTCTACCAAGTTGGTATTCATCAAGCGAATATCAAAGATCTGAATCATGTTGATCTGATAAGGATTTTTATTATGGTAGTCCTGGATCCATCCAAGATCCACCTCACGCTGGAGGGCGTCTTGTATAAAAGAGCATCCCTGATTGTTTACCGAGCAAATCAGATAGGAATTGTAATTGTGCCGCGGCAGATTATGATACTGGCTTTGCCTTGAGTGCATTTGCACTAAGTTGGCATTCATCGCATGGATGTCGTGGTTCTAAATGATGTTGGAATTCGTATAAGTCATGTTAACTCCATGAACTCATTGCTCTTGGATCCACCCGAGATCCAATTGTTCCTGTAGAGCTGATTGCACCACAGAACATCCTTGATTATTTTTCGAGCAGATATCACACTGGTGATAATTGTGAGGTGGTATATGGCCATACCCGCTCTGTCTGCGATGCATCTTGACCATATTGGTCCTCAATAAGAGTACATCATGAATTTGATAGTTGTTGTTAGACTCTCCTTCTATCAAATTTACTGCATCTTTCTCGTGTTGAGGCAACGGGTTCTTGAGAACATTCGGATTCGTATCTTTGAAAGATAAGAGCCCGCTTCTAACAAGCTTTTGTACGTCGGATTTTAAACTGAGACAGTTTTCTATGTTATGCTCTGGTCCTCCTTGATGGTAAGGGCAAGTCTGATCTGCTTTGACCCAAAAAGGCGGATTTTCCGATACTGTAAGAGGAGACCTGGTTTGGACGTGCCCCTTGACCAGTAGGAGTGGAAATAATTCTGCGTACAACATCGGTATAGGGTCAAACCCTAGCGGTCGCGTTGTACGGTTGTTGTTGTACTGAGGACGGGCCTGCTGTTGAGGCTGTTGGGTCCTTTGCTGATTTTGTTGTTGATTCGGTTAGCTCTGAGCAACCTGAGGTTGATATGTTGGAATGGGCGCAGGGTTGATAGCAGGAGTTACAACTGCTACAGGTTGGTATCGTCGCCTTTGCTTTCCGAGAGAGATATTCCCAATATCCTGCTCTTTTTTCTTAGGGAGAGCACTACCGTATCGTTTTGTACTACTCGATGATCCAGCGTCTTTAACTAGACGTCCTTCTCGAACGGCTTCCTCAAGACGAACTCCCATGCCCACCATCTCGGTGAAGTCACTGGGCACTAGCGACCATTCTGTCGTAGTAAAATGAGCTCAAGGTTTTCAAGAAGATCTTTGTCATCTCTTTTTCCTCAAGAGGTGGACAAATCTAGGCGGCAATTTCACGCCATCTCTGAGCGTATTCCTTAAAGGTTTCCTTGTCCTTCTGCGACATGGCTCTGAGTTGATCTCTGTCCGGTGCCATGTCCAGGTTATACTCATATTGTTAAACGAAGGCAGTGCCGAGATCTCTGAAAGTAGTGATCTTAGTGTGGTTTAAACTCATGTACCATTTGAGTGCGGCACCGGTTAAACTATCTTGAAAATAATGGATCAGTAGCTGGTGGTTCTCTGTTTGTGTTGACATCCTCCGAGCGTACATCACCAAATGGCTTTGAGGGCAAGAGTTACCCTTGTACTTTTCAAATTCGGGCACATTAAACTTGTACGGAACTTTCACATTGGGGACCAAACAAAGGTCTGCAGCGTCTTTTCCAAATAGATCCTGACCGCGAATGGCTTGCAGTTCCTTCTGCATTTCCAAGAACTGTTCCTGGAACTCTTTCATTCTGTTATCCATACTTTTGTTTCCACCAGAAGGTATCTGTGGAATCTGTCCTTCCGGGACAGTGTGTACCACGGGTGGTGGTATAGTCATCATGGTCGTGACTCTTGGTGCCTCTCGAAGTTTGTAACCTTCAGGAGTTGTCGTCATGCCCCTGGCATCCTCGCTTTCCCGAAGTTTGTAACCTTCAGGCCCAGCGGCTCCTGCTGCAGTTTCCCGATTTTCAGTGATCGGCAGGATATATCCTTCCAGGAAATAGTTGAGTGGCATGCCCCAGGGACGGTCTTTAGGCATGGTATACCGAGGGTCATACTTTTCCACTATGGGCGTAGATGTGATCTCTGAGATCACAGTCCTTTTTTGTTGCATCTGGGTTGCTGCCAGAGATTGCATGTCACCGTGAAGTTTTCTCAGATCCTCTCTCAGAGTGTCGATTTCTTCTCTCAGCTCTCTGTTCTCTTCCTCGAGATTATCCATTTTCTTCTTAATGTTGGCCCGAGTATTGTACGAATGAGACAGTTTGACGCTAGAATCAAGACACAGATGTGAGATTCGTAGGGAAGAAGAATGCGTTTACGTGAGAATGATGAATGATATGCAATGATTATATTAATTATTTTTTTGTTTAATCAAAATAAACTTCGAAAATTTGGATTGCAAATATCAAACAGTGGGAAAACCCCGTTTTATTGAATTCAAAGATTGCGGAAATGGAAATACAGTAATTTACGTAGTGCTGTTAAAGGAAATCTCTAAGCTAATGGATCCTGAGTCCACTCTGAGGAGGGCTCAGGTGCTGGTTCTGGTACTTTCCTTTTCTTTGACCGGGGCTCTTGAGCCGTTGTCGGGTTGTCATTCCTTTGCCAAGTGAAAGGAGCGAGCAAATTCCTTTGGTCTTCTTGATTCTCTACAGCATGCTGCTCTAAAATCTCGATCAGAGCATCTTTACCTTTCAATAGTTGCTGTATTTTCTTACACTTCACATTGAGAATACGATACTTATTTTTCCAAGACTTCTTCTCTTATTGAACTTTGTTGAGAGTAACCTGAAGCTTGTCTGTATCAGACATAAAATAAAGGACAGGGTCCCTTAACGGAAGAACTTCTTGACGAGGGTAAGGCATCCTCAGCTTAAGAGCTCTAGTTCGTACCCAGTGGAGATAAGGCTCCACCGAGACGCAGTCCGGTTTTTCTAGAGACTCTTGTTCTTTTCTATGAACGTGTTTCCAGGCATGCATTATTTCTGTCTTTATTGCTCTGTCATTTTCTCCTTACTTGAAGAAAAGACCTTCCAGATGAGCATTACACGGGACATGCCTCATCGGGTATCCGAATTGACGACGAACTAAAATTGGATGATAGTTGATTCCTCCTTTAATTCCTATGAGGGGTACATTAGGGAAGTTTCCACAATGGTCAATGATTCTGATCCCGTCATAGATTCGATTGTACCAATCAATGTCAGAGTTGGTAAGAGACATGATTCTCTGCGACCAACGTAAAGTATTCTTTTGATCCCAAAAAGCAGCAGACTTGGGTAAATGGGAAGTGAACCATTTGTATAGCAAGGGTACACAGTATGTGATCATTCCTCCGCTGTACAAATTCCTTAAGTGTACAGAATGATAAGCATCTGCGAGCAAGGTTGGTACGGGGTTTCCAATCAGAAAAATCTTAATGGCATTGATATCAACGAAACTATCAATGTTAGGAAACAGAAATAACCCGTAGGTGAGCAAAACAAAGATGCTTTCGAAAGCGTCTACGTTCCCTATACTAGCAAAGTACAGGGCTTTCTTTATCAAGAACTGGGCTGGCAAACCCTGGATTCCACCCTTAATGATCATGTGAGTCCTGACCTCTGACTCGTCCAAATAAATTGCTCTTGCAATGTGTAGATCCTTTGGAATTTCTTCCAGTCCAGAAAAGGGAGCTTAATCAGTGATAGCTAAATCAGTCAGGTGAGAGTACTCCTCCAGTGTTGGTGCTAGCTGATAATCCGGGAATGTGAAACAGTGATAAACCGGATCGTAGAACTGGATTAGCATGGACAGGATTCCCTCAATTACATGGACCCTTAACAGAGACAGTATTCCTCCATACTTAGCTCTGAAAGCCTCAGGGTTGGTGATCATCCTTACCAACCCTCTTAAATCCTCTAGTTTTGGAACATTGAAGTTGTAATTGTGAGTCCTCCTTCTACCGAAATCCATAACGCAATTTCTTTCTCTTACATTTGCAATCATTGTCTTAGTTTAATTTGAAAAATGAGAGACTAGAAGAGAAAATTTTTCTTTGTTTTAATGTTTTTTAAATGAATGTATGAATGCAGCACACAAAAACATAGAAAAAACACGGGGTCAAAGGGTCGGTGTCATGAAGTCAAGGCTCTACCCATCCCCAAAGGTTTATACTAGTGATTTTTGTACCTGTCCTCAAAATCACCGACCCCTCTTGGGATAACGACAGCAAGCGGGTCACCAAGCGAGCTGTAGCATCTTAGAGTAATCTCAAATGAGGGTAGTATCGCGTGACAACTATTTTCGATAGCTTATGTACTACAAAATGGTTTCAGTCTACTAAAATCCTCAGCTTCTCAGATAACCCAATCGAATAATCTGCTTTCAACAACCGAAGTCGTATAGGCATTGAATCTGCAAAGGGCATCTCCACTGATTCGATGGTCTACCGGGACCTCTTATTTGGGATTCACTCCCAATAAGATTACCTGTCTCGTGCCATCACATATCTTAGGTGTATACTCAATCTTTCCAGATGCGACATCACACGCATTCCCATTAGCAAAAAAATAAACACGGATTTCAATTAGGAAAAGCAGTATATATATTTGTCCTAAATCCTAGACCTCTAGTCCTATGATCCTATACAGACAATGACTCCCCAGTAAAGTCGCCATTTTTGTGGTACTTTGTTTTTTCACCTAAGACTGTAAGAAAGAATGTCTCCCACTGTGGTCGCCATTTTATCTGCAGCGCAATTTTTGTGGTTTCGAATCACCATCGCTTTGGTACTACAGTTCGATTCATTTTTTATCCTGTGAAGCTGATTAAGGAAAGGAAATAGATGTCTCCAATTAACCCTGCTTGAATACTGAGTTTAAACAGATGATTGTTGGTTTACAGATGCTATCAAAAAGGGGGGTCTGTCTTAGGTTATTTTGCTTAAAAATACAGTGTCTGGACTATTTGCGAGGCTTTTGGTAAGGTGTTAGATCTGATGCTTTTGGTTGATTGACAGAGGTGCTGGACTCTGAGTTTTTGATCTTATGCCTACGTATTCCTGTTTAACGAAACAGGGAAATCAGAGCGATCGTAGTTCCCTCCTATTCTAAGGGAGGAAAAAGATGTTTTTGGTGTCTTGTTCAAAGCCCAAGACAGAGGCTAAAAGTGATTTGTATCTTGTTCAAAGCCCAAGATATGAAGCTGAAGGGTTTTTTGTGTCTTGTTCAAAGCCCAAGATTGAAGCTAAAAGGTTTGACTGAGAGAGAACTTGTCATCTCTAAAGAGGAACTGTTGATGTTTGTGTGCTTTGATCAAAGCAGAAGTTTGATGCTAAAAGGTTGATTGACTCAACCGGGGATTTCTCTATACAAAGCCTAAGAGGAGGCTATTGACCCAACAAGAGGGTGTTTATTATTTGTCTCGTACGAAGCCTGAGATAGAGGCTAAAAAGGTTGACTAAACAAGAGAGTACTAACAAGTGAGTGACTCAACAAGAGAGTGTTTTTATATGTCTTGTATGAAGCCCAAGACGGAGGCTAAAAAGGTTTGACTCAACAAGAGAGTAATTTTATCTATCTTATACAAAGCCCAAGATGGAGACTAAAAAGGTTGACTCAGAAGAGAGTCTTTTATACTCAACAAGAGATTGATTTGCTGTCTCGTACGAAGCCCGAGATAGAGGCTAAAAGGAAAGTGACTCAACAAGAGAGTCTTAAAAAGTGATGGACTCAACAAGAGAGTCTGAAAAGGTTAAATCCGCTAGGGGAAATCATTGTACAAATCCCAATAGGAGGCTGACTTCGCTGAGGAATGATCATTATACAAAGCCTAAGAGAAGGCTATACTTCTGCCGGGGATTCTTGAGATCCCGAAGCAGGTCTAAGAAGGGAATCAATCCTTGCAAGGGAATACAAAAGAAATTGATAGATCAGAAACCTTGAGGCTCTAGGTTGAGATAATGTTATCTGACCCGGGTTGGGGAATTTTGGGAGAAAGACGGGGTTTTAGAACCCGCAAAGTTCTAACTCGGATGGAGATTAATCCAGAATCTGGGGTTTCTCCTATGTTTGAAAGGGACTTGAGAATGTCTTTGAGACTTAAAGGGAATTAGACTGTCCAAGTCTACTGGTAGAGTTTTATCTTTTGTAGGATGCCCAAAAGAAAGCAAGGGCCTTAAGGGATGAGAACCAACCCTAAAGTGGGCAGAGGTTTGACACTGGAAAGACTGCTCTAGCAAACGATGACTAAGTTCTGTCTTATACTTTTAAGAGGTCGTTAGGGTCCTTGTATTAAGCCCAAGAGAAGGCATGAGAACTTCTAAGAAGCCGAAGGGTCCTTGTACCAAGCCCAAGAGGAGGCGAGGATGCTTTTAGGAAGGCTGTGGGTCCCCAAACCAAGAGAAGTTCAAGAAATGCAATTCACAGAGAAGAGATCATTCCAGGAAAGTTCGAGAATTTGGAAGAAACTCAAGAGATGTTATTCACGGAGAATATATCAACTCTGGGGAGTAGAGCTTCTTTGACAATTTCTAAGGGTGACAGTCTGAGAAAAGGTTCACCGAGAATACTACCTTTCTCTTTGTTTCATATTGTTTAACCCCAAGAGAAGGGAAGACTGTATCTGGAATCCTATGGGGATCTAGTTTTGTTTGTATTCGAGAGTGACCAACAGGCTTTACCTAGTCCTAGACGTAGTTGCCGGGGAAAACTCTAAATAACTATACTAGTATATATACAGTTGATATATGACGAGTATTTAAAAGGATGTGAAAGAAGACTTACAGTGAAACAGCCCCACAATACAGTTATATATATATATATATATATATATATATATATATATATATATGAAAGCGGTAATTGAAAGCGAATAAACACTTACCCGTTGTAGAGCTTCCATGTTGTTTTGTTAGTTGTTCAACAAAGAAACTAAAGAAAGTTTTGATAACAACATATATTTGAATTCAAAATCAAAGGAGAAAGTATTTTGAACAAAGATCGGGGCTTACAGCTCAGGGAGAGGCCCAAATTTTAACAGTGATGGCACTGTTGTTTTGTATCGGGACTTATACAACGACTGAGGCCCAAAAGTTTTGGTTAAAAGGGGATTGGGTCTTATACTCTACTAGAGGCCCAAATATTTATTTTTGTACAAGTGAGGGGGCTTACAATTCAAGGAGAGGCCCAGTTGATTTTGTTACAAAGGCGACGATCGCGCCGAACTTTTGAAAATATATAGAGGGACTTATACAATGTGTGAGGCCCAAAGATGTTTATTTACAAAGGGGCTGGGTCTTACACTCTATTAGAGGCCCAAAAGTGTTTTTGTACAAGTGATGGGGCTTACAACTCGAGGAGAGGCCCAATGATTTTAAACTGGCGATCGCGCCGAGATTTTTTATTGTGTCGGGACTTATACAATATCAGAGGCCCAAAATGGTTTTTGTACAGCAATGGTTGGGTCTTACACTCTATTAGAGGTCCATGAGTGTTTGAAAATGATTGATGAGGGTTGAATTAATCAAAACCCTACTTTTGTTTAAAAAGGAATTAATTTTGTAAAAAAATTAATAAAAAGTAATGAAAACATGTGAAAAATGAGTGGTGATCTTGGATCAATGTTTCAACAATCATGTTTATATCCACAAAATGATTGGAAACCAATTAAATTTGGAAAATCAAGGAGAAAAAAATATTTTAAATGTTAAAAAACAAATAAAAGATTAATTCTTTGCAAAAATATCAAGTATAGGAAATAAATAATATTTTTGGGAATTTTTGGCAAAATAAACTATTTTAACATTTTTGTGAATCAACTCAAAATCATTAAAACTCAGAGAGAAATTAATTTTTGAATCAATTAAATAAAATCACAAAATTCAAATATTCAAATTTGTGAAAAAGGCGCCAAGAACATGGGCCAAGAACACGCGCGAAGGGAGTTTTGCTCAGATTTGCATTTTCTATCCAATCTCACTGAATACTTGATGAAATCACACAATCCACATATCAATCTGCTAGTTTTCACCACACGATCATGTCTATGGTCTTTAATTTCTTTTATTTTAAGCATGGAATAAGAAATCAAGACAAAACCTCAAGAACCCTAAAATTTGCATAAAGGCTGAGAATTTTGATACACGATTCAAACAAAGCAAGTAATTGAGGGGAAACATTCTATGCATGATTATGAGCATTTGGAAAAACTATTGTGCGAGGAAATATGCATAGATTAAGAGATGACCAAGTTTAGGCTTACTTGAAGGTCGTGACAGCAAGAGCAATGTGATTTTTGAGTTGGAGGTGTTACATATGAGTTGTGATGATCTGAACAGCTTCCCTACAACATATGGAGTGTGTTTGAATGCTTGGACTCGATTGAAAATGGCTGAATCACTTCATGGCATCTCAACTGCAACTTGGTTGAAAACTTGAGCAACTGGCTGGTGATTATGAGAAATCAGTATTACAATTGTGTGTTTAGTGTTTGATCAGCTCACATAGGATGTTTATGAGGTGTTAGAGCAATTGGTTTAAGTGGAATTGCTCTCTACTGAAAAATTCGATAGTGACTTGCTAAGAAAGACATTTTTTAGAGTAAGAAGATGATTTTGAGAAAGGCAAGTGTTGTAGGCCTTTGGTGTACTTAAACTGAGCACAAATGAGCTCTATTTATAGTAGAGCAAGTTTGTTTTGCAAGCAATAGTGAATGGCAACTGCAGCAGCTCATTGTCCAATTGCATCACTTTGGAATCTTAAGTCTCCTCTAGCCATTGACTAGAGGTTAGAGCAAAGGCCTTTGGTTCCCTAGTTCAGAGATCATCCTTGACTCATTCAGTTGGAAAAGGCTCAGTTCATGCCACCTTGGTGCATCCATTGAATGCTCCAAAACAAAATTGGAGTCTTGTCCCCTTTTTAGGCATTTTAGGTTTGGCATGCTACTTTTAGTTCCAAAGACTTAGGAGGCTTATGGATCAGTGTTTGTTCCTCCTTGGTCTCCCCTTGAGGTATTCAGATGGATAAACTTATTTGTCATTTGCATAATTTGATTAAATCGAGGAAAATGCTCAAATCTGCCTTGTTATGATAGTTGCAGCAAGGCATATTGCCACAGTCATAACTATTAGCTCAAATGGAATTTGATGGAGTTCTTGGCCATTTTGGAAAGCTCTCATATGATACAACACATGTGTGATCATAGTTTGTCTTGACACTTTTTGGATCCAAGTGAAAAATGCCCCTACATTTTGAAAAAAGTAAAACAGATTCTGGCTTAGTGAAAATTTCACTATGTGTTGGAAAAAGTGGCATTTTCATGTTTTTGTCATTTTGGTCACTCCATAACTTATAATCCATGAGGAATTGGAATGAGGTGTAGTTGACACTTTTAAAGTATGCCATAAGAGCTACAAATTCATCTTTGGATCAGCCAAAATTTTTGCTTCGATCACAAGTTATGATCCTATGAAGTTGGTACCCTAGCCACTTTGTTCCATAACTTAGAAAATTTCTAAGTTTTTTATGGTTACCCCTTTTACAAGTTATCCCACTTTTCTTGATTTTTCTTGATGAATGATGATTCCAATCACACATTAACATCATTTTAGGTTTAGGGAACCATAATTGATCAAAACATCAAAAGTCAAACTTTGACTTTTGGGCACAGTTGAATTTTTATCAGATGAATTCTAAACGGTGCGATCCTTTAAGAAATCAAGTCCTTGACCTAAATCAAACTTGATGGATTGATTTCATAGGTGTTATATGGTGTATTGTATCATGTACCAAGGTTTGGGAGCATGTCCTGGTCAAAAGTCAAAGGCACAGTTGATTTTTCCTTCAAAAACCCTAACTGTGGTTCAGATGAAATTGAAACTTGTTGATCAAGCTTCTTGGATCAATCCATTATTGCAAATGGATCAATGTAGTTTATTAGAGACCCTTAAACCATGTCTTGAGGTCTTGGCTCATGTTTTGTCCCAAAAGTCAACTTAGGGGTGAATTAGGTCAAGAAACCCTAATCCCTGATTTTTGGTGAATGTATCCCCTGAGGTTAAATTGACTTGATGATTGGGCCCATGAGGTCCCTTAGAGTATCTTGGGTTATGCTTTGAAACATTGGCTCATTTCCATAGGAAAATTTCTATCTGGAGGTTGTGGTCGACCAAAACCCTAATTTGGTGACACTGGTGATCTTGAGGCTTGATCCACTTGGAATGTAGCAACTTTGTGCTTGGTTCTTGATGTGGGAGTCCGCTCGATCCTTTGTGGATGTTTGAGAGGTTTAGACAAGTTGAATATCATATCATTCCTTGATTGATCCTTTGTCTAAGACTCAGAGAGGGTTCAAAACCCTAATCCTTGTTTATGGTGAATGCTCACCCATCTTTGGGGAGACTGATGAGGCATGATGGTTCATCCATATTGTGATGATGATTTACACAATGATGGGAATCTTAGTGGTCAAAATTTGGGGTATGACACTTGGGACATGATTCAATACACCCTATAACACCTATGGAATATATCCATTAGGTTTGATTTAGGTCAAGGACTTGATTTCACAAAGGATCGTACAGTTTGGATTTCATCCGATAAAAAGTCAACTGTGCACAAAATCAAGTTTGACTTTTTGGAATTTTTCACAATTATGGTTCCTTGACCCTAAAACAATGTTAATATGTGATTTGAATCATCATTCATCAAGAAAAATCAAAGAAAGTGAGTTAACTTGTAAAAGGGGTAACCATAAAAAAACTTAGAATTTTTCTAAGTTATGGAACAAAGTGGCTAGGGTACCAACTTCCAAGGACCATAACTTGAGATCCAAGAAACCATTTTGGGTGATCCAAAGCTGGATTTGTAGGTCTTGCTACACTCTACAAAAGCTTCAACTATATCAAACTCCAATTCCTCATGGATTTTTAATTATGGAGTGATCAAAATGGCTAGAAACATGAAAATTACATTTTTCCAACACTTAGTGAAATTTTCACTAAGTCAGAATCTGCCTTACTTTTTCCAAAATGTAGGGACATTTTTCACCTTGATCCAAGTCAAACCAGGTCTGGGGTGGACATCAAAGTTGAAATATGCCATGAGGGCTTTCCAACAAGTACCAGATGATCTCTAAATTCCATTTGAGCAAGGAGATACAACCCTTGGAACATGGCATCATGAATTGGTTTTTACAAGGCAGAATTTGTGTATTTTGCTCGATTTGTCCAAATCTGATAAATCCAAGCCTTGTCATCCATTTGGACACATCTGAGGATAAAACAAGAAGGGAGTTATCTGATCCCCGAGCCTCCAAAGTCCAAGAATCTACATTAGGCTTGTCATCCCTAAAAAGGCTAAAAGATGCCAAGACTCCAATTTTGTTTCCAAGCCTTTAATGAATGCATCAAGGTGGCATGAACTGAGTCTATTCCAACTGAATTCAGTCCAAACTTATCTCTGAACCAAAGCTACAAAGCCTGTGCTCTAATCTCAAGTCAATGGCTAGAGGAGACTTGAGATTCCTTTTGCATAACATTGGCCAAAGACCTGCTGCAGCATCCATTCACTATTGATGCCAAAACAAACTTGGTACACTATAAATAGACATCAATTGTGATCAGTTTGAGTACACCAAAGCACCCAAACTGATGCTTTCCTCAAAATCCCTCTCTTTAGGCCAAAATGCCTTCTTTTGCAAGGTATCTCTGAGTTTTTGAGTTAGAGAGCAATTCCATCACAGCTCATGATCCAAACACCTCTAATATATTATATCTAAGCTGTTCAAACTCTCATTTTGTGACCTGAAACACCAAAATCACAAAGTCCCCTTTCAAAACCTCAAAATTGGACTTTTTTGTATTTTTCAAGCCATTTCTTGATTCAGTCACTTTCAAAACCAGATAAAATCTCAGACAAACTCCAAATATCATCCTTGGACTGTCCCAAATGGTTCCCCACATCTGGAACACCATTTAAGAGAGTCGTCATATTGGTCACTTTTGCCCCTTTTGCAAGAAAGTGCCAAAACTTGTTCCTGAGGATTCCAGCTGGTGGTGATCATTCTAAAAGCTTCTGAGGGATCAATTGAGAGTGTCCAAAGCATCAAATTACTTCTGGCACAAGAAACTTGGTAGATAGCACAAAAAACTCCCAAAGAGGTAAGCATCACAACTTGAACTCTTTGAATTATGCATTGTGTTGAAGTCCACTGATCATAAACATCTCATACATGTTGTATATGTTATGTTTGAACCAATTCATCATGTAATTCTTGCCTGTAACATGAGGTAGCATAGAAAATGCAAATATAGGCCTATTTCAAAACCACTATCGGGTTTTAAAATAGGGACCTCATCTGAAAAAACCAAGACCACCATTGGATTCCTTGGGAAATTCTAGGCCAGATGCATATAAACTTTGTCCCAATCCATGGAGAAATGAGAAAGTTAGAGGCTTCACGTAAATGGTCCAAAAGCTGGCCTTGCCTTACCTTGCCTTGCATTGCCTTGCCCATGCCTAAAACAAGGCACCCCTTATATATTTATGGGGTGGTTTTGATACACGGATGTATCACCACCCTAGTGGTTGCGCGCTCATGTGTTTGGCTTGGAGGTCTGGGGTTCGAATCCCCCTCGCCCCAGACCTTTTTTTTTACCACTTTTTCCATTTTTTATATTTTTCATATTATTTTCTTAAATGATTTGAAAAATTAATTTCTCTCTCAATTTTTATTATTTTTAATTGGTTCTTTTTGCAAAAAATCACAAAAATACTAAAATATTTTATTCCACCAAAAAATCAAATTTATGTTATTTATTTAATATAGTTGATATTTTTGTAAATAAATTCATTTTTAATTGTTTTTAAACATTTCAAAAAAGGAATTATCACCTTGGAAATCAAAACCAAATGAGTTTTAATTCATCTTGTGATTAAAACATTATTTTTCCAACCTCAACCAAAAATCACAAGTTGTTTATTCAAACTTATTTGGTGTTTTTATCATTTTAATTAATTTTCTTTGAATAATTACTTTAAAAAAATGATGAAATTAGGGTTTCTTTGATTTTCACCCTAACAAATCTTTTTCAAACACTGGGCCTCTAATAGAGTGCAAGACCCAATCCTTTGTAAATACTAACCATGTTGGGCCTCAGATATTGTATAAGTCCCATTGTATTTTCAAAATCACGGCGCGGTCGTCTCCTTTTAAAACAAAATCATCTGGGTCTCCCCTGGTGTTGTAAGTCCCATCTTTCCTTTTCAAAACACTTTTGGGCCTCTTGAAAGAGTGTAAGCCCCAACCTTTTTGTAAATAAACCTCTTTGGGCCTGAGTCATTGTATCAGACCCGATACGATCTTCAAAATAACTGTGCGATCACTGTTAAACCCTGGACCTCTCCTTGAGTATAAGCCCCAAAAATCCTTTCAAAAACAACTTCCCTTTGATTTAGATTCAAATATACATGTTGTTACAAAACTTTCTGTAATTTCTTATAACAACTAACAATACAGCATGGAAGCTTGCTCACCTGTAAGTTTTAATAGCTTTCATTTACTCGCTTTCATATATATATAACTGTATTGTGGGAAGCTGCTCCCCTGTAAGTCTTCTTTCATATATTTTTAAATACTTGTCATATATCAACTGTATATATACTAGTATAGCTATTTAGAGTTTTCCCCGACAACTAGGTCTAGAACTAGGTAAAGCCAGTTGGTCACTCTTTAATACAATCAAAAATAGATCCCCATAGGATTTCCAGATACAGTCTTGCCTTCTCTTGGGCTTAAACAATATGGAACGGAGAAAAAGGCAGTATTCTCGATGAACCTTTTCTCAGACTGTCACTATTAGAACTTGTCAAAGAAATTCAGTTTCCCAAGAGAAGATTAATTCCCGGTGAAACTTCTCTTGAATTTCTTCAAACCCTAGAACTGTTTACTAAAGAAAAGATTATTCTCGGTGAAAATTTTCATGAACTCTTCTTAAGTTTGGACCCACGGGCTTCCTAAAAGCATCACCGCCTCCTCTTGGGCTTTGTACAAGGACCCTTCGGCTTCTTAGAAGTTCTCATGCTTTCTCTTGGGCTTAATACAAGGACCCTGAAGACCTCTTAAAGGTATAAGAAAGAACTTAGTTATCCTTTGCTAGAGCAGTCTTTCCAGTGTCAAATCTCAGACTAATTTAGGGTTGATTTTCATCCCTTAAAATACCCGCCTCCTCTTGGCATCATACAAAAGATAAAACTCTTCCACACCCATAGACGTGGACAGTCTAAATCCCCTCTTGAGTCTCAAAGACATTCTCAAGTTCCCTACAAACGTAGGAGAAACCCTGATCATCCGATCAATCCCAAACTAGGGTCAGTTTATCATCAGTATAACACTATCCCAAATCATAACCTCGAGGTATCTGATACTTCAACTCTTCTGTAATCCTCAGCAAGAGTTGATTCCTCATTTGGACCGGCCTCGTGATCTCAATAGTCCCCAGCAGAAGCTAGCCTCCTCTTAGGCTTTGTATAATGATCTTTACTCAGCACAATCAACCTCCTCTTAGGCTATGTACAATGATTCTCCCCAACAGAGCTAAACTTTTCAAACTCTCTTGTTGAGTCAATCAAGTTTTCAGACTCTCTTGTTGAGTCCATCAACTTTTCAGACTCTCTTGTTGAGTCAATCAACTTTCAGACTCTCTTGTTGAGTCAATCATCTTTTTGTACTCTCTTGTTGAGTCAACCCTTTTAGCCTCAATCTTGGGCTTTGTACAAGACAGATAAAAACACTCTCTTGTTGAGTCAATCTTTTCCAGCCTCCCATTTGGCTTGGTATAAAGAGTTCCCCTAGCAGAATTTAGTCTCCCTTTAAGTTGTGTGGAATGATTTCTCCAGCTTGTTCAGCCACAATCTTGGGCTTTGTTCAAGACATAAATCTTCTTAACTTTCTCTTAAGATTGGGACAAAAATCTTCCCCAGCAGAGTTAATTCCTCCTAGCCTTCTTCTAGGCTTTGAGAAATACTCTCCAGCAGAGTCAAACTTATTTTAGCCTCAATCTTGGGCTTTGTACAAGACACTTAAAAAATCCTCAGCCGAGTCAGTTAAATTTCCATTTTCAACCTCAATCTTGGGCTTTGTACAAGACACATACAAACCTCCCCGGCGGAGTCAAAACCCCTTCTTTAGCCTCAATCTTGGGCTTTGTACAAGACAGACATAACATTTTCCCCAGAAAAGTCAAACTTTTAGCCTCCTCTTAGGCTTTGTATAACGATATCCCCAAAGAGTCAGTCTCTTTTGCCTCAATCTTGGGCTTTGTACAAGACATATAAACACTCTCTTGTTGAGTCAGTCATTTCCAGACTCCTCTTAGGCTTTGTATAAGGACTTCCTTAGCAGAGTCAATCAACCTCTTAGCTTCAACCTTGGGCTTTGATCAAGGCACACAAAAATCAACATCCCCTATACAGGAAATTATAGCATTGCTGGATTCTCATATCCTAGTTAAAGTAATCCTCCTTTATAAACAGTCACCCAACAGTTGTTATAAACAGACGAGATGTCTCTCCTTTAGAGATGACAAATTCTCTCTCATTCAAACCTTTTAGCTTCAATCTTGGGCTTTGAACAAGACACAAATAAACCTTTTAGCTTCAATCTTGGGCTTTGAACAAGACACCAAATACCTTTTTCCTTCCTTAGAATAGGAGGAACTACGATTGCTCTGATTTCCCTGTTTCATTTAAACGGGAATACGTAGGCATAAGATTGCGAAATCTTAGTGAGCATACTAATAAAAAACTCTAGGTCCAGTACCCTCACACATCAATCAAAACCTAGGTCCAGTACCTTGCCAAAAACATCGGGGAAACCCGAACATCAACAAGAACTCACTTACTTACTCATATTTCCCAAGAAACTTTCCCTACCCATTAACGGATAAACACCATCAAGTACAAAGCGAAACCTAAAGCTAACAACATGTGGATAACCACATATAGGATGGGTAATTGACAACTCCCCATTGTATAACCTGACCCCGAACTCCCCTATCTCTTTAAGCGTTTGTTCAGTTAAACATTCGTGTGCAAGGTTAGTTTTAGATAACTTCCCTTTCTCTTCCAGCTTCATGGAATAAATAAGAAATCAGAAAGTAGCACCCCTTTCTCTTCATTGAGAAGAAAAATCGCTCGCTACAGCAACAAAGGCGACTCTGCTAGGGAGTCATTTTATTTGTTTAGGACTAGCATTATAGCTCCTAAGAGGTCTAGGATGTTAGTTTTAGGAATAAATATATATCGCTTTTCCTAGTTGATATCCGTGTTTATTTTTCTGCTAATGGGACTGCGGGTGATGCCGCATCTAGAAAGTTTGAGTGATACCTAAGATAAGTGATGGAATTAGACGGGTAATCTTACAGGGAGTGACTCCCGAATAAGCGACCCCGGTAGACCATCGAATCAGTGGAGATACCCTTTGCAGATTTAATGTTTAAACGACTTCGATTGTTGAAAGCAGATTGTTCGATTATGGTATCCATGAAACTGAGGATTTAGTAGGCTGAGACCATGTTACTATTTTGTAGTGCGGAAGCTATCGGAAATAGTTGTCACGCGATAATACCCTCATTTGAGATTACTCTAAGATACTACAGCTCACTCGGGTGAACCAGCCTGCTATTGTTATCCCAAGGGGGTCAATGATTTTGAGGACAGGTACAAAAATTCGCCAGTACAACCTTTGGGGATGGGTAGAGCCATGACTTCATGACACTGAACCTTTGACCCCATGTTTTTTCTATGTTTTTGTGTGTTGCGTCTATGCATTCATTTCATTAAAAAACTTTAAACAAAGAAAAATTTTCTCTTCTAGTCTCTCTTTTTCAAATTATACTAAGACAATAATTGCAAATGTCAGAGAGAAAGATTGCGTTATGGATTTCGGTAGAAGGAAAACTCACAAGTACACCTTCAAGGTTCCAAAACTAGAGGATTTAAGAGGGTTGGCAAGGATGATCACTAACCCTGATGCTTTCAGAGCTAAGTACAGAGGACTGATGTCTCTGTTAAGGGTCCATGTAATTGAAGGAATCATGTATACGCTAATTTAGTTCTACGATCCGTTCTATCACTGTTTCACATTCTCGGATTATCAGCTAGCACCAACACTGGAGGAGTACTCTCACCTGACTGATTTACCCATCCCTGACCAAGCTCCCTTTTCTGGACTGAAAGAAATTCCAAAGGATCAAATCATTGCAAGAGCAATCTATTTGGATGAGTCAGAAGTTAAGACTCACATGACGATTAAGGGTGGAATCCAAGGTTTACCAGCCAAATTTTTGGAAAGGAAGGCTCTGTACTTTGCTAGTATAGGGAACATGACTGCTTTCGAGAGCGTCTTTGTTTTACTCACATACGGGTTATTCCTTTTTCCCAACATTGATAACTTCATTGATATCAATACCATTAAGATATTTCTGATTGAAAACCCTGTACCGACCTTGCTCGCAGATGCTTATCATTCTATACACTTAAGGAATTTGTACAGTGGAGGAACGATCACATATTGTGTACCCCTGCTATACAAATGGTTCACTTCCCATTTACCAAAGTCTGATGCTTTCTGGGATCATAAGAGTACTCTACGTTGGTCACAGAGAATCATGTCTCTTACCAACTCTGACATGGATTGGTACAATCGGATCTATGACGGGGTAAGAATCATTGACCGTTGTGGAAACTTCCCTAATGCACCCCTCATAGGAACTAAAGGAGTAATTAACTATCATCTAGTTTTAGTTCGTCGTCAATTCGGATACCCGATGAGGCATGTCCCGCGTAATGCTCATCTGGAAGGTCTTTTCTTCAAGGAAGGAGAAAATGACAGGGCACTAAAGACAGAAATAGTGCATGCCTGGAAACATGTTCATAGGAAAGGAAGAGAGTCTTTAGGAAAACCAGACTGTGTCTCTGTGGAACCTTATCTCCACTGGGTACAAACTAGAGCTCTCAAGCTGAGGATGCCTTACCCTCGTCAAGAAGTTCTTCCGATAAAGGAATTTGTCCTTTATTTTATGTCAGATACGGAAAAACTTCAGGTCACTCTCAACAAAGTTCAACGGGAAAAGAAATCTTGGAAGAACAAGTACCGCATTCTCAGTGTGGAGTGTACCAAAATACAGCAACTGTTAAAAGAAAAAGATGCTCTGATCGAGATTTTAGAGCAACATGTTGTAGAAAGTCAAGAAGACCAAAGGAATTTGCTCGCTCCTTTCGCTTGGCAAAAGGATGACAACCCGACAACGGCTCAAGAGCCCCGGTCAAAGAAAAGGAAAATACCCGAACCAGCACCTGAGCCCTTCTCAGAGAGGACTCAAGATCCATAACTTTAGACATTTCCTTTTTCAGCACTTCGTAAACTACTGTATTTCCATTTCCGCAATCTTTGAATTCAATAAAATGGGGTTTCCCCACTGTATGATATTTGCAATCCAATTGTTGAAGTTTCTTTTGATTAAAAAATATATCTAATCATTGCATATCATTCATCATTCTCACGTAACGCATTCTTCTTCCCTACGAATCTCACATTTGTGTCTCAATTTTAGAGTCAAACTGTCTCATTCGTACAATACTCGGGACAATCGACAAAAGAAAATGGATGATCTCGAGGAAGAGAACAGAGAGTTGAGAGAAGAAATCAACACTCTGAAAGAAAATCTGAGAAAGCTTCACAATGACATGCAAGCTCTAGCAGCAGCTCAGATACAAAGGAATGTGATCTCAGAGATCACATCAACGCCCATAGTGGAAAAGTATGATCCTCGGTACAACATGCCTAAAGATCGTCCCTGGGGCATGCCACTCAACTATATCCCGGAAGGATATATTCCGCCGATCACGGAAGATCTGAAAACTGCAGCAGGAGCCGCTGGGCCTGAAGGTTACAAACTTCAGGAAAGCGAAGATGCAAGGGGCATGACAGCAACTCCTGAAGGTTACAAACTTCGGGAGAGGGAAGCACCAAGAGTCACTGTCGTAATGACTATACCACCACCCGTGGTACACACTGGCCTGGAAGGGCAGATTGCACAGATACCTTCTGGTGGAAACGAAAGTATGTATGACAAAATGAATGAGTTCCAGGAGCAATTCTTGGAGATGTGGAAGAAACTGCATGCCATTCGCGGTCAGGATCTATTCGGAAAGGACGCCGCAGACCTTTGTTTAGTCCCCAATGTGAAAATTCTGCACAAATTCAAGGTGCCCTAATTTGAGAAATACAAGGGAAACGCTTGCCCTCAAAGTCATTTGGTGATGTACACTCAAAAGATGTCAACTCAGACAGAGAACCAACAGCTACTGATCCACTATTTCCAATATAGTTTAACCGGTGCCGCACTCAAATGGTACATGGGTTTAAACCGCACTAAGATCGTCACTTTCAGAGATCTTGGCGCTGGCTTTGTTCAACAATATAAGTATAACCTGGACATGGCACCGGACAGAGATCAACTCAGAGCAATGTCACAGAAGGACAAGGAAACCTTTAAGGAATATGCTCAGAGATGGCGTGAAATTGCCGCCTAGATTTGTCCACCTCTTGAGGAAAATGAGATGACAAAGATCTTCTTGAAAACCTTGAGCTCATTTTACTACGACATAATGGTCGCTAGTGCGCCCAGCGACTTTACTGAGATGGTGGGCATGGGAGTTCGTCTTGAGGAAGCAGTCCGAGAAGGACGTCTGGTCAAAGAGGCTGAACCATCAAGCAGTACCAAAAGATACGATAGTGCTCTCCCTAAGAAAAAAGAGCAGGATATTGGTAATATCTCTCTTGAAAAGCAGAGGCGACGGTACCAACCAGTAGCATCTGTAACTCCTGCTATCAATCCTGCGCCTGTCTCAACGTATCAACCTCAAGTTGCTCAGAGCCAACCGAATCAACAACAATATCAGCAAAGGACACAACAGCCTCTTCAGCAGGCTCGTCCTCAGTACAACAACAATCGTACAACGCGACCACCAGGGTTCGACCCTATACCAATGTTGTACACGTAACTATTTCCATTGCTACTAGTCTAGGGGCACGTTCAAACCAGGGCTCCTCTTGCGATACCGGAGAATCCGCCTTTTTGGTTCAAAGCGGATCAGACTTGCCCTTACCATCAAGGAGGACTGGGGCACAACATTGAAAATTGTCTCAGCTTCAAATCCAATGTGCAGAAGCTTGTCAGGAACGGGGTCTTATCCTTCAAGGATACAAATCCAAATGTTCAGACGAACCCGTTGCCTCAACACGAGAAATTTGCGGTAAATTTGATAGAGGAAGAGTCTAAGCACAACTATCAAATTCACGATGTACTCTTATTGGAAACCAACCTGGTCAAGATGCATTGCAAACAGAGCGGATACGGGCATGTACCATCTCACAACTATCACCAGTGTGATATCTGCTCTAAAGAAAATCAAGGATGTTCTGTGGTGCAATCAGCTCTACAGGAGTAGATGGATCTCGCGCGGATCCAAGATCACCGAATTCGTGAGGTCAACATGACTTATACAAATTCCAACATCATTCAGAACCACAACATCCGTGCGATGAATGTCAACTTGGCAGCAATGCACTCAAGGCAAAGCCAACATCATGATCTGCCACGGCACGATTATGATTCCTGTGTGATTTGCTCGATAAACAATCAGGGATGCTCTTTTGTACAAGAGGCCCTCCAGCGTCAGATGGATCTTGGATGGATTCAGGATTACCGCGACAGAAGTCATTATCAAGTGAATATGATTCAAATCTTTGATATTCGCTTGATGAATACCAGCTTGGTGGAATTACACGCTACACAAGTCCAGCTCGGTTTCCTGACTTCACATGATTATCAGAACTATAAAGTGTGTCGTGAGAGTGACCAAGGATGTGCACTCGTTCAAAGAACACTGCAACACTTATTGAACCACTGGTGGCTTCCGATCTATCTAGGTGAAGACACACAACAAGTCAGTATGATTAACAGAAACCCTACTAGGCATCAAAGTTAGGATGTTAGGTCAATAGAGACAGATCTAGTAAGGTTACACTGCATATAAAGCAGACGTGGCCGGGTGCCACCACACAACTCTGAGCGCTGCAGAGTTTGCTCTGAAGATAACCAAGGGTGCTACCTCGTACGAGCATCCCTTCAAGGTCAGTTGGACCACAAGGAGATTCAACCATGGTCAAGCTCTGGTTCAATGTCAGGCTATCATCAAGGCAAAGATGTTGTTTTAGTACCTAAACGAGAAGTGGCCAAAGATGTGTGTGCCATAATCCCTCTACTCCATGAATCGAGAGTTCCTCGATAGTGGAGGGATTCTCAACCTCGAACCAATTGAGGCCGGTTACGATGGTCAGAAAAATCAAAAGGCTCATGCAGTTATCTATCTGCCGGGACCAGAACCCTACAAGTCCGATAAAGTTATCCCTTACAAATACGGTACAACAACAATTGAGAATGGAAAAGAAGTTCCATTACCCTCCGTCGTGAATATTGGAGACATTAGTCGAGTAACACGGAGCGGTCGAATCTTCAACCGAGGAGTTGGAGAACCTACCAGAGAAAAGGAACCCCAAACAGAAGGCCCGAATCAACCAGTTGGTCAGTCCAGTAATCCCGACCTTTCAAAGAACAATGATGAGATGCTGAAGCTCATCCAGAAGAGTGAATACAACATTGTTGATCAACTGTTACAAACTCCTTCCAAAATCGCACTGTTATCTCTTTTAATCAGTTCCAAAGCTCACAAAGAGGCTCTACAGAAAGTCTTAGAGCAAGCCTTTGTGGAATAAGATGTAACAATAAGACAGTTCGACAACATCATCTCCAACATCACTTCCTGCAACAACTTAGGATTCAGTGATGAGGAACTGCCAGAAGAGGGCCAAAATCACAACATGGCACTTAATATTACAGTCAACTGTCAGGATGATGATTTAGCCAGCGTACTGGTAGACACTGGATCAGCTCTAAATGTTATGCCAAAATCTAATCTAATGTGGCTATCATTTCGAGGATCTCCGATGAAGGGCAGTGAGGTCATCGTCAAAGCATTTGACGGATCCCAAAAAACAGTTATCGGCGAAATCGACCTTACCATAACTATTGGTCCTCACACTTTCCAAGTCACTTTCCAGGTCATGGACATCCAGGTGGCGTATAACTGTTTGTTAGGAAGACCTTGGATACACGAGGCTGGGGCAGTCACTTTGACACTTCATTAGAAGCTGAAGTTCGTCAAGAATAACCAACTAGTCACAGTCTGCGGAGAGCAAGCCCTGATCGTGACTAACTTATCATCGTCCACTTGTGTAGAACCAGAGGAGGTTATTGGAACCCAGTTCCAAGCACTTTCGGTGAGCAATGAGAACCAATCAGAGAAAGGAACGTTGATTTCCTCGTGCAGAGATGCTCTCGAAGTAATAAAAAGTAACAATACAAAAGGATGGGGACAGCTTGTCATTCCTACTGACAACAAGACAAAGAAAGGTATTGGTTTTTCCTCAACCTGTACCCAGACTGCTACTAACAATGAAAGTCTTCATCCCATTCAGAACTTCTTCCACAGTGGAGGTTTTCTTCACCCAGTGTCTCAAGAAGTCCATACCATCAATGAGGGTGATTCCTCTGATACAGATGAAGAGTGGAAGTCCTATCTCAACAAAGACGGTTATATGTCTCAGGGAGAGGTGCCTACGCCATTTTTCTATCCCGCACATAGTCTGAGATATATACCAAGGTCAGACGTCAAAATGATATACGGAGATTGTGATCCGAAAGGATGTCGTGCTCCACCAAACTCATTAGAGGAGGATACTCTGATGAAAGATAACTTTGACCACGACTATTATGGCCCAATGGATGGCCTGCCTATCCAGCAGCCGTACCCAGGAGACTTAGGGCAAAAGAGTCAGCCCAACGATGCATATCAAATAAGCATTATTGAAAAGAATATATGTGTCCCCACCAAATCATGGGATCATTACTCAGGGCATTCTGAAGATATCCAGTATAACGATGAATTTGCAAAGAACGCAGGATAAGAGTTCCTTAACTATGCTTTTCCCGAGGTCAACGTCATCGAAAGGGATGACTCTTCCAGTTCCAGGAAGTGTGGGACACCTTAGGACAACCGAGTGGCAAATACCACTTCATGGTCAAGTACACCGCTCCTAAAAGCTCTCGTATCAGGCTCGAAGACATCCAGTCCACCGGATAGGGAGATTTTCCTGAGAGTACAAACATTGTGCAAGATACAACAGAAGAATCCTCCTACGACAACTCTGTCTGGGAGACAGATTCCAACGATCCTGCTCCACCAGAAATCAGTGTTATTTATGAAGACAAATCAAGAAGGAAGGTACCCGACTTTGTGATTCACCGAGGAGTTCGCCGCCAATGGGTTGCTGTCGATGTCCCGAAAGTCGTTCATAAGTCTAAGTAATTGCCATCTTTGTCTTAACCTTTCACCCTGCCCAGGTGAAACGGGTGTTTTGATAGGGCTCACTTTCTATAAATGTACCTCTTCGCTTTGCCCAAAGCGACAAAGTTTTGTTTTATAGGGATGTAGTTTCAAGAATCGACCAAATCATAAATAAAATAACGTCATTCTGTAATTTCCGCATTTATTGTTGTTTTCGCTTTTCGCTTTTTCAGAAAATGGTAATCCTAAAAACAACTCAAATAATAAAAACAAACAGTTTTCAGAAAATACACTGCACACACTCTTGCATTCTCTCTATCTCTTCTAAAATAAATCATCACGTCATGTAGATTGCTTGTTTTAAACCCCATTGAAACATACAATCCAATGCCTTCTCCCAACTTTGAATTCCCGGTATTTGAGGCTGAAGAAGAAAATGACGAAGAAATTCCAGAGGAGATCTCCCGATTACTCAGACAAGAGGAAAGGTCCATTAAACCTCACAAAGAGCCGCTAGAAACGGTCAACTTGGGTTCAGAAGAAGAGAGCAAAGAAGTCAAGAATGGGGCACTGCTCAGTCCAACTGTCAAAGAAAGTTTGATAAAGCTTCTTAAAGAATTTCCCGATGTATTCGCTTGGTCCTATCAGGACACGCCAGGGTTGGACACCAGCATCATGGAACATCATTTACCGTTAAGATCAGAATGTCCGCCGGTAAAACAAAAGCTGAGACGGACTCACCCAGACATGGCCATCAAAATCAAAGAGGAAGTACATAAATAGATTGACGCGGGTTTTCTCGCCACATCAGAATATCCTCAATGGCTAGCCAACATAGTGCCAGTTTCGAAAAAGGACGAAAAAGTTAGAATGTGTGTAAACTACATGGATCTGAACAAAGCAAGTCCAAAGGATGACTTTCCCTTACCACACATTGACATGCTGGTAGACAGTACAACAAAGTTCAAACTCTTCTCCTTCATGGATGGATTCTCGGGAAATAATCAGATAAAAATGGCGCTGAAAGACATGGAGAAAACTTCGTTCATCACCCCATGGGGCACTTTTTGTTACAAGGTAATGTCGTTCGGTTTGAAGAACGCCGAGGTAACCTATCAAAGGGCCATGACAACTCTGTTCCACGACATGATACACAAAGAAATCGAAGTGTATGTCGATGATGTGATTGCCAAATCTAAGACAGAAGAGGAGCATGTGACCCACCTGTCAAAGTTATTCGAGCGGTTGAGAAAGTACAAACTCCGCTTAAATCCCAATAAGTGCACATTCGGTGTCCGTTCAGGGAAACTTTTAGGGTTCGTCGTCAGCCAAAAAGGAATTGAGGTTGATCCTGACAAGGTCAAGGCCATTCAAGAAATGCATTCTCCAAAAACTGAAAAACAAGTCAGGGGATTCCTGGGACGTTTGAATTACATTTCCAGCTTTATATTCCTCATGACAACGACATGCGCACCAATCTTCAAATTACTCAAAAAGAATCATGACTGCGTTTGGATGAAAGAATGTCAAACTGCCTTCGACAGTATCAAGGAATATCTGTTGAATCCACTGATCCTGTCACCTCCAGTGGAGGGAAGACCGCTGATCATCTATTTAACGGTTTTGGAAGACTCCATGGGTTGTGTACTTAGCCAATAAGACGAGACAAAAAGAAAAGAGTCTGCCATCTACTATTTGAGCAAGAAATTTACCGACTGTGAAACTCGGTACACTATGCTCGAGAAAACTTGCTGCACTCTGGCTTGGGCAGCCAAACTTCTTCGTCAGTATATGATTTGTCACACTACTTGGTTAATCTCCGAAATGGATCTGATCAAGTACGTCTTTGAAAAGCCTACTCTCACGAGAAGGATAGCCCGTTGGCAGATGTTGTTATCAGAATACGACATCGAGTACCATGCTCATAAAGTCGTCAAAGGAAGTATTTTATCCGGTCATTTGGCTCATCAACCGATTGACGATCAGGAATCAGTCAGATTTGACTTCCCAGACAAAGATGTTATGTACTTGAAAATGAAAGATTGTGATAAACCGCTACCAAGTGAAGGGCCAGAACCAGGTTCCCAATGGGGACTTATCTTTGACGGAGCTGTCAATCATTATGGAAATGGAATTAGGGAAATCATAATAACACCTCATGGTACCCACATTCCTTTCAAAGAGGCGATCGACTTAAGGATCAAGAACTTGGATGTATATGGTGACTCAGCCCTGGTTATCAATCAGATCAAAGGAGATTAGAACACATACTAATCAGGATTGATTCCTTACAAAGACTATGCGAGAAGGTTGTTACCATTCTTCAACAGAATCGAGTTTCATCACATCCCTCGTGAAGAGAATCACATGGTTGATGCACTAGCCACTCTCTCTTCCATGATTAGTGTAGGTCAATGGAACGACGTACCTAAGATTGACATAATGTGCCTTGAAAGACCTGCTTACATCTTCGCGATTGAAGCAGTCATAGATGATAAACCTTGGTATCACTACATCAAATGCTTCCTTCAGAAACAAGAATACCCACCTGGGGCATCCAAAAAAGACAGAAAAACCCTCAGAAGGCTAGCAAGCAGCTTCTTCCTGAGCGGTGATACACTCTATAAGAGAAACTTTGACATGGTCTTGCTCCGATGTGTAGACAGACCAAAAGCAAACATGCTGATAAAAGAAAATCATGAAGGATCCTTTGGCACTCATGCCAACGGACATACAATGGCGAGAAAAATTCTAAGAGCGGGGTATTACTGGTTGACCATGGAATCCGACTGCTACAAGTACATGAGGAGGTGTCACAAGTGTCAGATATACTCAGACAAAATCCATGTATCGCCTACACATCTCAAAGTTCTTTCTTCCCCATGGCCTTTTTCCATATGGGGAATCGACATGATTGGTATGATCGAACCCAAAGCTTCAAACGGACATCGGTTCATCCTGGTAGCCATTGATTACTTCACCAAGTGGGTCGAAGTAGCGTCATACGCCAATGTAACACGACAAGTGGTGGTCCGATTTATCAAAAACAATCTCATCTGCCGTTATGGTGTTCCAAGCCAGATCATTACTGATAATGGATCCAACTTGAACAACAACATGATAAAAGAGTTGTGCGCTGAGTTCAAAATTGAACACCATAACTCATCTCCCTACCGACCCAAGATGAACGGAGCGGTAGAAGCGACTAACAAGAACATCAAGAAGATCGTTCAAAAGATGGTTGTAACCTACAAAGACTGGCATGAGATGCTACCCTTTGCTCTTCACGGTTATCGCACATATGTCCACACTTCAACAGGGGCAACCCCTTTCTCTCTAGTATATGGCATGGAAGCAGTGCTTCCCATAGAAGTAGAGATCCCGTCAATTAGGGTATTGATGGAAGCTAAGCTAACAGAAGCTGAATGGTGTCAAAGTCGACACGATGAACTGAACCTAATCGAAGAAAAGAGAATAACGGTTCTATGCCACGGTCAGCTGTATCAGCAAAGAATGAAGAGGGCATTTGACAAAAAGGCCTGACCTCGCCTCTTCAGAAAAGGAGACCTCGTGCTCAAGAAGATACAATCATTCCTCACAGATTCTCGAGGCAAATGGACTCCGAATTACGACGGCCCCTATGTGGTCAAGAAAGCTTTCTCAGGCGGTGCCTTGAGACTCGCAACCATGGATGGAGAGGAATTTGCCTACCCCACAAATGTTGACGTAGTCAAGAAATACTTTGCCTAAATAAAAAAAACGTCTCGGTGGATTGAAAACCCGAAAGGGCGGTCCAGGCAAAAATTAGAGACATAATCAAAAATCATCCCGATGGATTGGAAATCTCAAAGTACAGTCCAGGCAAAAGTTAGGGACACATGGCACGTAACTACGTCCAGCAAAGGGACAAATCCCCCAGCAGCAGTCATGCCATCCATCAGGAAAACTCCAGTCAAGGTCATCTTCGACGGAAGCTCAGGATGCCCGAAATTCAAAGTTGGTAGAAGGATAGCGGTCGTTATGTTTCAATGTAGCCTTTTTCCCTTAAATTACCATTTTCTAGCTTTGTAAATACTCTATGGGATCACGCACTTGGCTGATTTCCATCCTATCAATAAAATTTGAGCCCTAGTGTTTTTACTTGCAATTATTATTTGTTTTAATTTTACAGAATGACATTTTAATATGATCAGCAATTCTTGAAATAAAACAAAAATGAATTTACTTGTCAAACTTTTTCTGCTTTTAAAATAAAGATGGCAATTCCTTTTGACTGTTGAACATCAAAAGAACATCGATCACTTCTCCAAAGGTGATTAAGCTTCGAGGTGCAGAATTAAGGTACTCCTTCTAAACCAGTGCGCCTGAATGGAGGATCAGCTGTGTCAGATGCGAATATTCCGTCCGACATCCCCGACAGAGTTCTTATCTCCTAAGTCCGACCAACGTTGCATTTTTCCCCACAGGGATTATCTCTCCTAAGCAAGGCAGAATTGGTATTTCAGACCTAATGGTACTTCCTCGTTTCCCAGCAGTGGCCGAGTATCCAGTTGTGTTCATCTATTAGTCTGTATGTCACGTCAGTTTTGTCAGCATAAACATACGTACATCATGCATTATTTATTTGCATTCATATTCATATTGTATCACTATCACTCTAGTCGGTCTTATCCTCTAGTGATAAAAGTCCTCTCAATCGAGTTGTCAGTTCTTTCCTCGTCAGGAAGCGAATCATTTAAGCAATCTCTCCCCCAGTTTATTTCTGGGTTGGAGCCGGTCCTCGACCACTTTGATAACTTGAACCTCTGAAAAGCAAGAAGGCATTCGACAAACGTTACTCTTCGCCATTGAAGATGTTATCTTCGCTTTCCCGGATTAAGGAAAATCCCCAGAGAAAGCCTCTTAATCAAAGATTCGGCAATACAGCAGTTTTTCTCCAGAAAATTCGCTGACGAAAAGGTCACCAGCACCTCCAAATTGGATTACATCACATGCCATTTCTTCGAGAAGTTCTCGAGGAAAAGTGTGATGTAATATCCCCAAGCAGGAAACAGCCACTCAAGAGACTCGTTTTCCCCGGTAGAGTCGACAAATGGCGTCTCCAGCGGAGAAGTTTGCGCACCTCTACAACTCAGACGAATGGGTTCCCCAGCAAGTCTGACATCAAAAATTTTCCCATCAAATGGCATCTCCCCATGAACTCGGTGAGAAGTTTGATGAAAACCGCTACAAATAGCGTCCCTTGTCAAGAAAGTTTATTGACAAAAGAAACTGAGACCAGTTCCGTGGCTGAAGACCAGGATCAGGGGGAAGTTTATATCAGAAACTGAGACCAGTTCTGTGGCTGAAGACCAGGATCGAGGGGAAGTTTATATCAGAAACTGAGACCAGTTCCGTGGCTGAAGACCAGGATCGAGGGGAAGTTTATATCAGAAACTGAGACCAGTTCCGTGACTGAAGACCAGGATTGAGGGGAAGTTTTACCTTTTTCTAAGAATCATTGCTTAGCAAAAGAAGATGGATGAGCAAACTGTCGTTCATAAAATTTTAGGTATTCCTATATTTAATCCTCTTGCACCCTAAATGCCCGAATACCTTCTCCATTCACATCTTCGGGTCCAAAAAGATTAAATAAGGGCATCTGTCATACCCCAAATTTTGACCACCAGGATTTCCCATCATTGTGCAAATCATTACCACAATATGGATGAACCATCATGCCTCATCAATATCCTCAGAGATGTTTGAGCATTCACCACATCAAGAATCAAGCACAATGTTGCAACATTCCAAATGGATCAAGCCTCAAGATCGCCAGTGTCACCAAATTAGGGTTTTGGTCGATTGAGGCCTCCAGATGGAAATTTTCCTTTGGGCATGAGCCAATTCTTCGAGGCACAACCCAAGATACTCCAAGGGAACTCATGGACCCAATCATCAAGTCAATTTAAACTGTATTGTGGGAAGCTGCTTTCATATATATATAATTGTATTATGGGAAGCTGCTCCCCTGTAAGTCTTCTTTCATATCTTTTTAAATACTTGTCATATATCAACTGTATATATACTAGTATAGCTATCTAGATCCCCATAGGATTTCCAGATACAGTCTTGCCTTCTCTTGGGCTTAAACAATATGGAACAAAGAGAAATGTAGTATTCTCGGTGAACCTTTTCTCAGTCTGTCACTATTAGAACTTGTCAAAGAAATTCAATTTCCCTAGAAAAGATTAATTCCCGGTGAAACTTCTCTTGAATTTCTTCAAACCCTAGAACTGTTCACTAAAGAAAAGATTATTCTCGGTGAAACTTTTCTAGAACTCTTCTTAAGTTTGGACCCACGGGCATCCTAAAAGCATCCCTACCTCCTCTTGGGCTTTATACAAGGACCCTCCGGCTTCTTAGAAGTTCTCATGCTTTCTCTTGGGCTTAATACAAGGACCCTAAAGACCTCTTAAAGGTATAAGACGGAACTTAATCATCCTTCGCTAGAGCAGTCTTTCCAGTGTCAAATCTCAGACCAATTTAGGGTTGATTTTCATCCCTTAAAATACCCGCCTCCTCTTGGGCATCATACAAAAGATAAAACTCTTCCACACCCGTAGACGTGGACAGTCTAAATCCCCTCTTGAGTCTCAAAGACATTCTCAAGTTCCCTACAAACGTAGGAGAAACCCTGATCATCCGATCAATCCCAAACCAGGGTCAGTTTATCATCAGTATAACACTATCCCAAATCAGAACCTCAAGGTATCTGATACTTCAACTCTTCTGTAATCCTTAGCAAGAGTTTATTCCTCAATTGGACCTTCCTCGGGATCTCAATAGTCCCCAGCAGAAGCTAGGCTCCTCTTAGGCTTTGTATAATGATCTTTACTCAGCACAATCAGCCTCCTCTTGGGCTTTGTACAATGATTCTCCCCAACGGAGCTAACCTTTTCAGACTCTCTTGTTGAGTCAATCAACTTTTCAGACTCTCTTGTTGAGTCCATCAACTTTTCAGACTCTCTTGTTGAGTCAATCAACTTTCAGACTCTCTTGTTGAGTCCATCACCTTTTTGTACTCTCTTGTTGAGTCAACCCTTTTAGCCTCAAACTTGGGCTTTGTACAAGACAGATAAAAACACTATCTTGTTGAGTCAATCTTTTCCAGCCTCCCATTTGGCTTGGTATAAAGAGTTCCCCTAGTAGAATTTAGTCTCCCTTTAAGCTGTGTGGAATGATTTCTCCAGCTTGTTCAGCCACAATCTTGGGCTTTGTACAAGACATAAATCTTCTTAACTTTCTCTTAAGCTTGGGACAAACATCTTCCCCAGCAGAGTCAATTCCTCCCAGCTTTCTTCTAGGCTTTGAGAAATACTCTCCACCAGAGTTAAACTTATTTTAGTCTCAATCTTGGGCTTTGTACAAGACACTTAAAAAGTCCTCAGCCGACTCAGTTAAATTTCCATTTTCAGCCTCAATCTTGGGCTTTGTACAAGACACATACAAACCTCCCTGGCGGAGTTAAAACCCCTTTTCTAGCCTTAATCTTGGGCTTTGTACAAGACAGACAGAATATTTTCCCCGGAAAAGTCAAACTTTTAGCCTCCTCTTAGGCTTTGTATAATGATATCCCCAAAGAGTCAGTCTCTTTTGCCTCAATCTTGGGCTTTGTACAAGACATATAAACACTCTCTTGTTGAGTCAGTCATTTCCAGCCTCCTCTTAGGCTTTGTATAACGACTTCCCTAACGGAGTCAACCAACCTCTTAACTTCAACCTTGGGCTTTGATCAAGGCACACAAAAATAACATCCCCTATAAAGGAAATTATGGCATTGTTGGATTCTCATATCCCAGTTAAAGTAATCCTCCTTTATAAATAGTCACCTAACAGTTGTGATAAACAGACGAGATGTCTCTCCTTTAGAGATGACAAATTCTCTCTCATTCAAACCTTTTAGCTTCAATCTTGGGCTTTGAACAAGACACAAATAAACCTTTTAGCTTCAATCTTGGGCTTTGAACAAGACACCAAATATCTTTTTCCTCCCTTAGAATAGGAGGAACTACGCTTGCTCTGATTTCCCTGTTTCGTTTAAACGGGAATACGTAGGTATAAGATTGCGAAATCTTAGCGAGCATACTAATCAAAAACTCTAGATCCAGTACCCTCACACATCAATCAAAACCTAGGTCCAGTACCTTGCCAAAAACATCGGGGAACCCGAACATCAACAAGAACTCACTCACTCACTCATATTTCCCAAGAAACTTTCCCAACCCATTAATGGATAAATACCATCAAGTAAAAAGCGAAACCTAAAGCTAACAACCTGTGGATAACCACATATAGGATGGGTAATTGACAACTCCCCATTGTATAACCTGACCCCGAACTCCCCAATCTCTTTAAGCGTTTGTTCAGTTAAACATTCGCGTGCAAGGCTAGTTTTAGATAGCTTCCCTTTCCCTTCCAGCTTCATGGGATAAATAAGAAATCAGAAAGTAGCACCCCCCTTCTCTTCATTGAGAAGAAAACCCAAAAACCAGCAATATGGTGGTCGCGTCACCGACAAAAATCGCTCGCTACACAAACTAACAATCAACACAATGCTAAAAAGCTAAGATGCAAATGAATATCAAATCACAAAACATTTTCAAAAGCTTGCTCAATGATAAATGAACATCTAAGATTGAAGATTTGAAATAGGTTTTGTCAAGACCAACAAATAAACAACCAAAGACAACCAAAAATAGAGAATCCAAACTAGTTCACAAACATAGATTAGATGAAATACAATAGGTATCAAAAGATTACATCCAAATCCAACAAGAGATTGAAGCTCTTACCTTCTCCCCCTTGGGATTTGAGTTTCTATGCTGAAAATTACAAGTTATGATCTTTCTATCAAGTTTCTATCTTGATATTAACCTAAAAAGTGTGAAAAATCTATTTATACACATTTAGGAATTTTCATGTTCGCAAAGCGAACCATTTATTCGCACAGCGAATGAAGAAAAATGGCACTTCAGGTGCCTCTGAATAGTTAAACCACCCCATAAATTCTCGTGAGTTCGCAATGCGAAGGATCACTCGCAAAGCGAACACTCGCTTTCCCGTTCGCAAAGCGAACTTTAGTGCTTTTTGCCCTTGCCAAATTCTGGGACCATTCGCTAGAGATCTCGCTAGCCTTCGCAAAGTGAAACTTCGCTAACTAATTCGCAAAGAGAATTTTTTGAAGTTCTCCCCTATTCTTTGACAGCTTGCACCACTTTCTTGTGTCTTACAACTTTGATCATTTATGCCTTTTACTGCACAATAACACACACATTACAAGCACCAAAGGTATATTCACGATGTTAGAAGAACAACAACAATCATTAGTAAAACTAATGAAAACATGAGAAAAGAGAAGAAAAAGTGCAAAGAAAGATATGTCATTTTTAGGTAAAATCTGCACCTAACAAAACCCTCCGGTCTGATGATGCTCAGGGCGACCTGCAGTCTGCCCTCTCCGGCGTAAGGGGTCGTCTCCTCGACCCTTTGTGTTTCCCGGGCATCCTGCCTGGGGGGGTCATTCCTCCTCGTATACTGCTTGAGGTGCCCCCTCTTTGATCAGAATTTCTATTGCATTCTTGAGATGGATGCAGTCCTCGGTGACATGCCATGGCTCCTATGGAACCTGTATTATTTAGACTTGTCAACGTTGCCTTTGGGGGGTCTCGGCTTCGGAAAGCAAACACCTCCTTTCTGGAATTCCGAGTTGGCACACTCGGACAAAATTCGCTCGCGGGGAGCAGTGAGTGGTGTGTACTCCGTGAACTGGCCAGCTGGACCTCTCGATTTGTGAGAGTCCCTGGGGCGGTCCTCTCTTCTTCTATGACAACCTCGTCGGGGAGTGGTAGAGTCTTCTTGCCTGGAGTTTCGGGGGCCTTCTTGGTGCCTCGAGTCGCGGGCACAGTGGGCAGCCTCGGTCTCCTCGTACTGAATGTACGCTTGGGTCTGGTAGAGGAGCTCTTCCAAGTTCCGGGGTTTCTGGATGGCCACAGCCTTGGCTAACTCAGTGCGAGGTCGTAATCCTCGCTCGATCAGGAACTTCTTCATGTCGTCGGTAGTGGCTACCTCGACGGCTTCCCGATTGAATCTCTCGATGTAATCTCGGAGAGATTCGTCTCTCCCTTGAAGGATGGCTTCCAGGGAGGCCACCATCTTCGAGTGGCGTCGAGATGCGGTAAAATTCCTGGAGAACTGCCTCTTCAATTGCTTCCAAGCAGTGATGGACTCTGGTGCGAGGCTTTTGTACCACGCCATGGCACCTTTTCGGATGGTGGTTGGGAAGAGCCTGCACTTAATAGCTCCCCGGACATTCCTGTAGTCGAGCATAGCCTCGAAACTCTCAACGTGGTCATCTGGGTCAGTAGTGTCATCGTACATCCCCATATGTGGGGGCTTCTCCATCCCAACGGGTATGGGCGTATCCATAATCTCTTTGGACAGGGGGGTATGTTGGCCATCTTCGTCACTCCTAACCGGTGACTGCGAAGGGGAGTGATCACCATGACCGTGCTTGGGTCGTCGGGAGGGGCTCCTTGGACGGCCCTTCGGCTTTTCGCCGTCAGCTTTGCTCCTCTTTTGGATAGGGGAACGTCGTTGTTCCTTCCGAGGAGGTGAATGATTGCGCTTCTGAGCGACCACGAGCTGGGGTCGTTCCAGGTGCGGGCGGCGTCTCGCAGGTTGGGGGGAAAGGCTCTGAGAGTCGTCTTGTCCTGTCTTCCGCGGGGGAGGAGAAAGACTGTGAAAGGTGGGGCGACGATGTCTCCGAGGGGGAGAGCGTCGTTGTCGCCCCTTTTCGATCGCTTTAATCTGCAAGTTCTGCTGGGAGATCAACATGTTTGTCTGATTGACTAGTGCAAACAGGACCACCGTGTTCGGGTCAGCATTTGGTGGCGCGGGGACAGGCTGGTAGACATCTGGGGTGTTGTCGTGTTGGGCGGCGTTGTATGCCGCGTCGGAGGAGGAGGGGGGCAGTACGCGCATCCCTCTCGTCACCTTCTTCGACGTTGACGACCACATTGTCCTTGTGGTCGTCTCCGTTGTTGAACTGCGCAAAGGCGGTGTCCGGAGTCTTGGCCTCAGGTTGGGTGCTGGCCATGGTTGTCAGAAAACGGAAGTTGCTTTTTTTTTACGAGGAGAAAACGGGGAAGCAAAGGATTCCCACAGACGGCACCACTGATCGTACCCAATCAGAAAGGAGATTAGTGGCCAATAAACGTCGTAAGCTCCGCTACTCCGGTGGTGATGAGACGGTGGGGGTGTACCTGCAAGGTACTCTGATGCCAAAGTTAGGAAGGGAGTAAGCAAGTACAGAAAGTGAGTGAGAGAATAGGATAGAATACCTGGCCCTCTCGTGAGAGAGGGTATTTATATTGTGCCCCCAGCGCTGGGCCAACAGTCGTCTGCACTGGTTTGGATTGCTAGGCCCAATGCAGATAACTGCCAGGGCTTACGTGGCGTAGGGAAGACCAGCACGTGGTCTTCGCCCTGGAGTAATTGTCCCGAGGTTTCCGGAGAGTGGGCAGACCGACTCTTTCGGAGGTGGGTAGTTACCTGATGACGTGTCCCCGCAGGAGGAGCACGTGGAGAACGTGGGGAAGAGAGTCGTGACCTCTCCTCGTGTCCTGAAGTCCCTTCTCGACACCAATGTGATCTGAGTGTGCTCAACAAGAGAGGATTGGGCCGTTTAGTATTGGGTTTAGCCTGCCCGACTGATGGGCAGGCGCTGGCCCAGTCCATAACAGATGTTGTACAAGAAGGTATAGAAAAAGAGACTTTCTGAAAGACACTTCTGGGAGGGCCATTGCAGATGTCTTACTGAGGCACAAACGACATTGCAGTATAGGAGATAGTGAAGGAATAGAGGGTTTAACATACCTAATAGTATAGTATTTGTATTAGAAATTATGGATAGTATTATCGTTTGTTACTTTATTATTTTGGATTCTAGATTGATTCATTTATATATGGCATTTTCATCTTATTAGATAAGTATATGGTTTACTCTATAAAAAATTCATTATGATAGTATAGTTATAGTACATGGTCTATTACATTGGTATATTTCTAAACAAAAATGTCAAAAATTTACTGCCTATATAGTGAATACGAAAGTGTATATACACGGAGATTTATCTCCGAATAAAATTATGTCAAAATGAAGGTGTCTGAGTTAGGAATAGATGAGGTGCATATAGGGTATGAAGTGTATCTCTGAACTAATTTCTGAAAAAAAAAAAAAAGAGGTGTGGCTTATTTACGCATGAATGTAATGTAAATGAGTACATCCGAAAATATACTTTCAGATTCATAAAGACATTTTCGAATTTTCATAATGTTTCTTCACTACTTAGGGTGAGAGAGGTAATGCCCTTCAACTATTAGAGAATTTTACCTGCCACCCCCCCCAATTAAACCGGGCACCCCCCATTTGTAGCGAAATATCATATTTACCCTTTTGAAAATTATGAATTTTGGGGGATGGACCGGAGATTTTGAAAAATACCGGTAATTTCAAAATTACTGGTAAAAATTACCGGGGATTTCAAAATTACCGGTAAAAATTACCAGGAATTTCAAAATTATCGGTAAAACCCCCAAAAAATTTCACACGATACCGGGAATTTGAAATTACCGGTAGTGTAAAAATTTTCAATTTTTTTTTTTTTTTTTTTGAAAATTTTTACACTACCGGGAATTTCAAATACCCCGAAATTTACAGAACATTTCCGGGAATTTGAAATTCCCGGTAGTGTAAAAATTTTCAAAAAAAAAAAAAAAAAAAAATTGAAAATTTTTACACTACCGGTAATTTCAAATTCCCCGAAATTTCACTCAATACCGGAAATTTGAAAATTCCGAGTAGATAAAATTTATTCACTTTCCACCCAAATTTTTAAGGGGCAATGTTGAAATTTGGATAGTTTAGAGGAGTGTCAGGTTTAATTGGGGGGTGCCAGGTAAAATTCTCCAACTATTATCATTATGGGCTTTAGTATTTTGTAGGGACAAATGTTTTAAAAGGTTGTTCATCCAAACTTTGGATTGCTTTTGATGATGAAAGTGGAGCATTTAATTTGCTATCCCCACAATTAAATCTGGCACACCCACATATTTTTAAAATTTCCAAACTACTCGTTGATAAATTTTAGGAAAAAATGCGAACGAAATTTTCTATAAATAATTTTAAATTTTCAGTAACAGGCCAAATTTTCGGTATTTTATTTTTAAATTGCTGATACAAATTTTTTATCTCTGACACACCCAAATATTTTTAAAATTTCCAAACTGCTCGTTGATAAATTTTAGTAAAAAATGCGAACGAAATTTTTGATAGATAATTTTAAATTTCCAGTAAGAGGCCAAATTTTCGGTATTTCATTTTTAAATTGCTGATACAAATTTTTTATCGATTTTTTTAAAGCGTTGTAGTTTATCAGAAATTTCGAAAAAATACTTTAGTTTACCAAAATTTTCAAAAAATGTGGCAATTTATCGTAAATTTTGAAATATCCGATAGTTTATAAAAATTTCAAAATTTTCAAATAATAAAATTTCTTTGAAAATTCTAGTTTTTTTTTTTAAAATTTCCAGAAATTATTGACTTTTTATCGGAAAATTCCAGTATTTTTTTAAAAATTCCAATAAACACAATAAAAAATTCCAAAAAAATTAGCATGGCCGTAAAGATAATAACAGCCACAATGTAGGGATGACAAGTTAATTGCTCGTGAAAGTGCCTTTAAGTATTGGAGATGCCCTTGCAACGAGAATTTTACCTACCAACCCCACAATTAAACCTGGCACCCCCCATTATTTGTGAAAAGACATATTAGTCCCTCTCAAAAAAATATTTTTCCATTTCCAAATATCCGATAGAGGCACGGATTTTTCAAATTCTCAGAAGATACCAGGAATTTCAAGCACCTACCTGGAATTTCGAATTAACAAGTAAGAATTTCCGGATTTTTTGAAATAATCGGTGAATATTACCGGTAATTTCAAAAATCCCGGTAACATCCTACCGGGAATTTTGAAATAACCGGTAATCGCCACCGGGGATTTCAAAAAATTCGGTAGTTGTAAATTTTTCCTTTTACCGGGGATTTCAAAAAATCTGGTAGTTGTAAATTTTTACTTTTTCCGGGAATTTCAAAATATCCGGTATTTTATCAATATTTGTTATTTTTTTTTAATCTTTTTTTTTCAGTGAAAACCAGAGGCTGTGATGGTAGCATTGCTGGGAGGGGGCTTGATTTGGCGGGAGGTGGTAGGGGTAGAGGTACAGTAGATTCTGATGCTGAGTCTGCACATGTACGGGCAGGCCAGGCGGTCCCAACCAGTTCACACCGGAGGCGGATGGCCGAGCAGCGGGGGCGTTTCCAGGCACCTCGGCCTGTTAGGCGACGTGGAGGTCTTTCCTCAGTGCATGCCACAGATGGGGACGTCCCTGTTCTTCAGCCGGAGGAGGCTATTATTGGAGATGTTCCGGAGGAGACTGCAGTTAGGAATGTGGTGGAGGAGATTGATTTTACAGTGGCAGTTGAGGTTGAGGCGGCTGGTACAGGAGAGACGGCTGGTACAGTAGAGGCAGCTGGTACAGCAGAGGTTGATGGCACAGCAGGGGTTGCTGGCACAGTAGGGGTCGAGGAGACCATTGAGACGGATGTCACGGTCCTATCGACCGAGCCATCGGTGCACACTGAGCCAGGATTCCCTGGCGGGCCGATAAATACGTTTGTGCTTACAGAGTACAGTGAGCATGTGGCGTTGCGATTATGGTTGGGCCAGGTATATGTTTTTTGCGTTTCATTTTAAGTTTTGTTAGCTTATACATAAAAAATTTTTGTACTAACAAAGTTGTTTAATGGTTCGTGTCACAGGTACAACCTGTACTGAGGGTCCAGTCTCACGGGGCAAAGATGAAGAACTTCCTGCGTATTCCCTTCCCCGCTGCGGTGACGAGGATCGTGGAGGAGTTTGACCTCCTGCATTTTGAGAACTGCTCTCTCACCATGCTCGATGCAGATCTGCTGAGTGCCTTCGTCGAGAGGTGGCACAAGAAGACATCATCATTTCATCTCCTATTCGGAGAGATGACTGTGACCTTAGATGATGTCGCCTCCTTGTTTCACCTCCCTATCGGCGGTAGATTCTGGACGGCCCCGATCATGAGTGTGTCCCAGACACATGCGTTGGTGGTTCGTGATCTGGAGCTGCCTGAGGCGGTGGTGTATCAGGATATCACCGATACACGAGGCGCTCACCTACGCATGCGGTGGCTCCATGATAGGTACGACGAGCTTGTTGCTGCTGGGAGGTTCCAGGTTGCCGCTAGGGCGTACATGTTGCATGTAGTAGCATGTACTCTCTTTGCGGACAAGTCTGGTAAGTATGTTGATGCTCGCTACCTATGCCTCTTCAGCGATCTGCAGACGCACAACTGGGTCTGGGATTGTGCATCCCTGACTCAGTTGTATCATGCGCTCGGGGAGGCGGCCCGATTTGAGACGAAGCAACTTGCTGGGTACCTTAGTTTGTTGCAGGTATATCTTAATTCATGTTCTTACTTGTCCTTCTATTTTTAAATCATTCTATTTCTAATTTATTATTTGTTGCGATCTCAGTGTTGGATCTATGAGCATTTCCCTATGATATGCGATAGGAGGTTCCAGCCATATACCCAGGGCGACCCACGGGCGAAGAGGTGGAGGGCGAGGCAGAAACACCCGGGGGGCATACTTGAGTACAGGAGGAGACTGGACGAGCTGACCATAGAGGATGTCATATGGACACCCTACGAAGAGCACAGAGTCGTCAGTGAGTTCGAGGAGTCGTCATTATACTCCAGATATATGAGATGGGAGACTCTGGTTGCCAGGCACCTTCCAGAGAAATGCTTGCGCCAATATAGCTACATCTAGAGGAGACCACCACCAGTTCCAGATACACCTTCTGAAGGTATTGATCGGTGGTTTCAGACGCACTTCCTCAGCTCCGGTCGTGCCATTGTAGCCCAATCTGCACCGGTTCAGTATCCTTCGCAGTGTGAGGGTGGCTACTTGGAGTGATTTCTCACCGTATCACATCCACGCATTACTCCACCGCCGGCTGAGGAAGCACCTTCTGAGGATGCACCTTCTGGGGGTGTACCTTCTCATGACGCAGCTCCTCCTCCTCCTCCAGCACATCACCATGATGACACACAGCGCTTTCAGATGATTGCAGTCATGGCGGATGAGCTCATGGGCTTGGTAGACCCTGATGGCAGTGTTTCTGCTGGATTAGCTAGGATTGCACACCTAGCCCGTAGGGTCCTATTAAGTATTGTATATGTATTTTTGTATTATATGTATATTTTGTCAGAACAATATATTGTATCATATGTATATTATTGTGTTGTATGTACATTATGTCAGAACAATATATTATTATTATACCTTCGATTAAACTCTTACATCGCAGTGATATGAAAAAACAACTTAAACAAATCAACACCTAACATTACATAAACAACTTAATTAAGCAACATTAAAAACTTAAACACTACCAGATGCTTCAAGGCGTTTCAGCATCTCCATTATTTCATCAACTGATCTTGAAAGTTGCACATCAAACTCCATCGGACCCCTTGTTAGCCTACGGCGAAATGATTTCCACATTTTGATGACATCTTCATCGTCCTTCAGCTCAATTATATTGTATTTCAGACTACCATCCACCCAATCCTCCCGAAACTCGATCTTCGACACCTTTCTATTGTCACCTTCAGGGAACAATCCCTTCAACTTCGAAGTTAGGCCGACAAAGGAGGTTGTGTCATCGGGAAGCATGAATTCGACAGGACAAGAACCTCTCTGGAAGTAAACTTCTGACTTAATAAAAAATGCGGGAGAAGCCATTTTTTTTAGATATGTTTTACCACAAGACCTAACCCCTATTTATACAAACTAGGGGTGGCAAACGGGCATGCCCGCCCCGTTTAGGCCCGCCCCGCAAATGCCCGCAAAAAATAGGGCGGGGCGGTCATAGTTGAGGATGCGGGCCTAAAACCTAGGCTCACCCCGCAAAAAAGTGAGGGCGGGGCGGGGAAAACCCATGGGCACGGCAGCTTTTAAGCTTAAAAACGCAAAATTTTATGTAAATGATCGTGCCCGCAATAGCCCGTGAAGAAAATGGGGCGGGGCGGGGCGAACACATTAAAGGGTGAGGGCATAAACCCTTGGCCCAACCCGCACTAAAGTGCGGGTAAAACGGGCTTGCCCAACGGGCCGGCCCCGTTTTGCCACCCCTAATACAAACGTTCATCCATTCTGGACCGCATAAAGTGTTGGTGCAATCACAACCATACAAAACTGTCAGCAAAATCTCGACCGTTTAAAAATAAAACCCTAAAATTATAACTACCGGAAATTTCAAATGGGGTGAAATTTCCGGTATCAAACTGTACTTTTCAGGGCATTACCGAATTTTTACCACTTATCGGAGAATTTGAAATTACCGGTATACCAAAAATTTCAAATACACTACCAAGAATTTTGAACAATACTAAAAATTTTTGTAACATTACCGAAAATTTCGTCCGGAGATTATTTGAAAAAATTTAAGGGACATTTTCGCCATTTAAAAAATATTGAAGGTGTCAGGTTTAATTGGGGGGTGGCTGTGACGCCCCCAATCTACACCCCAAATTAGCATGCATTTAAAGCAATAAAAGAAAATTCGAAATTTGATCAGAGTATATTTGAAAACATGGCATAGACCAAGGGTCACATCAATTTGAAACCAAACAATTCATACAACACCTGCCCATAAAGATATGCAACAGTGGGGTAGCATTCAACAGAGGAAACTTCGTTCCTTACACCCACATTTTCAGAAATTAGAATTAAAGCGGAAAATCTAAAATCTGATTAACATAAATACATATATCATGTAAAAGTTTGTCATACTCCAAGTTATACAGGTACTAGCCAAAAGATACGTATACATAGTACACAATAACACAAACGGCCACCCTAGCTACCCGGTGTCACATATCAGAGCCGACCGACAAAAAGGGTGAAGACACAAAGCTTCACTAAAGACCTCCAGCAACTCTAATCTGCAATGCCTCATAGAGCATTATAAAATGAGCAGAAGGGTGAGAAAAACAACCATAATATAAATGCATATAATTATATATATCAACACAAAAGTATACACATAACGCATTCTCACCATTCTACCATCCCACATAAACATATACATCATGCATAATTCCCCAATCCAATCAAGACCCGACAATACCACGCATCACATAACTGGGAATGACAACATAGTCATTCTACCCAATATACCTCACTAGGAACGACACATAGTCATTCCACTCTAGAACACCTCTCATTGGGAATGACAACATCGTCATTCTACCCCAATGAATATCCCACTAGGCACGACAACTCAATTGTACATCACTAGGAACGACAACATAGTCATTCTACCCCAGTGAGCACCACACTAGGAACGACATCAACGTCATTCTACCCCAGTGCACACCTCATTAGGAATGACATCATAGTCATTCTACCCCAATGAGTATCCCACTAGGAACGACAACATAGTCATTCTACCCCAGTGGACACGACAACTCAATTGTACATCACTAGGAATGACAACATAGTCATTCTACCCCAGTGAGTACTCCACCAGGAACGACATCAACGTCATTCTACCCCAGTGGACACAACGACACACTCGCACTTCACTAGGAATGACATATAGTCATTCTACCCTAATGAGTACAACAACAACACTAGGAACAACATACAGTCATTCTACCCTAATGTGTTCGACCAAAACATTAATACCTCACTAGGAATGGCATATAAGCCATTCTACCCCAATGAGTATTCTAACACAATTGGAATTCAATCCACACACCAAATATTACTATTATAGCAATCCCATGATAATCAATACCCTACCATTCATCTTGTTGTGGATCTACGCCACAGAGGCCGCCATATCATACATTAATCATACACTCAAAACCACATACATTGATACTTACTTAAACAATGTATTTATCACTAACTACAACCCACAACAAATAGCATATCATCATTTGCACCCATATCCATTCACATCAAGAATTACTCACCATCAACCACAACAATCCATCATCACAACATCTCATAGCATAATACACATCAATTGTGCACACTTACACCGACAAAAGTCGACCATCGACACGATTCACCTTTCCCGGCATAATTAAATCGGCTAACAAATTCCAAAACATCATAATCATAAAGTACAAGTCAATACCTTTCCAACGACACCAAGAACGTCAAAATCCGATAACCGGAACAAAAGTTACGGACGGAAACGAAAACGACATTTCAAAATTCACGTTTTTACCATTCTCCTGGCCATACGCGTACTGCCCAAGGCCATACGCGTATTGCCCAATTTCCTCGCCATGCCATACGCGTATTGCCCAAGGCCATACGCGTATGGGCAGAACCATTTTCTTCACAAAAATCCCATTTTGAACCCCATACGCGTATGCCCAACACCATACGCGTATCACCCTCTCTCATACGCGTAATGACCCAAACACAGGCCAATGTTACGCGTACTGCCGAGTCCCATACGCGTATGGACATGCCCCATACGCGTATGACCTGCAGAAACCCAGAAAAATTCTGCAGAAACGAGTTCTGCGTTTTCCAACCAAAACACACCCAAATTCATCACCTAAATCCAGAAATTGCCAATTTGATTCACAACAAGACATACCTATCAAGTATCAACAACAAGGAACACAAAAACTTCATTTCCAACACTTTTTACAAGAATGGGTTTTGTTATATTTTTCATTCAATCCAACAAAACATCAAACAAACACATACATAATCATACACATGTATAAGATAATTGAATTTCACACCCTTACCCGATTAAATCGATTCCTAGAAGTTGTTTTCTTTGATTCCTAGCTTTTTCCTCTTTTTCTCTCTTTTCTTCTTTCCCTTCTCTTTTCTTCTTCTCCTTTTCTTTCTCTTACTATTTTTCTTTCTTTTCTAATTCCCTCTATTTCTATTTCTTTTTCTTTCTTTTCTAACTTAGTAAAATAAACGTGAAATGACCAAAATGCCCCCATGCTCAAATATCTCGCAACCGTTCCCAAAATGCGATAAAATATAATCATATCGAAAAATAACATAATTTCATATAAAAGTCGAAAATAAAATAATATAATAATAAAATAATAAAAAACGATTCAATTAAACAAAATACTAAAACTGGGGCGTTACAACTCTCCCCCACTTGGAAATTTTCGTCCTCGAAAATGTAGCCGAGACGAACAACTCCGGACACGGCTCTCGCACCCGACCAACAAACAACAGGCCTACCACAAGGCACACCACAAACAACACGACACGACGACCACTACAACGACAAGATGCAAAGCCCATACAATGCACTTGACGACTAACACACAACTCAAAGAATATCCAAAACACAACTCACAGGTTCACTCTCGAACCAAAACAAAACAGGATCGTTACCCTCACCTTAGGTAACACTCCCCTAATCCCCCACACAGGAATTAGCTACTCGCACTCGAACCAACACAATGGGAACGAGGCAACTACTCAACAAGAACACAAAGTTCCACGACACGGCAAGGTCTCAACATTTCTACAGACTTTCAATATTCCACCTAAAAACTCTTACAAGTCGCACACACATATGAAATGTGCTACATCACGCTTCCGCTGCACACTCTGATGACTCGTAACCATCAAAACTACCAATCTCACGTCCCAAGTCTAACTTTTCACATACTTCCCAACAACTACTGTTCACATTCTTTCGTGTTATCTTACACACCAGACACAAGCCTCTGAATTGCTCAAACAATTCTAATCCCCAGATCACCAAAACAGATATACTTAGAAATTTCCGACTTAACTCCTCTGATACAACAATAACTCTTCACAAATGATAATCCAAGTCAAATTCACAACCCATCACAATTCCAACCATTCTCGTTGTCTCTATTCCTTCCGACCAAACCCGCATTCGATATTCTTGTAATTACCATACGCTTCGAATCTAGAATCATAAAGATAATACGTCTAGTATTCCAACATAATACAACTTCCAAAAATCCTCATTTCCACAATAATACTGATCCTCCCTCGACTTCCCAAATGTCGAAGAACACATGCCTCGACTTTACTCTCTTACATTAACACACCAACTATACTCATCAAGATACATCCCAAACAATCGACTTCACCTTTACAAGTCAACTGAAGTAACGAAAACACTAATCTTGGAAAAGCCTTCCATACCCTTCGATAATAACCAACAAAATCCAACAAATTTCTAATCACCTTTAACTAACTTCGAAGCCTCTACTCAAACCATCACTACGCTTATCAAACACTCCAACAATTGCCATTCTAATCAAACTCAACCAACCCATTCCAGTTACCTAATTCCTGAAAGTGGATACTTATTCTCAATCGTCACTCCATACCCAAATCCTTCTCTTGACAATCCAAATCCAATCTATTGTAACAACCAACCAAAAGGACTCTCAATGACTTCACCACTTAACCACATACTAGAACCTCTAATCCATCTCATCCTCTGATATAAGAATTCTCATCGACTCAACAACGCAATTGTAACCATCAAACAAAAATCTTGATTCCGCATCACCGTCAGATATATAACCTTCCTCAACTTGACAAAATAATCCGCAATTATTCCCTCCAATTTTTGGTAATCCATTCCGCACCACTATCATAGCCGGAAAGACACGTCCATTCCATCCAACATAATTCCCGTCCGCTATCAACAAGAGATTAAGGGTGATCAGTTCCTCAATTTGTCAATAGACAGCCGATAATCATGATGAGGCATAAACCGTCTCCACCAACTATAATAGCATCCTTACATCCTATGCACAAAACTACCTAAGGCACAAATCCTTAGTTGACGTAAACCTTACTTCTGCATCCCCTTCTTGAACCAGAACCACACTTATAACCTTGCAATACATAACACATTGAGCCAGCGCCCTACACCTGAAACAACATGAAGAAGTGCCAGCTTCTCCCCCACTTATCTCATTCTAATCATTCCCACTGTAAACACACTAATTCCATCCCAAGCCTTTACCACAAATGCTCAAAGAACAATTTAAACAATCCAAAGAAGAAATTACCGACCCCCAAGCAGAAGTATCGATAACCATCGTACTATTCCAAGAAGACAACAACAAATTCCGTACCAATAATAGAAAAATAAAGACGTACTATTAAGAAAACAAGTACCTTGAGTCCGACGATCCGCACTAGTAGTCGCATCTCCTGCCAATGCAACAACTTTCCTACCAGTCTGAGCTCCCTTCGGTTCCGTACACCTCGTACTGATATGACCTGTTTCACCGCAGTTGAAACACTTCATCCTAATTCTCTTACAATCAGCTGCGACGTGTCCCGAACCTCCACAATTAGAACATTTCAGTTTATTCCTCCTACACTCCTACTTACGATGTCCCACTTCCCCACACTTGTGACACTTAATGTAACACCTCGGAGGACTAGACATTCCTCCCCCACTACGAGACTGTTGTTTCCCTTTCCTGTCATTCACATTCTCATAGGGAGTAGCATGCACCTTACGATTCTCTTCCTAACTCCTACAACTGCCCACCAAATCAGAAAACCTTCTAATCCTCTTATAACCAATTGCCCGTTTAATCTCTGGACGCAATCCGTTCTCATACTTCACACACTTAGAAAATTCAGCAGTCGCTTCCAGATAATGAGGATAGAACTGCACAAGTTCCACAAACCTTGCAGTGTAGTCAACCACAGACATATTGCCTTGTTTCAACTCCAAGAACTCAATCTCTTTCTTTTCCTTCACACCCTCAGGATAATACTTCCTCCGAAACTCCCGGCTAAATAAATCCCAAGTAACTCCTTCATCATCCACTCCCAACACTTGGCGTAAACTAACCCACCAATCAGCTGCTTCTTCTTCCAGCATGTGAGTACCCAGTCTCACCTTATCCTCTTCAGCACAATCCATCACATGGAAGATTCTTTCAACCTCCTCAAACCAAAATTGTGCACCATCAGGATCATATCCTCCCTTGAAGATAAGCGGTTCGCTCATCCCGAACTCATTATTACCCGTAACATTCGGTACATCCTGCACAGCCCGAGCCATATTCTGTTCATTTCCAATCACAGCAACTATGGTTAAACAAACAGCTCACCGAACCACAAAGACCAACAAGGACTGACACAACTGACACAGACTGGCTCTGATACCACTTAATGTGACGCCCCCAATCTACACCCCAAATTAGCATGCATTTAAAGCAATAAAAGAAAATTCGAAATTTGATCAGAGTATATTTGAAAACATGGCATAAACCAAGGGTCACATCAATTTGAAACCAAACAATTCATACAACACCTGCCCATGAAGATATGCAACAGTGGGGTAGCATTCAACAGAGGAAACTTCGTTCCTTACACCCACATTTTCAGAAATTAGAATTAAAGCGGAAAATCTAAAATCTGATTAACATAAATACATATATCATGTAAAAGTTTGTCATACTCCAAGTTATACAGGTACTAGCCAAAAGATACGTATACATAGTACACAATAACACAAACGGCCACCCTAGCTACCCGGTGTCACATATCAGAGCCGACCGACAAAAAGGGTGAAGACACAAAGCTTCACTAAAGACCTCCAGCAACTCTAATCTGCAATGCCTCATAGAGCATTATAAAATGAGCAGAAGGGTGAGAAAAACAACCATAATATAAATGCATATAATTATATATATCAACACAAAAGTATACACATAACGCATTCTCATCATTCTACCATCCCACATAAACATATACATCATGCATAATTCCCCAATCCAATCAAGACCCGACAATACCACGCATCACATAACTGGGAATGACAACATAGTCATTCTACCCAATATACCTCACTAGGAACGACACATAGTCATTCCACTCTAGAACACCTCTCATTGGGAATGACAACATCGTCATTCTACCCCAATGAATATCCCACTAGGCACGACAACTCAATTGTACATCACTAGGAACGACAACATAGTCATTCTACCCCAGTGAGCACCACACTAGGAACGACATCAACGTCATTCTACCCCAGTGCACACCTCATTAGGAATGACATCATAGTCATTCTACCCCAATGAGTATCCCACTAGGAACGACAACATAGTCATTCTACCCCAGTGGACACGACAACTCAATTGTACATCACTAGGAATGACAACATAGTCATTCTACCCCAGTGAGTACTCCACCAGGAACGACATCAACGTCATTCTACCCCAGTGGACACAACGACACACTCGCACTTCACTAGGAATGACATATAGTCATTCTACCCTAATGAGTACAACAACAACACTAGGAACAACATACAGTCATTCTACCCTAATGTGTTCGACCAAAACATTAATACCTCACTAGGAATGGCATATAAGCCATTCTACCCCAATGAGTATTCTAACACAATTGGAATTCAATCCACACACCAAATATTACTATTATAGCAATCCCATGATAATCAATACCCTACCATTCATCTTGTTGTGGATCTACGCCACAGAGGCCGCCATATCATACATTAATCATACACTCAAAACCACATACATTGATACTTACTTAAACAATGTATTTATCACTAACTACAACCCACAACAAATAGCATATCATCATTTGCACCCATATCCATTCACATCAAGAATTACTCACCATCAACCACAACAATCCATCATCACAACATCTCATAGCATAATACACATCAATTGTGCACACTTACACCGACAAAAGTCGACCATCGACACGATTCACCTTTCCCGGCATAATTAAATCGGCTAACAAATTCCAAAACATCATAATCATAAAGTACAAGTCAATACCTTTCCAACGACACCAAGAACGTCAAAATCCGATAACCGGAACAAAAGTTACGGACGGAAACGAAAACGACATTTCAAAATTCACGTTTTTACCATTCTCCTGGCCATACGCGTACTGCCCAAGGCCATACGCGTATTGCCCAATTTCCTCGCCATGCCATACGCGTATTGCCCAAGGCCATACGCGTATGGGCAGAACCATTTTCTTCACAAAAATCCCATTTTGAACCCCATACGCGTATGCCCAACACCATACGCGTATCACCCTCTCTCATACGCGTAATGACCCAAACACAGGCCAATGTTACGCGTACTGCCGAGTCCCATACGCGTATGGACATGCCCCATACGCGTATGACCTGCAGAAACCCAGAAAAATTCTGCAGAAACGAGTTCTGCGTTTTCCAACCAAAACACACCCAAATTCATCACCTAAATCCAGAAATTGCCAATTTGATTCACAACAAGACATACCTATCAAGTATCAACAACAAGGAACACAAAAACTTCATTTCCAACACTTTTTACAAGAATGGGTTTTGTTATATTTTTCATTCAATCCAATAAAACATCAAACAAACACATACATAATCATACACATGTATAAGATAATTGAATTTCACACCCTTACCCGATTAAATCGATTCCTAGAAGTTGTTTTCTTTGATTCCTAGCTTTTTCCTCTTTTTCTCTCTTTTCTTCTTTCCCTTCTCTTTTCTTCTTCTCCTTTTCTTTCTCTTACTATTTTTCTTTCTTTTCTAATTCCCTCTATTTCTATTTCTTTTTCTTTCTTTTCTAACTTAGTAAAATAAACGTGAAATGACCAAAATGCCCCCATGCTCAAATATCTCGCAACCGTTCCCAAAATGCGATAAAATATAATCATATCGAAAAATAACATAATTTCAGATAAAAGTCGAAAATAAAATAATATAATAATAAAATAATAAAAAAACGATTCAATTAAACAAAATACTAAAACTGGGGCGTTACAGTGGCAGGTAAAATTCTCCCTTGCAACTATTCTCGTTATGGGCTTCAGTATTTGGTAGGGACAAATGTTTTAAAAAGGTTGTTCATCCAAACTTTGGTTTGCTCTTGAGGATAATAGTGCCTTAAGTATTGGAGATTCAGGACATGACAATCATTTTCTTTCTTTGAGATAAACTTTAGCAATGGAGTTGTTCACTTATAATTTGCATTATGTTTTAGCTATTAGTACTCAATTAAATCAACAGCTTTGATGAAATGTGTATATACCTTGATGAACTCTGTCATGTGGCATACTAATCAGAACTTGTTGTGGTGTGTAAGGCTTTAGTAAACTATGTTGCTGGTGTGCGCACTCCACACGCAATGAGTTCATCTCAACAAAGCTCTTTTACAAGCTTTGACACAAGTAATGTATGTGTGCCCGCGCGAGCGAACAATGTTCAGATAGATTCTGAGGTTGTTTATTTCCATCATATCATAATTCATAATATATAGAGAAATCCAGCAAGGAAAATTGCAGGTTTGAGTTTCAATGTCATCAAAATGATCGCATACATTCAATCTTCCCCAAACATACAACTTTCTCAATAATAAATATACCATACAAAAACATGGTAGGACAATCCATTTGAATATAATAAATAAATGAAATGACTCAAATTGCACATCTTAACTCCCTCCTAGCTCCAACAAAACTCTAATCCTAAAGAATCATAAAAAAACTTGATTCTCTAACCTCCTTAACATCGCCCTAAGTTCTATACATACTAGACACAGACATGATGTACAATTTCTTTCTGCCAGAAATGGTTATGAGCAATTTAAAAATGACTTACTCTTTTTGAATTCGCTTGGGTAAATAAACGCAGAATCCAAACAGATACCACCTTTAGTGTGTGTGCAGTCAATTTGAGTCATAGAGAACTTGACTTTGGTTGATGTATTGCCATCCTCAACAGTGAAATCGCCTGCATGGTAAAAAGTCCAATTGCCAGTTCCTTTCAGAAAACACTGGGAGGCAACGTATTGCCCGTCAGATGTCCAAAGTTGGAATTGCACAGGCTTTTTGTCCCACCCATGAACATGTTCAGTGTTGCAGACCCGACGTCCAAACCTCTTGTGGGCTCGCCCAAGGTGTACTCTGAAGAATAAGCTATATGTCCCAGCAGGAAATGGGAAGTCAACTTCCCCCTCCACTTCAAACCACCAGGTATGCTGAAGGTATGCAACAGTACTGAATCTGCAGAAATAACACGATTCAATTCCAAAGCTCCACTAAAAAAGATTAATTATATTGCCAATCAAACTACTTAGTAATGAACCACAAAAATTATATCATCAACTAGGAAAATTAAAGGAAAGGAAGCGTGTTTACCAATGTGATTTAACTTCAGTCTTAAACAACATCCACTAGTTTTCCTTCACAATAGTATTGACTAAGATTTATATAAGTAACCCAAAATTACCCTATGGGAAAATTTCGTTTTTACAGAGGGGAAAAAATAACGGGACAGAAAGCGCTCCGAGCTAGAAACCACTCTGCCCCCACTACCACTATTTACCCTATAGCGGCCACAATAGTGTTCTGCGCCGCTAAGGCTCATCCCATAGCGGCCTGCCTCCGCTCTGCTCTACCATAGCGGCCTGCCTCCGCTCTGCTCTACCATAGCGGGATAGGGCCGCTATTGACTACTCTGATGTACAATCACTTAACCAGTATTCACCGGCATCAAGTGTTCAAGAATAAGACAATTGATGCATGTAGATTCTGAGTAGAAACTTGAACATAAAATGTATGAAAAAAACCAACGTCTATTACTATTAGACCATTAAATAGATTACTATGTAATATTTCTTGTTTTTATCAATTTTTTTAAGATTAGGAGTATTATTCAATCAATTAGTTAAGGAATCCCTCATCACGGGTATGAATTGGCAAAGACCTCTCTTCCAAATGTTTTCCCCATACAAATCAATCAATGAATTGAACCTATAACCACATGTTTGAGGGGCACAAGCCCCACACTTGGACTAACACATGGTGGTATTGAGCATTGGATTTACTATCCAATTACATTCCTTAATGAAAATTATGAAATACTAACTCCACCAAATCTAGAATCTTCAACATTGTTAGTCCTATTTTAACCCCATCCCTCAATTCCTTCCCATTCCCTTCCTTCTCTCCTTCACCATCCTCTCATCCTCAAACACCAAAATCTCATGCTAAACACCAAAATCTCGAAAATACAATTACACACAATAAGAAACAAAACTAATCACAGTGCTAGAAATTTCCTACATTCTAAAAACATAAATGTTCAAAAAAAAAAAAAAAAAAAAACTCACCTAGATTCTTCAGTAAGGATATGATTCCAATATCTCCTATCATCAACCCCAGTTATCGATAGTCCCTTTTTAGCTGAAATAGCCAAACAAAGCTTACCAGTCCCTCTATCAAGCCAAACTTTCTGCACAACCAAAAAAAAAGCATCAGAACTAAACCCTAAAAAAATCCATTTCCCCAAAAATTAGGGTTTTCAAAATTAAACCTTAATTTACCTTGGTGCCTCTGTCAAGATCATTGAGACTACAAAGGGAAACGTAAATATCACGTTTTCCCAAATCAATTGGAAAATCGTCAAAGATTTTGTTGAGGATAAGATGATAATTAGACGGCAATTTCGATTCCCAAACAAAATCAGCAGAAGAAGCAGCGTTAAAAGCTCGATTCAATGTAGCAAGTTGACAGATCTGAGGAGGATCCATGTACCCGATAATGGAAGCGACGCAGCTCTCCGGTAAATCACCGAGAGTGGGACCGGGAGAAGCGGATGAGTAAAATAGAAAAGAAGAAAATCGAAGACCCATGAAATCGAAATCGAAATCGAAATCGGAAACAAAAACAAAACAGTAACTTTGAAAGATCGAAAGGGTTTACATATAAAGAGAAAGAGGAATTCTAGAAATGAAATGTACAGCTACGCGTACAAGTTGTCCTTGTTGGACTTGGTTTTGTTTGTTTGTAACTTTGTTGGGTTTTTTTCAATTCCCGACATAAACCAGCTCAGCGGTACTATCGATCTGATGAGGACGGAAAGTGGATTGGGTTGCTTTCAACAGTATTGATAGCACATGTTTTGAGCTTGGTTTTTGGAAGGTGGTGGTTTATTAGATTAGAATAATCTAGAAACTAGTAATATATTTATAAGATAATTTTTTAATATTTTATTTTTTTACTTTTCGAAAAATAGTCAAGAAAAAGTAATTATAAGATTTTTTTTGTGTAAATTAAAGACTTGTGGATAGTCTTTATCTTGATGCTATAGATTCAGTGGGAAGTTTATATTTTTAATATTATTTACTTCGCTTAAAATATTGTAGTTTTATTAAAAAATTATTTTAAAATGAATATTATTTTTACTTTTTTAATATAAAAATTATTGTTATTTATTTATATGTGTTTATTAGTTATTACTCTATATATTATTTTTAATATATTAATAAAATTAATTTAATAAAAATATAATATTTTACGATAATATTATTGTATTTTTTCCTCCGTATGTAAAAATTTTAAACATGTGTTATAAAAAAATTTAAAAATTTAAAAATTAATAAGTCAATAAACATAAAACCACATCAAAAAAAGTCATGTTTTAACTAAAGCTACAAAAGTAACTTCTCAATTTTCACGTTAGAAATGATTTTGGATGCGAAAAAATGCATAGCATTTGAATCAATTAAAATTGAGTCAACAAAGAATATTAAATAAAAATTGATGTATGTATGTGGTTTTATTTGAAATTTTTTAACAAATACATATTACTTTTAGTTTTTAATATAAGAAAAAAATTAATTTTTTAAATTCATTGATGAATTAATATATTTGGACTATAGTATAAATATATTGATTCTTCAATGAATTTAAAAATTAATTTTTTTAATATTAAAAGCTGTATTATCTAAAATAAAGATATGTTTGGATTACAAGAAAAAGTGAAAGGAAAGAAAATGAAAAGAAAATAAGTATAAAAAAAGAAAGAGAGTGAAAAGTAGAAATATTATTTAGTTGTTTATTATAAGAGAAAGTGAAAGGAAAAAAAGTAAAAAAATGATAAAAAAAGAAAAATAAGGGTTAAATGTGTTTGTGGTTCTCCTAAATATCTCAAATTTTGTTTTTAATTCATTTAAATATTTTTTTTCAAAGAATGACTTCCTAAAATTTTCAATCCATAATTTTAGTCCCTAATACTAAAATTGTCATTAATTCAGTCACGAAGTAATAAACCATCTCTAAAAGCGTCGTTAATTCAGTCGATAAATTATAAAAATCATCGCTATGTTGTTGGAGGAACCAAAAATGTGTATGAAAAATTTTAGGTGGACCATTTTTTGAAGGAAGTATTTTGAGAAATAAAAAACGAAATTTAAATTATTTAGAAGGACGACAAACATATTTAACTCTAAAATAAATCTTTTTTTATTTAATTTAGTTATTTATTTAATAAATTTAATTAAATTTTAAATAGATATTTTTATATGTTATTTAAATAAAATTATTTTTATTTTTATTTTAAATAAAAATTCAATATTTTGATGATAAAAAATAAAGGTGAATGACTTTTATTTTAGAAAATAAACACAAAAATATGTTATTCTAATTTTTCTTTTACATGCAAACAAAAAGTTTGATTAATCAACTACATCTTAATCTTAATATAAGGTTGCAGTATATGAATATTTGGATTAAATCTTTAATATGTCACTATTTTAAAAAAATGATATTATATTATTTATTTTTGTCACAACATTATTTAAATAATATAGTATTAACTAGGGTTGTTTTTGTATTTTCATCAAAAGTTACTTAAAGATTCTTGTTTCCACTCAATTTAGCACAGAAAGATTTTTTGTGTGGGTCCTAGCTGAGTCTTTCTTTCATTTTATTTTTGTCGTGCTTCCAAATAGTTGAAAATGGATTTGTCTGTCTGCTTTAATTCCTTCATCTTATCTTTCCACAAATTCAAACATGGTGTAAAAGTTAAACGATTATGAGGTCACTCGAGTTGAATGGAGGAAGAAAGAACATTTTTTAATTAGATTTAGACTTCTATATTTACAATAAGGTGACGATCGGATTGATCGTCGGAGCTGACGATGTAAATTTCATGACATGATGTTGAAAGTTTGTATGTTAACACTTAGACTCCACAACTTTGTTTGTATATCCTCTTTGTCCAAAACAAGAAGGTGTACCTATAAAGATACTCTCATGTTAAAGTAAGACAAAATACTTGTAGATTGTGAATAATAGATGTCGTATCCCTAACTTTGACTATATTTTTTTTTATTTTCACTACGCCAAAGAAAGGAAAAGACAGCATTTTTTTTGGCATTTAACAGCGCTTAAAAGCGCTGTCTAAGGTGGCGCTGCCGTAGGTAAAGACAACACTTTTTTTTATGAGAAAGCGCCGCTAAAGACCTACTTTAGGCAGCGCTTTACCTTTAAAAGCGCTTTCTAAAGTAGGTCTTTAGCAGCGCTTTTAACTGAAAAAACGATTTCTAAAGTGGGCATTTAGCAGCGCTTTTTCTATCCTTTTATACTTTCTATTGGCATCTTTAGGCAGCGTTTTCTCAGGAAAAAACACTTTCTATTGTCCCCTTTAGACAGCGCTTTTGAAAGGGTTGTCTAATTTATTTTTTATTTTCACCTTTAGGCAGCGCTTTTAATTGAAAACGCTTTCTTTTTTATTTTTTATTTTCACTATAGGCAGCGCTTTTTCTTAAAAGCGCTTTCTTTTCTTCATGTTTTTTTTTAAATCACATTTTCCTTCTTTTTTATGCAAATCCTTATAAATCACATAAACCATTATAATCCATGATTCACATTTTAGGCCATTTCCATTAACCATTTCCATAATTAAACCATTCTAATCCATAAACCATTCACATAATAATTAAATCATTCTAATCCATAAACCATTTCCATAATTAAACCATTCTAATCCATAAACCATTCACATAATTAAACTATTCTAATCCATAAACCATTCACATAAACCATTCACATAATTTAACCATTCTAATCCTTTAACTTCTGAAGATCTCCTAATATACAACAACTTCCAAAACTATACAATTACACTCCATAACTACACACCAACTTCCATACCTTATATGATTCTTTTCTCAATAAGGTATTCACACAATTCCTCCTTGATTTCTTCCAATTTATCTTTCGTGTAATGAGCACATGTGTATTCATCAAAGTACTACATAACAAAACACAATATGCATGATTTAGTTTAAAATAATAAATTATATGAAATATCCGACAAGTATTAAAATAAATCCTAAGTTATAAATCCATACCGTGATGGGAATCTCTAATCGATCCAAATGAAGGATTTCTCTCATAAACCTCAAAACGAAATAATCGCAGTCTATACCATTACGCTGACGAGGACACTACACATAGAAAAACAAATAAGAATTAATATATAGTTGTCTTGTGTTATCAAGTAGCATCACTATTATAAGCAACATTGTGAAAATTAATATACCTCCACTTTGATCCATGTAATGTTGGTTGCTTTAGATCGTGATACTCGAGCTTCTCTTTGTGCTTGGTATACTAGTATTGTTCTATAAAAGAAAAACGTAAATTCTTCACGATCAAACTTTAACTCTGCACCTGTAAAATAATCATACTATCAATATCAATCCAACTTTTCGCTTTTCAATGTCTCTTCAACAAGATATATCCTATGCCAAATTCTATTAGTAATTTATTCAAGAATTCTACATAATATATATTGACTCAATCCTATGTCTCAAAATTCTTCAATCTAAGTTGTGTTGTATTTTATATTTTCAACAAATATCTCATTCCAATAATGTTTTCTAGAACCAACATGTGTGTTACAACATATGAACCCTCAAGAACCTATGCATATTTCTATTATTTCCTATACATACACAAATAAGAAAAATATTATTACAATTACCACGTTGACACCACTTCCATCTCCATATGCTAACAATGAAACCTATGAAATTGAGCTATTTTATGATTTTTGATGATGACGCATGTTAATTAATCTTAGAAATTGAGCTAACTGTTGCTTTTAACATGACTACACAATTATATACAATTTAACAAACAATGCAAAAAATAATTGATATTTTTACATAAAGATGCCATTAACTAATTTAGTTCTATGACTCATTACATCATTAAATAAATTATCAATTTCCTCACCTATATCATCAAAGAGCTTTTGTAACTCACAACTCTCTGCAAATCTTTGGCTGCATTATGTCTTACTTTATCAGCACCAACAAGGTGAGCAACAACATAATTAGTAACAACAAAAAAACAGAGTAAACAAGTCCATTTATAACTACAACAACCCTAAACAACACAAAGTCAATACAACATGATTCAATACAACATGAGCAACATTCAAGAACCAACATTTCTTCGTTCAAGAACTCTCAAGAACCAACATTCAAGAGCCAACATTCAAGAACCTAAAATATGATGACAGTAACTCTCAAGAACCAACATTCAAGAAAATAGGCTAAACTTAAACTCTAACATCTCAAGAAAACCTAAAACGGTCGGAGAAGAATGTGTACCTGCACGATAACGGTCGGAGAAGAATACAGAATGCCTATTCTTCGTTTTCGTTTTCTGCTTCTTCTTCTTCTTCGAACAAAAAATGAGTAGCAGACGGTCGATAATGGAAAAAATGCAGAGAGAACGGAAAAAAATGAGAGATAACGGTCGGAGAAAGAAGGAAGGAGAAAGGAAGAACAGTCGCCAGAGTGAAAATGATTAGAAAAATTGAATAGGGCTCTTCTGAAAATGTGGTGTTTTTTAATTTTTAATTAATAAATGACCTAAGACAGCGCTTTCTTAAGTGCTATATTTAGCAGCGCTTTTTCCTTATAAGCGTTTTCAAATGTGGGGCCAATTTAAGGCCTTTAGCAGCGCTTTTTCAAAAACGCTTTCTAAGGTTAACATTTAGCAGCGCTTTTAGAAAGCGCTTTCTAAGGTTATACCTTTAGCAGCGCTTTTAGAAAGCGCTTTCTAAGGTTATACCTTTAGCAACGCTTTTATAAAAGCGCTTTCTCAGGTGGTGTCTATGTAAGGCCTTTAGCAGCGGTTTTAGAAAGCGCTTTCTAAATGTAGCCTTTAGCAGCGCTTTTATTTAGCGAATTTTTTCCAAAACTTATAGCAGGGCTTTGAAATAAAAGCGCTGTCTTTTTTGTGCTTCCAAAAGCGAATTTTGGCTTAGTGTTTCAGTTGACACTAACACATTCAGAATATATCAGTCATCTGGTCAAATAACCTAAAAGGTTAAAGGAGTCATCTTGACATTTTAGTCTCTCTTAAGAATTGATTTTAGTTCAGAGGTATTATTTAGATTTTTTAAAATAACATAATTTGTAGGAGCATGCTAAAAAAGGGTATTATTAATTAATATGTCTTATTAAATTATATCATTTAAAAATTAAAAAATTAATTAATTTTAAATATTATTAAGGGTAGTATATATTGATGTAATTATAGAGGTTTTAATATTATTAAAACATATATAATCTTCATTAACATATTAGTATTATGGTTCCAAATTATTTAGATTGAATACATTAGCCTATATAGTAGAGACTTGAGTGTAAGGAATTGGGTGTGTGAGAGGTAATGAGTTCAAGTCTCATTTTATACCTCTTTTCTCTTCTATTTGTTTTTCCTTTATTTCTAACATTTTTGCATTATTTTCAAAATTAAAAAAATTACAAAAATTGCAAATTTCATTACTTATCATTAATTTTCGTATTTATTTATTAGGAATTTAAAAAAAATATTAATTTTCCCCTTTTACTCCAAAAAATTACAATAAAAAAGTATTGGAAAAGATTTTGTTCTTTTTTATTTTTAGGATAATATTTTAATTTTTGGAAAAAATAATATGATTGACCACAAAATCAAAATCACATAAATTGATTTATGGACTTTTGATTATGTTGATGGATCAAATTGATTAATTTCTTTTTTTGTTTAACCTAAATAGTCCTATAAATAGGACTATTTTTCTCACAATTTGGGGACAGACACAATTACACAAAAAATTGTCCACAGAGTCTCACAACATTAGGTTTTACTGAGTCCCAAACGTCGTTTATCTTTAAGGAGTTTCAATTTTGTTTTAAATTGTTTTTATATTTTATTTAATTTTTATTTTCTAAGCCATATGATGATTCATTCCCCTGATAACTCTCTCTTTACACATGTTTTATTTTTAATTAAAGTTTTTACACATGTTTCTATTTTTTAATAAAGTTTATTTTTATGGCTCTCTTTTTACTTATGATTCATTAGATACTCGCAAACTCATTCAACTGCGATCAATTTTTATAATAATATATCTAACATGAATAGTGAGAGTATTTACGCTGAATGTCGGTTAATAGTCCCTTGGTGTACATAATTCAGAAGAGAATTTCTTATTAATAGTTCCTTGGTGTACATAATTTAGAAGAGTATTTCTTATCTCATCCCATGGGTTTGTTTCCCACCATGTGGTTTTCAACAAATGCTCCTATATTCCGGAGATATATCTCCGGATGCGCCTCATGGCTTAATAATATTTCGAAGATATATCTTCGGGGTAAGTTAAACGGTAACAACATATCTCCCATATTTCATTTCCATTTGAATTAGTCCAGAGATGCATTTACGGAAATTTTCCAGAGAAGCATCTCCGAAGTGTTTCAGAACAGTTTTTTTAAAACGCATTGTGTATTTGTTCGCAGATGAATTATAAAATAACAGACACACCAAAATAACATGTGTTACCTCTTTTCTCTTGTATTTGTTTTCCTTTATTTCTAACATTTTTGTATTATTTTCAAAAGTAAAAAAATTACAAACATTGCATTTTTTAGTTTTTATCGTTAATATTCATATTTATTTATTAGGCATTTTAAAAAAATATATATTAATTTTCACTTTTTACTCCAAAAATATCCAAAAAATCACAATAAAAAGGTATTGGGTAATATTTTGTTCTTTTTTATTTTTAGGATAATATTTTAAGTTTAGGAAAAATTAATATGATTGATCACAAAATCAAAATCACATAAAATTGATTTATGGACTTTTGATTATGTTGATGGATCAAATTGATTAATTTCCTTTTTTGTTTAACCTAAATAGTCCTATAAATATGACTATTTTTTCACAATTTGGGGACAGACACAATTACACAGAAAATTTCCCACAGAGTCTCACACACATTAGGTTTTACTGAGTCCCAGATGTCGTTTATCTTTAAGGAGTTCCAATTTTGTTTTAAATTGGTTTTATGTTTTATTTGATTTTTATTTTCTAAGTCATATGATGATGCATTCCCCTGATGACTCTCTCTTTACATGTATTTTATTTTTAATTAAAGTTTTTACTAATGTTTCTATTTTTTAATAAAGTTTATTTTTATGGCTCTCTTTTTACTTATGATTCATTAGATACTCGCAAACTCATTCTACTACGATCAATTTTTATAATAATGTATCTACCATGAATAGTGAGAGTATTTATGGTGAATGTCGGTTGATAGTCCTTTGGAGGACATAATTCATAAGATAATTTCTTATCCCACCCCATGGGTTTCTTTCCCACCATGTGGTTTTCTACAAATGCTCATAGATTTCAGAGATATATCTCCGGACGCGTCTCATGGCTTAATAATATTCCGGAGATATATCTTCGGAGTCATTTAAACCTTAAACGATAACAATATATCTCCCATAGCCCATTTCCATATGAATTTGTCCGAAGATGCATTTACATAAATTTTTCAGAGATACATCTCCGAAGTGTTTTAGAACAATTTTTTTTTTAAAACGCATTGTGTATTTGTTTGCAAATGAAATATAAAATAACAGACACACCAAAATAACATGTGTTACCTCTTTTCTCTTTTAATCGTTTTTTCTTTATTTCTAACATTTTTGCATTATTTTCAAAATTAAAAAAAAAAATTACGAAAATTGCATTTTTCATTTTTTATCATTAATTTTTGTATTTATTTATTAGCCATTTAAAAAAGGGTTAAATATACAAACCCCATGTAATGTTAGCGAGTTTCATTTTAGCCCCTGGTAAAGTTTTTTTTTTAAAAACCCCCTCATCTTAGTTAGATTCCCTCACTTAGGCCCCTGATTGCCACATTGCAGCAAAATTTCTTTCATATTGCTTAATGGCATTTTTAATTTTTTTAATTTTTTTAATTTTTTTATTTAAAAAAATATTTTTTTTTTGTTTTTTTTAAATAATTTTTTTAATTTTTTTTGTTTTTTTTAAAATTTTTTTCGTTTTTATTTATATTTAACTTAACATTTTTTTGTTTTAATTTTTTTTTTGTTTTTGGACCTAATTTTTTTTTCGTTTTTTCGTTTTTAAAAAATTACAGGGGCTAAAACCAAATATCGCTAACAATCTTAAAAAAGGAAAAAAACGGTTAAGAGAATTATGCTTACTTGAGGGTGGTTTTGAGAGCTGGGAGAACAAGGTCATGGTGAGCATCAGTACACCATAACTTTGAAGTAATGAATAATTCGTCGCGGTTTTTAACGAGGTCTTCCTCTAAAGCTTTTGACACAGCTTGGCCTAGAAGTTCTTCAGTATTATACAAAAAAGCAATATCAAAATGTCTGTAGCCAATGTCAATAGCATCAATCAAAACTATTGGAGGAGGATGAGTCGTTGTTCCATATCCTATCGATGACATCTTTTTTCCTGAATTTAGTACCACATCTAGAATTTTCTTTGCTTCCATCTTCTTTTTTCTTTTTTGTGTTCGTTCAAAGCACAAACTTCACACAATTCACAATTTTCTCTTATGATATGAATGGTAACTTTGAGATTTGAGATAATATAATCGGTTTTATAATTTTTTTTAATATTTTAAAATTTATCAAATTAAATAGCTTTGTTTCTGAAATGTTTTTCGTCAAAGATATCAATTCCAATTTCCAATACATGTGCAGTATTGCACTATTCAATTTTCTAAATAATTTAAGTCTTTTTTCGAAACAAAATTATTTTAAATAATTATAATACATAGATAATAGTATTAATTACACAGAAGTATAAAAGAAGATAATAACAATGCGCATCTATCTTTTTAGAAAAACTGAAGTATTCATTTTTTTCACTATTTTAGTCCTTGTTATTTTAAGGGTTAAATATACAAACCCCCTAAAAAAATAAATTAAAAAAAACAAAAAAAATTAAAAAATTAAAAAATAAACAAAAAAAAAATTAAAAAATAAAAAAAAATATTAAAAATGGCACGTGGATTGTCACGCAAACAATAGGAAAGAATCTTTGCTGCAATGTGGCAATCAATGGCCTAAGTGAGGGAATCTGGATATTAAGAGGGGGATTTAAAAAAAAAAAATTACAGGGGCTAAAACCAAATATCGCTAACATTACAGGGGGTGTTGTATATTTAACCCTTTAAAAAAATATTAATTTTCACTTTTTACTCCAAAAATATCCAAAATATCACAATAAAAAAGTATTGGAAAAGATTTTATTTTTTATTTTTTAATTTTTAAGATAATATTTTAATTTTATAAAAAATTAATATGATTGATCACAAAATCAAGGGTTAAATACACAACGCCCCCCATGTAATGTTAGCGAGTTCTCAGTTTAGCCCCTGGTAAAGTTTTTTTTTTTAAATCTCCTCGCAATACCCAGATTCCCTCGTTATGGCCTCTGTCTATTCCAGATTCCATTTTTCAATTACTTGGCAGTCTAGGTGTATTTTTATTTTATTTTTTATTTAAATTTTAAAACCACGTGGAATATCTTAGTTTTTTTATTTTTTACTTTTTTATATTATATATATATATATATATATATATATATATATATATATATATATATATATATATATATATATATATATATATATATATATATATTTTTTTTTTTTATTTACTTTTTTATCAATTTTTCAGGTTTTCTTAAATTATTGTTATTAATATTTTTTTATGAAATTATATTTATAAATTAACTATTAAAATATTAAATTTGGACTTAAAGCCCAATATTTTTCTAGAAGCCCAAGACTTGAACTTTTGCAATCTATTATATCTAATAGATATATAAACTCTTTCATTTGGTGAAATTTTTTCGATGTGGGACTTGAAGCTTACCATCACCACTACATACCCATGTCTATTGTTGATAAAAGTTTACAGGCCATGTTGCAGCTATATTGAATTCTTTTTGTATACTCAACTATATAAGGAAATAAATAATATCATAAGGTAAACACCACCACAACCTCTCTACAATCAACATTGATACAACCTCTCTACAACAATAAAATTCCCAAATTCTGTAAGTCCATAATTTGCATGCCATCATTAAAACTTACTGTTATCAGTCTAATTCATCTAATCAAATTGAGTTGGATCTTCATGTTTGATATCTTATAAGGTGGTTGTATTCATTCATGGAACTACAACCTTGTAAATTATGTTTGCAAAATAAAATGACAGAGGGAATACCGTTATTGACATGAGGATGACGAGGAAGGTTATGAGGTTTACTACAACACTAAAGTAATTTCCACACCATATAAAATAGAAAGATTGAGAATATAACTACGTAGTACAGAATATAAAAAGAAAAGAATGCATTGGTAGAAAATAAAAACATGTAAGATAGCTTGTGATAATATATGTTTGTTGTTGGTGGAAATGATGGAAGGGTGGTGCAGTCAGCTTGTTGGTTCGTGTAGACTTGGCCATGATTGGTGGTTAGATGAAGAGTTTCATGAGGATAATGTGGTATGAATTTTTATTGGTTTATGATGGCTGCAAATGTTGTGGTGATGAACATGATGGTGAACCTGATGTTGTTTGGTTTGGAAGAAGAGAAGAAAATGGTTTTGAAGAAGGGTGATGAAGTTAGTGTTATTATGTTTTGTTGTTGTCCCACATCGACCACTTATAAAGAAAATAAAGTCTTTATATAGTTTTTTTTCCACACAACAACTCAAAACTTGAGTGGTGAGTTGATTTGGAAGTGAAGTTGGACTTTATTTGAAATAGCCCAATGTAAATTCTTTTTAAGAAGACATTTGAAAATAAAAATATATAGTAAAATAGTAAAATAATTAAAAATAAAAGTATAATATTTAATAAAATATAATACATAATTAATAATGTATAATTAAAAAAGTAATTTTTTTAAAAATAAATCCACATGGAATTTAAAAAAAATGCCACGTGGACTGCCACGCAGGCAATAAAAAACAAAAATAAAGAATCTTTGTGCAAAATAGCAATCAGGGACCTAAGTGAGGAAATCTGAGTATTACAAGGGGGGTTTTCAAAAAAAAATACAGGGGCTAAAATGAGAACTCCCTAATATTACAGGGGGGGTTTGTATATTTAACCCCAAAATCAAAATCACATAAAATTGATTTATGGACTTTTGAGTATGTTGATGGATCAAATTTATTAATTTTGTTCGAGCATTTCTTAATACACCACCCAAGTTTCTTAGGCACCACGTGAAATTATTTTTTTGCCCCCAGTTTCCGGATGTGCATATCCGAAAATATTTGTGATGTGCACTTCCGGAAGGATTTCTTATTAATTCGCGCCAGACCTTCTTTCTCCCCCCTCATTCTTCACTTTTTCATTTCCAAACTCCCTCAAACTCTCTCAAACTCTCAAATTTTCAATCACCTCAAATCTTGATTTTTTTTCTCTCGAGTTCGGCACAAAGCAACATATACAACGATCAAGAGACTCTAAATCCTCTGTATCTCATTTTAATCGGTAAGTTTTCAAATTTTAGTGTTTCGGAGTAATTTTCGAGTAATCGATTTAGAGTAGATATTTAGGTGTAGAAATTGTTAGGTTGTATGAATAACATAGGTTAGAGACAATGTAGGTCATTTTTACTGCTTCGAACGGACGATCAGGGCATTAAAATGCCCTTTTGCATGTTACAGTGGCCATGGCTGTCATTTTTAAACTTCAAAAAATTTATCGGATGTGCAGATTCGGAAAGATTTTAACGTTAAGTATTCTGAGTGTTTTCGGATGTGCACATCCGGAAATACCCAACGTTAAAAATTCGGTGTCCTTCCGGATGTGCACATCCGGAAGACTTTTTTTTTGTTTAATTATTTTAAAAAAAATCTAATTTATTTATTATGCTCTGCAGATTAGATGGCTAGCAGAGACGATCGTACCATACATGGACGGACAGCTCAGCACGCATCTGTCCGACGTGAGCAGATGCAGTCTAGAGCCGAGGCTTCCAACGCAGAGGGAGTTGGGGTAGCCCCTACAGCTGAGGGACATCCTACACCATAGCCATCCACATCACATGTTCAGGCCACTACCCCAGAGGAGGCACTTGCGGAGGTGACGCAGTTGAGAGGCGCACACGTTCGGTTCTCCTTTCTGACATGCAGATTTACTGCGGCGCTTGCAGAGGCAGGACAAGCAGCAGGTGATCCAGCTGAGATGGTGATCCATAGGCAGCGTTCCCTGAGATGCTACTACTTGTTTTTGCTTGGCACGCAGGTGTTTGTGGACACCAGCGCCTATTATGTTGATGTCGTCTACCTCAGGTACCTTTCGGATCAGACAGAGCTCCACGGGTACAATTGGGGGCGGCTGCGCTAGCATACACCTATTCCAGGCTCTCTGATGGTTGCCGCTGGGTAGCCAAGACTGTAACAGGCAGCTATACGCTATACGTGATAACAATCTAATATTCTAAGTAATTTTTTCAATTCTTTTCTTTCTATATTCATTATAATGTTTGACACCCATGTTATGTTTTCCATTTCAAGCGTGGATTTTACAGCACTTTCCCAACATTACTGGTTGGGGGAGTGTCGCCGAGTACACTAAGGATCTGCCACGTGCTACTGCATTTGTCCTGCTCAGAGGGAACCAGGTGCCGGACCCCTTCAGAGTGTATCTTGATCGGATGGCTGTTGAGGACATTTTGTATGACACATATGTCGCTCATCGTGTGACGCGCCCGTTCGATGACATTTGTTTGTTCTCAGGATGGTTGGCATGCAGTTTGACCGTTACTGCCCAATACCTGCCGGAGCGCGTTTTGCGTCAGTTCGGTTACATGCAGATGATCCCCAGGATGCCTCATGAGTCTGCTCCTCTAGGCTTGACCCGCAGGCATATAGATGAGTTATATGCTGACTACCTATCCCACTTGGTACCGAAAGAGGCTCGGGCGACCAGAGCAGAGAGAGAATGGAGTGTTGCTGCCGGGTACATCGTGTGGTTCTACACCGTCTCACACCCATGCATGGTGCCCACTGCTGAGGGATCGCCACCCAGACCTGCTCATCAGGAGATATTAGAGGAGCGACAGTCTCAGCTGGACCATACTCATGATGTTCTACCACGCTGTCGTCAGATAGAGCAGCAGGCCATTGAGGCCGGTCACCTCCCTGAGGGCTCTGGTGCCAGACTTGCCGTGGACAGGATTATTGCGATTGCTCGGGGGGCACTTCAGTACCGCAGACATCAATCCAGGATGGCGGGTAGGGGCTGAGGAGCAGGGGAGCCAAGAGAGATCCTTCGCCATACGCAGTAGTTTTTTGTTTGATGTATTCTATTTATATTAGACGTATGCACTGTATTTTGACAGAGGTTTATTATATATATATCATTTTATTTTATATATTGATGTTGTCAAATGTATATTAAGTTGCGACGATATATTAACATATGCGACCAAGCAACAAAATCGATTTTTAAAAAAAAAATTAAGTTCTCCTGTTTTCCGGATCTGCAGATCAGGAAAGTTTTCGGATGTGCACTTCCGGAACGCATCAGCGTTTTTTAAAAAATTGGTGCGTCTGGATGTGCACATCCGAAATCAGGGGGCAAAATCGGAAATTCAGGTGGTGCCTAAGAAACCTGGGTGGTGTGATAAGAAATTTTCTTTCCTTTTTTATTTAACCTAAATAGTCCTATAAATAGGACTATTTTCTCACAATTTGGGGACAGGCACAATTACACAGAAAATTTCCCACAGAGTCTCACACACATTAGGTTTTACTGAGTCTCAAACGTCGTTTATCTTTAAGGAGTTTCAATTTTGTTTTAAATTGTTTTTATGTTTTGTTTGATTTTTTATTTTCTAAGCCATATGATGATTCATTCCCCTTATGACTCTCTCTTTACACATGTTTTATTTTTAATTAAAGTGTTTACACATCTTTCTATTTTTTAATAAAGTTTATTTTTATGGCTCTCTTTTTACTTATGATTCATTAAATACTCACAAACTCATTCTACTGCGATCAACTTTTATAATAATGTATCTATAATGAATAGTGAGAGTATTTATGGTGAATGTCGGTTGATAGTTCTTTGGTGGACATAATTCAGAAGAGAATTTCTTATTTCACCCCATAGTTTCTTTCCCACTATGTGGTTTTCCACAAATGCCCCAGATTCTGGAGATATATCTCTGGACGCGCCTCATGGCTTAATAATATCCCAGAGATATATCTCCAGAGTAATTTAAACCTTAAACGGTAACAACATATCTCCCATAGTCCATTTCCATTTGAATTTGTCCGGAGATGCATTTATGGAAATTTTCCAGAGATACGTCTCTGAAGTGTTTCAGAACAGTTTTTTTTTTAAAACGCATTGTGTATTTGTTCGCAGATGAATTATAAAATAACATAACAATATAGTAATAGGATGTCATACATCACGTAAATCCAAAATGTAATAACAATGTCAGGAAAAATGTACAAACTACATTACTGAAACAAAATAAATGCAGATAACTACTGGGTGTGCCTGACAACCTCTACTCTGCCTCATGTGCCTCATCTGCCTGGTCTGCCTCCTCGGCTATCGACCCCCCATGTCCTCGCTGTAGCGAGCAATTTTGGACACGGTTCTTAAGCGCTGGTCGCTCTCTGCGGTTTGAGCTTACTACAGGTCGATTCATTTTTTATCCTATTGTGAGCTGAATAAGGAAGGGAAATAGATGTCTCCAATTAACCCTGCTTGCATACTGAGTTTAAACAGTAGTCTGTTAGGTTACGGATGCTATCGATGTGGGGGGCCTTTGTACTGGTTATTTGTATTTTCTCCAATACTGATTTCTTTCTTTTTATTTTGACAGAAGGTTTCTGGCGGGGAACAAGGATTAGGATGTTAGGACTGATGCTTTTTGATATATATGTGAGAGTATGGGATTTTGGTTTTTTGTTGATTGTGCTCGCTAAGATTTTTCTTTCAATCTTATGCCTACGTATTCCCGTTTACCGAAACAGGGAAATCAGAGCGTTCTTAGTTCCTCCTATTCTATGGGAGGAAATTGGTTGTTTTGGTGTCTTGTTCAAAGCCCAAGACGTGAAGCGAAAGGTAGTTTGTATCTTGATCAAAGCCCAAGATGTGAAGCTGAAAAGTCTATTTGTATCTTGTTCAAAGCCCAAGATATGAAGCTAAAAGGTCTGACTTTAGAGAAAATTTGTCATCTCTAAAGAGGGGGGTTGTATGTCACAACTGTTTATAAAGGAGAATCACTTTAACCTGGATGTGTGAATCCGGCAATGCCATAATTTCCTTTACAGGAGATTTTTACCTGAAGGAGAAGACTTTAACTCAGTTTAGAGCAATGTCATCTTTCCTTAGGAATTTCTCATACTAAAAGAGGGACAGTGGCATGGATGTAGATGATCCAGAGGCTTGTCGCTTACAGCAATTAGATGAAAAGGAAGGAGTTGTTGATGTTTGTGTACTATGAACGAGGCACAACTTTGATGCTAAAAGGTTGATTGGATCAACCAGTGGTTTTCTTATACAAAGCCTAAGAGGAGGCTAATATGTGTCTCGTACCAAGCCCGAGAGAGAGGCTAAAAAGTTTTTGACTCAACGATGGAGTCTTTTGGTATCTCGTATAAAGCCCGAGATGGAGGCTATCTGCTGTACCCTAAATTTTACCCTCAGATTCTGATCATTTCATATCATTCTGAGTCGGTCTCTGTTTTCGCATTTTTAGTAAACATCTCATTAATCATGCATTTTCTTCTTCATGTCATTCTTGATTTAAATTATTTATTATTTTTGTATTTTTTTAGTTAGATTCTCATTTTAAATTTGTCTAAGATTTATTTAGTTAATTTCAATATAGTTTATCTTTTACTTAGTTCATATTTAATTTAGTTTATTGTTTTTTTATTACAATTTTTATTTTAAACTTAATTTAATTTTAATTTTAGTTTAGTCTTTCATTTTAGTTTAATTGATTAGTTTATTTTTAATTTAGTTTATTTTAATTTTATTTGATTTAATTCAATTAGATTAATTCTATTAATTTGGTTTAGTCAATTTTAATTTTAATTTTAATTTAAGTTTAATTTTTAATCAGTTTTCTTTTTATTATTTTCTTTTGTTTAAAAAAAATCATTTTTAAAAATAGAGTTCATTTTTATTTTTGTTATAACATATTACAAATTTACAAAATTAAAAAAGAGACAAGCGTAATCCATAAGCTTTGACCATTTTCATAATTTTGTTTCACTGTCCTCACAACATGCCAAAAAAAACCCCCTTGTGCTCCACCTTCTGCAACAAAACCATGTTCAATCCCTTTCATTCTGCAAAATCTTCCTGCACATCCTTCTGCCATACTCCATCAGAATGCATCCTGCCAAAGCCAAGGCTGCAAGGACGACAACACATATGCATCCCTCCAAAACTCTGTTGCAATGACAACAACAAGACATCAACGACAAGAAATTTGAAAAAAAACTTTCAATAAAAGGAGAATCTCAGAACAAGGAGTGGGCATCCATTCAAAAAGAGAAAAAAGAGACAGATTGAAAAAAATATATAACTCTTCATACTCAGTTTTGATCCGGCCCTTCGAATGACCTTCATCGCCATTTCACAAAAAAAACCATACGCAAATATGTGCAAGTAGCAGCAACATGAACCTGTTCTCAGAACCCTTGCTCGCAGCGTTACAGACGTTTTTTCACTCTCTTTTCTTCTGCTAAAACTCTCCGATTGCAACATCCTTCTCCAATTCCTTCAATCCACATCGCATCATCCTTCTCAAAATAGAACAACATCCTCCAACCACCCCTCCTTCAAACAGAAAAAACTCATCTTTGAACCTTAACTCATTCATCAACTTCTTGACAACATACATCATCTTCATCACCAAAACTCATCAACCCAGAACACTCCAACAACACCTGGACCTTTATTTCCTCATCAGGCTGATACGCAACAGCAACCTTGAACCACAACAAGGGTCCAGATCTTGACTCACGATGAATAACGATACTGTACTCTCCGCTTTGGGTTTCGAAACAACAACAACAACCGTTTGAATCTTGTTTTGCTACTGATGTCGCTACCTGTTCGTTGTCGTACACCACCGTGACCATCGGCGCCGCAAACACAGAGGAAAGAAGGAGAACTCGCGAGTGAGGCTGAGAAGCGCGCAGAGAATCCGAAACCGCGAGGGAGAGACTGTGAGATTGACGGAAAGCACCGGGGAGTTTTCTTTCTCCAGGAAACACAGTTCACTTCTAACCTTTTTTTTATTAATTGAATGACTTTTCCTAGGTTTTATCCCTTTGTTTTTACTTATTCATTTATTTATTTGGGCTGACATTCCTTTAAACCTGCAAGCCCATTCATATATTTTTAGTGTAAAATAAATCAGTGATCTAGGAAAATATACATAGTTTACACGTTCAATAGCTATTAGTTATGGTACAGTAAGTTAGCGTAGGATTATATATATAGTTTAGATTAAGAAATAATAGTTTAGTTAAAAATTGAAACAATATCCTTAGGTTAGAAAGATACAAACAATTAGCTTGCAAAATATATCCAGGGGTTACTTATAAAAAAAACACATAATAGTTTAGTTTTGAAAATATATAAACGTTAGCTTTAGAAATGTATATGTACAGTAGCTTTTAAAAATAACACTTAGATTACATTTTAATTAGGGGTAGTGTTTTCTTTAGGATCTTTCTTGAATTTCTATTTTCTTTGTATTTTTGTATTTTTCATTTATATGATATGTAGAAAACCAGGGAAAAACATTTTTTAAATCATCTTGTGAATTTATTAGAACTAATTGAATAGTTCGATTAGAATTTATTTAGTAGACTAATTTTAATTAAATTCTGGTTTAATCATGTTTTATTTAGCATATCTAGTCTTGACCATTTGAATTTTCATTTTGGTTATTTCTTGAAGTTCAATTTTAAATTTAATCTTTGATGCAAGTGGTCGTGTTTAAATCCTAATGTGGATGTCCTATCTTTCGAGTTTTTGAACATTTGTTGTACATGTTGCATTTCGTTGATACTTGAAGTTCCTCTTTGTCCTTTTGTTTCTTACCATTCTTCCAAAGGAAAAGTCTCTCTGTTGACTTCATGTCATAGATAGCTCAAATACCCTGTTAGCCTCAAACCGTTTCACAAGAGATAGCCATTAATCTCTTCTCCCTTCTGACCTGGCCTTCCCAAAGAGATAGCTATTAATCTCTTCTCCTTTAAGACGGTATAACCTTTCACAATCTTTTCAAGAGATAGCCATTAATCTCTTTCTCCTAACCAATCCATCCTTACAAGCTTTGCTTTCAAGCTTTTCACCTTTTTACCCCGTATTAAGGGGAACTACGAATGCTCTGATTCCATTCCCGTCAGGATACGTAGGCACGAGATGCGATGTCTTGGCGAGCATACTTAGTGTATATACTTTAGGCCTTTATCTTTACCATAGTACAGATTCTTAGCATGCAAACTTTAGAATAACACAAATACTAACAAGAGGTTCCTGTAGAGTACTACAAATACTTAGGGTGCTAATACCTTCCCTTTGTATAACCAACCCCCGAACCTTAGATCTCCCTCCTTTAGGTTTTTCTAACGATCTTGAACCTTTCCTTTGGATAAATCAAAGTCGGTTGTAAAAGAAACATGATGCAAGTTAAATAATAGCTTGTTACCCGATTTTCCCCGCAATAGAAATGGCGACTTCAATGGGAATCTCCCTAAGAGGGTTAAGCCTATCTTGTTTGTATTTGTGTTATTTATATGCTTGCTTGCTTGTACATTTGTATATTTATATCTATATATATATGTATACCTGTTTCTGCTTGGGATCTTCTGTGTGCAGGGTACTACTTTTGAGTTGTGAGATAAGTCCTAACCCGGACTTGAGTGTACTTAGGATAGGACGATGGTATTCAAGGAGGCTTTGAGGGAGTCGAATCCTGAAAAGTTGAATTGATAACACCATCACTCAGTTGAGGCCCTCTCAAGAGTCTAGTTATGTTGAACGAATTCGTTCGTGAAAGCGTGCTACTCTCGACCTAGGAGCCCGTGATATTGAGAACCGTAGTTACCAAACCTCACTTAAGCCTTTTAGGATATAGTGTGGAGACCATGATGAAGTCTATTTCTGAATTGGTTGTCACGCGATACTACACTCAGACGATATCCTCTTGAGAATTTTATTGATTTCCAAGTCATCTGGGAAATCGATAAAATCTGAAAGATGGATTGTCGACTCTGGGAAATTTTTAGAACCCTGATTTGCAGATGAAAACCCATAGTACACACCTTTTGGGATGGGTAGACCATGGCTCCATGCTCGTGATCTGCAAACCTAGGCCCTCATTTGTTTCCCTGTACATATGTGTGAATATGTGAATACCTGTATATGCATGTTTGTGCATACATTCATGACAGCCCTCCGGTTTCAAGGAATTCATGCGCTCTTTCCTTTGTAAAGATCAATCATGGTTTTAAAGCAAAACTCTTCAGCTTTCAAAAATGTTTGCAACTTGCTTTTGAGTTCCTTGAAACCAGTTGGTTTGCATCACATTGCATATCATTTGCATCTTTGCATGATTCATTGCATGTGTCAGTCTGTCCAGTTACTCATCTCCAGCTATCTCTATATTCCAGTGTTTGTCTGTGAGTCGTCAAGCTGATTCCTCGACATTGATATCGGACTAGAGCTAACTACAGACGAAGGATGTCAGAGCAAGAGATACACAATGTTGTGGTCCGAATGGAGATCGATGAACTTAAGTTGAGCATGACTAAACTCACTGAGATGCTTCAAGTTTTGCTTGCTATAGGGGAGCCTCCCCAAAGGACAGTCATCCAGGAAGTTTCAAGTGCTGATCCTCCACCAGTTCAAGTGCCACCTTCAACTTGGCCAGAGTTTGGTTTACCGCACAACTATTCTCCACCTCTTGCATCTAATGCTATGATTGGTCAAGCTGCTAGACCAGTGTTTCAAGCTCCTGTTTTTACCGAGCCTCAACCTATAGTTCAGACTACTCGAGCTCCTTTTGAGAATCCCCTCTATGAGTATAATGCTGCCAGTGCTCAAGGTGAAGACCATGAAGACTTTGTTGAACCTGAAGTTGTTCGAGAGCAGTTTCAGAGCATAGAGAAGATACTCAAAGCTGTTGAGGGTAATGACTTCTTTAATGTGGATGCGGAAAACATGTGCTTAGTGTCTGACCTTGTTATACCTCCTAAGTTTACAACTCCAGATTTTGTGAAGTACAAAGGTCACTCTTGCCCAAGAGCTCACTTGGTCATGTATCTTCGCAGGATGACTGCTCATGCCAAAAATCAGAAGTTGCTCATCCACTGTTTTCAAGACATCTTGAGTGGAGCATCACTCAAATGGTACATGGGTCTTGAGCAAAACTCTATCCACAACTTCCAAGACCTCACCAATGCCTTCATGAAGCAATACAAGTATAACCTTGACATGGCTCCTGATCTCCGTCAACTGCAAAATATGTCTCAGAATGATAAAGAGTCTTTCAAGGAGTATACTCAGCGTTGGAGAGAGTTGGCTTCCCAAGTGGAACCTCCCCTGGCCGAGAAGGAGTTAACTGGAATGTTTATGGATACCTTGTCCCCGTTCTATTAGGAGAAAATGGTTGGAAGTGTTTCCTCTAATTTCACTGATTTGGTCACTATTGGCCGAAGATTAGAGGAAGGTCTTAAGAAGGGAAAAGTATCAAAGGTTAATGAATCTTCTAATGCTGTGAAGAAATCCTATGGGAACTTTCAGAAGAAGAAGGAAGATCAGACTAATGCTATAACGGTTGAAGTGAGAAAGCCTCGTCCTCAAGCTCAGTATGCCATTCACCCTACAGTTGTTGCTGTTACTCCTGTGGTTGCTGCACCTCGACCAACTCAAGCTTTCCAACGTCCAGCTGCAGGACATAACCAGTACTGTAATAGGGGTCAATTTGATCATATCCCCATGACTTACACCGAACTGTATCCTGGTCTGGTTGAGCAAGGTTTGATTACCGCAAGGCCTTTAGCTCCTCCAAATCCTCTACCAGCTAGATTCAGATCTGATCTCCACTGTGCATTCCATGAAGGTGCCGCAGGCCACGACTTGGAAAATTGCTATGCACTAAAGGCTAGAGTGCATGATTTGATTAAGACTAGAATTCTTAGCTTTCGTGACAATCCCAATGTTCAGAACAACCCTCTGCCAGGGCACGCCAAGTGAAGCTTCAGTCGACTTCAGCAGATTATCCTCCTAAAAGCCAGTGTTTCAGACAAGACAGCTCATCCTTGTATTGATTAGTCACTAGGCCTTTGTTTCTTGTTGTTTGCACTTTCTTTATTTTGTAATGGTTGTTTTCTTTCAAATTATGTTTGTACGTTCAAAATTAATGAAATGAACATTTGCAACTTTTTGATTCAATTCATTTGTGTTTGCTATTTACATCTCCATGCTTTCTTTTTCAATAAATACTTTATCTCTTTTCCATTTCCTTTTTTATTATGCAAAGATTGGAGGGAGGATGATGAAACGTTATACTCATAATTGCTGTTAGTATGCTTTCAAATCAAAACTTTGCTGACGATGTAAGGCATTGTTTCAACTCCCAAACACCGGAGACATAAGGAAGATAACCCCTCTTTAACCCCTTCGAGCCTTGAAGTAGGAGTTTCTTTTCTTTACAAATAAAAACCCGCAATTTTAACCTGGGGCAGGGTAGTTCTCAGTTAGCTTGATTGTGCATTCAAATACAAGAATAGCATTCAAAACCCCTTTCAACAAAGTTCACAAATATTCCTTCGCACACAGCAAGCAAGTGTCGAAGATGTCTTTCAAGTCAAATGCCAATGATGGTTCACTGTAATCATTAAGCCAGACAGTCACTAAAAAAAAAGAGTGAAAGAAAAAAAAATCAAAATAAAAGCCCGCTAAGTCAAAACCTATGAAGGAGACTTAGGCAAAAATTGGGGCATCCCGCTGGCTGTAAGCTCAAATGACACAGTTCAGGCAAAAGTTAGGGATAACAAAACTAGTTGACTGAATGTTGCAAGAAGCAGTGACCGTCATCTTAAGACCATCGACTTCTGAACCATCATCGCTATCATCAGTGCAATTCTTAACCTATGGGAATTTGAGCACAGAGTCTGAGTTAACTGAGCATAAGACTGGAGTTCATCACGTAGATTGGGTGGGTCACAAATAAACTTTGAGCCTTTATCCTTTATTTCATAAACCGTGAACCAGACCACGTTATAACCTTCAAAAGACCTAATTGAAGCAAGGTTATTTTGAAAGCATACTACATCAAGGTTGCGTAAACTGACTCCAAAAGATCTTTGCAGATCATCTGTTTTGGCATCACGCCTTGTGCCTTACCTTTCACTTTAATGTCTTGAACCGCCGTGTTCTGATTAATGACTCATATACTTTGCACCTCTTTCAAAATGATTTTGATTTCAAAAGTTGCATGAACTTTGCATTTACCATGTTTGTACAAATACTTTTGTTTGCAAACTAGCTTTCTTCTTAAGGAATTTTCAAACAATTAAGAAACTTGGTCGATGGTCCAATCAGGGGCAAGTTCCTTCCATATCCTGTGGAGAATCAGTTCAAGATTTGTGGTTTAATGGCGACTTCTTAGAATTGGTTTATATAGAAGATTTTGCAAGACTCAGGCTGGGGCAAGCTTTCCCAGTGTTCAGTGAAATAATCATCTTTCAAGACTCAGACTGGGGCAAGCTTTCTAAGAGCACCATGAAACGGTCCTTTCTAGACTCACACAAACTGAAGCAATGATCAGTTTATCTACAACACTCAGTTAATCTGGGGCAGTTAATTTGAAGAATCCCCAAGCAACTTTCCATCCTTCCCACAAGGACCATCACCTGATATAGTTTACCAATGTCGCAGATGATGTGTTCAGCATTAGCATCTCTAATCCCAAGCAGAATGGCAGTTGATCTCCGTGTTGAGGAATCAGTCTTCCAGTCTTGTCTTTTCCAGAAAGAGTCGTGTTGTGTCGTCAACATCGACATCTGCATTTGCATTTGATCTTATATCATCTGCATGATTCATATACATATGCATAACATGAGTGTTTCGTTCTCATTTGCATTTCTCCCGAGGTCGTGTTATTATCCACATCTTACCTTGTGGTCAAAATCCAACTTACTTGGCACCTACCAAACAGATATTGTCGTGTCTATCTGACTTTCTTCCAGATATGACATTTCTTATCCGATTGTTTTCCGGATGTGTTTGTTCCCCTTTTGTATCCAATGTCATTCTTGGATGTCATTTATTTGTCTCTTTCTGATGTTTTACCAGATCGAGTCTTCTGTTCTGACGTTTTCCCAGAACTCTCTCGTTGCATTATCTGATGTTTTTCCAGATATACCCCTTTGTGATTCTGATGCTTTTCCAGAATGATACTGGTTTTGCCATCTGATGCTTTTCCGGATGTGTCTCTCTTTCTGATGTTCTTCCAGATTGAGTCATTTGTTCTGATGTTCTTCCAGAACTTATCTGACATTTTTCCAGATATACCCCTTTGTGATTCTGATGCTTTTCCAGAATGATATTAGTTTTTCCATCTGATGCTCTTCCGGATGTGTCTCTCTTTCTGATGTTTTTTTTTCAGATTGAGTCTTTTGTTCTGATGTTTTTCCAGAACCTATCTGATATTTTTCCAGATATTTCGCTTTGTTTATTCTGATGCTTTTCCGGAATGACATTGCTTTCATCATCTGATGCTTTTTCGGATGTGTCTCTCCTTCTGATGTTTTTTCAGATTGATTATTTTGTTCTGATGTTTTTCCAGAACTTATTTGATGTTTTTCCAGATAATCACTTTGTTTATTCTGATGCTTTTCCGGATGTGTTTCTCTTTCTGATTTTTTTTTTCAGATCGAGTCTTTGTTCACTTTATCTAAAGTCGTTATTAGATATTGTCATTTATACCTCTCATTCAAAGCCGTTATTGGATGTCTGGTTTCTTTACCATCCGATGCCTTTCCGGATGTGTCTCTCCTTCTGATGTTTTTCAGATCGAGTCCCTGTTCACTTTATCTAAAGCCGTTATTAGATATTGTGATTTGTACCTTTCATTCAAAGCCGTTATTGGATGACTGGTTTCTTTTACCATCTGATGCCTATCCGGATGTGTCTCTCCTTCTGATGTTTTTTCAGATCGAGTCCTTGTTCACTTTATCTAAAGCCGTTATTAGATATTGTGATTTGTACCTTTCATTCAAAGCCGTTATTGGATGACTGGTTTCTTTTACCATCTGATGCCTATCCGGATATGTCTCTTCTTCTGATGTTTTTTCAGATTGAGTCCTTGTTCACTTTATCTAAAGCTGTTATTAGATATTGTGATTTGTACCTTTCATTCAAAGTCGTTATTGGATGACTGGTTTCTTTTGCCATCTGATGTTTTTTCGGAGGTTTCTTTCCCTGTCTTTTCTGGTTTTTCTTGAAGATCCCGTTTGAACTCTTCAGTATAAGAAAATTCCAGAAAATCTTTTGTTGGTGTCTATCCTTTTATTCCAAATTGATCCCCAGTGGAGATCGTGTCTTCTTTCTGGCTCCGTGCCCAGTAAGAGTATCTTCTATTTCCCCAGTGTCAGCCGGTCACGCTTGAACCAGTTGCTTCATCACCTTAGATTATTCCCCAGTGTTGTTGTCATCCCCAGTGAGTGATTGCTCATTGTGTGGACTTTGGCCCTGTCTCCTTTTGTCTTCGTCTGCATTTTGCACTTATCATTCTATCATTATCATCATGTTAGAGTTCACGGCATGTCTGCATTTGTATGTCTGTTAGCTGTCCTTAGCATTTGCATTCCATCTAAGGGCAAAATTTTTGGCTTGCTATATTTAAATACCTTTCACCTTGATGCCCAGAGGTTTTCCATTCCTCATGCCATCTGGTAAAGCTATTTAAATAGGGGCAACTGTTGTACTCCAAATTTTACCCTCAGATTCTGATCATTTCATATCATTCTGAGTCGGTCTCTGTTTTCGCATTTTTAGTAAACATCTCATTAATCATGCATTTTCTTCTTCATGTCATTCTTGATTTAAATTATTTATTATTTTTGTATTTTTTTAGTTAGATTCTCATTTTAAATTTGTCTAAGATTTATTTAGTTAATTTCAATATAGTTTATCTTTTACTTAGTTCATATTTAATTTAGTTTATTGTTTTTTTATTACAATTTTTATTTTAAACTTAATTTAATTTTAATTTTAGTTTAGTCTTTCATTTTAGTTTAATTGATTAGTTTATTTTTAATTTAGTTTATTTTAATTTTATTTGATTTAATTCAATTAGATTAATTCTATTAATTTGGTTTAGTCAATTTTAATTTTAATTTTAATTTAAGTTTAATTTTTAATCAGTTTTCTTTTTATTATTTTCTTTTGTTTAAAAAAAATCATTTTTAAAAATAGAGTTCATTTTTATTTTTGTTATAACATATTACAAATTTACAAAATTAAAAAAGAGACAAGCGTAATCCATAAGCTTTGACCATTTTCATAATTTTGTTTCACTGTCCTCACAACATGCCAAAAAAAACTCCTTGCGTTCCACCTTCTGCAACAAAACCATGTTCAATCCCTTTCATTCTGCAAAATCTTCCTGCACATCCTTATGCCATACTCCATCAGAATGCATCCTGCCAAAGCCAAGGCTGCAAGGACGACAACACATATGCATCCCTCCAAAGCTCTGCTGCAATGACAACAACAAGACATCAACGGCAAGAAATCTGAAAAAAAAAACTTTCAATAAAAGGAGAATCTCAGAACAAGGAGCGGGCATCCATTCAAAAAGAGAAAAAAGAGACAGATTGAAAAAAATATATAACTCTTCATACTCAGTTTTGATCCGGCCCTTCGAATGACCTTCATCGCCATTTCACAAAAAAAAAACGCAAATATGTGCAAGTAGCAGCAACATGAACCTGTTCTCAGAACCCTTGCTCGCAGCGTTACAGACGTTTTTTCACTCTCTTTTCTTCTGCTAAAACTCTCCGATTGCAACATCCTTCTCCAATTCCTTCAATCCACATCGCATCATCCTTCTCAAAATAGAACAACATCCTCTAACCACCCCTCCTTCAAACAGAAAAAACTCATCTTTGAACCTTAACTCATTCATCAACTTCTTGACAATATACATCATCTTCATCACCAAAACTCATCAACCCAGAACACTCCAACAACACCTGGACCTCTATTTCCTCATCACGCTGATACGCAACAGCAACCTTGAACCACAACAAGGGTCCAGATCTTGACTCACGACGAATAACGATACTGTACTCTCCGCTTTGGGTTTCGAAACAACAGCAACAACCGTTTGAATCTTGTTTTGCTACTGATGCCGCTACCTGTTCATTGTCGCACACCATCGTGACCATCGGCGCCGTAAACACAGAGGAAAGAGGGAGAACTCGCGAGTGAGGCTGAGAAGCGCGCAGAGAATCCGAAACCGCGAGGGAGAGACTGTGAGATTGACGGAAAGCACCAGGGAGTTTTCTTTCTCCAGGAAACACGGTTCACTTCTAACCTTTTTTTTATTAATTGAATGACTTTTCCTAGGTTTTATCCCTTTGTTTTTACTTATTCATTTATTTATTTGGGCTGACATTCCTTTAAACCTGCAAGCCCATTCATATATTTTTAGTGTAAAATAAATCAGTGATCTAGGAAAATATACATAGTTTACACGTTCAATAGCTATTAGTTATGGTACAGTAAGTTAGCGTAGGATTATATATATAGTTTAGATTAAGAAATAATAGTTTAGTTAAAAATTGAAACAATATCCTTAGGTTAGAAAGATACAAACAATTAGCTAGCAAAATATATCCAGGGGTTACTTATAAAAAAAACACATAATAGTTTAGTTTTGAAAATATATAAACGTTAGCTTTAGAAATGTATATGTACAGTAGCTTTTAAAAATAACACTTAGATTACATTTTAATTAGGGGTAGTGTTTTCTTTAGGATCTTTCTTGAATTTCTATTTTCTTTTTATTTTTGTATTTTTCATTTATATGATATGTAGAAAACCAGGGAAAAACATTTTTTAAATCATCTTGTGAATTTATTAGAACTAATTGAATAGTTCGATTAGAATTTATTTAGTAGACTAATTTTAATTAAATTCTGGTTTAATCATGTTTTATTTAGCATAACTAGTCTTGACCATTTGAATTTTCATTTTGGTTATTTCTTGAAGTTCAATTTTAAATTTAATCTTTGATGCAAGTGGCCGTCTTTAAATCCTAATGTGGATGTCCTATCTTTCGAGTTTTTGAACATTTGTTGTACATGTTGCATTTCGTTGATACTTGAAGTTCCTCTTTGTCCTTCTGTTTCTTACCATTCTTCCAAAGGAAAAGTCTCTCTGTCGACTTCATGTCATAGATAGCTCAAATACCCTGTTAACCTCAAACCGGTTCACAAGAGATAACCATTAATCTCTTCTCCCTTCTGACCTGGCCTTCCCAAAGAGATAGCTATTAATCTCTTCTCCTTTAAGACGGTCTAACCTTTCATAATCTTTTTAAGAGATAGCCATTAATCTCTTTCTCCTAACCAATCCATCCTTACAAGCTTTGCTTTCAAGCTTTTCACCTTTTTACCCCGTATTGAGGGGAACTACGAATGCTCTGATTCCATTCCCGTCAGGATACGTAGGCACGAGATGCGATGTCTTGGCGAGCATACTTAGTGTATATACTTTAGGCCTTTATCTTTACCATAGTACAGATTCTTAGCATGCAAACTTTAGAATAACACAAATACTAACAAGAGGTTCCTGTAGAGTACTACAGATACTTAGGGTGCTAATACCTTCCCTTTGTATAACCAACCCCCGAACCTTAGATCTCCCTCCTTTTGGTTTTTCTAACGATCTTGAACCTTTCCTTTGGATAAATCAAAGTCGGTTGTAAAAGAAACATGATGCAAGTTAAATAATAGCTTGTTATCCAATTTTCCCCGCAACACTATCATTTGTTTGGCTCAATAAGAACCTTTTTGTATCTCGTATAAAGCCCGAGATGGAGGCGAAAGGGGTGATTGACTCAACGAGGGAGTCTCTTATATGTCTCGTAGAAAGCCCGAGAGAGAGGCTAAACATTGTTTGACTCCACTGGGGGAGAATTTTGGTATCTCGTACGAAGCCTGAGATGGAGGCTAAACATTTGCTTCGCTGGGAAGAATCATTGTACAAAGCCCAAGAGGAGGCTAAGGTAACTGTTTCAGTTAAGTGACATGTTCAGTATACTGATTTTGAAGAGAAAATCATTTCTTATATGAGCAACACTATACTCAGGGACTTGTACTCAGGGGAGTCTTTAATGAATGATGATTCAAATCATATTAACATCATTTTAGGGTTAAAAATCCATTTTGGTGAAAAATCTCAAAAAGTCAAAGTTGACTTTTGTGCATAGTTGACTTTTTATCAGATGAATTCCAAACTGTGCAATTCTTCAGGAAATCATGTCCTTGACCTAAATCAAACTTGATGGACATGTTCCATGGGTGTCATGGGGTATATTGAGGCATCTCCTAGGGTTTGGGAGCATGTCCTGGTCAAAAGTCAAAGTTACAGTTGACTTTTTCCTTAAAACCCTAATTGTGGTGCAGATGAAATTGAGACTTGTTGCTTAAGCTTCTTGGATTAATCCATTGTTCCAAATGGATCAATATGGTATATTAAAGACCCTTAAATCATGTCTTGAGGTCATGGTTCATGATTTTCCCCAAAAGTCAACTTAGGGGCGAATTAGGTCAAGAAACCATAATTCCTGATTTTTAGTAAATGCATCCCCAGAGGCAAAATTGACTTGATGATTGGGTCCATGAGGTTCCATGGAGTATATTAGGTTATGTTTTGGATCATTGGCTTGTGCCCAGATGAAATTTTTCATCTGGAGGCCCTGGTCGACCAAAACCTTAATTTGGTGACACTGTCGATCTTGAGACTTGATCCACCTAGAAGGGAGCAGCCTTGTGCTTAATCCTTGAAGTATGAGTCCTTTTTTATCCTTTGTAGGTGTTTGAGGGGTTAGACAAGTTGAAGATCATGTCATTCCTTGATTGATCCTTTGTCTAAGGCTCTGAGAGGGCTTAAAACCCTAATTTTGATTGTAGTGAATGCTCCACAACCCTTGAGGCATTTGATGAGGCAGATGGTTCATCCATATTGTGATGATGATTTGCACAATGATGGGAAATCTTAATGGTCAAAATTTGGGGTATGACACTCGCGTGACGTCTGCGGTACAAAAGTGCCTCATGTGCCTCCGCAATAATGTCATCTAGTACTCGTCAGACAGCAGACCCCTTAGGGAAGACCTCTCAGCTTCGAATATAGATAGGCTAAACAAGCTTCCCCCAATTGTACTCATGGATCTGTGTGAGATCCAAGAAGTACCAGAGGTATGCAACATCAGTGTAAAAGGCACTCGTGCCCACAAAAAGCACAGTGCCAACTAAAAGTAGAAAATAACACCTCAAAGCATGACTCATGTGGATCTCCACCTCCTGGGCATCACCATTAGCCTGCGTTGCATCAACGAGCGCCTCATCAAATCTCTCCTTCAAGAATGAAAACCTAACATGAGCACCCCTAGTCCTATCCACCCCCTCAGCGCCTTTACTGGATCAGCCCCTAGATGCTCTACCATCATATCGAGCGCCTCGTCTTTGGTCATCCTACCATGATGGAAAAATTTCCCTCTGATTGGTAGATGCAACAAACACGAGACATCGTCTAATGTAATCGGCATCTCACCTTACAAGAGATTAAAGAAAGAGGTCTCAGAGGGCCATCACTCCACGAATGCTCCAATCATCCCGTGGTTGACCAAAGTGTAACCCCTTAAGCATAAGTCACTTAACCCAGAAGCAGTGAGAACCGACTGAAACCACTTCGCTTTAGGTGATGCAATGTTAAAATCTTCCGCCCATGGTTCAGAAACTTATGGGGATCACGCACCTGCGAATTTCCAAAAATAATCAATGTCAGTAAGAATCAATGTTAGAAATAATCAACATCAACAATTTAGTAACATATCAAATGGCAGTGTGGTCTGGGTACAAAAAAAATAGGGACATATCAAATGGGCCCCCTCCGAAAGCCTCTGGCTCGGCATTGTCGATACGCGAAAAATGACACAGAGTCGCCACCAAATCTTATTTATCCCAAAGCGGGAAAGGAAAATATCGATAAAACCATTAGGGAGAGAACATGGTCATCGCAAACACATTTAGGGTTCGAAAGTCGGTTATGCGAGGGGAAGGTATTAGCACCCCCTCACATCCATCGTACTCGATGGGAACCATCTAAGTTGTCTAACTTGAATGGGTGTTCTATTCTAAAAGTCTACTTAATGAGAAAGAGGGTTGGTTTTTTTATTAAAGTGCTCGCCAAGGATTGTGGCCCTTGTGCCTACGTATTCTCAGCGGGAATGAGAAATCAGAGCGTCTGTAGTTCGTGGGACTACAGTGAAAAAATAGAAAGTTTGCTCGCTAGGATCTCACAATCCTATGCCTACGTATTCTCAATAGGTATGAGAAATCATAGCGTCCGTAGTTTGGAGGACTATGGTTTATTGGTGTTTTTTATGGACGATGTTAACGTTCGCGTTCTAGCAGTTAGGTGTTTTGATGGTCGTTGTCTGGAGTCTTACGCGTTACCTGTTCGCGGTAGAACGGAAATAACATGTCCTTTTTTGAAAAAAAAAATTTATGTAATCCTGAAGGATGAAAATATTTTGATTTGTGGGAGTGTTTTTGTTAGAGTTTTGAAAAGAAGTTTGAAATGCGCATTGTACTAAAGTTTATGGGTAGAGATGAATATTTTGAACTACCAAGCCGAGCGTCTTGTGTTCAAAATACTCGGAATGAGTGTAGGAGAAGCTCCATTCTCACTCTTTTTCTACCACGTAACAAACACATCGTGTTTATTAAGTGTTTTTGGATTGTTGATTGAGAAAAGATTTCGAATACAAAAAGAAAGAAAAATCTAAGGGAGACTGGGTCCTAAATGTTGTCATGTAAAGATGGTCATAAGATTGAGGATGAGGGGAGATCTAACCTAATGTTGTCATGCAATGATCGAGAACCTAAAATCTATCCTACTTTGATCTTAATCGAAAATTAAGTTGAACTAGAGGATCCTAAGGGAACATGTGAATTCACAAGCAAACAAATAATCGACGCACAGTTCAAAAGTCAAAATGAATTATCAGGCACATCTACAATTAATCAAGGATATCAAGGATTCCATGGCATTAAGAATTAATCACAAAGCTATGTCAACAATTGAGCCACAAAACCAACCAAAGAATTGATCCAGCAAATCATGAAAATTTATTCAAGAAAAACATGGAAAAGAAATAATCTGTGATCAATTACGAAAAATAATCAAAACAAACATGAATTATTAAAACACATCTTAAAAAAATCAAACAAATCTTAAGAAATAATTAACAAAAGAAAATTTAAATAAATAATTAACAAACAGTTTTAGAGAAATAATCAAAAGAAATAAGTAACAAGAATTTAAGTAAATGACTAACAAAAAACTTAAAAGAAATTAATAAAAGATCATAAGTACTATTAAGAAAAATTTGAGTAACAATTTTTTTTAAGTATAATCAACAAAAGATTTTAAAGTGTAATTAACAAATATCCTAATAAGAAACTAACGCAAAAATCTTAAGTAATAATAAATAAGAGGTCTAAGAAATAATTAACAAAACAAAGAGTTTTAAATAACAAACAACAACAAAAAAATAAAAAAAATAAAAAAATAGGGGTGAAATTGGCATTGGCACATAGGCCTAACTGATCCAAACATGAGACGAAGACAAACTCAACTTCTTCCCGAAATATTAATGCGAACAGAAAGGATCCCTTTGTAGACAAACTCGCAACGCAACTCACCTTCAAATGTAAACAAAAACGCACGATGAAAAAACCTAGAAAAGGTATCGCAAAGCAAAACCTCCGTGTAGAATCGGGACCGACTCAAGCTCTTATCCCTCCCAATTCCAATCTCTCTCACGGCGTGTAAATTTTCTTTGTTCTCTCTTGCAGCTTCGTCTCCGCATCTGTCTCGCATGGCAGATCTCACTTGTCTCGTCTCTTTCTCTTGGTTCTGCGATCTCGTTTCTCTCTCGAATCTCGTCACACTCTCTGTTCGGTCTATTTCGTTTCACTCTTCTTCAATGTTCGATTTTGCATATCTCACTATGTCGTTGCTTGTTGAAGAGTGGTTGGAAGGTGGGTTTGAAGTTTGAAGGAGATTTGTTGTGATGTTGTGTACGGTTTTGTGCATGTTAAGGTTTGGCATTTTGCTGCAGGCGTGTCATGTACCACTGTGTTATTGTTGTTGCTTATGTTAGCTGATGCAATTTTTTGTTTGTAGTGATGCAGAGTCCTTTCAGTACAAGTAGCAGCATGTTGTAGCTTTTGTAGCAGGATGGTGTATGGTTTTGCGCTGCTTGTTGCAGGATATAGCAGATTATGTTGTGGAGTTTTTGAATTCTTTTTTTGTTGTAATATGAAAAATAAATGCACATGGGCTTATTTTGTAAATGGACTTTGGGTTGTAATGGGATTTCTTGACAATGTAATGGACTTTATGGATATTGGATAATTAAATGAAGATTTTTACATGGATAATGGAATGAAAAGTGGATATGGAAAATTGGATAAAATTTGAAATATGGATTGGATAATAAAATGGATATTTGGAATGGAAAATTGGATAATGAAAAGTGGATGTGGAATGAATTGGATTATGAATGGTTTCTTTTTTTTATATAAATGGATATTGAAATTAATTTATGGATATTGTGAATTGGATTTATTGGATAAATGAATGTTTAGTGGTGGTTTTTAAAAAAATAAACAGAAATGGTTTAGAAATGGATTAGGATAATGGTTTATGGATAAAGGATGGATTTGACCTTTGTCTTGACTTTGAATTGAATCACAATCGTTCACTATGCCACTTCTTGAACGAATGAACAAAATGCCTTGAATAAAACCTCAATGAATATGTCTTGGACCTCAATGAATATGTCTTGAACCTCAATGCACTTCACAGAATCCTAAATGGCAATGCCCTGATCCTTGGTAACTATGAAGCATCTGACCTACACGCAACCTGATAACTTGATTCACACAGATAACCTGCATTGGCACATAAACCCTAACTGAAATTTCAGACACAACCACTTGAATCAATCACACTCTGATCTTGATCATGAAACAACTTTAGTCTGACCAAGATTATTCCACACTTCCACTGAATTTCAATCATCACTGAACACCTATTTGGCCTGTTAAACTTCTAATGAAACTCAATTCAACCTTGCAACACTGAGCTTAGACGACAAAAGGGCGTCTATCTGTATGCATAATGGTTCAATGACATGAGTAATTGATATGATGCACAGATGATAAAAATTTTATGATATGAAAGACATGCTATGCGAATTGGAAATAAAGTGTGGTGAAAGTTTAAAAATGACTGGTCAAAATTTGGGGTATGACAGACATCAGCAACATCACCCTCCGGAGGTGGCAACAATGCATCCTGATCAGCAGGTGCGACCGGGTCAACAGGTAGTGGCACAGGTGCATCTCGCCGCCTGCAGGAGGATGGAGAAAGTGATGTGTCAGCTGATGCTGTAACACCCTAAATTCCCCCGTAATATTTAATCAAAAAATCAGAGTAAAATCATCCAATTCAATTTAAGGCATTACTTTCGACAACAGACTTGCTCTTTATTAGACATGTAACATATTGTATAATTTAATAAACCAACTTTTATTATGCAACGAAAAAATCAATCATAACAATGATAAGGAAACATAACGGTTTTAACTGACAACTTTTAATGCGAAACTATAAAGACAACAAAATCCTTTTAACAAAACAACTCATGCAATAAGCGTTCCCGACTCCCCATGTTACATATCAATGCAGACGCCACAAGGTGAAGTACCTCGTCTTCACTGACCACGACTCTAACTACTCCTGAGTATCTGCAGGATGCCGTATAAAGCATCACCAAACATAGAAGGGGTGAGATTCTTAAATCAACGAAAGAGAGAGATGATATAAATAAAAAAGCATACATCATCAAGTTATTCACCATATCGTAACATCCAACAAGAATCACACACCTCCACTTATGCACAGACAATCACCGATAATTATACCAACCATCATGCGACACAACCAACAAGAGAATGCAAAGGAGACTCGACTAGACTCAATGCATGTGGTACCAAAATTGATCCCTGTTTCATGATCACAGTTCCCGTCGAAACTCTCGACCCCTGTTTCATGGTCAAGTATGACCCCTATTTCATGATCACACCAACGACCCCCTGTTTCATGGTCACGTACGACCCCTATTTCATGATCGCACCAACAACTGTGATTGCTTACACCCCATCTGGGCACACAATCACGCCAACAACAACGATTCCATCAAGGAATTCGGATAGACGATAACACCCCACCTAGGCACGCCATCCCACAACTATGCACATGTCATGCACCATCAATGACAACATGCAACAACGACTCATGCATACACATAGCATACTCATCTTCATACCAACATCATTTAACAGTCAACATGCATTCATCTAAACCTACATCATTGCACCAATACAACAACTACACATCTTTGCATCATTCAATCATGCATTTCACATTATCACATCAACATCAACAAAACAAGCACATAACACCTCAATACATGCTCACTATACAACAACAACAACACAACATTAATATAATATAAAACAGATATTTTTCATGAATTTTAAGTTAATAAAAATAATATTTTTTAGTCCCAGGTCGCGCTAAGCGAGCCCCACCCGCGCTAAGCGCGCAGCTCTCTGCCTCGAAGAGGCAAAATTTCTCCAGACCGCGCTAAGCGCGCTAGACTGCACTAAGCGGGCCTTGCGATTCTGCAGCCTAAAACCCTGCGATGACAACAACAAACCACCTGCATTTTTCTGCACTAACTCGATTTTTAACAGCAATTTTTCATAGGTTTTTCACCAATAGCCTACATCTAACATTTGCAATTCAACCAAACAAATCAAACAAGACTAATTCATCAATTCCAATCATATTATCACAAAATCTTCCTAAAACCCTCATTCAACCCCATGGATTCCAACTTAGCGATTTCTACTTCAATACTTATATCATTTAACCCTTGAGAGATGAAAGAAATCCCACCCTTACCTTAAAGTGACGAGCTTTCCTAACTTCAATGGATTCTCCATTTCTTCCTCTTGTCCTAGCTCTTCTCCCTCTTTCACTTTTTCACGTGGAATGAGAATAATGAACTCTCACTCTCTAATTTGCTCATATACCCCAATTAATGAATCGCCTTATTTGCCCTCACTTAACCCTCGCCTAATTACCATAAAGCCCTTCCACTCACTACACCTCTTAATTATTTTAATTATCTTATTATATTAACATTATCACTCAACTAATGAAATAAATTAGTCAACAAATGATAAATTTAAATAATCCAATCAACATTACTCAACGCACCGCTAATCTCTATGTTATTAGCCATACACCCCTACTACGCCCAATACCTACTACTTAAGGCCACTACCCTTCACCACGGGTACACAAAACACAACGAAAGTACAACAATGCATAATCGATCACAACAACCTATAATTATTTGCAAATAATAATAAAAGGAAAATAGGGCATTATAGATGCATCCCGTGGTCTGCGGGAAGAAGATGAAGAATATGGAGTGGCCTGAGATGTAGTTGGAGTGGCCTGAGATGTAGATGGAGTGACCTGAGGTGAAGGCTGAACCACATGAGATGACTGAGCCTCAGGAGTATACTATACACCAGCAGTCAATGCCTCTCCCTGGCCAGAGGTACCTTGTAACGCCCCAGTTTTAGTCAGTTTTATTTAATCGAGTTTAGTTGATTATTTTATTATTATATTATTTTATTTTCGACTTTTATTTAGAAAAATGTTATTTTTCAATGTTGTGATATTTTGTCGCGTTTTGAGAGCGTTTGCGAGATATTTGAGCGTAGGGGTATTTTGGTCTTTTGCTTGGGTAGATATTATGTTTTTCATTTAAATAGAATAGAAAGATAGAAAGAAAGGGAGAAAAAAAGAAAAGAAAACAGAAAAATAGAAAGAGAAGAGAAGAGAAAAGAGAAGGAAAGAAGGGAGAAGAGGAAAAGAGAGGAAAGTCGAGAAAACTCCGTCTAAAGCGCGAATAATCGGGTAAGGGTGAGAAGTTTCAATTATATCTCGCTTGTGTATGTATATGTGTATGTTTTGTGTGGATGTTTTGGTTGGTTTCCATATGTTTCCGTTTATGCCGTATTGGACGAAATCGATAGAAACCGATGTTTCTACGGTCGGAAAGTCGTGTAAATACATGTGTTGGTTAATTATATGTATGTGAGCTGCTGTTTAAAGTTTCACGAAGTTTGGTTATGTTTCGGTTAGTTTTCGGTATGGTTCCGTGTATTTTTCCGTTTAGGTCGAATCGATAGAAATCGATGTTTTCACGGATGAATTTCGAAATAAATTACGTAGTTGTATCGAGGAAGGTTAGGTCGTCGTATGTCGTGCTTTTTATTCGATTTGGTGAAGTTTAAAAATTCTGGTTTTTGAACGATAGAAATTTAATCGAAAAATCGAACGTCGTAGAAATTTCGTTTAAGTGTTCTAAATTGTTCTTATGTATTTGGTGTTTATGAGTGTATGTTTGTTTCGGTGAAAATGTTCGATTTAGTCGAGTTTTTGGGTGTTTCGGAAAAGGACAGCATAGGTGTAATTGAGAAAATCTGGTTTTTTGTGAAAAACAGGGTTAGGGATCGATACATAATCCCAGGGATCGATCCCTACTGTGAAAATTGGGAAAAATGGATTTTTTACTACAGCAGGGATCGATACATGCGAGTTAGGGATCGATACCTACTGTGCTGAAACAGAAAATTCTGTTTTTCGGGGAAACTTCGGAAATTCATATCTTTTGATCCGTAACTCGGATTGGGACGTTCTTTATACCGTTGGAAAGCTAACGAAATGTTCTTTCTTTTAAAATTAGGTTGGAGGTCAGTGGATGATTTAATTAATTCGTATTTTTGGTAAAATAGTCGAGTTGTCGGGTTTTCATCGCGTTAAATGCGCACGGTTGAGGTTTTACCGTGTGTTGTGCTTTTGTTATGTAACGTGGAGCTTTTATGTGGTTTATATGATGTGAATATACATGATGGATGTGTATGACTTGTGTGATGATTCTTTGATGATAATTGGTTGTTGTGGAATACTTTGTTGATGGTTTGTGGCCGTTGGGCATTGTTATATATCACTTTGGTTGTGATTGATATGCATGATTATTATATATGCATGAACATTTATTTAGCATGAGTCGTGCACGTGTCAAGCATAATACCATGCGCTCTTGCTATTTGGATTCTATATGAATCCGTTGTACGTTCGTGTGCCTTACACACTATGGGACGATAGCGACGTTACAACTGATCGTGTGCTTGATGATAAGTGGAAGCGATCGGATTGTGTGCCTGATCCATATAGGTGGAAGCAATCCATAAACGTCGTGTGCTTATTTATAAGAGGAAGCGACGGGGAACATCGTAGGCCCGACGGGGAGTTACTCTATGTAACGAGCGATGATTCCAAGAGTTCCTGGGGGACTAATGTATCACCAATTGAGTCGGTACCGTATTTGCATCTATATAGAGTCGTTGGTCGATCTCTATGGTATGCATTGATCATCTTTTGTATATTTGCATTGATGAATGAATATGGAAAAGTATGCTTTGTGGAAGTATGGAATTAATGGAATATGCATGATTATATGCTTGGTTTCGTATAGATATATACATTGTGATGTATATGAGTGAGTTGTGATGAATGGTGGTGTGAATTGTGAAGGGATGTGTTATGTGTGGAAAATCATGATTCGATTTATTATGTGTGATATATTATGTATTGGTGCCATGCTATATGTGTTAGTATGTGATGTATGCGGTGAGAAATATTACATATGTGAATTATCTGTGTTGTGGCATATTATTATGCAAACTTGTTATAGTTGTTATTTCTCACCCTTCTGCTGGAATATGCTTTTTATGGCATAGTGCAGATTGTCAGCTTTAGAGGCTTGGAGGCTTTTGTGGAGATTAGTCCTCCGTTCCGTTGTCGTTCGTGGTGTCTGCTCTGATACGTAGCACGGGAGTCGGGGAACGTTTTGTTATATGTATATAATTGTTGAATATATTTTGTATTTATATTTTGATGTTCTAAAACCATTTATTTGTAAAACAAGTCAGTTATGGATCTTTCCGCTTTATTCCATAATTGACCATCCTTTTGTAAGGAAAAGTTTCCCTTTGTGTTATGTATCAAAGATGTTGAACAGGGATTGTATTTTATTTCTTTAAATGTGGCATCCCTGTTTCTGTCGGAAAAATAAAATTTTAGTTACTCTGATATTTATTATGTGTTATTTATTTCGCGATGGGAATTGGGGTGTTACATACCTGCTGCATCCGGACCCGACTGCCTCTTCTCTCGTCTAATGGATGCGTGCTAGACAACTCGTCCATGCCTCAATCGCTCGGCTCTGTCAGCCATTATTCCTGCAAGATATAATGTAATTAATCTTATAATGAGTTTGCGAAATAAGAAAAATTATGAAACAAAAAGAAAAAAAAAGACTGAGAAATTTCAGAGATACATCTCCGAAAATATTCAACGTCTCATTTACTCTGGGTGATTCCAGAGATACAACTACGAAAACATTTTGCATATGTATCTCCATAATCATTCAGAGTTCAAGAAACGTGTATGTTTTTGGAGATGTATCTCGGGTATATTCTGTAACTCAGAGGTCGCGCCAATGGCATCCGCTGCCCCTTAGAATCACAAATTTGTAGCCATGTTCGTCCATTTGAGCCAACAAACAATACATGCAGTTACTCTAAACTATGCTTCATCTGATTTCTAAACATTTCGACACCTAACAATGGATTCTAACTCGTTTACAATAAAACACGAATATTTATCGAAAACTCGAAAAACTTACCGGATTATATGATTCGGAAGATGTTAAATGATGCACTGGATGCAACTTGATGATTACTTGATCCTCAGACAAAAGAAATCAAATTTGGTGAAGTTTGAAAAATTTGGGAATGAGAGAAATGAAGAGGTTTGTGAATAGAGAATAAAAAAGTGTGGGAGGAGAAGAGTCTGGCGCGACAATATGCTCCAAATTGTTCTGGAGATATATCTCCAGAATATTTCAACGTTCAATTGACCTTTGGTGTGTCCAGAGATATATCTCCGAAATCTCTTAACGTTTAGTTAAAATATGATGCGTCCGGAGATATATCTTCAAAAACTAAGGGCATTATAGGAAATACACATGGTGTCTAAGAAGGTCATGGGGTGCTTTAAGAAATTCTCATTCAGAAATACTTGTAACCCATTTTTCTTTGATAATTAAAAGCTGAAATTGTTTTTATGCTAGTCTTAGCAATTTCTTAGCACGGACAATAATGGTTAATGGGTTTTAAACTTTACTTGGGCAAAAGGCTGGATATATTATCTTTAGGAATTTATCTACTGCAGCTTGTATAAAAACCAAGCTGGATTTATCTTTCTATTTTTGTACAAAAATTTTCTCTACAAAAGTTTTCTCTCTTTTGAGTGAGTCCATCAACAACCAAAACCTATTTCAAAAGCTTGATACTACTGCACCAAATCAACAAGAACACATACATGTAGATTTTGAGATGCAACATATACTTGATTTCAAACCAAAAGTACACCATTACCTGTTTTTCCAACTTTCGTCAACACAATAATAACACCACTAAATCATTGACAAACACAATATCAATTATAATCATTTTTCAAATAAATAAACGTAATCGTTATTGTTAAGAAATGTGATTGGACCTAACTCACTCCTACAAAACCGGTTGGTAAATTAAGAATTACCTCCACTTATAAACACATGTTCAGGCCATATATTGTCTGATGTGGGACTCTTAACACACCCCTCACGCCCAGAACACCGGATCTTAAACCAGACTCTGATAACATGTTAAGAAATGTGATTGAGCCTAACGCATCCCTACAAAACCAGTTGGTAGGTTGAGGATTACCCCTACGTATAAACACATGTTCAGGCCATATATTGTCCGATGTGGGACTCTTAACAGTTATCTTCGTTGAAAACTCATTAATCTTGTCAAAGCTTGATTGCTGGAACTTTGAACAAAATTCCAAAGCACTTTAATTCCTCCAGTGCAGCCAGATTTGTGTTATTTACAACATCAGCAAGGAGCATGTGGCTTATCAACATTTAGATTTACCTCTAATAAAAGTAAGTGTTGTTGGTGGACAGTCGTTTTCTCGTAGGGGATATCTCGTTATTTCGAAAAAGCTTATGTCTGCAAGACTTGAACTGATAATGGAAATCGAGTCGGAACCGAATCGACACAAAACTGAGTCAAAGATCAAAGCAGAATCGAGTCACAATCAAACGTTACCTGAGTTGAAATCAAATCGAAAAGCCACAATCACCGATCCCCACAACCCAAGCGAAGCAACATCACCGGCTGCGTTGTCCAGCTAGTCGCGCCGCTCACCCTCTCTCCACGAGCTTCATCGATGACGACACCATCATCATCAATCAGCCACCGTGCGTGATCCCTCCTCCTAACCAAGTCTAACCGCACCCCTCTCAGTCTGACGTCTCTCCAACGACCTAGACAAACATACCCTAGACAAGCATACAATAACCTTAGAATTGAAGGTGAATGCCATTGAATACAATTAAGGTGAGAGGTACTTAGTACATTCCTCTCACTTAACCGACTCCGAAACCCTAGTATTTCACTCTTAGTCATTAGATTTTATCATTATTTCTCTATTCTTTAGGAACGAATAAAGGATGATAACGATTCTGTCATTTTGCCGGCCGCGATAATTTAAGTAAACTTAAGGGATGAGTGAATCCTTTATTTATAGCGTGGTTAAATTCATATACACTTCACTCATTTACTATTTCAACAATAATGATCAATGAGATCATTCTTGGATAAAGTGTGATATGTTGGCATAATTGAATGTTGAGACAAGATAGGGAGCCTATCTGATTTGAATATGTTCGTCAATGCTCAGAATGGTAGGGGCACATCATTACTTTCATATTCCAAACAATTACTCCCTCCGGTCACTATTATAAGCAAAAAAAACACCTTAAATCTTGGTCATTATTATAAGCAAAAGTCATTAAATTTTAGATTAATTAATGCTTGTATTACTATTATACCCTTAATTTAATTCAAAAGTATTTAATATTGGTAGTTGATTCATTAAATAAACTAAGGATATTATCGTAAATTTCACTTTGATAGTACATGAAATTAAGAAAATTAATTACACTTAACTAACTTTATTAATACATGTGAAAGTAGTTATTTAAGCTTATAATTGTGACCGGAGGGAGTAGATGTATTAGCTTTCTTATATAACATCATGGATAGTTTTTTTCGCGGTGCATAATATTCTTTTGTCGAACACATAATGACACAAATACTTCAATTATAGTTTTTTATTCATAGGATTGATTAAAAGTTTCTTCTTCCTCTTTATAGAAAATTATAATGTCAGTCTAAAACCTTGTGTGTTTTCTATAAATCTAATAATAGATTACACTATAAGGTTTGATCAAGTCACAATTAGGTAGAGAATAATATCATGAAATTGTACTCCGTAGGTTTATATTAAGTTTTAGTTAAATAATTTACTGCTTGTACTCCCTATTTGAGAAATAAAATTATTTCTTTCATGTATATCATGGAGAATGATAATCTCCTCAGTCTCATCTTAAGGATAACCTACATATAAATTTATACATAGAAAAATAGAAAAGAAATGGTGAGATACATCTTAATTTATGTAAATGGGATAATAATATCAATGGATAGAAAGTAAACACAAGAACATACAATCCAAATACCCAAAATATTTATACAATGTACAAATTCAAGAAAAAGTATTGTTAATGCAATACACATTGACATCTACTTCATATGCTTGTGGTACTATCTAACTACTTAAAAAAGTATACTAGAAGTACATGTTTAGCATATTTATTGAAGCAACATCTCACTAATTGACTTCAGCATTGCAGATTCTCAAAACATGATATTGTCAGGTGACTGGTCGAGGTTGTCCAGCTTTATAAGTATACACCAACATTGTGGAATCAACACAAATATCTTCGTATTTCTAAGTCTAACATCATTGATTCAAAATCACCTAAGTCCTTGTTAAAAACCCCGCAAGCCTCCATCGTCCCAATTCAAATCTATTAGCCACCTGCATATTCATCCTCTAAAATATGATACATGTTTAATCAAATTTAAGATGAAAATGAATAACTATTTTTACTCTTATTATAGAATTAATCACTTTTGTCACCTCTCACAGGTAAGTGATTAATCTCTGTATGACCAAGTGACTTTAAGCATAAGTGGGGTGAATTATGTTATTTGACTTTGAATTATTTTTTTGCAAAATGAGCGATTTTAAGTTTGGTTGATTTAAGAATGAGAAGAAGAGATTAAGATATAAAGTTATAGATATAAAGATAGATTTAAAGATATAAAAGATATAGATATAAAAGATATAGATATAAAGATCACACCAGAAATTTATATTGGTTCGACTTTAAACCATCTGGCATAATCAAGCCCCCCAAGAATATCCTCTTCAGATTTCCACTAAAATACTTGAACTTTACACCATGAGCAACCCAACAACCTTTATCACACCAAGATTTTTCTCAGGTATAGCTTACGACCTCAAATTCAATCACAAGGATACAAGAGAACTATGCTCTCGAATTAAAATTTTAGCAAAACAACAAATGACACAACTCTCAATATAAATCTTTCACTTTCTCAGCACTAAAGCAATGTATAATAAATTATACAAGTCTCAATATAAGCATATAATCGATTAGCCTGCGATGCTAATTGATTAGACCTATCCAAAAAGGAAATACTTAAACCAAGACTGAATTATAATTGATTAATAGGATTCATAATCGATTATAAGGTGAACTCGATCCTTAATTGATTAGATGTAAGCTCTAGTCGATTAGACAACGAGTTTTTTCCTAATTAGTCAAAGCACATCTTTAATCTGTTAGGTAAAGGTCATGACCAATTTTTCAAGAGATTTTGAAATATATGGAGATTTGAAAATACTTTTTGTGTGTGTGTGCGTGTGTGTGTGCGTGCGCGTGCGAGTGCGTGCGTGTGTGTGCGCGCGCGTGTATGTGTATTTATTGCCTTAATACTTTAAGAATTACTCTTACATATTTTACACACTATTGATCAAAAAATAATAAAACAATAAATCCCATGACCAAGAGAGTTTTCACACTTTAGTTCCTTTGATGTTGATCTTTGAATTTTACTAACTTAATTTTTCTTTCAACATTGGTACTTGATCAACTCCACTTTTTGATAAGTCTATCTTTTATATCAATGATGTTTATGATTAACTTAACTTTACCCTTTTGTCATCATCAAAATCACATAAGACTTAACCGACCCAACACATAGAACCATAATCCTTACATTATTCACCACAAATTCATACAGAACATATACATCTTTGATAATTGTCTTATAAATAAATTAAATAAAAATAATCATTCTTATTCTAATGACTAAAATTTCAAATTCACTAAAATATCTGTTGTGAATCTTGTTGTGAATTATGACAAAATTCAATATTAATTTGTGAGGCAAAAAACAATAGCAACCAAAATAAATGATTTTCAGCAATAATAATCCGTACACAGATAATATAACAGAATAAGGCAAGAAAAAACAGAAGGTTTGTTTACCCAGTTCGATCAAACGATCTACTTTGGGGGAGACAGCAGCTCTCCAATTCACTATACTCAGAAAGTTGTTACAAAATATTACAGATGAGTTACAAAAAAATAGCCTTCGCCTTCAGGTTCCCAAGAACAACCCTATTTTCTATCCAAGTGTTTCCCAACCTCTCCAACTCTCAATATATGAATCACTCAAATCCAAGGTGTAACAGTGTTTCACAATAACCTTAAACAACTCCAAAGATTTCCCTAAACCTTTGTTTTTATAAAGTTTTCCTTGTGAATAGCAGAAACTCTATGCTATGCCTTTAAACCCTTGCTCTCCCTTATTGGTGTAAACTCTAAGATTGTCACACACCAAACCTATAAGAGATACATATTTATAATAATAAATACTCAACAAACAAAGCCCAAAATCACATGGATCCATGGACCGAATCGAAAAAGCTCGAAAACTTGAAAATACTATTCACCATACGGACGCCACTATTCACAGTACGGATGTCACTATTCACACATACGGTCGTCACTATTCATATCTACGGACGACACTATTCACCGGCCGATTTTTTTTCCCTCGACTTTTCGTCCGATTTTCGCAATAAATGCAATCTCCAAAATATGTTTTCTTTCTCTTCATCAACAAAGATTTTACGGCACATTTACAACAATATCAAATAGATATTCTATTTATAACTTATTTTTTCTCCATTTTGCATTAATGACTTTGAACTTCAAGGAAACTGATTCCTAAATAATATGAGATGTATCACCAATGTCAGGAAAAGATTAAAACAAACATAAAGAGGTAACTAAGATTAGGGAAACAAGCCCCTTTAAAGAAAATGCATTTGAGAAGCCTAAGAAGATGGTTAAGAAGTAAGAGTGGTGGATTACCCTTGAAAGAAATTATTCAAACACTACTACGAAAAAGTCATTTTACATCTGTTAGAAAAGAGATATAACCACGCCTGACCAACCGTTGTGAGGTAAGGGTGGTTGTATGTATGATGCTTTCTACCACGGTCGTGCGACTGTGATTATAAGCTATGTAGTGCGCTACCTATCACATTTGTTACTTCAAACAACAGTTGTGATATTCTTTAATGCATAACACTTAACAATGGATGTTATAAATAACCGTTGTGATATATACACTGAGTTTATTATAAATTATGGGGAATTCTTATTTCGCATATGCTCACTAAACATATAATCTTTCAATATGATCTAGAACATTATAATACGAAAAATTAAGTTGTATTAGAAGAATAAGTTACACGTTCAATGCTAAACAAGAATTCTTCAACTCCTTTTCCACATTTTTTTTCTTTAACGGTTAGAACTTGGTTTAATGTTCCTAGTTCTTCAACCTCTCTTTCCTTCACCTCTAGTTCATTTTGTAAAATATTATTTACTTTTCAAACAAAATTAGAGGTGGAGAAAGGGGCGGTTGAAGAACTAGAAACATTAAACTAAGTTCTAACGGTTAAAGAGCGAAATGTAGATAACAGACTGAAGAATTCTTGTCTAGAATTGAACGTGCAACTTGTTTTCTAATATAACTTTATCTATTGTATTATAATTTTCTAATGCAATATGAAAAGTTATATATTTAGTAAGGGGTTGGAAAAACACTAAAACCACATAAGATATAATAAACTCATCTTTTAAATAAACATTAACAACAACATTCATCAACAACAAACCTTACCTACAAGTCAAAACAATCAGAAAGTTCAAACATTATGAAACAAGTTATTGAAACGTAAACAATAATACATAAACAGATTTTGAAACACAAACCATTGTGAATACGAACATGTAAGGTAGCCATTTGCTAAGATTTGATGCAACAAAGGTAACCCTTCAAAGAAGATGAGTTCATTGCATAAGTTTGGGATTTTCATATGAGAGAGACGAGTGACATAGATGTTAGGGTTTTGTTTTGAGAGAGACGAATGAAAGAGATGTTAGGGTTTTGTTTTGAGAGAGATCATTGTTATGTAGTGAAGTGAGAGATAATTTCGTTTATACATAAATATGGCACACCTTTCACCACGATTGATAATATGAACCATGGTAACACCTTAGAAAGATTTTCTTAATTGATGTTTCTATTTCTATTCTATTCTAGCTATCAATTCTTAATTTTAGAAGGTTAGTGTTTAAATGATCATGGCAACTTATGTTTTTAGCTTTTGGAAAAAGTTGTACTAAGTGACATTTTAGTGTGACACTCTTTTCCGCTTTTCACATTATGTATCAGGTTAAAGTGTAAAAAACTTCACTTGGTTATTATTCAAGCTTATATGGTTTGATGGATTCATGGAATCCCTGTTGTTGCATTGTTAACTATGTTGCATTTCTTCTATTTAAGAATATAAATAACATTAAATAATTCAATAAATCATAATCAATTATATTAATTTGCAGTTTTAAATTTTAATTTATTATATGAAATTTTAATTTTATGATTTAAATGTTAAGTAAAAATATATTAATAATTCAATAAAATTTTATTTTTCCTTATGTCAAAGTTATATCAAACGGGAAAAACAAAACTATTGATTTAAATATTAAAAAATAAGAAATATTCAATCATTGATAAAAAATATGCGTCATTGATCAAAATATAGGAAAACATTTAGACATTGACACATAAAAACAATATTCTTAAATAATGTATGAATTCAAACATGAAACAACTTTACTATTGATTACAATATTTTTATAAATAATATTTATATATACGAGAAAATAACATTCTTAACAATATTCTTAAATAATGTATGAATTCAAACACTAAACAAAAATAATATTTTTATACGAGAAAAAATACATTGTTGATTCAAATATTTTTATATACGAGAATAACTTTACTATTGATTCAAATATTTTTATAAATAATATCAAAACAAAATTAATATTTATATACGAGAAAAAAAATACATTGTTGATTAAAATATATGTATATAGGTGAAAAAAATATTATTCTTATAAACGAGAACAACTTTACTACTAATCCAAATATTGAATAATACAAATTTATCGATCATATTTTTCAAATATGTGAAAAAGGTTAAGGAAACTTATTAAAAAAATTGAGCAGATATTTAGAAATTGTATTCTCTTTTATAAAATAATATAATGTCTTATTTGTAAAAAAAAAAATCTAAAACGATAACTTATCTAATACAAATTTCAGTAGTTTTTATTTTTAATCATATTATTCTTGATATTGTTGTTTAACTTTCATCTTCTACATTTATTACTATTTCAACTTAAATTTAATATTATTCTTAAGTTTTTTTTTTCTTTTTTTCAACTTTCAATTTTTATAACAGTTTGCAAACAAATGCGCGTCAAAAACCATACCCCACCCAAAAACGTACCACATACGTAGGCATAGGAACAATTTTACTATTGATTCAATTTTTTTTATAAATAGTATCAAAACAAAATTAATATTTATATACGGAAAAAAAATACATTGTTGATTAAAATGTTTTTATATAGGGGAGAAAATACTATTGTTATAAACAAGAACAACTTTACTATTGATTCAAATATTTTTATAAATATTGTCAAAAAAAAATTTGATTTAAATATTTTTATAAACGGAAATAACTTTACTATTGATTCTAATATATTCATAAATAATGTCAAAACAAAAATAATATTTTGATTTAAATATTTTTATATACGGGAACAACTTTACTATTGATTCAAATATATTTATAAATAATGTCAAAACAAAAATAATATTTATATACGGGAAACAATATATTGTTGATTAAAATATTTTTATATACGGGAACACATACTATTGTTACAAACGAGATCAACTTTACTACTGATTCAAATATTGAATAATAAAAATTTACCGACCATTGTGTTCTCTCTTATAACATAATTGTCTTATTTATTAAAAAAAACTTAAACGATTAATTTATCTAATACAAGTTTCAATAGTTTTTTTTAATCATATTATTATTGATATTGTTGTTTACCTTTCATCTTCTACATGTATTACTATTTCAACTTAAATTTACTATTCTTTTAAAGTTTTTTCTATTTTCAACTTTCAATATTTATTACACCCAAAATCCATATCCCACCCAAAAACGTATCACGTGCGTAAGCACGGGTTTCTTACTAGTTATTATAATGTAGACAAAACTTCACCAGCTCTGCGAACTTAGCAGCATACTCAGCAATTGTCATATTCCCCCGCTTTAGCTCGAGGAACTCGATCTCCTTCTTATTGTGTACGTCCTCTGGGAAATACTTCTCTAAAAATTCAGCCCTGAACACAGCCCAAGTAATCTCAGCATAACAAACTCCATCCTCTGACGCGCATTATCGCACCAGTCTTCGGTCTCCTCGAATAGCATATGAGTACTAAAATCCACCTTTTGAGCTTCAATGCAAGTCATCACTCAAAAAATCTTCTTAATCTCTCAGAGCCATGTCTGTGCACCAGATCATATCTTCCCTAGAAGGCCGTCAGATTGTTTCTCTGAAACTTCCCCAATCCATAGAATTCATCGCCAGCCTAATTTTGCTGACCCTGCAGCGCTTGAGCCATCGCTTACAAAGCATCAGCGATTGCCCGGTCATTTCTTCCTCCTGCCATATTCTGCACACTAGTAAACAACCATTAGAAGAAGTATTCCACCGATAGTGTTCATACACTCGTCGCATACTAGGGAACAAACCGCATTACAAAAACCTGGTCGGATGGATCGACTTGGTCTGATACCACTAATGTAACAACCTAAACCCTGAAACTTGTATAAAAATATTTAATCGACAAATTAAGGTGTCACCATGACAACCATCCAAAAACTGATCAATACGTTGACAACAAGCAGCGGAAAAATCATAACATAACAACTTCAATTTAAACTTCACAATTAAAGTATTAGACTTTGAAACACATAATTCAGCACTAACTCAAAACATATCAAAACGCCTCATTTCCAATGTTACAAGATTAGAGCACTAAAAACCACTAAATTGCGATAAAATATAAATAAATGAAGAATAACTCCAACAAGCCACCTTCCACACACAACAACAACTTTACTCATGATTATCTATAAGATGTCCATGGTGGACAACATTAAGCAAAATGGATGAGAAATAAACTTCGATAAAACAGTGTAAAGAATGCAAGGGTAGATAAACACACAACATATCATACATTCAATGCACAAACAACATCATCACAATCTCACACCCATTCCCCAATAAGATGCAAATATATTTAATGTAACCCACGACATTACATGACACTATACATGTGGTACCAACCTAACATTTGGTTCTCTCAAGAACCGGGTGCCCCTTTTTGAACCCAAAAGCCCCCTTGTTGAGCTCCAAGCCCCTTCTGATCTTGGAATAAGCCACTATCATCCCCTTCTGAACTAGCGAACATGTCTCTTTCAACGACATGACACAAAGATGCATGTCAATAAAAATCAATGCAACAACAATAACAATGCTTACGGTCCCCCTTCTGACCATAACAACATGCATTGACACACAATAGTAATCCCCCCTTTTGAACTACTATCCAATAATCATAATAATAATGCATACAAACATACAAATAGTCCTTCTTCTGAACTATTTAACATCACGCCAACAATAGATAATTAATCACCATAAAATCATGAATCTCACTATAACGTTGGTCATAATCGCATCATATAACATCACAAAACAACATCATGTGCATTCCATATAATTGCTACACCATATAAAACAACGAAAAACAATTAATTAAACTCATAATAATTAATTAACCACACTAACACTTACAAACAGTTGCCAATTATCAACCATATTTCAAAACAACGTCAAAATTTTGAACCAATAACTTGAACTACACAAACAGGGACAAAATGCCCCTTCTGACAACATGATGGGTGTAACACCCAATTTAATTATTTAGTCGTTTTGTGGTTTACATTGTGTGATTATTCTTGACATTGTTTTGGTTAAGGGTATGTGTGTCATGCATTCATGTCATGTTGTATGGAGATGAGCTTGGTGGGAATCCATGATGGGTGCCTAGTCTCGTCCGGACTTTATGTGGGAGTCGAGTGGAGATAAGTTGTAGTTCAGAGGAACGTATACGACTTATCCAGATTCCGACGGGAATCGAGTTCAATGAAAGAACCGTATAGATTGTGATGGTACCGTGTGCATTGTGTCATGTCAGTTGAGTCGCATTACATATGTGTATGATTAAATGTGGGCTGAATATGCCGAGTATTGATGTGGCACTTGTATATGCGTTGTAATTGTATGATTAAGGTGATTTGTGTGTTAACTACTCCTTAGCATGTGATTTTCACCGTGTATTATTGAATGTAATTCTCACCCCTTTTCTGTTGTTGTGTCTGTGCTCCTTGGGGAGTACAGATGATCAGGTACCTGAGTAGTGCTTGGAGCACGTGTTGCTATTGATCGAGTCTTAGGAGTCGCTCTGATACGTAACACGGGAAGGATGTGGATTTCGTTATTTTCTTTATGTTATTTGTTATCTATTACGTATCATGATTTATTTAATGTTGTTGAACCACGGATTTTGTGGAGGTTTGATGTAATTGAAGCCTTAGTGCTGAACCATTTGGATTTTCCGCTGTTTAATCAAATTATTTATTGTTATTAAGTAATAAGATATAAAGTGATTTGCTACTTCATGATGGTATTTTTGTTGATGTGGCATCCTACGTGTGTAACTCTGATTAATTTCCGCAAACTATTTTCATATTTTTAATTATTATATAAATGGGTAGAGTATGGTGTTACAATTGGTATCAGTTCAGGTCGGTCCGTCCGGTCAGTGTCATAGTAGAGTCTGACTATAGAGTGTATATAGTCGTGTGTTTCTTCTAACCTGTATTTTCTTTGGCGTTGAGCAGTATGGCTGGTAGGAATGATGTTGTGATTGCTGTTGTGTTACAAGCTGTTACGCAGGCTGTGTAGAATACCAATCAGAATGTTAAGGATGTCGAATTTCGCAATTTGGAAAAGTTCCAGAATATTAAGCCACCTAAGTTCGAGGGTAGGCATGAACCAGATGCGGCACAGAAGTGGCTGAAGGATATCAAGAAGATCTTCAGAGTCATGGGGTGCACCGAGGCTCAGAAGGTGCTGTTTGGCACTCATATGTTAACTGAGGAAGCTAAAGATTGGTGGGATAACACCCGTCAAAGGTTAGAGGCAGCAAGTAGTCCTATTACTTGGACGGTGTTCAAGGATGAGTTTCTAGAGCGGTATTTTCCAGAAGATGTTCGTGGCAAGAAAGAGATTGAATTCCTGGAATTGAAGCAGGGAAACTCAACAATTACAGAATATGAGGCCAAGTTCGAGAAACTGGTAAAGTATTACCCTCATTACAACGCTGATGCTGCCATGAGTTCAAAGTGTATCAAGTTTGAGAACGGGCTGCTTCCTGAGATCAAACAAGGTATCGACTATCAGAAGATCAAATACTTCCCTGAGTTGATGAACATGTGTCGAATTTATGATGAAGATAACATGGCTCGGGTTGCTCACTACAAGACCCTGAGTGACAAAAGAGGTAAGTAGAGACACAAGAGTACACCTTGCAGTGCTCCGGCCGATAAAGGGAAGCAGAAAGCTGTTTTTGGCAAGAAGCCAAGTGGGGGAGGAAATTCTTTCAACCCTATCAAGTGTTTCAGATGTGGTGGTGCGGGCCACTGTGCTAATGAATGTCAGAATGAGGTGAAGAAATGTTTCAAATGTGGGAAGCCAAGTCATGTTGTGGCAGATTATAGGACCAATATACCTACCTGTTACAACTATGGTGAACAGGGTCACATCAGCACCCACAGTCAGAAGCCGAAGAAGTTGCAGACCGGTGGGAAGGTGTTTGCACTGGTGGGATCTCAGCCTACCAGTGAGGATCGTTTGGTCAGAGGTACTTGTTACATTCATAACACTCATTTGATTGCTATCATTGATACGAGTGTGAACCACTCGTTTATTTCTGTTAATTATGTGAAGAAACTAGGACTTGTCTCATCTATTTTGAGTAAAGGGATGGTGATTGATACTCCATCTATTGGGTCGATAACTACATCCTTAGTGTGCTTGAACTATCCTATGTCGATCTTTGGTAAAGATTTTGGAGTGGATTTAATTTGCTTACCACTCATTGATCTGAATGTTATTTTAGGGATGAATTGGCTAGAGAGCAATTATGTATACATTGACTGTTATAGGAAGAGGTTGTTATTTCTTACCCCAGAGGAGGAAGAGTTGACTAATTTTATATCTACCAAGGAATTGAGAACCTTGTTGGAAGATGAAGCTAAAATGTTCGCGGTATTTGTCTCATTGTCTGTTGAAGGCAAAACGTCGATTAATGAATTACCTGTAGTGAAAGAGTTTCCAAAAGTGTTTCCGGATGATATTTCAGAGTTGCCTCCGAAGCGAAGGTGGAATTTGCAATTGATCTTGTTCCTGATACCAGACTTATATCTATGGAACCATATAGAATGTCAGCATAAGAATTGGCGGAGTTGAAAGCTCAACTCAGAGAATTACTTGATAAGAAGTTTATTAGACCCAGTGTGTCATCGTGGGGAGCTCCAGTGTTGTTGGTTAAGAAGAAGGACGATAGTATGAGATTGTGTATTGATTATCGTCAGCTGAATAAGGTTACCATCAAGAACAAATATCCGGTTCTAAGAATTGATGATCTAATGGATCAACTCGTAGGAGCTCGTGTTTTTTGTAAAATTGATTTAAGATCAGGTTACCATCAGATTCGGGTGAAAGAGGATGATATTTAGAAGACGACTTTCAAGACTCGGTATGGACATTATGAATATAATGTGATGTCGTTTGAAGTGTCCAATGTGCCGGGGGTATTCATGGAGTACATGAATCATATCTTCCATGCCTACTTAGATCAGTTTGTTGTAGTTTTTATTGACGACATTTTGATTTTCTCCAGGTCGGAAAGAGATAATGTAAAGCATCTGAGGATTGCATTACAAGTGTTGAAAGATAATAATTTATTTACAAAACTTTCAAAATGTGAGTTCTGGCTGCATGAGGTGAGTTTTCTGAGACATGTTATTTCTGGTGATGGCATAGCAGTGGATCCATCCAAAGTGAGTGTTGTACTTCAGTGGAAACCCCCAAAATTAGAGACTAAGATTAGGAGTTTCTTGGGTTTAGCAGGTTATTACCGCATGTTTATCGAAGGGTTTTCCAATTTGGCCATTCTCTGACTCAGTTGACTAGAAAGGGTCAAGCCTTTGTGTGGGATATCTTGTATGAAGAGAGTTTCCAGGAATTGAAGAAGAGGTTGACTACAGCGCCAATATTGATTCTGCCAAATCCAGATGAACCTTTCGTGGTATATTGTGATGCGTCTAAAATGGGATTAGGCGGTGTATTAATGCAGGATGGTAAGGTCGTGGCTTATCCCTCACGATAATTGAGGGTACATGAAAGGAATTATCCTACTCATGATCTTGAGTTAGTTGCAGTGGTCTTTGTGTTGAAAATTTGGAGACATTACTTGTACGAGTCGAGGTTTGAGGTGTTCAGTGATCATAAAAGTTTAAAATATTTATTTAACCAGAAAGAACTCAATATGAGACAGAGAAGATGGTTGGAGTTCTTGAAGGACTATGATTTTAGCTTGAGTTACCATCCCGGTAAAGTTAACGTCGTGGCGGATGCTTTGAGTTGGAAGACAATTCACATGTCGACATTAATGATTAAGAAGTTGGATTTAATTGAACAGTTTAAAGACTTGAGCATGGGTTGCGAACTGACTCCTAAGAGTGTGATGTTGGGTATGCTGAAGGTTAATAATGAAATCCTTAATGAGGTCAGAGAAAGTCAGAAACTCTATTTGAAGCTTGTGGATTTGATGACCGCAGAAGGGTCGGAAGCAAAAGGTGACTTTAAGGTAGACGATTTTGGTGTGTTGAGATTTCGAGGCAGAATTTGTGTGCCGAATAATCCTGAATTGAGAAAAATGATCTTAGAAGAAAGCCATAGGAGTAGCTTGAGTATTCATCCAAGAGCTACGGAAATGTATTAGGATCTTAAGAAATTGTTTTGGTGGCCAGGTATGAAGAAAGATGTAGCTCGGTTTGTGTATGCTTGTTTGACTTGTCATAAGTCAAAATTGGAACATCAGAAGCCTTTCGATTTGATGCAACAAATGGAAATACCAGAGTGGAAGTGAGATGGTATCGTGATGGATTTTGTGACTGGGTTACCGAATACGGCGAGAGACTTTGATGCTATTTGGGTTATTGTGGATAAACTGATGAAATCGGCACATTTTATACCGATTAACATCAATTTTCCTTTGTCAAAGTTAGCATAGATTTATATCAGAATATTAGTGAAGTTGCACGGGGTTCCGTCGAGCATAGTTTCTTATAGAGACTCGAGGTTTACTTCTGGATTTTGGAAGAGCTTGCAGGAAGCTTTAGGTTCTAGTTTGAAGTTGAGTTCTGCTTATCATCCGCAGGCAGATGAACAGTCTGAGAGGACTAATCAGTCACTGGAAGACTTGTTGAGAGCTTGTATACTCGAGCATGGAGGTGCTTGAGATACTCATTTACCGTTGATTAAATTTACTTACAATTACATTTATCATTCTAGTATTGGAATGACGCCTTTTGAAGTATTGTATGCTAGGAGATGTAGAACACCTCTACGCTGGTATGAGTCGGGTGAGAGCACTGTACTTGGACCTGAGATTTTGCAACAGACTACGGAGATAATCCAGATAATTAGGAAGAAGATGAAAGCATCCCAGAGTAGGCAAAAGAGTTATCATGATAACAGGATGAAAGACTTGGAATTCAGCGAAGGCGATCATGTATTTCTAAGGATCAATTTGGTGACCGGTGTTGGTCGGACGCTGAAATCGAAGAAGTTGGATCTAAAGTTTATCGGACCGTATCAGATTTTGCAGAGAGTTGGAGTTGTTGCGTATAGAGTGGCGCTGCCACCCGAACTTTCGAATTTGCATGATGTGTTTCATGTATCGCAACTTAGAAAGTACATTGTTGATCCATCCCATGTTCTTCAAAGGGATAAAGTGCAGGTTTGGGATAATTTTATCGTGGAGGCGATGCCGATTAGGATCGAGGATCGCAAGATGAAATAATTAAGGGGCAAAGAAATTCCCTTAGTGAGAGTAGCATGGGGAGGATTTGTTGGAGGAAGTGTGACCTGGGAATTGGAGAGCAAGATGCGAGAGCCGTATCCGACTTATTCGAATTCCGACGGGAATCAGGTTCAATAAAGGAACCGTATGGATTGTGATGGTACCGTGTGCATTGTGTCGTGTCAGTTGAGTCGCATTGCATATGTGTATGATTGAATGTGGGCTGAATATGCCGAGTATTGATGTGGCACTTGTATGTGCGTTGTAATTGTATGATTGGAGTGATTTGTGTGTTAACTACTCCTTAGCATGTGATTTTTACCGTGTATTATTGAATGTAATTCTCACCCATTTTCTATTGTTGTGTATGTACTCCTTAGGGAATACAGATGACCAGGTACCTGAGTAGTGCTTGGAGCACGTGTTGCTATTGATCGAGTCTTAGGAGTCGCTCTGATACGTAACACGGGAAGGATGTGGATTTCGTTATTTTCTTTATGTTATTTGTTATTTGTTATCTGTTACGTATCATGATTTATTTAATGTTGTTGAACCACGGATTTTGTGGAGGTTTGATGTAATTAGAGCCTTAGTGGTGAACCATTTGGATTTTCCGCTGTTTAATCAAATTATTTATTGTTATTAAGTAATAAGATATGAAGTGATTTGATACTTCATGATGGTATTTTTGTTGATGTGGCATCCTACGTGTGTAACTCTGATTAATTTCCGCAAACTACTTTCGTATTTTTAATTATTATACTAATGGGTAGAGTAGGATGTTAAAATGGGTAGTCCGTCACTAGGGTGACACCCGTCAGCCTGTTAAAACTCCTAAACCGTCATTCCCATGACGATCGGCTTGTAAAACCAAGCCTGGAGACCATGCCGGTCTCCCCGACATAGCGCTGACACCCGTCAACGTCTTAAGGTGCGTAGCGTTCAACCCGTCATCTGGGTGATGCCCGTCACCCTTCACCAGAATGCAGAAACATGAATTAGTCATGGAATTTCACTAGAAGCTCCAATTTTTAGCTTCCCAACCATCCCAACACATCCAAAAATTATACCACACACAATATCATCATTATAACATGCTAAATAACATATTTACACAATTTATTCATTAATTTCATGAAATTCAGGTTTATGTTTCAAAGCTTCAAAACCTCAACAATGACAACACATCATATATACATAAAATAAAATTTCACATATATGAATTTAGTCACGAAAATCAGATAATAACATGTTCAATTATCAATTTTCATATTAGCATACAACAACAACAACAACAATTCATAATAATGTTCACACAATTTCTAAGGAGAGGATACTTATAATAATCTGAATTTCAATTTTATGTTGGTGGTTTGAGTTATTCCCTCTTCAAGCCCTATACTCTTTTTCTCCAAAACTCCAAGTACTCCACTAACCCTTTTTTATCTCTAAAAATATAATTTAGTCTGTTACTAATTACACTCAGGGGCCAACTTTTCTCATAATTCTCACAACATCCCTTATTTCTTCTTAGTTCCTATTTTCCACCCAAAAAAATTATTTCTATTTATTTTAATTTATTAAAAAAAATTATTAATTCTAATTATTTTAATCATTTTACCAACCCACCAATACACTCACTACATCCCACCATATCCCACATACACATACCACTCATAATATATATATATATATATATATATATATATATATATATATATATATATATATATATATATATATATATATATATATATATATATATATATATAACTAAAAGTGTATCACATACTAAATAATTAAATAAAACACGAACAATTTTATTAAATAAATAATCAAATTTTGGGGTGTTACAACGATCACATTAAACGATTCAGTGACAAGACTAACATTTAATGTGTTTACTCCCAAGGTTACTTGCTTCCACTCACCAAACATTTTTCGCTTCTACCGGCTAAGAGTTCGCCGAGAGTATTTCGGCAGAGGGTACGGTAATCTCAAGTCTCCACACTACTACGTAATGTCATACCTTGGGGAACAACTATTCTGCACGGGCCTTATGGCCAAAGATGCATAGGCCTAATTACTAGAAGATACAATCGAAAGGCACGAACGTTGGATTGTTGGATTGTTGGATTGTTGAAGGTCGAATGATTCTGCAGTTAAGAGGTCAACATTTGATCATTGTTTTTGGGTGATTTCCCATCGTCGGATTTAATCGAAGGGTCCTCCGCATCCTACCTCAAGAGACTTGGGTGGTTCTAAACGTCTTTTTTTTTATATAAAACTCTTCTTGCACCAAGATCTAGATTTTCTACTCATTCTCACACTCAAATTACTTCCTATTCATTTATTAAATTGCACGTTAGAGTGCCAACATTGCATATTCAATACTTTCTACCATATCAAAAATTCACTCCACCGCACTTGAGTTCTATTTTACTCGGACATCAATAATTTTTGGTTCATAATTTTACCTTCCCCTCCGATGAAAACTATTCTATGTACACCTAACATGGTGTGGACACTTTGGAGAGTTTGAAAGATAAATAAATATAATAAGCAGTTTGATTAATGTGTAACATAAAGTGTAGAATAGATATTTGGAAGAAAGAAAAAAAAAACCAACAAGTGTCTGGAAGATTGATAAAAAATAATGTTCCAAAGATTCCTTATTTGAAAATGAAATATGTAAATATCATTGCTCACGTCACGTACAAAGTTTAACGCGTAACTATGAAGGCATACTGTTTTCTTAAGAAGCTAAAAGTGAAACAGAATAATATATTACGTTTCTTTCTTCTAATAGTTTTCCTTGAAAAGGTACATTATTATTATTATTATTTATATATTACCATTCATTGACTTTTTTGTTCAATTAATTTAAAGTTATATATCTTGCAACTATTGATTTGTAAAGATTGAAATAAACCAAAGCCACCAAATAATAGTTATTCTTATTAAACAATTAACTAATGTTAATTAGCTTGGAAATTATAATTAAACCAATGTCTGTATTGTTAGCAGTTTAGTGCATAATCATTGGAGTTAACATTAATATTCATAATTAAACATTAATAACCCTAATTAGACTCAACAAATTGAAGCCATGGCATGATGGCATAATTTGGTAGAACATGGATTAGGAAATCTTTTTGAAGTGGACTTGCCACCTACATATGCTTATGCACTACAAGATTTTGTGCTATTTTACATTCAGACAGGTGGGACCTCATTTCCTACAAAAACATTAGAATTTCTCATGTTATTAGAAAATCATATATTTTAGAATAAAATCTTTAACAAAAGGGATTAGATAGTGAGAGGTGGAATAAATAATATAGAAACATATGTTAATAATTACAATATTTGTGTGAACTAGGATAAAAATGGGGCTCATTATTCATATGATAGAACATTGTAAAGTTATGAAGCAAATACATGTCATCCTCGTGGAAGACTACCCTATAAGCATTTTAATATTGAGAGGTCAAGTACCCCAAAGAAAAAGAAAGGGACAATGTACCAATTATAATTGATAGATATATATTTCTTTATGTTTTAGTAACCAAGTTGTCCGTGACATCATATTAAATGGTTTTTGTCTTTCATTCTATGTATATAAAAGATAAAAGACAGAATATTAGAAAAGTTTTTGGAGTGGGAGAACCAAAAGGCACCAAGGGAACATAAGGCACCAAGGGTGCTCTACATCTCGAAGCATCACTGCAAAAAATACATAAAAATATGTGAAAAAAAAGTATGTATTAGACAAAGTTTGGCCAAACAATTAAAAAGGGACTTCTTGTCCTAAGAAATGTTGAGGGATTATACACAAACACTTCCTAAAAGAAGAAGTTGAAATAAAGATTCGCCACCGGCTTACTTGTATCGAAATGCTCAGGAAGTGGTGTTCCGTTGAAATCGAAACGCCCAAGGAAGAGGTGTATTCAAAATACCTAATAAGAGGTGCCTTGAAAAAGGTGTCAACGGCGGTACAAGTATATAAAAAAGAGGGAACATTGTGGACTCACACTTGAGGGGGAGTGTTGGGAATAATATTACAAGTGTGAGTAGTATGGATAATAGTCCCACATTGGATAGGAATGTGGTGACTTGAGCATTTATAAATGGGAGAACCCATACACCTATCACCTTAAGGTTTTAGGTGGACAAGTGGTGTGTCTCTCTCACTTGTGTTGCTCTTGACCTAATATTCAATGCTCCATAGTGAAACTCCCCCCTAACATGGTATCCAGAGCCCTGGTTCGTAAAGGGACCGACTTACTTGTATCGAAATGCCCAGGAAGTGGTGTTCCGTTGAAATCGAAACGCCCAAGGAAGAGGTGTATTCGAAATACCTAATAAGAGGTGCCTTAAAAAAGGTGTCAACGGCGGTACAAGTATAAAAAAAGAGGGAACATTGTGGACTCACACTTGAGGGGAAGTGTTGGAATAATATAAGCAAGTGTGAGTAAGTGGTGAAATAGTCTCACATTGGATAGGAATGTGGTGACTTGAGCATTTATAAGTGGGAAAACTCACTCACCAAAAATCCTCTAACTTCAATCGGGTCATATATTAAAAAAGTTAATTATTCAAAGAAAGTACATGAAAATATGAAATAGTAGTATTTCTAAAAAGAAAAAACAAATCATTTTGAGATTTTCTGTTATACCCCGTAAGTTACTTTGCTCTGGATAATATTAAGTATGGTCAACTGGGTTCCGATGTACTCTGAGAATTTAGTGGATAAGATAATTAGAGTAAACTGATGAGCTCAAAGCAGATCAAATTAATATTATTTGACTCTGAGGTATTAGCTTTTGGTGCTATAGAGGTGTTTTGGACATTTAGCAGTGTTACTAACAAATTGGAATTCTCTATATCATTTCATTTTTCCTCCTTTGCCAAAGATAGTAACATTTGAGAGAGAGAAGTTAGAGAGAAGGAAGAGCAAGAGGAGAAAAGAGATAAACTTGGAAGAGAAGACCAAGAGCTTGGATCATCATCTTTTCTGCATCAATCATCTCAACATCTTCTTCATCTTCATCATCTTGATCATTGGTGAGTTCTAGTTAGAACCCTAAGTATAGAAACTTAGGTTAGAACTTGGATGAAAATGGTTGATTTTGTTAATCAATGAAATCTAACGGATAAAATGAGATATAAATTGCATGGAGTAATCAATATATATGTAGAATCATCTGTTGAAACTTGTTATGATGTTTGAACTTGTTTGGAATGAGATTGAAAGGGAAAGTGTCCACTTAAAACAAGTATTTTTGATTCTGCGCCCAGAGTAACCAGTTACCCTATATTAAGTAACCGGTTACCCTTTGAAAATTGGTGTTCTGCGCAGGAAATGGATGAAGTAACCGGTTACTCTATATAAAGTAACCGGTTACCCAAAAGTGTCTCTAACTCTCATTTTGGCTCTGTTTCAGAGTAACCGATTATCCTATATTGAGTAACCGGTTACCCTATTAAAGTTTTGATCTATTTTGAAAAATGATTGAGTAACCGGTTACCCAATATTGAGTAACCGGTTACCACTGTTGTGGTTTGAAAAATATTGTTAGGAAATTAATATCTTTTGAACCGTGCTTCCGATCGAGGTGTTTTTGGTACCGATGGAAAACTATGGAAATGTACTACATAATGAACGTGAAAAATATCATTTTCGTTGCCCGATTAAATAATCAGAGGAAAAACCCAAATGTGTATGAAGTGTGATCGATCTATTATATGTACTTGTTGTATAATTGTGTTATATCTTGCCTAATCTATTATTGTTGAACATAATTGAGAGAATGACATGCTTAAAATAAATTAGGAAGAGTGAGAAAACTTACCCCAAACCTAATGATATGATTCTAGGTTGTGAATAGGATTCGTGATAGAAAACCTAAATGGCGATGCTCGGGCACTCGATGTAGAGAGGTGCATCCGTGACGAGTATTGGTCTAGGAGAGAGTGAACACTAGTATGGAACATGTGTGAACCATTGTGATTATGAGAAAAGGCAAAAGAGACCATAAGGTGAATGTGGCCTTGTGATTGTCAAATATAATCACGTTGCGTATATGATCACGTAATCGTAACCGTTTCCCTTGAGATGTAGTTTCATGAGTCTTGAGCTCTTTTGAAACGTATGCATAATTACTTGGCAGGTTTGATTCCTGCGTGTGAGTACGAATGGAACCTATATGGTAAAGAGACTTGCGATGGTTAACAGACCATGAGAAGTGACGGTTCACGACTAACAGTCCGATGATCCCGAATCCATTTCGTATGTCAAGTAACTAAAAAGATCCATGTCTCGGGTCGACTTCTAGACGTAGAAGCGGACGGGAAAAGGGGATGCCTTGGTAAGGTTATCGATTAGTGATATTTTGAGTTGGTGAACTCATGATCATGTTTCCATATAGTGTGAGATTATATACTTAAGGTCATTCCCTTCCCTTTTGATTTGGGTTAGGATTGTTAGAACCTTGTAAAGCCGAGAGAATCTATAAGATAGGGAACTCACTGAGATTTAATATCTCACCCCATGTTGTTGATTATATTACAGGTACAGCAGGTTCCGCGAAGGGTAAGGATAAGGCAGTTTGATTATCCTTACTTTCCTTGACTTTTTGGGTTGGTAAGACTTCCGTTGTGAAGATTATTTTGAGATCATTGTTTAGATCTAGTTCTTAGTGTCTTGGAACATATTGTATACATTATGCCATAGTTTTTTTGTATGTAGTATTTTGGGCATGTAATGTATATAATGTGTTAACTAGGAACTTATGGTATTTCAGTACCAAACACTTGGATTCATGTATGATGTTTATGCTTTTATGTATGATATTATATGTGGGTGTTACAGTTGGTATCAGAGCAGGTCGTATCCTCGACCTAGCCATGAAATAGTATAAGTATTTCTTTCCGCTTCATATGCGTGGTGTCACCATTGGTCTTAAGTGTTATATTTATGGTATTGAGCCTGATCAACTTAATCCTATCTGTATGACATTTAGGAACATGGCTGACGAACGCAGAAGCAATCGTGGTAGACCCAGAAACACTCCTGCAGGGACGAATCCGTCGGGCGGCGAGGAGTATGTCCCATGGCCTCAACTTTTACAACAAATGCAGCAACAACAGAACCAATTCATGCAGCAGATGATACAACAAATGAATGGGGGTCTTCATCCTCCAGTGGTTGTTCCAGATGCTGTAGGTGGGAGTTTTCGGGATTTTATCTGCAAGAATCCTCCAAAATTTCATGGCGGGTTAAATCTTGTTAAAGCTCATGAATGGATAGCTGGCATGGAGAGAATTTTCTTGATAGTCGATTGTAGTGAGGAGAACAAGGTAGTATTTATTTCTCATTTGATGAAGGGTCCTGCCATGAGGTGGTGGGAGAGTGCCTCAGCCCTAATGACTATTCAAGAGGTACCTAAGATCTGGGAGCAATTTAAGATTAATTTTATAGAGAACTATTTACCTAGTTACTAGAGGACCCATAAAGAATTTGATTTTCAGCAGTTGAGACAGGGTAATTTGACTGTAGCTGCTTATGCTGAAAGATATAAGATTATGGCTGCTTATTCTAGGCAGGCCATGTATGCTCCTGATGAGAGGTGGAAAGTTGACCAGTTTCTTTTTGGTTTAAAGGCTGAGATTTCCCATAGTGTGTCTCAGAGAGAGTTCACTACTTACACTGAATTACTAAGACAATGTTATGTGGCAGAGAATAGTTTAAAGAAAGTTCAAGCAGAGGGGGGTATGAGTAGGTCGAATCAGAGTGATCGTGGAAGATCAAATCAACAATTTAGGCCTAGACAACAAGCTTTTAAAGGGAAGCAAGTTCAGAGTTCTAGGACAAGTGCACCCCCTGTGTGTAGTACTTATGGTAAGAATCATCATGAAAGATGTGGTTTTGAAGGAGTGAGGTGTTATCAGTGTCAGAAAGTGGGCCATATGGCGAGGGATTTTCCTCAGAGTAGGAATCAGACGCAAGGAAGGAGTACCGGTCGAGTTTATACATTGGATGCAAGGAGACCAAGGGTGATAACTCTTGATTGCTGGTACGTGTTCCGTTAATGGACATCCTTGTTTTGTATTATTTGATTATGGAGCAACACACTCTTTTGTGTCGATGCAATGTGTGAAGCGAATTGGGTTGCAAGCTATTCCGTTGTCTCCACCCATGGTGGTTACTACTGCCATGGATGAGATGGTTGAAACACCTTTAATGTGCGAAAATTATGTTTTATCTGTGGATGGAAGAGTTTTTCAGATTTATCTTATTTGTTTTCCGCTTAAGAAAGTAGATGTTATTTTGGGAATGGATTGGCTTTCTGCTAATTCGGTTTTTATTGGTTGTGATGAGAAGCTAATCATCATTCCATCCGTTGAGGCTACTCTAAAAGATGTGTTAACTACTATTTTAGAAGGTACGGTTGGGATGATAAATTTCTTGTTTGAGAAGGAAAAATCTGTTCTTTTGTTCTCACTAAGGAAGAGAGTAGCAACCTTCAAGTTCTGAGTATTCCAGTAGTTTGTGAGTTTTCTGAAGTTTTCCCCGAGGATATCACTTATCTTCCTCCGGAGAGGGAAGTGGAATTCTCTATTGACCTGATACCAGGAATGGCTCCTATATACGTTTCTCCGTATCGGATGACACCACTTGAGTTAAGAGAATTGAAGGATCAATTGGAAGAGTTAATGGCTAAGCACTTTGTTCGACCCAGTGTTTCGCCCTGGGGAGCTCCAGTATTATTGGTAAAGAAGAAGGATGGTGGAATGCGGTTGTGTATTGATTACCGACAGTTGAATAAAGTTACCATCAAGAACAAGTACCCATTACCAAGGATAGACGACCTGTTAGATCAATTGAAAGGAGCCAGTGTGTTCTCGAAGATTGATTTACAGTCGGGTTATCACCAGATCCGTGTGAAGAGTTCGGATGTATCAAAGACCGCGTTTAGAACCCGTTATGGTCATTATGAATTCTTAGTAATGCCTTTCAGTGTGACGAATGCTCTAGCAGTTTTTATGGATTATATGAATCGGATATTTCAAGCTTATTTGGACCAATTTGTAGTGATCATCATTGATGACATTCTTATTTATTCTCGTACTTCTCAAGAGCACGAAGAGCATTTAAGAATCGTTTTATAGATCCTACAAGAGAGATAACTTTTTGCTAAGCTAAGCAAGTGTGAGTTTTGGATGTCGGAGGTTAGTTTTCTTGGTCATGTCATATCTCAGGGAGGTGTGGCGGTAGATCCATCAAAAGTTGAAGCGGTGATTAATTAGGAGAGACCAAAGAATGTTTCCGAAGTTAGAAGTTTCTTGGGACTAGCAGGTTATTATAGAAGGTTTATCAAAAGCTTTTCTCAATTGGCTTTACCAATGATGAAACTTACTCGAAAGGACTGTCCTTATGCGTGGGATTCGGTTTGTGAACGAAGTTTTACGAGTTTGAAGGAAAGATTGACGACTGCTCCTGTTTTGATTATTCCTGATCCTAGTAAGTCGTAAGAGGTATTTTGTGATGCATCAAAGATGGGATTAGGAGGTGTTCTAATGCAAGATAGTCATGTGGTGGCTTATGCCTCTCGACAGTAAAAGTTCATGAAAAGAATTATCCAACACATGATTTGGAATTGGCGGCAGTTGTGTTTACATTAAAAGTGTGGCATCATTATTTGTATGGGGTACATTTTGAAATGTTCAGCGACCACAAGAGTTTAAAGTATCTATTTGACCAGAAGGAGTTGAACATGCATCAAAGGAGATGGATGGAGTATTTGTAGGATTATGATTTGGAACTAACGTACCATTCGAGTAAAGCGAATAAAGTAGCGGACGCATTAAGCCAGAAAGTGTTGCATAATGCCGAGTTGATGATATTAGAGTATACCTTATTAGAAAAGTTTCGAGATCTTAATCTCCATTTCGTTTGGACTCCTAATGGTGTGATTATGGGAAATTTGAATGTTAATTCTACTCTTAGGGAGTAAATTCAACAAGGACAAGTGTTGGATGAGAAGTTACAAGGATTGTTAGTTCAATCGGGTTTCGTGCGAGCTAACGATGGAGTTATTCTGTTTAACCAAAGGATTTATATTTCGATTGTTGCGGTGTTAAAAAGAAGAATTTTAGAGGAATCGCATAAGGGTGATTTTACTATACATCCTGGTTCTTCGAAGATGTATCAAGATTTAAAGAGGGACTATTGGTGGTCCGGTATGAAAAGAGATATTGCGGTGTATGTATCGGAGTGTGCAGTATGCCAACAAGTGAAGATTTAACACCAAAGACCGGGTGGCTTATTACAACCATTAGAAATTCCGGTATGGAAGTGGGATAGTATTTCTATGGATTTTGCAGTTGGATTACCCCGTGCACAAGATGGTTATGATTCTATTTGGGTAATTGTGGATCGGGGTGACGAAATCTGCGCATTTCTTAGCCGTAAAGACTACTTACAAGGCAAATCATCTTGCAAGGTTGTTTATTTCAAAAATTGTGAGATTACATGCTATTCCCTCTAGTATTGTGTCTGATAGAGACCCGAAGTTTACTTCAAGGTTTTGGAGAGCTTTTCAACAAGCTATGGGAATAAAGTTGTGTTTGAGTACGTCGAATCATCCGCAAATGGATGGTCAGACGAAACGGACAATACAGACGATGGAAGATATGTTAAGAGCTTGTGTACTTGAAGGTGGAGGAAATTGGATAGAACTTTTACCGTTGATTGAATTTTCCTACAACAATAGTTATCATGCAAGTATTGGTATGGCTCCTTACGAAGCATTATACGGAAGGAAATGGTATGACACCTTTGTGTTGGACGGAAGTTGGCAAAGACAGAATTTTGGGACCCGAGATTATTCTTAAAACTACAGAAAAGATTAAAATGATCCGTGATAAAGTTAAACAAGCACAAAATCGTTAGAAGAGTTATGCGGATAACCGTTGAAGACCTTTAGAGTTTGATGAAGGCGATCACGTGTTTTTGAAAGTTACTCCGAGATTGAGGTTGAAAGGACCGTTTAAGTCGCGAAAGTTAAGTCCGAGATACGTGGGACCGTATCAAATTTTGGAAAGGATTGGTGAGGTAGCTTACAGATTAGCCTTACCGCCTTCTTTGTTAGAAATGCATGATGTTTTTCATGTATCTCAACTCAGGAAGTTTGTTCCAGATCCTCTTCAGCCAATTCTACCATATACGATTGAGAATGAGATAGATTTAACGTTTCAACCTTAACCAATTCGTATCACAGGAAGATAAACTAAACTACTAAGGAATAAAGAGATTCCTCTTGATAAAGTTCAGTGGGATGAGACGCATCCGGGTGATGCAACTTGGGAACTAGAATCAGAGATGCGAGAAGCTTACCCTCATCTTTTCAGGTAATTTTAAATTCGTGGGCAAATTTCTATTTAAGGGGGGGAGGATGTAATACCCCGTAAGTTACTTTGCTCTGGATAATATTAAGTATGGTCAACTGGGTTCCGGTGTACTCTAAGAACTTAGTGGATAAGATAATTTGAGTAAACTGATGAGCTCAGAGCATATCAAATTAATATTATCTGACTCTGAGGTATTAGCTATCGGTGCTATAGAGGTATTTTGGACATTTAGTAGTGTTACTAACAAATTGGAATTCTCTATATCATTTCATTTTTCCTCCTTTGCCAAAGATAGTAACATTTTAGAGAGAGAAGTTAAAGAGAAGGAAGAGCAAGAGGAGAAAAGAGAGAAACTTGGAAGAGAAGATCAAGAGCTTGGATCATCATCTATTCTTCATCAATCATCCCAACATCTTCTTCATCTTCATCATCTTGATCATTGGTGAGTTCTAGTTAGAACCATAAGTATAGAAACTTAGGTTAGAACTTGGATGAAAATGGTTGATTTTGTTAATCAATGAAATCTAACGGATAAAATGAGATATAAATTGCATGGAGTAATCAATATATATGTAGAATCATCTGTTGAAACTTGTTATGATGGTTGAACGTTTTTGGAATGAGATTGAAGGGGAAAGTGTCCACTTAAAACAAGTATTTTTTATTCTGCGCCCAGAGTAACCGGTTACCCTATATTGAGTAACCGGTTACCCTTTGAAAATTGGTGTTCTGCGCAGGAAATGGATGAAGTAATCGGTTACTCTATATAAAGTAACCGGTTACCCAAAAGTGTCTCTAACTCTCATTTTGGCTCTGTTTCAGAGTAACCGGTTACCCTATATTGAGTAACCAGTTACCCTATTGAATTTTTTATCTGTTTTGAAAAATGATTGAGTAACCGGTTACCCAATATTGAGTAACCGGTTACCACTGTTGTGTTTTGAAAAATATTGTTAGGAAATTAATATCTTTTGAACCGTGCTTCCGATCGAGGTGTACTTGGTACCGATGGAAAGCTATGGAAATGTACTACATAATGAACGTGAAAAATATCGGTTTTGTTTCCCGATTAAATAATCGGAGGAAAAACCCAAATGTGTATGAAGTGTGATCGATCTATTATATGTACTTGTTGTATAATTGTGTTATATCTTGCCTAATCTATCGTTGTTGAACATAATTGAGAGAATGACATGCTTAAAATGAATTAGGAAGAGTGAGAAAACTTGCCACAAACCTAATGATATGATTCTAGGTTGTGAATAGGATTCGTGATAGAAAACCTAGATGGCGATGTTCGGGCACTCGATGTAGAGAGCTGCATCCGTGACGAGTATTGGTCTAGGAAAGAGTGAACACTAGTATGGAACATGTGTGAGCCATTGTGATTATGAGAAAAGGCAAAAGAGGCCTTAAGGTGAATGTGGCCTTGTGATTGTCGAATACAATCACGTTGTGTATATGATCACGTAATCGTAATCGTTTCCCTTGAGATGTAGTTTCATGAGTCTCGACCTCCTCTGAAACGTATGCATAATTACTTGGCAGGTTTGATTCCCGCGTGTGAGTACGAATGGAACCTATATGGTAAAGAGACTTGCGATGGTTAACAAACCATGAGAAGTGACGGTTCACGACTAACAGTCTGATGATCCCGAATCCATTTCGTATGTCAAGTAACTAAAAGGATCCATGACTCGGGTCGACTTCTAGACGTAGAAGCAGACGGGAAAAGGGGATGCCTTGGTAAGGTTATCGATTAGTGATATTTGGAGTTGGTAAACTCATGAACATGTTTCCATATAGTGTGAGATTATATACTCAAGGCCATTCCCTTCCCTTTTGACTTGGGTTAGGATTGTTAGAACCTTGTAAAGCCGAGAGAATCTATAAGATAGGGAACTCACTGAGATTTAATATCTCACCCCATGTTGTTGATTATATTACAGGTACAGCAGGTTCTGCGAAGGGTAAGGATAAGGCAGTTTGATTATCCTTACATTCCCTGGCTTTTTGGGTTGGCAAGACTTCCGTTGTGAAGATTATTTTGAGATTATTATTTTAATCAAGTTCTTAGTGTCTTGGAACATCTTGTATACATTATGCCATAGATTTTTTGTATGTAGTATTTTGGGCATGTAATGTATATAATGTGTTAACTAGGAACTTATGGTATTTCAATACCAAACACTTGGATTCATGTATGATGTTTATGCTTTGATGTATGATATTATATGTGGGTGTTACAGTTGGTATCAGAGCAGGTCGTATCCTCGACCTAGCCATGAAATAGTATAAGTATTTCTTTCAGCTTCATATGCGTGGTGTCACCATTGGTCTTAAGTGTTATATTTATGGTATTGAGCCTGATCAACTTAATCCTATCTGTATGAACTTTAGGAACATGGCTGACGGCCGCAGAAGTAATCGTGGTAGACCCAGAAACACTCCTGCAGGGACGAATTCGTCGGGCGGCGAGGAGTATGTCCCATGGCCTCAGCTTTTACAACAAATGCAGCAACAACAGAACCAATTCATGCAGCAGATGGTATAACAAATGAATGGGGGTCTTCATCCTCCAGTGGTTGTTCCAGATGCTGTAGGTGGGAGTTTTCAGGATTTTATCCACATGAATCCTCCAGAATTTCATGGCGGGTTAGATCCTGTTAAAGCTCATGAATGGATAGCTGGCATGGAGAGAATTTTCTTGATAGTCCATTGTAGTGAGGAGAACAAGGTAGTATTTGCTTCTCATTTGATGAAGGGTCCTGCCATGAGGTGGTGGGAGAGTGCCTCAGCCGTAATGACTATTCAAGAGGTACCTAAGGTCTGGGAGCAATTTAAGATTAATTTTTTGGAGAATTATATCCCTAGTTCCTTGAGGACCCAGAAGGAATTTGATTTTCAGCAGTTGAGACAGCGTAATTTGACTGTAGTTGCTTATGCTGAGAGATTTGAGATTATGGCTGCTTATTCTAGGCAGGCCATGTATGCTCCTGATGAGAGGTGGAAAGTTGACCAGTTTCTTTTTGGTTTAAAGGCTTAGATTTCCCACAGTGTGTCTCAGAGAGAGTTCACTACTTACGCTGAATTACTAAGACACTGTTATGTGGCAGAGAATAGTTTAAAGAAAGTTCAAGCAGAGGGGGATATGAGTAGGTCGAATCAAAGTGATCGTGGAAGATCAAATCAACAATTTAGACCTAGACAACAAGCTTTTAAAGGGAAGCAAGTTCAGAGTTCTAGGACAAGTGCACCCCCTGTGTGTCATACTTGTGGTAAGAATCATCATGGAAGATGTGGTTTTGAAAGAGTGAGGTGTTATCAGTGTCAGAAAGTAGGCCATATGGCGAGGGATTGTCCTCAGAGTAGGAATCAGACGCAAGGGAGGAGTATCGGTCGAGTTTATACATTGGATGCAAGGAAGACCAAGGGTGATAACTCTTTGATTGCTGGTACGTGTTCCGTTAATGGACATCCTTGTTTTGTATTATTTGATTGTGGAGCAACACACTCTTTTGTGTCGATGCAATGTGTGAAGCGACTTGGGTTGCAAGCTATTCTGTTGTCTCCACCCATGGTGGTTACTACTGCCATGGATGAGATGGTTGAAACACCTTTATTGTGCGAAAATTGTGTTTTATCTGTGGATGGAAGAGTTTTTTAGATTGATCTTATTTGTTTGTCGCTTAAGAAATTAGATGTTGTTTTGGGAATGGATTAGCTTTCTGCTAATTCGGTATTTATTGGTTGTGAAGAGAAGCTAATCATCATTCCATCCATTGAGGCTACTCCAAAAGATGTGTTAACTACTATTTTAGAAGGTACGGTTGGGATGATAAACTTCTTGTTTGAGAAGGAAAATTTTGTTCTTTTGGTTCTCACTAAGGAGGAGAGTAGCAACCTTCAAGTTCTGAGTACTCCAGTAGTTTGTGAGTTTTCTGAAGTTTTCCCCAAGGATATCACTTCTCTTCCTCCGGAGAGGGAAGTGGAATTCTCTATTGACCTGATACCAGGAACGACTCCTATATCCGTTTCTCCGTATCGGATGACACCACTTGAGTTAAGAGAATTGAAGGATCAATTGGAAGAGTTAATGGCTAAGCACTTTGTTCGACCCAGTGTTTCTCCCTGGGGAGCTCCAGTATTATTGGTAAAGAAGAAGGATGGTGGAATGCAGTTATGTATTAATTGCCGGCAGTTAAATAAAGTCACCATCAAGAACAAGTACCCATTACCAAGGATAGACGATCTGTTAGATCAATTAAAAGGAGCCAGTGTGTTCTCGAAGATTGATTTACGGTCGGATTATCACCAGATCCGTGTGAAGAGTTCAGATGTATCAAAGACCGCGTTTAAAACCCGTTATGGTCATTATGAATTCTTAGTAATGCCTTTCGGTGTGACGAATGCTCCAGCAGTGTTTATGGATTATATGAATCGGATATTTCAAGCTTATTTGGACCAATTTGTAGTGATCTTCATTGATGACATTCTTATTTACTCTCGTATTTCTCAAGAGCACGAAGAGCATTTAAGAATCATTTTATCGATCCTACAAGAGAGACAACTTTTTGCTAAGCTAAGCAAGTGTGAGTTTTGGATGTCGGAAGTTAGTTTTCTTAGTCATGTCATATCTCATGGAGGTGTGGCGGTAGATCCATCAAAAGTTGAAGCGGTGATTAATTGTGAGAGACCAAAGAATGTTTCTGAAGTTAGAAGTTTCTTGGGACTATCAGGTTATTATAGAAGGTTTGTCAAAGGCTTTTCTCAATTGGCTTTACCAATGATGAAACTTACTCGAAAGGACTGTCCTTATGAGTGGGATTCGGCTTGTGGATGAAGTTTTATGAGTTTGAAGGAAAGATTGACGACTGCTCCTGTTTTGATTATTCCTGATCCTAGTAAGTCGTATGAGGTATTTTGTGATGCATCAAAGATGGGATTAGGAGGTGTTCTAATGCAAGATAGTCATGTGGTGGCTTATGCCTCTCGACAGTTAAAAGTTTATGAAGAGAATTATCCAACACATGATTTGGAATTGGAGGCAGTTGTGTTTACGCTGAAAGTGTGGCGTCATTATTTGTATGGGGTACATTTTGAAATGTTCAGTGACCACAAGAGTTTAAAGTATCTATTTGACCAGAAGGAGTTGAACATGCATCAAAGGAGATGGATGGAGTATTTGAAGGATTATGATTTGGAACTAAAGTACCATCCGGGTAAAGCGAATAAAGTAGCGGACGCATTAACCCAGAAAGTGTTGCATAATGCCGAGTTGATGATATTAGAGTATACCTTATTGGAAAAGTTTCGAGATCTTAATCTCCATTTCGTTTGGACTCCTATTGGTTTGATTATGGGAAATTTGAATGTTAATTCTACTCTTAGGGAGGAAATTCAACAAGGACAAGTGTTGGATGAGAAGTTACAAGGATTGTTAGTTCAACCGGGTTTCGTGCGAGCTAACGATGGAGTTATTCTGTTTAACCAAAGGATTTGAGTTCCGAATGTTGCGGTATTAAAAAGAAGAATTTCGGAGGAATCGCATAAGGTCTAATTGTAATAAGCTACTAATAAGTTATTTTCCTTTCTTGGGTTTTGAACTCATCCCCCTAGACGTAGGTGTAGTTTCATTGAATTGGGTAAACAATTGACTATTTTGTTTATTGCTTTTTTGCTTCATCATCTAGTAATTGTTATTGTAGTGGTTCTAGTATATCTTGTCAAACATGTTGTCAGAGCATTATGTTTGACATCTGTCCCCTGAGGAACACAATTTTAATTGGCATTAGAGCAGGCACCCTAGCCTGTTGGGTGAGCTCCTGGGAAGATAAATTTTGCTCAAATTGAGACATTTAAAGACGTGAGATTAGTCAACAAACCACATGTTTTGGATGGCACAAATTATGATTATTGGAAGGTGATGATGGTGGATTTTCTGAAGGCCTTGGGAAACAAAACATGGAAAGTTGTGATAAAGGGATGGAAACATCCAATGATTACCTCTAAAGACGGTACAATCAGCCTAAAACTAGAGGTTGATTGGACTGATGTTGAAGATGATTAAGCCATTGGGAACTCTAAGGCATTGAATGAGATTTTTAATGGTGTGGACAAGAACATGTTCAAGATGATCAACACATGTTCAGAAGCTAAAGAAGCATGGGAGATTCTGAAAACTGCACATGAAGGCACGTTCACGGTTTGTATGTTAATGTTGCAGCTTCTTACCACCAAGTTTGGGAATCTGAGGATGAATGAAGAAGAATCTATTTGTGAGTTCCACATAAGATTTTGTGACATTGCCAACACATTCATTTCCTTATGTGGAAAGATGTCTAAAGAAAATTTTTCCAGAAAGATTATTAGATCATTACCTTAGAGGTTTGATATGAAAGTGACTGCTATTGAAGAAGCTCAGAACCTAAGTAGTATAAAGGTTTTTGAACTCATTGGTTCCCTACAAACCTTAGAGATGTCCATCAATGAAAGTTCGGAAAAAAAAAGAACAAAGGCATAGCCTTTATATATTACACTAAGGAAGTTGGAAGTCAATGTGTCAAAGAAAACAGATTGGCATATGACATTTCTCTTCTTGGGAAAAAAGTTCAACAATACCTTGAAGTATTTGGACAGAAAGTGGAGCACCAATGTCCCAGACAAGAGGTCTAACATCATTCCCCAGGACAAAGACAGGAATGAAGAATAACTCAACTGTGGGAAAGGTACTCAGTGCTTTGAATGTGGAGGCTATGGACACATTAAACAAGAATGCCCAAATTTTCTAAGGAAATAGAAAAAGGGATTAACCGCCACTTGGTCTGATTTTGAAAGTGAAGGTGAAGGGAAAACTGCCAATAATGTGATGGCGTATTGTGGAAGATTTGTATCTAAAGAAGAGACCAACGTTTAAGAAAATATTGATAATTCATCCAGGCTCATGTTAAACAAGGGGAAAGAAGCATGTTCAGTATAGATATCCAGAAGAAAACCATTGGTGCTCCTTAGAAGGAATCAAAGGAACTTGCTTCAACCATCTCAAGTAGAGAAAAAGAGATTTCATCTCTAAATTCAAAGCTGGAAAAATTGTTTCGTTCTGAAAGTAAGTTGAAAAAAATCAAGTTTATGTAATGAAAAATTAGAGTTTGAAGAGATAACTAAGCATGAAGGGACGGTGTGGAAGATACAATAAAAAGGATTCCCCCAAAGAAGGTTGCTATTTTTGGAGAAAAAACTGAAGATCTGAGGTTGAACCACATGTCACAACATGGTGCTCAACATATGGCACCACTGTAGAAAATATGGACATACAAACCCCTATTATTTCAAGTGGCTTAAGTTAAACATTAGAGAACGAAAGGAAGACTGTGCCAAGAAGAAGTGGAAATCTAATGTTGCATCAACCAGCTCCAGAAATCATACAGAAGACAAAAGTGTTGGTGTAAGCCCTAGAGGCCAATACTTTTGGTACTTGTATCGAATTATTTATTAATAATAAAAGGCATTTCTTTATTATGTTTGTTTTCCAAATTGATAAAGTCCCTAGAATAGCTAGTTCATTTAATGAAATATTAAGTGTGACTTAATCATGAGATTCCATTAAACATAAAGACACTATTCTTAAAGTATCCATAGTCGAGACTTAATGTGAAATGGGATAACCTTAAAGCATTAAGACTATTATGTAGATAGACTGATGATCACATCTCATGGATCATGGATAAGGAGTTATCAAGTCTTAACATAGGTATGAATATTAGGAGTAATATTTATACTGGATTGATCCACTATGAGAGTACTACATAGAATGTTATGCAAAGTGTCATAAGTTACTCTCATGGTGATAGTGGTGTATACCACCCTTCGACCTGAAACCACTATGGACCCTAGATGTAGAGTCAAGTACTTTATTGCTGATCAAACATTGTTCGTAATTGGATGACTATAAAGACAGTTGATGGGTACTTCATAGAGCATGCTGAGGGATATGAGTGACCTAGATGGAATTTGCCCATCGCGCATAACAGGATAAATGTCTAAGGGCCTAATATTGAACTGAACAAGGATGACACAGTATATGTCTTGTGTTCAATATAGACATAAGGAAAAAAGGGTAATTGCACACACAAGCACTATCACAAAAGGTTTTGTCAGATCACATGACAATTTTGTGACTTGGGTAGCAGTGATGTATTGCTAGATATCATTCACTGTTTATTATGTTAAATGCATGATTTAATATAATTACCAATGTTGCGAAATCCTACAGGGTCACACACATAAGGACAGTTTGATAAGAGGTAGAGTAAATAAGGAACACCGTAAGGTACGGTGTACTTAAGTAAATATGTAACACCGTAAGGTTCAATGCACTTAAGTGGAATACAGATTATGGTAAGGTACCGCGTGCTTAAGTGATATACGGTACATCATAAGATATGGTGTGCGTGCACTTAAGTGGGCTTTTTAGCTTGCAGCCCACAAAAGTGGTTCTATAAATATAACCCTTGTGCAGAAGCATAAACCTTTGATGAAAATTCAGCTGTGAAACCCTAGTCGTATTTTCCTTCTCTCTATCTCTCACTCAAAGCCTTCAATCATAGCAACTAGCACTGAGACTGAAGAAAGTTATTCGTGTGGACTGACTAGAGGCGCTATTCATCGTACATCGCTCGTGATCATTCCTTCGATTCAGAATCAAAGGTTTCATCGCCACAAGAGGTAACCATTATATCACTGATCATGATCTTTCGTAAGGATCGCTAAAGGGAAATTTTAAATTCCGCTGCATTTTTGAATCGCGATTTCCCTTCAAGAGGTTCCTCAAATAAAGAATAGTATGGTACCATGCACATGGACAAACATAAGATTGTTCGTGGAAATCGAGCAAAAGGAAGAATCAAGGGCTCAGGGATAGTAGTTAACCCCAGTCAGAAAGAGTTTCCACTGAGAAAAGACTTATCTAACAATGTGAACCAACTGTGTATTCAAAGGAATAATATGAACTTCAAGAGTGATGCAACCAAAAAGTGTCAAGAAGTTCTTTTGAAGAAGTCCTTATCTGCAAAAGACATCATGAGTTCGAAAGACCTCAGGGGTTGATAGAGCTAATTTGTATGAAGAAGAAAGGTCTACCAAGATGTTAGAACAGATGTTCCAACATCTATCTCAGGAGTTTGATTCATGTCTTGAGAATGTTTCTAGACTTATGTAAGAAGTTGTCATTTAAGGGAAAGTTGATGGTCAAGTTGGAGTTCCTCCCAACTTTGAACAACCTACCTCGGATCAGAAGAAAAAGCCTATAAGGAAGAATGGTTATGACTCAAGTATGGCTAGTAAAGTTGGAAGTAGTGGATTGTAATTGAGCTACTTGAAGAATGATTATGATAATTCACTCCAATAAACCTTTCGATGTTGAGGATGGTCTAGCTATAAATGGAGATTTGAATACTCTTCCACTCAGGTATGGGCCTATGAGAAATTTTAATGAAATTCAAATGTCCTCTAGTGAAGATCCCCGAGAAACCAGGTTGATAAATACTGATAGTGATAACTATGTGTCAATCATCATGTCCAACATGTTGGATAAGTCTCAAGTGCATAACAAAATTGATGATCTTATTCATGAAGATATTGAGGGTCATAGCACTACTACAAAACACCCAAACAACAACGCCAGGTTTACAACGGCATCCTATACACCATTGTAATAGTGCGTACTGGGTGCGCGCGCATTGTTTTAAGTCTTATTAAAATGCTTTTAATGACGGTTAAAATTCCAACCGTGGTAATAGTGCCTACTGGATGCGTGCACATTATTTTAATTAGAAATTTCAAGGGAATAATAATGGTTGTTGTGAACACCGTGGTGATACAATCAAGCTTTCATGGGTTTGAACCTCATTGCCCTCAAATAGTTTATTCCTTTGACGTAAATGCGCCCTTTTTAAGTTTTATTTATATTTAACTAAAAAATAATAAGGATATCACTACGGTTATTTCTTAAAACCGTTGTTACAAACTGAAGCTTATTTTTATGTATTTTAAACACCAAGTATATATCCATTTATCCACTGAAAAAAGAAACAAGATGAAACAACTCTAACACCAACGCCGTCACCATCGTTGGGAAGAAGACAACAACAACAAGAAAGTGTCATACTTTAAGTTGCTGCAATGTCGCATTTGAAGACAAACTCATCCAAAGGTGTTTCTATGTCTTCTTCCGCTGTAAAATCTCGATCTGGAAATTTCTGTGGTTGTGATGGTCGTATGGTTTCGTACCAATGCAAGAAGGGACAAAATAAAGGAAGTTTTTTTTGGATATGTCCATTTTGGAGGAGCGACGAATATGTGATTTGTTCATATGGGATGAAGACGTGGGAGAAAGAGGTGGAAATGAAGATGAGAGCATTATAAAGTCAGAGTTGGGAGTTGTGGGCTATTTGAAGGTTATGTATGAGGATTTAAAGAAGAAGAACAAGAATTTGAAGAACAAACTGAAATCAGAGAGATTTTCTGGAAATCTCAAGATGTTATGTTTTCTTGTCTCCTTTATGTTTAATGTTTACTTTGTTATGAAATGTAATAGTTGAATTAGGGTTTGAATTACATTGTTGATGTTTAAACTGCAGATGCATTGTGAATTACATTGTTGATGTTTGAATTACATTATGAAGACATGAATGCAACTAATAAAATATGGTTTCTTATGAGTAAGCTCAACGCAAACTTTTAATTTTTAATTAGTTATCTGTTTGTTAGTATATTAGTTGATAGCTATTGTAGCTTCTAGTTTAAACTGTTAAGCAAAAAGATTAAAATTTCATTAGATAAATTAAGTTTCATTACATAAACTTAATCATCAAATCTAAATTATTTGGATGAGAAGAAGTTTTACCAACCATAGTCAGCCTCATCATCATCATCAGAATCGACAATAACCATCCGCCTTCTCAACATTCTTCTCCTTCTTCTCCTCACCCTCAGAGCTATCCTTCTTTCCGCAGCATCCCCATCTACAGCAGCAACTTGTTGATTCTGAGGAAGGTTTTGAACGACAACCCTGTCTACAGCAACATGTTGATTCTGAGGAAGGTTTTGAACTACATCCCCCTCTACAGCAACAAATTCATTCTCAACATTTTTGGTAGCTTGAGCAGTAGAACTCATTTTGATTCTTTTGGATTGAGTTGTTTTTATGTTTTGGCTCTTACGCTTTTATATTGTTTCTTCTGATTCTTCATCTTCTCTTGGAAGTTGGATAAGTTTCTGCCAACCTCGAGTTGTTGAATTAATGATTATATCTCTTTGTCTTTTGAAATTTCATTTTTCATCCTTTGATATTCCTTCGTAATTAATGGTTTTGATATTTGTTCACAAATGGTGTATTGTTGATTCTGGTATGATACGTTTGTTTCTTATTCATACACAATATCACAACGGTTATTACTCTTAACCGTTGTTATATGGCGCGCGCTTTCCAATTTATTACAACGGTCATAGGACCGTCATTGTAAGTATCATATATATATAACAACACTCTACATAACAACGCACGTGTCCGCGTCATTATATATCTTTCCCAACCGTTGTTAAATGGGTCTTCCGTAGTAGTGTAGTGTTATAGCAGATGTTGATAGTCATAATCATGCATTCAAAGATGTGAAGACACATGGTCAAAGTGTGATATGTAAAAATGAAAGCATTCTTCTAATTTTTACTTCAAAGAATGACATGTTCCCTCAGAATGATGAAGATCAGTCCACAAGTGTAGATAGTAAGAAACATGTTATTTCCTTGATATTTTCTTAAATAGATGGGAACTGGTTCTTGAATGCTACCTCTGACATTTTCATCTTAAGAGATAGTGAGGATCGATTGTTAGACAGAATGGTGGGAAATCAGACAATGTCAGAGGTTCAACAAAGGGTGACTGAGTATGAGCTCAGCATGACTAAAGATGTGAGCAACCTTCCTAGAATTCCACATGTGATTCCCTAGGAAGTAGTTGCACTCAATTCGGATGAAGTAATCCTATGATCAAAGATGTCATCAAAATTGATAAGTAAGATGTTGTACAAGTTGTGATAGACATCGTGAGTGACAAAATGGTAACTAAGTTCCCAAATCTGATGAAGAATGAGCAAGATAGTCTTGGTGTCTGTGGAGTAAAAAGAATGCCAAAATCAGAGACAGATGTTGAAGCAAATCCTTGGCCATTTTGAAAAGGCTGAATGATAAGGAAATTCTCAAAGTGTGGTTGAAGAAAGTCTTCTGAAGAGCATGTGGTTGTATCACAGAAGGATAAGCCGTGAAAGGAAGTTGTCAACATAAGTTTTGACAATTAAATAAGTGATACAACTATTGAAAGAAGGACATGGAATCTTGTCTACTGATCATACAACTACTGCTAGTAGTGCTAATAGTTGCTCGGGATAAAGCTAGTATTAAAGGAGAATAATATGGAAGAATATGTTTTGATATCGTTCTGGAATATCCTAAGGGCTATAATTTATTCAACAATTCCAGGACAATAAAGCAGAAATGAACATCTTGACAAGTGTCATCACTTCATTAGGGAACTTATTGAAGAAAAGGAGGAATCTCTTGAACACATGGCAACTGAAAAACAGTTAGATAATAGTATTACTAAGGCATTTAGGGATACTTTTAATGCCTTCTCGTGTGAGAATAAATAGTAGTCAATGCTAGGGCAGCGTGTAAGGGAATTTATCTCTCTCTAGGCCTGTGTTGCACATGAACAATAGAGAATTTGCTAGTTTCTATACCTCCTTTTATATGGACCTACGCTACAAACAAGGATCTTAATCTTCTGCTATTTTTCTCTTGCTACCTTCACATTTGCATTTCAAACTGAGTGAGGTATCTGTAAATTCAAAACCCTCTAAAATATTATGAAGAAAGAAAGGTCAAAGGGGTTGGGCCTTCTGAAAATGTTGAAGATGCAATATCATCTATAGCTGACAAGAAGATTGTTATCAAGAGGAAGTTTGTAAAGACGAAAGATATTTCATAAACATGAATCCGACTTAAAGGATGATGTAGACTAGATTGCTCATAAAAACCCTAGAGGATGGATTGAAGAATAAGCCTAAATGTTCTAGCTTAGTTGTTTTAGCCATTTTATGTTTTTGGATTTGTAAATGCTCTATAGCCTATTTCATCTTTGTACTTTTAAGACAAATCTAATGTTGTGCATCTCTGGATGTTGTTCTGATTGTTTTCTCATATTTTTGGATGTGTATATGCTAACATACTAATATATGCATGACTAACTTCTAGATGTTTAAGTTGAAGACCTTACCATTTGCCAAATTATGGCAAAAAGGGGGAGTAATGGGATGAAGTGGTGTATCTGCTGTGTGCAGATGAACCTGGTGATTTTTTAGTACTGAGTATTCAGGAAGTACTAATGTTATGTTCTATGTTGGAGCATCGGGCAGGACATCTGGTCTTGTTCCTTGTATATGTGAAAATAGATCTATCAATGTTAGTAGTATTCATTGATATTATGATATCAGCTACTAACTATTTGTGTATGCATGACTAAGTATGTGAATGATTGGATACTAATATATGTTAGTAAGTAGAATTGTATGCTACTAACTATGTGATACTAGATTCATGCATGACTAAGTCTGTGAATGATTTCATGATTGTCTGTTTGATTTGGAGCAACTGAATAGATTATGTGTAAGCATCTAAATGTTGATGCTTCTGACTTCTGCTAGTGTTGGTGCTTAACTCTGATACATGGAAGTTGCTTGATCCGTTGTCGCACACGGGTCAAAAACGAGTTTTTAAAAGTAGTAACGGGAAGCAACACTCGGATTTCATATCGCGATAACTCTTGTATGATTATTAACCGACTAATAACAATTAGGGGGTTGCTTAGGTTTCAGTTCGATTTCTAAAATAAGGAGAAAAAGTGATTAAAATAAGTGATTATGAAAATAAGTTAATATGTTGTTTCGGTTCTTACCTATCATCGATTATTATAACTTCACTGCCCTAAGCAGATTCTATTCATATTCGATCACAATATCAATCAACAAGCGAGAATGACAATATAAGAGTTATGTTTCCTATTCGCCAAATTAAGCAAACGGTTAAGAAATAAAAGAATTAACGAATTAAGCAAACGATAACACGCAATTAAATTTAGGAAACATAAATCAATTGAACCAAACAAGATTACCCTATGACAAATCAGATTATGCAAACGATAATCATACAATAGAATTGAAGGAAACATGAATTATATTGCAAATTATATTAATCTCAAGGTTTCGGAACCTGGATACAGCAGATTAACTACGAAGGGGTTTAGGTCTCCATATGAAATCGTATAAAACAAAAAGAAAAATACGTGAATAGTGAAAAGAAAGTAATGAACAGTGAACAAGTATCAAATAACTGTTAATGTTAAAAATAAGCTGCGAAAATAAAATAAAGCTAGAAACAAACTTAAATATGAAAACACATTAAAAGAGTAAAAATACTCAAATAAACTGTAGGAATGCCTAAGTATAACAATGGAAGAATGTGCATGAAGATACACTGATCAAATTCCCCCACACTTAAACTTTTGCACTCCGAGCAAAATAGTATCAAGACTCATGAAAAACAATAGCATTCGGATACTCATTCTAGGCTACAAACTCTTCTTCGGTCAAGATTGCATCGATAGGTACTAATTTTGTACACTAAGGATATCGTATGGACACAAATCCGCAATTGTGCGGTCATAAACCTCCCTCCTATACAAACCAATCTGAATCATGTTATTATGCCTAAGCCTAATTTACTCATCCTCCTTTTTACTCTCTTTCACTCTAATGCAATCACATTAAGCCTGTTATCTACTCACACACATAGTAAGTAAGCCTGTTAGTGACTATGGTCCATATTTTGTCAACAATTCAAAATTAACCACTTTAGCAACACCAATTTTTTCTTGAAGGTTTCACAACTGTTAGGCTAAGTGACCGGGTGAGGGTCACTGAACTTGAAAGGCGGATTGCTATTCAGTTTTCTTATTAAGCACGGGATCATTCACTTATTTGCATCAGCTTAATTACTTAGTGTGTGATTTTTAGATGGTGTTGACTGCTAGATAAACTACTTAAGAGCTATTAAAGGATGAGAACTCAAGGCTATGTCATAACAAGTATTTAAATCGATTTCTATATTCGGGAGACTTGAGGTGTTAAAACGGTACCGATCTTATGAATTTTTTCCAAGTCTCCACAATCTAACCTCAAATTAATCTATAGCCTAAAAATTTCAAATAATGCATTGTGTTTCTAAGTCTAATTTTTGTATTCACTTAAAGAAAACAAAACAAAAACAAAGAATATTGAAATAAAACACATAAAAGAAATGGTTCCATCCCCCACACTTAAAACATACATCGTCCTCAATGAAAGAACATAAATATAAAATAAGAGTGAGAAAAAGGAAAGAACACATCCGAATAGTCAAGGTGGATAGGGGATCGCATAAGCATCCTTTCCCAAAGAGAGATTTTCTACAATTTCCTCTTCCAAAGTGGGAAGTAACTTTGGGTAGCATCCATCGACCTTTAAATTTTTACTAGTGTCTTCGCCTTTTATTCTAGGATCAAATAAGAATCTTCGATAAGTAAAAGTGTTGAATGGGCCCGTGAACGTGATCTCCTTTTTCACAACATCAAGAATCAAAGGATTAAGGGGCTGTCTCACTAATTTTTTTCCATCTTCAATAGAGACCCTACGCATACTCATGGATGGGCTAAAATCACAAATGTCAACCAAGGTTCATCCAATTCCCTTCTTATGCTTCTTCAAAACCTGCAAAAGCTTATTTTCTTGATCAAAATCAATGTTACAAGAAGTTATAATCGTAAGCTTTTCATCCCTATCTAAATAAGCATATTTCAGATTATCAAGAAGTGATTTAATCTCTAAAGAAAGAGGTTGTTCAATGGATGGTGAGGTTGGGGCAGCCGTGATGTCAAGAGCTTCAGCTGCATAAACAACTTCATCTATAACTTCATCTGTAGGAAAAATGTCAACCTGCAAGGTTGCCTCAATCTCAGCACAAACAGAGCAAAGGTTAGTGTCAGTACAACCATCACATGAGTAACTGTCATCAAAATCAGGCAATGATGGAAAATCAGCTGCAAACAAATCAGAATAAGCTTCATCATCAATTTCAGTAAGCAACTCTTTTGGATTCACTACTATTTGGGAAGATAGTAGGTTTAATTCTTGAGTTTGCAGCATGACATTCATTGAAGTGGCAAGCTGTCCAATTTGTGTTTGCAAAGCCTGAATACTAGAATTTGTTTGTTGCTGAAATTGAAGATTATTTATAGCAACTTGCTTGACAAGGTCCTCTAGTGAAGGTCCGGAAGGTGTAGAGCACACAATCTGGAATTCCTTCATATGCTTATTCGGATCCTCACCTACAAGACCATTAAACATTGGTAATAAGTGTATTAAACCAGATTTAAATTCGAAAGGTACAGTAACAACAGGATATTCAATACATAAAGCATTATAATTCACATCAAGGGCTGAAAGTTCTCTAAGAGTTCTTTGGTTAGCCATATTAAATTTAATAGGAACAAAATCAACAAAGAATGAGAAAACACATAACTAATTCAGTAATGCAGCAACAATTAGGAAAATACCAACAATGTCCCTATTAAGAAAAAGAATGGAAAAATAGAAAAGTGAATAAAATAAAATCTAAAAATTATGAAAATATGACTATAAAACAAATCAAATCAGAATAAGTCTTCAAAAAATTTCAGATTTTTTTGAAAATATGAAAATAGAAAATAAATCAAATAAAATAGAAAAATAAGGAATTTACGATTTTCAGGGTGAAAATCTCTTAGAATTCTATTCTAAAGGAGTATTGATCGCCAATTTTTTTTCTGATTTTCTTGAAAAAATTCGGAGCAAATTGAAACAATAGCTTCCAAACTTACCTGATAGGCTGAAATGCTTACCACTGTACTGCAACCTGAAAAATCAACCAGCAAAAACAAAAAACAAAAAAACAAAAAACTCTAACAAAACTATAGAATTGGCTAAAATCAACAAGAATCTTCGGCAACGACGCCAATTTGATCCGCTGTCGCACACTGATCAAAAACGAGTTTTTAAAAGTAGTAACAGGAAGCGACACTGGAATTTCGTATCGCGAGGACTCTTGTATGATTATTAACCGACTAATAACGATTATGGGGGTTGTTCAGGTTTCAGTTCGATTGCTAAAATAAGTGATTATGAAAATAAGTTAATCTGCTATTTCGGCTCTTACCTATCATCGATTATTATAACTTCACTGCCCTAAGCAGATTCTGTTCATATTCGATCACAATATCAATCAACAAGCGAAAATGACAATATAAGAGTTATGTTTCCTATTCTCCGAATTAAGCAAACGGTTAAGAAATAAGCAAATTAATGAATTAAACAAACGATAACACACAATTAAATTTAGGAAACATAGATCAATTGAACCAAACAAGACTATCCTATGGTAAATCGGATTAAGCAAACGATAATCATACAATAGAATTAAAGGAAACATAAATTATATTACAAATTATAGTAATCTCAAGGTTTCGGAACCTAAATACAACAGATTAACTACGAAGGGGTTTAGCTCTCCATATGAAATCGTACTAAACAAAAAGAAAAATTAGTGAATAGTGAAAAGAAGGTAATGAACAGTGAACAAGTATCAAATAACTGTTAATGCTGAAAATAAGCTGCGAAAATAAAATAAAGTTAGAAACAAACTTAAATATGAAAACACATTAAAATAGTAAAAATACTCATATAAACTGTAGGAATGCCTAAGTATAACAATGGAAGAATGTGCATGAAGATGCGCTAATCACTGCTGCTGCTGAAATGCTTTGAAAATCTAGTGCTTTTATTGGTCGTCACTTGTTTTCATGGAAGAAGTGCTATTTATCTTGAAGAGTTATTTTGCCACAATTTTCCAAAGGGGGAGATTGTTGTTCCTAATGAATTAGTCCTTCGAATTGCCCGCATTTTAGCAAAATAACAACTTGGAGAAATGTCCAAGTATTCAAGATTGGTCTAGCTTGCTAAAGTTGTTTGAAGGAACATAAAGGACACATGATGGGTGCGATGTTGTAGCATGTTGGTATGACATCTGGACCCTGTGCAAAAGATGCTAGACTATTGCGTTTTGGAGTAAGTTCTATAGAAGATTTGTTAAATATTTTATTATTATTGATTTAACAATATGATTAGGTGACTTGTTTGATAGCTGAATGAAGATTAATTCATATTTAAATGAAGATTTAAATTTGAATTTAAATTTAAAAAAAATCATATCTTGTTGGATTTATTCAAGGAGCAAATCAAATATCCAACAGATTCTGCATTAATTTTGGACAAAATTAAAGATATTATCCAAGGAGAAAAGTTCGAAGTTATTAGGCTATATAAGGATCTCAAGCCTACATTGGAAAACAAGCACCCCCATTGAAGATCTTAGAGTGTTAGGGTTTACAAGAGTCCTTGTTATTTTTATGTATACCTCTATGTTTTAGTAACTTGGCATAGGAGGTTTGTCTAGTTGAGTTGTAAATCAATATTGTTATGTACACCTCTATATTTTAGTAACTTGGCAAAGAAGGTTTGTCTAATTGAGTTATAATATTTAACATTATTTCATCTTGTTAAGATTGTAGTTGATCACTAAGGTTCAGTGGTTGTTTGCCTCTGTCACTGGTTTTATGGGAGAGAAGAAAGTGTGTAGGTTCTCATGTTTAGGGGGAGACTCTAAATAGAAATCCATCGGGTAGTGTTAGGAAAAGGCATTGGACAACATAGGGTTTGTTGTTTCTTGTAAGACTAATTATACTAAACTACTAGTAAGTGATTTTCCTTTCTTGGGATGTAGACTCAGCCCCACAGGGATAGGTGTAGTTTCACCGAACTGGGTAAACAATTGACTGTATTATTTGTTGTTTTCCTGTCTATCATCTAGTAATTGTTATTGTAGAGGTGGTGGTATATCTTGTTGAACATGTTGACATGTTGTCGGAGCATCGTGTTCAAATTTTGTCCTCGGAGGAACGGAATTTCAAGACTAGATTATTCACATGCTCGAGCTCCTTGAGAAAAGGCCTTTTACTTCATCTAAGATTCCAAATTTAGGACTCATTTTCCCAATAACACATGCTTCACAATTTTCTCACGTTGCTCCGAGATATGGTAAGTCTTGGGAAACAAAGTCACAAGAAGATTGAGTCCATCTAGGGATCTTCTAAAAGGAGGTGTGAAGGTCATTACATGCCTTTCTCGACAAACCATTAACAAACTATTCATAAGTAACATTTGAATTTGTGCAAAGGAAGAAGATCCTTTTCCACCAAGATGAAGTGGATCTAAATCCTTCAGATATTCTCCCAACATAGGATGATACAACTCGTGATTCATGTTTCCTTTAAATGATATCAAGCCAAAGATCACTATTGTGCAATATTTTCCATCTTCATTTACCTAGTAGCATTATTTACATTTTGGCTTAGACACTATTTTCACTCCACTTAAAAAAAATTCGTCTCCATACTCGCGATTTAAAAAATTTCATGTACCCAAGCCTACACCCGTGTGGGTATCAATGTTTGTACCTAAACTTGTACCCTATGGGTACCCAAGTACCCTTACGTATACCCGTTTACCCGCATTTCTAATAAAAAATAATATCTCATTAATAATTTATCATATCATTTTAAACTTTTAACAACTTTTAAATAAATTCAAGGATCATATTGTTGGGTTAAGAAATAAACAAACATTTATATTAAAATGCATACAAGTTTAATGTGATGCATTTAATAAAATTGATAAATTAACATGTATACATAATAATAAAAGTAACGATTTATAAATATATATTGTGTGTGTGTGGGGTGGGGTAGGTACTAAGGTACTTGTACCCGCGCCCCTACACTTACTTTCGTGGGTAATTTTCCGTGTCCATGCTCATACTTATTTTGTGGATTTTTATCCTATCTATTATGAGTCATTTTTGCGGGTGCCCACTGGAAATAGATCCAATTGTCATCCCCACTTCTTTATAAGTCTAACTAAACTCTTCCAAACCTTAATAGGTATCTTCATAGTTTTAAAAACCGGACCGGACCGGCCGGTCGGACCGGTTGAACCGGGAACCGGCCAGGTAACCGGCCGGGTTCGTTTGTTGGATCGGTCATGTCGTTGAACCGGTGAGAACCGGTGTGAACCGGTGAAAACCGGGAAAACCGGGAAAACCGGCGAACCGGCGGTTCAACTTCTTATTTTAAAAAAAAAAAAAAAAAATTTTTAATTTTTTTTTTTAATTTTTTTTAATTTTTTTTTTAATTTTTTTTTTTAATTTTTTTTATTCAAATACATAGGAACTTTTCTTCAAGAATAATAGTAATCACTCATTTAATTTAAGTGATACACAAATTAAGTTTTGTAATATCCACAAAACTATTTTTACTATTTTGTATTTATATTGATTGAAAAACCATCATACAAATATTTGTATAGAAATTTAAGAGCACAAATTAAGAAACTAAATATAATATAATTTTAGACTTAACTGATTTCCATTATATATAGACTTGGAAAATTTATTATTTAAAATAATGTTAATATTTGTATTGTTTTAATTATTAACATTAAAACTTTTTTTTTATTAATATTAAAACTATGAATTTAAATTAGACTCTGTTTAATTTAGACTCTGTTTAAAATTTATAATTAGACTCTTTTAAAATTTGAATTTAAATTATGAACCTGTGAATTTATGATATAATCTTTTCAAAAAATTTAAGTGCTAGTTATAGTTTTTAGAGACTGAATCATCCGGTTCGACCGGTTTTACCGGTTTTATACCTATTATAATGACAGGTTTATTCAACCGAGTTATCCGGTTTAATCCGGTTTAATCCGGTTTAATCCGGTTTGGTCATGCGGTTCGACCGATGACCCAGTGGTTCGACCGATAAACCAGTGAACCAGTACCCTCACCAGTTTGATGACTGGTCCGGTTTTTAAAACACTGGGTATCTTCATGACGGACATGTAGAAGATGGGAAATGAATTAAAGGTTGAGTTGATAAAGATCACTTTATTTCCCAATCAACAGACATATTACTACACAAAATCAGCCTGATGAAAATAAGCCTAATAAAGGACTCACATGACTACTTTTTAAAGGTTTGGATCCTACCGAAAAGTCAAGGTATTTGAAAGGTAGAGTCTCCTGCCTGAATGCGAAAATTCCTCTAATATTGCTATAAAATTTGATTTTACGTTGATCTTAATCATTCTACTTTTGGAAAAATTGACTTGTTGGTCTTATGCAACCTCAAAAACCTCAAGTATAGTTTTAATGATTTATAAGTTTTCAATTGTAGTATCCCCAAAATCAGAGTATAGTTTGCATAATATAAATGGGAAACCACAAAATCGAAGGATCAAGCCTTAAAACCAGAAGAAGAGAAAAAAGGGCATGGATCCACGACTCTCTCAAACAAAATATGTTTATAATTGTAAGGCTCTTTCAAATAATTTTTTTTTATAAATATGAACATATTTTAAATTAATATATATTTATCAATTTTTTAAAAACATTTTTGTTAATACTACTAATTTATTTTGAGTTATCAAAATTGAATAAACCTATATAAAAGGCAATTTAATAAAACTCATACACAAAAATATACTCATAAAATATACTACTAAATTTTTTAATATATTTAAAAAATATATTAGAAAAGCTTGTAAAAAGGATGGATGAAGCTCAAAATCTTTAAATAATAATAATAATAATTGGAACGCATTGAAAAGAACAACTAATAGTCTAAAATTATTAAGATGTTAGGACATCACATCTTTGATTTTTTTTTAAATAACCAAAATTTTCAAAAAAAAAAATCTCAAATAACTAACATTTCAAATTATTTATCAAAGTAACTATGTTTGAAACAAAAAAAAAGTTATAAAGAGGATGCGTCAATGCTACTGGCGCATGCACTCTAAATTGAACATATGTGTCATAGCCTCTGGCTCATACACTAGTGTCATGCCAATGCCTATGACGTATGCTGTTGGAAGTTAAGAGGAGGTGTTATCCCTCCTAGCGCTTATGTGTATTTGATTATTTTTTTAAATTATATTAATAACAAAATAATAAAAAATGTTAAATAGAAAAAATTTAAATTATAATATTATTCCATAAAATAGAATTACACAACGATTGGAGAGAATTTTAATGATCCGCTCGATCGTAACGCCCACCGGTTCCACACCTCAGCATATTCGCTTGCTGTCGAGACCTCCCACAATTTGCCTGAGGTGTTTGGGGTCTCCTAATATTCTCCTGCGCCTGAGTTGTATGGTACGAGGTTTATGGAATATTAGTGTTATCTAACAAATTGTCGATCATATTTTCCTAGTAGTTCGCGCTGCCGTAATCGAGTACGGTTCCCATGATGTTGTAGTTGGGTCGTGTTGGTTAGGTTACGTGTGGGTAGAATGGTTGGTAGAATTGGGACATTGTTTCGTTTTGGAAATGAAGCAATGGTTTTTGTTGTGTTTGAAAGGCATGTGTTAGTCGTGTTAGTTAGGTTACGTGTGGGTGGACTGGTTGGTTGAATTGGGACATTGTTTCGTTTTGGAAATGAAGCAATGGTTTTTATTTTGTTTGAAAGGCATGTGTTAGTCGTGTTGGTTAGGTTACGTGTGGGTGAACTGGTTGGTTGAATTGGGACATTGTTTCGTTTTGGAAATGAAGCAATGGTTTTTTTTTTGTGTTTGAAAGACATGTGTTAGTTGGGTGTTTTAGCGGTGTGAGGTTTGGGTGCTTTGGTTATTTGATGTTTGAATGTACATTAGTTGGGTGCTATGGTAGGATGTGGTGGTATCATATGCCTCATCGGTGCTATGGTATGATGTGGTGGTGGTATATGGTTGTTGGTGGTATGGATCATTGTCATACCCTAAATTTTGACCACAAGATTTCCCATCATTGTGCTAATCATCACCACAATATGGATGTACCTCCATACCTCATCAATCCTCTCAAGGATTGTTGAGCATTCACTACAATCAAGAATGAGGGTTTTAAGCCCTCTCAAAGTACTCAGACAAATGATCAATCAAGAATGGACACGATCCTCAACTTGTCAAGCCTCTCAAACATCCATGAAGAATCAAGAGGTCTCCCACATCAAGAATCAAGCATGAGAATGCAACATTTCAAGTTTATCAAGCCTCGAGATCATCAGTGTCATCAAATTAGGGTTTTGGTCGACCAAGGCCTCCAGAGGGAAATCTTTATTTGGGCATAGGCTAATACTTCAAAGCATGATCCAAGAAGCTCAAAGGGACTTCATGGACCCAATCACAAGTTCAAAATAGCCTCAGGGGATGCATTCATCAAAAATCAGGTATTAGAGTTTCTTGACCTAATTCACCCCTAAGTTGACTTTTGAAGCAAGGCATGAGCCAAGACATCAAGAAGTGTTTTGAAGACCTCCAATATATCATATTGATCCATTTACAAGATTGGATTGATTCAAAGAACTTGGTTCATAAGCAATACAAGGATTCAAATTCATCTGGACCAATTAGGGTTTTTTGATGAAAAGTCAACTGTACCTTTGACTTTGGACCAAGACATTATCCCAAACCATGGGACATGATTCAAGACACTCTTAAACACCTATGGAATCCATCCATTAGGTTTGAATCAGGTCAAGAACTTGATTTCATAGAGGATCACAAAGTTTGAAATTCATCTGACAAAAAGTCAATTGTGCCCAAAAATCAAGTTTGACTTTTTGGATTTCTTGACAAACATGGCTTCCCTAAGTAAAAAAAATGTTAACTTATGACTTGGATCATCATCCATCAAGAAAAATCAAGAAAAGTGGGGTTACTTGCAAAAGGGACAATCATAAGAAACTTGAATTTTCACTAAGTCATGAAAAAAAGTGATTTCTACCCAACTTTGCAAGACCATAACTTGTGATCCAAGTAACCTTTTTCTTCCATCCAAAGCTTAAATGAAAGCTCTCATTACATACTTCAAGATTGTCAACTACAAAATATTCCAAATCCTCATGGATTTTGAGTTATGGATTGATCAAAATCACAAAAAATGAAAAATGGACACTTTTTCAACTATTAGTGAAATTTTGGACAAAATCTGTTTTGGATTTTCACCAACTTTGAGGCCATTTTTCATTATGATCCAAGATGAATCAAGACCAAAGGTAAGCATCAAAGTTGAAGTATGTTATAGGGGCTTTCCAAAAAGTACAAGAGCCTCTCATGATTCAACTTGAGCAAGGAGTTATAAGCCTCAAAAATGGTATTTTTCACCCTGCCCACACAAAGGCATGAAGACATAACTTGGTTCACACGATTTCTTGAGTCAATTTTGGACACTTGCATCATTTCATTTCTGTCCAAAATCAACTTGAATGATAAAGAATCTGATCACAAGGCCGCCAAGTCAAAAACCTCATCCTTTAGGCATGTGACATTCAAAGTTCAAAATCCAAAACTTTTAATTTTGTCATAAAGCATTTAAGGGGTGCATGGAGCTGGCATGTATCAATCCACAACATTGCAAATGTGTCAAGATGAACTCAAGCATCAGAAGACCATAGGCCTGCAAGATTAACCCAAGTCAATGGCTAGAGGAGACTTTGGCTACAAGACAAAGTTCAGTGGATAATGGAGTGATCCAGCCTCTAATCACTATTGCTCCCAAAACAAAGTTGCTCTACTATAAATAGAGGTTCTTTTTTATCAATTTGAGTACACCAAAGCATAACAACTCATGCTTTTCTTCCTTTCACTCTCAAAAAACCAGAAAATGCTTCTTTAGCAAGTAACATTCGAATTTTCAAATAGAGAGCAATTCCATCAAAACCAACCATCCTAACACCTCACATATGTCATATATAAGTGATCCATAACCTCAAAACACATCTGGAACACCAGAATCACTAAGTCACCATCCATTTGCTCAAGCTTTTTGGCTTATTTGCAGTTGAGGTACCACAACAAGATCCAGGTGCTTTCAATTCATTCCAAGCTTCCAAACACCTTACATTAGGTCCATTGAAGTTGTCCAGATCATCACACAATATCTGTAACACCTCTACATCAGAATTCGATTTCTTCTTGCAAGAGGTAAGCCTGAACTCTCAAACTCAATGATTCATGCATCATAACTGTGTTTTCAAGTTACAAACATGTTTCTGCACTTATGTAGAGTGTTTCCCCTCAAACAATTGCTTTGTAGCTATCGTGTATAGGATTTTATAATGTTCTTGCAGAAATTAGGGTTCGTGTGTTCATCACTTGATTTTTCACTCCACACTTAATATAAATGCAATTAATTGGTACCATTGGAATCCTTGTTAAAAAACGAGTGAGATTGATATTTGAATCATGCAAAACCATTGAGTAATTAGAGAGAAAAGTGAGGTTTTGCAAATCTGCAAGAACAGAGCTCGCGCGAACCACAAAAGGTGTTCTTTGCGCCTTTTTCAAATGTTCAAATTTTTGAATATTTTAATATTTTATTAATTGATTTCAAAAATTAATTTCTCTCTCATTTTTAATCATTTTTTATTGGTTCTTTTAAGAATTCACAAAAATATTAAAATATTTTATTCTACAAAAAAAATCAAATTTATATTATTTATTTAATATAGCTTGAATTTTTGTAAATAATTTCATTTTATTTGTTTTTAAACATTTTTAAATGAAATTTCCACCTTGATTTTTCAAATTCAAATAAATTCCAAGTTTTCATGTGATTAGACATGATTTTTCAAAATATTTTTCAAAGTTTACAACTTGTTTTTGAATATATTTGATATTTTATATCATTTTTTATTTAATTTCCTTTGAAAATTGTATTTTTTAAATTAAAATTAGGGTTTTTCTTAATTTTGATTTTTTTTAAAACTTCATTTGAAACACTTTTAGGCCTCTAATAGAGTGTAAGACCCATCCTCTTTGTAAATACACAATTTTTAGGCCTCAGTCAATGTATAAGTCCCGATACGATAAACGGTTCGATCGTTGTTTTTCATCTGGGCATCTCCTTGAGCTATAAGCCTCAACTCTTGTATAAAAATAAAATTTTGGGCATTTATTAGAGTGTAAGACTCATTCTTCCTTGTACATAAATATTTTGGGTCTCATTCATTGTATAAGTCCCTCTGTGGTTTTCAAAATCGCGACGCGATCGCCACCTTTTCAAATAAATCATCTAGGCCTCTCCTTAAGTATAAGCCTCATTACTCTTCTTTTCACAAACACTTTTGGACCTCTATTAGTGTGTAAGACCCAACCCCCTTTGTACAAAAATAAATTTGGACCTCTGCTGTAGTATAAGTCCCACAAACGTCTTTCAGCATCGCAATGCGATCAATATTTTCAAATAAGTCATCTGGGCCTCTCCTTGAGTATAAGCCCCAATATTTTGTACAATAACTTTGTTTTAAACAATGAACAACCTCCATGGGCCTCTCCTTGAGTTGTAAGCCCCATATCTCTGTTTTCAAAAATCATATATCTGTTTTAAAACTAGTACTAAGAGGAGCATTATTCCCGGTGAAACTGCTCTTAGACCACTTGGGCCCCTCTTTGAGTTATAAGCCTCAAACTTTCTTTTCCTTCAAAACAACTTTCTTTCAAATTCAAGATTCAGAGTTTTCTCAAAACTTTCTTCAATTTCTTAAAACCCTAATCATACAGTTGTAGTCAATACAACAGATCACCATACACTTGGGCCTCCTCTCAGAATGTAAGTCCCAATATCTTTTTTTAATGCATATTTGTTTGTATATCTGGCAGTTCACTTATCTGTATATATACTTGTGCATATTTGTTTAGAGTTTCCCACAGCAGTTAGGTCTACACTTAGGTCAAACCAGAAGTTACTTTCTAGCATAGTCAAAAATAGTTCCCTCATAGGAAATTCCTTCAATACAGTCTGCCTCCTCTTGGGCTTATTCAATATGGAATAGAGAAAGGCATTATTCCCGGTGAAACTTTTCTCAAGACTGTCAAAACTTAGAAATATACATTTATACAAGAAATTCATTTCCCTAGAGATGAGTAATTCCCGGTGAAACCTCTTTTGAATTTCTTCAAACCTTAGAACTGTTCAACAAAGAAAGAATTATTCCCGGTGAAACTTTTCTTGAACCTTTCTTGGGCTTGGGCCCACAGGCTTCCGAGAAGTTCCCCAGCCTCCTCTTGGGCTTAGTACAAGGACCCACAGGCTTCCTAGAAGTTCCCCACCCTCCTCTTGGGCTTAGTAAAAATACCCTCAAGCCTCATAAAGGCATAGGATAGAAATTAGTCATCTTTGCTAGTTCAATCCCCAGGAGAGTCAAATTTCTAGAACAACAGACCATGCTAGGGTTAATCTTCATCCCTAGAACCTACAGCCTCCTCTTGGGCATCATACAAAGATTTCTCCCCAACCAGAGTCTACCACTTCCTGAGAGACTTGGACAATCTCAGCCTCCTCTTGGGCTTCATTCAATAAGACTTAGAAAGTCTCATCTCCTCTTGAATCTCACACAGAGACCCTCAAGTTTCCTAAAAAGCACAGGAAAAACCCTGATCATTTTACCAGTACATTAGTCTCCAACAGAATTGAAGACCTCATAGGTTTTCAAACTCATCTTTAAACTCCCCTGATACCCTACAAGGTTTGACTTTCACCTTAAAAATTCCCCATCCAGGGTCAATTTACCATCAACAAATCCCTAACAGAATCAGAGTCTCATGGCATCTGGTACTTCAACTCATCCCTGATTCCCAACAAGGGTAAATCCCTTTGGGTTCCCCAATACAATTTGGACTTGCTCCCGGATTTCAATAAATCCTCAGCAAGAGACAGCCTCTTCTTAGGCTTCATATAATGATTTCCCCAATCAGCCTCAATCTTGGGCTTTGTACAAGACATATAAAACTCTCCCCGGTGGAGTCATTTTCTTTTAGCTTCAACATTGGGCTTTGATCAAGGCACATAAAAATTAACATCCCCACAAATGATAACATGAGTCCTCTCTGCAAGAAAATATATCCTCTATACATCACATATCACAACAAACAATCAAAACCTTTGTCCAGATAATTATTGTAAGTGGCACACTTGTTGATTCAAAATCCAAGCTGGAGTCCTTTCCTTATCCTGGCTAAAATTCCTCTTTCATCTAACAGCTATAAGTGGCAAGCCTCTGGATTCTATACATCCAAGCCAATGTCCTTCTCTTAGCATGAAAGATTCATGAAAGAAAAAGTGGCATTGCTCTATACTAAGTTAAAGCTTCTTCCTTCATGACATCCCTCTTATAAAGGAAATTATGGCATTGTTGGATTCTACATATCCCAGTTAAAGTAATTCCCCTTTATAACCAATTCCTCAACATTTGTGATGAATAGGTGAGTTTTCTCCCTTTAGAGATGACAAATTCTCTCTCTCGATCACCCCTTTAGCTTCAATCTTGGGCTTTAAATAAGACACAAAAACTCTGATAGCTTCAATCTTGGGCTTTGAACAAGAAACCAAAATATCTTTTTCCTCCCATAGAATAGGAGGAACTACGATTGCTCTGATTTCCCAAATCTCTTTACGGGAATACGTAGGCATAAGACTGCGAAATCTTAGCGAGTACACAAATCAAAAACTTTAGGTCCAGTACCTTACCAAAAACAACAGAAAACGCAAAACAACAAAAACATTATCTCAATTCTCCCAAAGGAGAAACTTTCCCAATCCACAGTAGATAAACACAAGAAAGCATTTAAAGTTAACAGAAATACATGCAAAAGAATGTTCCTATGGATTACCATAGATACACTGGGTGTTAATAGATTCCCTTTGTATAACTAGACCCCGATCCCCGATCTCTTAGCATTTGTTAAAGAAAACATTTGCGTGCAAAGTTAGTTTTAGATATCTTCCCTTTCCTTTCCAGCTTCATAGGATAAATACAGAAATCAGAAAGTAGCACCCAAATCCATTGCGGTAAGGTGGTCGCGTCACCGACAAAAATCGCACACTACAGTCATGCTCTTGGTTTTGTGTTTGGGTGTAATGGAAATAGAATATTCCATCGACTCTTTTGGGCGTATGAGCTATGCATCAAAGGTTTTGAGTTTTGAAAACCTATTACTCAAATTGATTGAACATGTTTGTACGAGAAATATAAAGGAACGTTACTCATGGAAGCGGCACAAGATGGAAGCAACAATATTTTTCCAATTGCCTTTGCTCTGGTTGAAGGGGAGACTGCTGGTGGAAGGGGTATCTTTCTCAAAAATCTTTGATTACACGTTGTTCCGCAACCCAACTTATGTTTGATTTCAAACAAACATCCATCTATTGATAGTGCATACAATAACCTTGATAATGGTTGGCAAGATCCTCCTTCTACGTATGTCTACTGCATTAGACATATTGCTCAAAACTTCATGCGAAAGTTCAAAGACAAGACGCTTTGGAAAAAGTTGTGAATGCAGGCAGGGTATGCATTAATAAAACCACCATTCCAACACTAGCATGAAGAGATCAGGTTGAAAAATGCATATGCGTTAAGGTCGATTGATAATATTCCAGTGGAGAAGTGGGCCAGGGCATTCGACAATGGTTAACGATGGGGCCACATGACGACAAATCTTGTGAAATCAATGAACTTTGTCTTCAAAGGCATAAAAAACCTATCGATAATCGTGTTAGTGAGAGCAACCTATTTTAGGTTAAGGTCACTGTTCGAGACCAGAGGTTCAAAATGGAGTTTAGTGTTACAATCAAGGCAGTTGGTCAGTGAAACTTGTATGAAATTTATTAAGGAGGAAACTGTCAAAGCTAACACACATGTGGTTACAATGTTTGGCTTTCGTAGAGGTTGTTTGGTGTATAGGAGACAATGTACCATAATGAGGGGAGGCCAAGGGGATACTTGAAGGTGAGAAAAATACACAAGAAGGGGGGTTGAATTATGTTCATCGGTTTTTCTTTGCTTATGAATAGAGTTCAGATTCTAAACCATGTTTAGATTCTGATTATAAGTTGCAGCGAAATAATAACAGAAGCAAATAAATAACAACATAACACATAAAGATTTATCATGGTTCCTCCCAAACTGAGAGTATTCCAGTCCCCTTGCAGCACAAGAGATTTTCCACTATAACCAAATCATGATTACAATTGCTTATGCCCTCGAGCATAAGACTTTTCTGCTCAGACCCTCAGCCCGAGACTTTCTGTTTAAACCCCTCAGGTTCAAGACTTCCTGATTAAATCCCACAGATTCAAGACTTCCTGCTTAGACCCTCCGCCCAAGACTTCCTGGTTAAACCCCTCAGGTTCAAGACTTCCTGCTTAAATCTCAAGGATTCAAGACTTCCTACTTAAATTCCACGAATCAAAGACTTCATTGCTTAAACCCCTCAGGTTCAACACTTTTGCTCATACTCTTGAGTACAAGACTTCCCTGCTCAGATTTCTTAAGTACAAGAATTCTGCTTAGACCTTCGGTCCAAGACTTTTCCTGCTTATTCAACAACTGATCAAGACTCCAAAGCTCAAGCACATAGCAAGAGACTTATTTGGCTCAAGCTCAAAGCAAGAGACTTTCTTTCTAAACTACTAAACACAATCTGTTTAGCATAATAGACAACAAGGTGTACTTGATACAATCAGAGGTACAAGGAAATAACCATATTAAAGATCATAGCTCTTAATATTTGTAAGAATTCAATGTTTAAGAAATCATAAGGCTTTGTACAATTTACAACAAATAACTTAATTTCTGCATCCTCGATTGCGTTGCCATTGTTGATCTTGTTATTCTGCCATTCTGATAGAAGCATGAAACACTTATTTCTTCTTGGCTCTCTTTCTTTATTTTCCTTGTTGTTGATTCCAGATTGAATCTTCAGCTACTTATATAGAAGTTGCAGAATGATAGCCGTTGGAAGAGATAACTTGTACAAATGTCTTTGTTACTCCATATTACAAGAGATGTTGAAGATAAATACACCAAAATATATTTATCCAATGTGTAACTCTTTTAAACATACTTGTGATCTTTTACTATAGACTCATTGAGAGTATATATCCATAAAGCATGTCAACTCTTCTTAAGCCATGTGAACACAGACTCGAGCTGACAAACTGATTTAACATTGTAGCTTGTTTTCTGCAATTTGAGAAATCTACCTACCACCCCCCCCCCCCCCCAAATCGTACCTGGCACCCCCCCCCATATTTTAATAATGGCAAAAATGTCCCTTAGTATTTTACAAGCAATATCCGGAACAAATTCCCGGAAGTTATAAAAAAAATTCCGGTATGGATCAAAATTCCCAGTAGTTCATTTGAAACTACCGGTATACCGGTAATTTCAACTTCCCGGAATGTATTAAAAAATCTGGTTATTGCTGAAAAGTGCAGTTTGGTATCGGGAATTTCACATCCATTGAAATTCCCGGTAGGTATAATTTTAGGGTTTTTTTTAACGGTCGAGATTTTGCCGACAATTTTGTATGGTTGTGATTGCACCGACAGTTTGTGTGGCCCAGAATTGATGCACGTTTGTATAAATAGGGGTTAGGTCTTGTGGTTAAACAAATCTGAAAAAAAATGGCTATTCCAACATTTTTTATTAAGGTAGAAGTTTACTTCAAGATAGCTTCTCGACCTGTCGAATTCATGCTTCCGGATGACACAACCTCCTTTGCCGGCCTGACTTCGAAGTTGAAGGAATTGTTGCCTGATGGTGACAATAGAAAGGTGTTGAAGATCGAATTTCGGGAGGATTAGGGGGATGGTAGTGTGAAATACAACCTGATTGAGCTGAAGAACGATGAAGACGTCATCAAAATGTGGAGATCATTTCGCCGTAGGCTAACAAGGGGGCTGATGGAGTTAGATGTGCAGCTGTCAACATCAGTTGATGAAATACTGGAGATGCTGAAACGCCCTGAAGCATTTGGTAGTGTTTAGGTTTTTAATATTGATTAATTATGTTGTAATGTTAGGTTTTTATTTGTTTAAGTTGTTTAATCAAGATCACTGCAATGTAAGAGTTTAAATGAAGGTATAATAATAATATATTGTTCTGCCATAATATACATATAATACAAAAATATACATATAATTTAGAAAATACAAATAATACTAAATAGGCCCCCCACGGGCTAAGTGTGCAATCCTAGCTAATCCAGCAGAAATACTGCCACCACATGCGTAAGTGAGCACGTCGTGTATCGGCGAACTCCTGTGCAACCACTGCCTCAGACAAACACAGATCGCGAACAACCATCGCATGTGCCTGGGACACACTCATGATAGGAGTCGTCCAGAATCTACCGCCGATAGGGAGATGAAACAAGGAGGCGACATCATCTAAAGTCACAGTCATCTCTCCGAATGGGAGATGAAATGATGACGTCTCCTTGTGCCACCTCTCGACGAAGGCACTCAGCAGCTCTGCATCCAACATGGTCAGGGAGCAGTTCCCAAAATGCAGCAGGTCAAACTCCTCCACGGTCTTCTTCACAGCAGCAGGGAAGAGAATACTCGAGAATTTCTTCATCTTCCCTCCGTGTGACTGGACCCTCAGTACTGGTCGTACCTGTGACACCAAACATTAAACAACTTTGTTAATACATAAATAATTTATGTATAAATAAAAAAAAGCTAAAATTAAACGGAAAAACCATATACCTGGCCCTGCCATAATCGTAATGCTACATGCTCATTGTACTCTGTAAGCACAGACGTATCTATGGGCCCACCAGGGAATCCTGTCTCAGTGTGTACCGATGGCTCGGTTGAAGGGACCGTGACATCGGTCTTAATTGTCTCCTCAACCTCTCCTGTACCAGCAGCCTCTCCTGTACCAGCAGCCTCTCCTGTACCCTCAACATCGCCCGCCTCCTCACCCTCACCCTCAGCTGCCACTCTAACATCAGTTTCCTCTACCACATCCCTGACAGTAGTCTCCACCGGAACATCTCCAACAATAGCCTCCTCCGGCTGAATAACAGGGACGTCCGCATCTGTGGCCTACATTGAAGAAAGGCCTCCACGTCGCCTAACGGCGCGAGGTGCCTGGAAACGCCCCCGCTGCTCGACCATCCGCTTCCGGTGTGAACCGGTTGGGACCACCCGTCCAGCCCGTACATGCGCAGACTCAGCATCAGGAGCAGCTGTAGCCCTACCCCTACCACTTCCTGCCAAATCAAGCGCCCTCCCAGCGATGTTACCAAGACGGCCTCTGGTTTTCACTGCAAAAAAAAAAAGATAAAAAACAAAACAAATATTTCATAACTACCGGGAATTTGAAATTCCCGGAAAAACAAAAAAATCAAAAGTACCGGTTTCTTTGAAATAATCGGTAATTTAGAAATACCCGGTAAGAAAATACCGGGATTTATGAAATTACCAGTAATATTCACCGGTTATTTCAGAAAAACCGGAAAATCATACTTGTTAAATTGAAATCTCCTGTAGGGTCAACGAAATTCCCGGTATCGCCTGTAATTTTGAAAAATCCGTGTAGTTACCGATTTTTTTGAAATGTGAGAATGTTTTTTTTAAGGTCAGTTAAGTCTTTTCACAAGTTGTGTGGGGGCACCAGGTACGATTGGGGGGGTGGCAGGTAGAATCATCCTGCAGTTTGGATAACTCAACTTTGTCACTGGTTATAAATGATCACCAGAAGCTGATACATTCAATAAGTGTAGATATAATATATTGCTCTTCTGATGCTGATACCTTCAGCTTCGGAGTCTACGCCAACCTATATTATCATATTTCACTTAAAAAACGTTCTTCAGTTCTGAACCACCAGAATTCAATAACTCAGCTTCTCTCAAATGCGTCCTTATATCAGATTCTGGATAGATTCTTCTTAAGCTTTGGAATCTGCATACTTAGAACACACATTAGATAACACCATTGTTCTTTCAATACTTTTATTATCATCAAAACCTTAAGGAATACTTGTCATGAACAAATTTTGTTCTAACAATCTCCCCCTTTTTTATGATGACAAACATAAGTATTTAAGAACAATGTTAGGCTATTTTAATTTTCTTGGCAGCATCAAAGTCTGATGTTTGTAAGCTTCCTCTAAGTCTAATAGTCCAAAGGTTGAGGTTTGTAAACTCCCCCTAAGTTATATATTCCAGAAAACTAAAATATATCTCCCAGGTAACACAAATAACCGAAATAACATAAATTTAAAATAATAATAAATGAACAATAATTAAAATCAAAACGAGTTCAGATTCTCATTAAATACTTATACTTCTTTCTCCCCCTTTTGTCACATCAAAAAGAAAAAAAATAAAAAGAGAAGAAAATGAAAAGAAATACTTTCATAAATGTAAACCAAACCATCATTACTTGATCAGTTCCCTAGGAAGAGAAAACTATTCAAGTAACATAGAGTATCAAAAGCATGTACAATGCATCCTTAATAATTATTGGTCGTAACACTTTCAAGATCAAGAAAAGGATTTTTATTCCATCGTTTGGGTTACCCAGACTCTAGTATAAAAGCACCCAAAGCATAAGTCTTTTTCATCAACATCCTTTAGATCAACATGGAAGCAACATTTGAGAGTACCAACATCTCTACCATAATAGAGATTTCAGAGGATGCTATGATTCTGGAGACGCAAGGTCAACAGAAACCAGCAGGTTCTGAAACATCTGAGACTGGTTCTTCGTCCATAATACTGAAACCTTCTGAGGCAGGTTCATCATCATCTGTAATGAAACCTTCTGAAGCAGGTTCATCAACAACTGCTTTGAGGCCTAAGAAGAAATCAATGAAGAAGAAGAACAAGAAGAAAAAGAGGTCTAGAGACAGGATGGCGTTTGAGATTGTTATCTCCGACTGTGAAGATGAAGATGACCCAAACTACACATGGAAAAATCTTATGAGTCTTAGGGATTTAGAAGAATTAGATTAATGTAATCTTAACGTCTTCATCTTATTTTGTAATCTGCCTTTTCTGATCAATGAAAACTATTTTGTTCAATATTGAAATCCCACTCGTCGAGATGAGAAATCGTAAGGCCTATTTATAGAGTTTGAGTAAAACGACTGCATTTAAAACTATTTTCCTATGGATGCAGGAAGTAGGGATAGATCATGAGTTATTGTTATTTCCAAGGCATTTGACAATTATCACAGCTAGGGTAAGTGGAGAAGTCAAGTAACTAACAGACGGTCACGACCAAAAGACACCACGCATGAAAAGCATCGCCCGTTGGGGCACAGTAGTGGGCAACCATTGATCTGTCTCAGAACATCATTTCGCCCTTACGCGACTCATGCTTAAGGGGATGTGTACATGTCTGAACTCTTGGTAGGTGTCAGGAAAGCATTTTACCCCTACGCGACTCATGCTTGAGCGGTTGTATACATGTCTAGTCTCTTGGTAGGTCTCATGAAAGCATTTTGCCCCTATGTGACTCATGCTTGAGAGGTTCTATACATGTCCGATCTCTCGATAGGTTTCAAGAAAGCATTTTTCGCCTAAGCAACTCATGATTGAGGGGTTGTATACATGTATGATCTCTTGGTAGGACTTAGGAAAGAATTTCGCCCCTCGCGACTCATACTTGAAAGGTTGTGTACATGTATAGTCTCTTGGTGGGTCCCATGAAAGCATTTCACTCCTACGCGACTCATGCTTGGGAGGTTGTGTGCGTGTTTGATTTCTAGGATCGAGTCAACAAGAGTGGGTCGGGTTGCATCCCATGCCCAATAGAGCCCGCCCCAAATGATAACTCATATAACAGAGCACTGTCGGGCTGATGCAGCTAATGGATCAAATTAATCATGTTGACTGAAAACTAATACAATGAGGGTATATTGAATTAAGATACGAGAGATGCCACAATTATGGTTGATTGAGATGAGAGTGTTACGGCCTATGATCAGACAATCAAGACTCGTTACCAATTACCATAAGAGACCACGATGGTCGAGGATAATCACCTTAAATTATCTACAATGGACCTTAGGTATGAAATGAATCATAAATCCTATATAAGGAGATGATCAAAAAGAAAAAATTATACACAATTTAGGATTCGACTGCAACTTTAGTGACCCTCAAAGATAAATTATCATTGGTATATTCAAATATAATATCTCTGCATGTTACCAAGTACTTTACAAGCTACTAGCTAGCATCGAGGTATTGAAATTACCTAACACATAACCTGTGTACAATATGTAAAGGAATTTCAGAACCACTTGCCAGATATTTGGGATTTGACCATACCATTATGTACACTTTGTCTTCTTAGAGTCTGAACAAAAGTTATACAGTACTCTGTCTGGTGACACCTAATCCAGATTAAGTAAGATAAACAAAAATGATGATCATAACACATATATTAATTAACAGTGACCTACCTATATATGGTAATTGCCGCAATTTGGTCAAAGTTCGTGGCTCAATGGTCAAATGGGGTGGTGCTCAATAACTAAGCTCTTCTACCAAATAAAATAGCTATTGTACGTGCATATTAGCTTTTTTGTTTTCAAGTCTCTTGACCTAGCTAGATTACCATTAGTTGCTGATAATTGTCACCAAGAAAATATATAAATAACCAAATAAAATACAACTTATAAGATCTGTTAAATTATAGCTTATATAAAACATATAAAAAAACTCCCTAGAATAGCTTACTGAAACAACTTATAGCTTATATAAAAATAGTTTGAATTTTGTTACAGAGAAACATAAACATAAACACTTATATGATAAACATTTATACAATAAGTTCTTAATTAAATTATTTATCCAAAACTGAATCACCAATGACGTATTGTATATCTTGAGATTTAAGACATGAAATTTTAGTTAGGGTGAGATTATTAATTATCCATTTTGGTTGCTGAGAAAAAAGATCTATCAAAAGATCTTGCTCCACATAAAAACAAAGGAATTAATAAGAAAAGCATGTATGTATCTTCTGTTGAGAATTTAGTATAGATATTTGAAAGATTTAAACTTTGACAAAGAGCATTACAAGTATAGGAGTTGAAGCATTCAATGATATGATATCCATGAGTAGATTTACTTGAGATGCTTAGTTTGGTCAGACAAATTCCTAACTCATTTATCAAATCTAGGAAAAATCTCCTTAAAAACTGCCTTATACGCCTGCCTCGTGCTCCAGTTTTTGTATTATAGTTATAGGTTCAATACCTTACCACAATAATAAGGATAATAATGAAAAAAATAATACTAATGTTTCCTTGAAGAAACAAGACGTGGGGAAGAGGAAGCATCCCTAGTTATTAAGATTCATATAATGCAAGGCTAGCTATTAAACACATCATATCATATGTATGCCGTTGACGAAACATTGAGTGGTTTAATATTATAGACAGATATATAATTCATATTATTCTATTTTATCTGCAACTACTAGTACAGCTCTGTTTCACAACCAACTTCACAAAAAACTATATCAATCCCAATATATTTATATTATTTTCTTCAACTGATTCTAAGAATTGCTCTGTCTATTTAAGAGCATTTTCTGATACTCCTATTTTCCCATTCTTACCTCCTTCACCACTCTAATAAGTCTTTTCCTCTATTTTTGCTACTTCACTCTATATTTAGAGTTTCATTTCACTCTTTTTTAGAAGAAAAATGTGGGTTTTGTGGGTTGGAGTGTTGGTTATTATATGCATTGTTACACATTGGATTTATAGATGGAGAAATCCTAGTTGTAATGGGAAACTTCCACCTGGTTCAATGGGTTTACCCCTTCTTGGTGAGAGTCTTCAGTTTTTTTCTCCCAACACTTCTTCTGATATTCCTCCATTCATCAAGCAGAGAATGAAAAGGTATATATAAAAGTATATTTCAAGTTACCAGAGTAATTAAGTTTAAATTTTTAATTAAGGGGTAATTAGGAATATCATAGTTTGATCAGGACAACCAGAATTCAAATTCTGGTTAGAACAATTATTGGTCAGACTTTACTCACCTTCCGACCCTATTTTCTGGGAACTGGAGGGTTAAAACCAAAAAAGAAAAGGAATGTGATGGTTTGTTTTGTCTTTTTTCAGATATGGACCAATCTTCAAGACAAACTTGGTTGGAAGACCAGTTGTAGTGTCTGCAGACCCTGATCTTAATTATTTCATATTCCAACAAGAAGGGAAAATATTTCAGAGCTGGTATCCAGATACATTCACAGAGATATTTGGAAAGCAAAATGTAGGTTCCTTACACGGCTTTATGTACAAGTACCTTAAAAACATGATGCTCAATCTGTTTGGTCCAGAGAGTCTTAAAAAGATGCTCTCAGAGGTTGAAGAAGCAGCCTGCAGAACGTTGCAGCAATCGTCGTGCCAGGACAGCGTTGAGCTGAAGGACACAACAGCAAGGGTAAAGTTGTAACATTATTACACTAACTATTTTTTCATTCCCCTTCTATTATCACATTCTTCATTTCCATGTCTAAACCTTTGTTTTCTATTTATATTATCATTTAGATGATATTTGATTTGACTGCAAAGAAACTCATCAGTTATGATTCCACAAAGTCCTCGGAGAATTTAAGAGAGAACTTTGTTGCATTTATACAAGGACTCATCTCATTCCCTCTCGACATTCCAGGAACAGCTTATCACAAATGTTTGCAGGTAAGTATTTTATTAATAATGGTACTTAATTAAATGAAGCTTGTTTAATTACAAAAATTAGCACATTGTTAATTCTCTTAAGAAATGTGCATAACCTGAAATGACCCGTAATATGAGACAGAGGAAGTGCCGAACAAAGTGTAGTAGTATTTTATTTTTATTGAGAAAACAGCAATATTAATTTGTTTTGGCTTTTCAGGGTAGGAAAAAGGCAATGAAGATGCTGAAGAACATGTTGCAGGAAAGAAGGGAAATGCCTAGGAAACAACAGAAGGATTTCTTTGACTATGTTATTGAAGAACTTAGGAAAGAGGGAACAGTCTTAACTGAAGCAATCGCTCTGGACCTCATGTTTGTGCTTCTCTTTGCAAGCTTTGAAACCACTTCTCTGGCTCTTACTTATGCAATCAAATTACTCTCCGACAATCCCTTGGTGTTCAAGCAACTACAAGTATGTTAAAAATATATATTTTTATAAAAGAAATCAGAATCTTTGAAACTATTTTTATGGCTTTACGTGGCCTAGTTTTTTCAACTTTGTTGGCACTGTGTCTTTTAGGAAGAACATGAAGCCATTGTTGAACGGCGTGTAGATCCTAACTCTGGAGTCACATGGCAAGAATACAAATCAATGACAGTTACATTTCAGGTTGGTTAAAATTTTCTTTGTATTTATAATGAGGGACAGATTTTCTGTTAATTTATCTTATTTGAAATTCAACGATGATTTGCACAGCTTATAACTGAAACTGTGAGACTCGCAAATATAGTTCCAGGAATCTTCCGAAAGGCGCTAAGGGAAATTAATTTTAAGGGTATGTGATTACTGATTTAATAATACAAAATTTTCAAGTTTCAATGTTCCAGTGCATTGGTAACTTGATGTTTAAGCAATGGAAAAGCACACTGTATTTACAATATTATCTTACCTCATTTGGTCTACAATAATGAACATGTGCAGGATACACCATACCAGCAGGATGGGCAGTCATGGTGTGTCCCCCAGCTGTACATTTGAACCCGACAAAATATCAGGATCCTCTTGCCTTCAACCCAAAGAGATGGGAGGTGTGTTTAGTATTTTTATCATTTTCTTTCCAAAACTTTACATCTTTTCCGGAGCTCGCTGCTTCAAAGAAATTCAAAAAGTAATATATTTAGCTTCTTTAGAAAGTAATATAAATAAAAATCCAAGTAACTTAGACTCTAGCCTATCATCTCTCTTTTACAATTTAGTGACCCAAAAAGAAATGACCTACAGGGAATGGAACTGAATGGTGCTACCAAACATTTTATGGCTTTCGGTGGAGGCATGAGATTTTGTGTTGGAACAGACTTCGCTAAGGTTCAGATGGCTGTTTTTCTTCATTGCTTGGTAACAAAGTACAGGTAATAAGCAATGCCATGAATATATAGTTACTTTAAATTGAAATAAGGTACCATAATTTATGCCTGAATTAATTTAGAAAGCAAAGTACCCTTTTTAACGTCTGAACATTTCAGGTGGCGACCAATCAAAGGAGGGAATATTGTTCGAACTCCGGGTTTACAATTTCCAAATGGCTTCCACGTGCAAATCACAGATAAAGATTGAAGAAAGCACGAACCAGAATATATCACTACAAATTAAAAGACAACCTGCAAGGAAGACTCGTAGTAGCAATGTAGACTTGACATCTTTTCAATCATTCAACATTTTTTACAATGCACAACGCAACATTTTTGTTACGAAAGCCGCAAAAGTAACCATAACGGCCTCTTAGTTTAAATTCACCTAAAAATCATGCTTCCACTTGATTTCTTCCAAGATACACTGCTACCTAAGGGAAGGGTTGTATAGAGAAACATGTACCAGAGTGTGCTTTACTAGGGAAGGGAAGTTTGACTTTGTAATTATGAAGGCAATGAGGGAGGGGAAGGGAAGCTTCACTTTGTAAGTGTAAATGTTTCAGATTATATATACTAGCGTCCAGACGGGCACGCACTTTGTAAGTGTAAATGTTTCAGATTATATATACTAGCGTCCAGACGGGCACTCGCGTGCCCGTCTGTCCGCTTTTCTAATGCACACACGTAAAAATTTAAATGATATTTTTTATCTAATATTAATTTTAAATAGAAGTTAAGTAAGAAGTTAATAGTAGGAAGTTAAAAGTAGGAAGTTAGGTAGGAAGTTAATGGAAGTTATTGAGTAAGTTATATATTAAATAAGGGTAAAATTGGTAGAGAAATAGGCTACACCAAAACACCATGTTTTGCCTTTATATATGTTATAGAAGATTATATATTTACTATACAAATATATTCATGTGACCACATTACAACAATGATATATTCAATAACTTCCATTCCTCGATTCTTGTCCTCTACACCCCATAAGGAAGGGATAAATATTAAGAATGAAAACTAGTGGAAACAAAATAAAAATGAAGGATATACCTATGGTTATATGAAGTAGGTACGAAGTTGCTCTAAAACACTACTTTCTAAGAGATAACTGACTGGGTTAAATTTTAAAGTTGTGCGCAACTTTCTCTACTCAGACCCAGGATCATATACCAAAACATGTTTGTGTTTGTCATGATTTGCATGCCTTATGTTATCATGCCTCAGCTCTTTGATCAGTCCTGTTGAAGGGTCCTGCTTCTTTCTGTGTTTGTGATGTTGTTCAGGATTGTTATCATCATTATGCTGCAAACTATCCATATGCTTGTTATGTCTATGCTTGTGCATTTCTTTCTGAACGTGGTGTAGATGATCAGAATTCCTTTCAGAATGTTTGTGCTTGTGATGGTGCTCATAACTGGTCTTTTGCCTATTTGGAGTACGGCGATTCGTGTGCCTGAGCTCTGGTTTATGATGTTTTTTGTCATGAATATGATGGTGTGCCTGGTTAATTTTGACTCTATGTTTATTCATGATGAATTGCTCGTCAGCACCAAAACTATCCTCCCACCAGTCATAAAGAGGATCAAATAGACCTTTCTGGTGCAAAAGCCATAATAGCACAAGTACTACAATTCAAAGAATAGTATTTATGTCAATGTGTTCTGCTTAATTTACGAACTGCAGTATATTAATATACATAAAATAGAAGCCATACCTGTCGGAAAAATTGCCAAAAACAGACCAAACATCATTATCCAACTCAAGCAAACGTATTGTATGTGGCACTTGAAGTCAAAAAAGCCAGAGCATTTCTGTCTGTACACCCACCCAAACCATGGGATAGGAATAGATAAGATAATTTGTCCAAACAAAAGAATCAATACTGAACAAAGGTAAAGGTCAAGTAAGGGAATATAGATGGTTATTGATTTACCAATACTCTTGCTTCTCGTATAAGTGATTTATAAGCGGTTATTAAAGTTATAACTGTTAAGAGTCCCACATCGGACAATATATGACATGAACATGTGTTTATAAGTGGGGGTAATCCTCACTCTACCAACCGGTTTTGTAGGGTTGAATTAGGCCCAACCACAATTTCTTAACATGGTATCAAGAGCCTCGTTTAAGATCCGGTGGGCCACCTTCTATGGTTTCCGCTATCGGGCCACCCACCATTTATTTCCACGCTCCAGATGTCCAATCCTGGGCCCTATCGGGCCACCCACCATTTATTTCCACGCTCCAGATGTCCAATCCTGGGCGTGAGGGGGTGTGTTAAGAGTCCCACATCGGACAATATATGGCATGAACATGTGTTTATAAGCGAGGGTAATCCTCACCTTACCAACCGGTTTTGTAGGGTTGAGTTAGGCCCAACCACATTTCTTAACATGGTATCAAGAGTTTCGTTTAAGATCCAGTGGGCCACCTGCTATCAGATTTCCGCTATCGGGGCCACCTACCATTTATTTCCACGCTCCAGATGTCCAGTCCTGGGCGTGAGGGGTTTGTTAAGAGTCCCACATCGGACATTATATGGCATGAACATGTGTTTATAAGTGGGGGTAATCCTCACTCTACCAACCGGTTTTGTAGGGTTGAGTTAGGCCCAACCACAATTTCTTAACAATAACAATACAATTAAATTACTGAGTAAACCAACTTTCCTTCAAATTATATGTTATGCGCAAGCTAATCCTCCATTAAAAATATACAACATTCAGCTTGTTTACAGCAGTTAGTGCATGTAAAATGATACAAAATTTGTGAAACCCTCTCCGCCACTTACATTCTAGAATTCAAATGATATAACCTGTATAGTAGTAAACAATACCTGCAATTTTTTCCGGTAATAAATTCTATTAAGCCTGCCCATAGTTTATTCCACATTCTTTCAATAGAATCAAAGAACCCATTTATACCAGTCTCTGGGGGTTGAAAAGGTATCCCCTGCAATGATCAACAGTTTGGTGATCAACTTGATGATATGACTTCGTGATTACAGTTTCTGTAACATATTTCATTACATCACCTATAATAACACGCATGTTTTTTAACAAAATATCACCAGACTGTCTTTCCTATGACAAGTTGTAGTATATGTGTTATTGTTAGTAAAAGAGATAGTATGGAACCATTTGTGTAATCTCCATTCAATTAAAACTCAATAGTATACCTCAAGAGATAATTATCACAGTTTGGTATGCCCCCTTGTTCTGATATATAGGGATTAAGGAACTTTTCATCCACTCTCTTAGAGCTCACATTCTTAAACAATTTTATGAGTCATCTAGATTTTCCTCTATTAGACCCTTAACTGCGCCACTTCTGAATTATGATTTCTAACATCTTTTCCTAAAAAAATAAATTGAATAGCCATTACCGTTGATGGTATTTTTAGAAAGTTTGAGATTGTGAGAAACTCCAATTATAAACACCAACAAAATCAATTAAGGTTGAGAAATTATATCAAAATAAATTGGTTAGTAAGGAATATGGCAAAAAACAAAAGCCTTAAGTAACCTCAATTCCATGCATTATTGATCATATCTCATGTAAAAATGAAACCTAACTGATTCCTTGAGCATATAAATATTGTGTGGAGTTCACCAGTACAAATGCAGCAAGTCCCGCCCTTATTTTAGAGGGAGGGAAATCTTTTTTTTCTCATGATTTGACTCATTAAAGATTTTAAGAAAGATCATAACAAAAATATATTGCTTTGAATACGAAAATATAATAACCAAAGTCTTTTCCCACTAAGTGAGTCAACATCGAACAAACAATACTGCTGTTTTCGTGTCATAGGAGAATAAGCACTTAACATTGCTAGACTCTTACTCAGGAAGGAACAAACCTGTGTTCCATTGTCAAGAACAGTTCCAGTAGTAGTAAATTGACACTCAGCTCTATCAACTTCAGCATAATCAGAGTCTTTCAATATGGCTTAAAAACACCCAAAAAATAGGCATAATTTGAACATCAGCATTTTCCTTATACTCATAACAAATAACAATGTACTAATCTAAAGCTTCAACTTTACCTGCACAGGAATATTTGGAAGCTTGATCAGTGTTTGGGTAGATTTTGAATGATCGGGTTGTAATCTCATTTGGCTTCATGATCAAAAATTGCTCCTGAGCAATGTTCAATAAAAATTAAATACCTAAACTTAAGACCAATGAAACTATAAAACTGGAATGGTCAAAAATCAATAGGCTGAAGTTGAACAAAGGTTTCAGCGTAGTACCTCCATCAGGGTGATCTCTTTGGAGCAATTAAACTGCAACACAATATAAGCAAATTTCAAATGCATTTGAATTAAATATTGCGAGTAATTACCCTAGTTAAACATAAGTATCTGGAGCATGCATCTGTCATTTTCTTTGCCATGTGAAGCAGCCAATTCAATTAACTGACTAGAGATAATTCAACCAAACATATTTTTATCTGAATCTTATGGGTGAGAAGGAAGATGTGAAGTGCTAAACTTAACAATAAACATTGTGCCTGTTAGCGTAATTGATACAGTTAATTATTCAACATAATCAGTCAATATTAACAATTTATTACATTCTCTTATTTCCTAAATTTATTGATTGTAGTTCCAATTCCCCCTGCTAACTATACAACTTTATGACTTACCGGGTTAGACAGTATATGCAAACATTGCTTTTTGTATGTTTTATACCCAAAGCAAATAGTACTAAAATATTCCTTCGCTATAATTTCAATAATGCCCTTATATAAACTATGATCACAGATCCTCCAGTTCTTCATAAAAATTTATAACCCCCGGTTTCATATCAGATCTTATAAGCAAGGAAATAGAACGGAACACAAATGACATTTTAACCGTGAAATTTTTCTGTAACAAGTTACGACAATAAAAATTATACAATGCATATTTGACATTGAATTATAAACAAATCAAATCAACATTCCATCGTCAAAGTATAAGTAGAATTGTACAAATAGATTCCATGAAGCACAACATTGAAGTTAAATAAATATATACAAAGAATGTAAGAAAATATGATGGGAAGGTTGAAAATCAGAATACCGTCAAACTATATGATGCTTCCACCTCACCAGTATTCTTAGTTGTGATTGTAGCAAGTCCAAATTGAGTAAGGGCTTCAAATGTAGGGACACTTACACTCATGATCTTTCCCGGGCTCCTAGAGAAAAGGAAACTTGTCAAACTAATTTTCCAAAGCTTTACCATAGAGACAATAACTCTGGTGGGACATCATACCAAATCAAAAATCATTCCTAGGTAGTTAATAAACAAAATTGACTGCATTTCAGAATCATCTTGCCATCATATTTTCTTTGTAAATACCATCTTATTTTCAAAATTTGTATTTCCATTTTAGGCCTGAACTTCAGTATGTTTACTTTATTATTGGTAATCCAGACTTATTAAAAAATTAAGTGAAAAGACGTATTTTCAATTTCTATTTTGGTAACATCATATCTTAGAGTTTGCACAATTTGAGAAAAGACTTTATTTTCATTTTATATTTTGACTAATAATTACCAAACAAACATTTCGCATTTTTCTTTAAGTAAAAGAAAGCAAACAAAAGTGAAACCAAGGTGACAAATTTGTAATATTAATGAAAAAAAAAAAGTATGAAAACCAAAGTGAACAAAAATGTCAATTTGTTTTCTTTCAACACAATCTCGTTCAAGTTAACAAAACAAGTTTGCACATCAGCTTCAAAAGGAAATGTTACAAATGATCGCCAACTTTAGTAGCTAGTGATATATATATATATAATGATTAGAAAAATAGAAACAAGTGTAGACTATGTAGGAGCAGTAGTAATGAATCTAATTATGATAGCAAACATGACAGATTCACACCCATGACAGAAAAGAATGACATTGTTTCAAAATAATACATGTACCAAGGAAACAATAGTACCTTTGATAAACATAGTCTACATCATTGGCACTTAATTCTATCACAATATTTGTATTAAGAACCTCCGTAATTCCAATGGAGAAAGAGAAACTCCCAGCATTCTGCAGACAAATCAAATAAGATTTCATTTCTAATAGAATAGCCATATCAAATAAAAAATACAATCTTTGTGCCATAACTGGATGCTGGTTTATCCTTTGAAATCTTCCTTCCAAACCATAGAGTGGAACCTGATTCCTACTTAATCGATTCAGGTCAGCCTGTTAATGACAAAAAGTTTCTTTCAAATTTTAAACAACTAAAAGAAAACTGGATATGAAGTTTCAGTTAATGATTGGTTAATATAAGAAATAAGATTTGTAACAAAGAAACTTTATGTTCATTGATATAAAATTCATTTCTTAAAGTCATTGAAATCTCTGTGCACAAAAGCATAAAAGCCCAATGTCAGGTGTTATAGGCATAGTGAGTGATTGGGTGAACATAAAAAATGACTTTGAATGAAATTGATTGGAGATAATTTTGTTACAGTTGATTTTGAAGTGAGATGACTTATGTTCGGATGTTTTAAAATTGTTAGAGTACTAACCTCCCGAAAATTCCACAATTGATTATGCAAGCAACTCCAAAAGGGCGAAGCACAAAAGTTTGGTTGTCCATTGAAAGCTTCATAACTGACACCAATTTTGTTACATTCAATACCATCTAAGGTAAATCTGACCCTCTCAAGAAGCATCCACATAGAAATGTTTCTCCCCAAGTCATGTGGTTGACCAGGGTCGCCCTGCCAAAAGAAAAACTTGTTAATATTTGGTTTAAGCTTGAAAAAGTTGTGAATATTGCCAAGGTATGTATGCAAACTTTGTTCATTGCTAATGAGTTTGCTATGTATTTAAAATTCACAAAAAAGGTCCTTGACATTAATAAAGTGACTAACTAAACTAGGGATTGATGGAGACTGCTGAGGATATATGGAGCTTCAGACTTGCAAAACAATACAGAATTTAACTCAAGTCAAATAGTCAATAGAGGCTAATTATAGTAGATAAGTAAAGAAAGCATACCTACCTGCCTTGGAACAACAAGATAGAAATCCTCAAAATTTGGTATATTCGTATAGCCAACAAAATCACCAATAAGATTAACCCTCAAAAATTTATCATCAGATGTCACTGTTCTGCTTTCAGGACCCACAACTACTTCCTGCCAGAAGAATTATGGATGAACAATTTTTGTAATATTCAAGAAATGTAAAAGAAATATGTGCTTTTTCAAGGATTAAATTGTAAGGTTAAGATACTTTCAATGACTAAACTGTTTCCTTTTCTTATATAAAATTACAACAAATGAATACAGACATGGTATTCTTAGCCTATTACCCATTCAAATTCATGGAGAAAGAGAAAAGGAAAGACCAAGCACTAGCCCTTTTGTTGTTCATTCAAATTTATAAGAAAATAAATATTAAAACTAGTGTTGCTGATCCAAAAGTTATCCCAAATGATCAAAAACTACAAGTATCAGGAAGCAAAATAGATTCCACGGCAAGGTTGCACTTGCACTGCACCAATTAAATATGATATTATTATCGTATGACGATATACCGTAAACAATTTAACAGCGTTAATAGCATATGGTGTGTGATGTTTTCTCGTGTACTTGGTAAGCCTCTTGCTTAGAACACTTTGCTTAGTATATCTTTTGGCTAATCCAGAAAATAATAATGTGTATCGGTGTACCATTTGAAAATGTGTGTATAGTAAATTGTCTTCCCATTGACAAATGACACATTTAAATATAATAGTATTTTATAAGAAAACCAATAATTACATACCGAAATTTTAGTTCCACTCTTCACCTGTATTCGAACACTAAATCCTAATGTTCGCCGCCCAATGCCAAAAACATGAAACCTGAAATGATTTAGAGATAGAAAGAAGAGGGAATATGAGTTCTACCTAGTGTCAAACGAGGAAGTCACTTTCCCTTTCTTTTAATTTAAGAGGTGAATAAGGTTAAAACAAGACAGCATACTACACAGTTACAAAGAGTTAACGCTTCTTATTTAAAAGTATTGATCCTTAAAATTTGAGCATACTCTCGTAAAAGCTGTTGCATTATTGCAATCAACACAATTTCTTAGCTTCTTAAATTTGGAACTAACAGAAAAGTAAGATAATATTAAGGGACAACTTCTCTACCCATCACAAAAAGTTGGGTAGTGTATCTTTAACCAATCAATTAATGCCATATTATTTTATTATATTTAATTATTTATTTAATAGTTTAAATTTTGTAGCTTTCCAGTGCAATTTACTCTAATTTACTCTATGGGTAACTCTACCTAACTTTTTGAGGTGGGTAAATAAGAATTCACCTAATATTAAACTGTTCGTGCAGAGAAAATTAAAATATTTAAAATAATTATTATTACAAGGTATTAAACAAGTTTAGAAGTTTCGATGCAAGGCCATATATCAGCCAGCTTGGCCCAAATAAATCACAATTGAAATAAAAAGGATGGAAGCTTACCATTCACCTGGAAAGCGCACACAATGTGCAGTATTGGCCTTTCCTTTTGTCATTTTGTCAACTAGTTAAATAATGTCATAGAAGTTAGATTCATGTAAAAACATAAGAGCTTTTTTTATGAAAAGAGCTTAAGAACATTGACAATAAAAACACTTACAGAAGTTTCCACAGGATGAAGGCATCCGTCGCTGGGGTCCACATGGACAACATGTTGGCTAAATTAAGATGGAAATAGAGATATCAAACGCCAGTCAGAAGTGAACGGTAAAATGACAAAGAATATAGTGGCAAATAAAGACCAATTCTTCTAGCTGAGTATCTTATATTCTTTTAAAGTTGACATCATAGCCCCTAGCACATAAATTGTAAATGACAACTAAGATTGACTCACAATCTTATTCAAGGGTAACATTTTAAGATATCATGACTCAGAAAAACAAGAATATATCTTTTATCAACAAAGGTGAAGTGCAATGAAATGTGCATAGGCACATCAATATCACCGCACAAAGGCAGGGAGGCCAACGAAGATTGCTTCAAATTACTTAAAATACTTACATGAATCTAAATTAAAACACTTGCAAAGTAAAGACTCAAGTAAGTATGTCAGCTCTATGACTATCAATCAATTAATGACTATAAATGTAAGGGTTCTCTCAAGATAACTTGAGTAAAATGATATTGTTAGGAACTCAATTGTGATTTTGGACTCTTAAATAGGTTAAAATTGGACAGTAAAATTTATATGGTGGAATTGTCTCGTATGCCTAATGTTTTAACAGTTTAAGTGAAAATGTCCAATGGTTACTCTTTATGGTCTGTTGTCCTGGTCAACATTGTAAAAAATTGTAAATGATACCAAACCACAGGCTGTTTTTTTCTTCAAAACTACAACTTACAAAGCAAACCCAGAGTGAAAGAAAAGGCCACCTGAGTATTCTCGATGATATGACCATCTTCATCTCGCAGTCTGCAACACAAGTACCAGAAAGTAAGCAGTGAAATCAACACTATCTTCTCAACTCTAGTTGATAGGAAAACAATAACAAAACATGGTTCACCTCTCGCATATCTTCACAATATTCGCACCAGCATCTGGCTCACATTTTCGTGTCTGAACATAATACTCTTCAGGCTTATAAGGAACATCCTGCAAAATAACCGCAAAAACTTTCATCTAACGAAATCAAACAAACTATAAAAACAACAATCCTCGTTCAGCCAATTGCTTTGTAAATAGAATCATCCAAAACCCTAATTAAACAATAGAATCATCCAATTCCAAATTACTTACCTTGTATATTGCATAATGCTGAATGCAAAAACCCTAAAAACAAGTAGTAATTAAAAGGAAGAGAGGAACGTCATCATACTCGTATGTATGTTAACTCATACACTGCATAAGCAGCAGTTTTGTTGATCGTTATGACAGGTGGAATCCGCAATGTCTGCATTTTGGTGGACGAATTTTCTTCTACTTCCACCAATTCAGCAACAATCGACGCTTCTCCTCCACTCTAGCAAAAAACACCATCATCATCATCATCATTATCATTATCAGTACCCAAAAAAAAATGCAATAACATTGAATAGCGTAGTTGATAAATTACCGAGCCACTGGGAACAGCCATACTGACAACCATTTTGGTAGTGCAATTGAGATCGTCGGAGTTTGAATTCTTCTCGCATTTCTCGAGCTTTGATTTGGAAATGATTTGAACTCCGGCGACATGGAGTGTAAGGAAGAAACAAACTAAGAAGATGGTGGTTACGGTGCTACAGGGAGACGGTGATGTCATTTTTGGCGGTTATGGTTTTCAAAGTATTCACTAGTTTTTTACTTGGCTGAACAGAGATGGTACATGAAAAACCGAACGGAAGCAGTTTGGCGGTTATTTTTTTGGCCCTAAAGAATACATTCAGTTAGAACCTAACGGTAACGGAGACGGCGTTGATCTTTGCCTTTTATCCTCTTACTTTCAAACAAATGAAGTTTGATCACCAAGTTTAAAACCTCTTTTTCTTCTAATTGCCATTTTTTCTAAGTTTTCTACCCTGTTTCATTTATGGTCATTTTTGTTAGCGTCGTGTTTACAATAACGGCAACAAAAGTCTCGTATAGAATGATCATAAAAGATCGAAAAAAAGTATTAAGGTATAGACCGTAGTATTGTAATGGTAATTTTGATTTTGATGATGATAAAAGAAAGTAAAGAAAAATTATAAGCAAAGTAAGAAATGTAAATCAAATTAAAAAATAGAAGGTTTTTGATAATATACATAAAGATAATCAAAGTTAAAATCTTTAATGATGAATAAAGATATATGAAAAAAAAATATAAATAAATAAGAGAAATAAGATGATGTTGGAAATTAATTTTATATTGTCAATCAATATCGATCAGTCCGTCAAGTCAAACTGAATATTTTAAATTAATTATACAATATAGTAAAATAATATATTTTTATTAAATTTTTTTACACTTTCAGTACATCACCGTTAAACCTAATAAATAAATAAATAAAACTCTTTAGTTGTACTTAGCTTTATATGTTTATCTGTTATATAGTATTTTATGTAATATTAAATTAAATATGAGTAATTTACAAAATATTAAGATAATGCGGACACATACTAAAACATTTTTCTAAACTCCGTTTATTTTCAAACTAACCTTTAAAATGTTTCTAATCATTATATAATTGATCAAGTAGTGTAGTTAATCAATTGGGAAACGAAAATTTATTCTTTAATCAATTAGACAACAGTCTAATCTATTATGGAGTGAACTCATTCTATAAGATTTTTAATCGATTAAGGTTTGGATTTGGAAATTTATTTCCTAATTTATTACGCTATAATTGATTAAAGTCACGGTCTAATTGATTGTAAAACGTAAAATTTTGACTTAGTGAGTCGGTGAACCGATTCTGTGTGTTTCACTAACGTAATTAGGTATTGTTGCCTCAGTAGAACTCCCTTGGGGTGACTCATGGTACCTGATGTGTGGAGATAAAGTGCCATGTCAAATGGTTCGTTAATGAGTTTGGTGACCAAGTTTGTTGAGTCAAATTTTAAATCTTATTCGGGATGGTCTGCAGAGATTATAAGCTTGATTTCTTCTTCAGTTTTAGTAAGAGAAATTGAGACGAGAAAAATGTTGAGCTTTAAGTTGCGTCTTGTGCCAACTTATTACCTTCTAAGGACGTTAATGAAAGCTTACATTCGGATTCGAATAGATAAAAAACAAACTCTCAAGAGGTGTAAGTTTTGTTTGAAGACATCGTCTTGGCTCGACTTCGAATAAAAGCTAAAAGAGTTATAACATACTCGACAGTGTTGAGAAAAGTGAGATCAATCATGTTGTTTAGTTTGATCCTAAAGACAATCAGATGATTTGCAACAAATTTGACTAATTTGTCATATGGGAGATGACTCATCGAGAGGGAATGTTTTGGTCACCTATTGAACCAGTGAGGGTGGTTGAAGTTTCCATTGTTGTTTTTTGGATGAATAGTGCTCTGGACTGGGCAGGCGCTTGGCCCACAGTAGGGCAAGGCCCGATCCAGTCCAGCTATTGGCACGACCCAATAGCCAGAAACTAGCCGTTGGGCAGAAACTAGTCGTTGGGCAGAACTAGTCGTTGGGCACCATATGATCGTTGGGGACGTCCCCCTCACGCGCTTGACAGTTCACGCGACCAACTGCCTCCCCGCATCTCACGGAAGCAATTGGACCAGGTCAAAGGGTCACGCGTCTGATCCTCCACCTGACAATCTCCCACTGGTCGATCAGACATTTCGGCCACATGGGAGACCTTGGCCCCGCGCTGGGGGTTACTTCTATAAATGCCTTCTCACTTGAGAGGATCAGGTTTGATCACTATTCAATACTCAAAATCATTCCTTAGCACTTTGTACTTGCTTTCTCTCTGGCCCAAACTTACTTTGGCATCGGAGTACCTTGCAGGTACACCCCCTTTCTCTCCTAAAAGCATCATCATCTGCCCTACGCGAAGGCCGCGATGATCCAGTTTAATCACTCCAGATCAGTGGCGCCGTCTGTGGGGAACACTGTTTCCCCGTCTTTTTGATTCAATATTCCTCATCTTTTCACCCAAAAGACGAAAGATTTCTCTCAAAAACTCACTTGATCACCATGGCCTCCAACAGAAATGACGATGCCCATCAAGATCCTGTTGTCGCCGTTGTGCAAGACAACACCGACCACCCCATCCCCGAAGCTGTTATCACGAAGAACGATCACCGTGACGGGAAGACTGCATCCCCATTCTCCGACGACGTCAAGCCTCGCGTACAAGCCGCTGGTCACGTATTTGAGCCTATACATGTCCCTCAAAACGCTAACCCCGGCACTACTGCCCTCATCGCCTCTCTCAACAGGTCCGATTTCCTTATCTTTCAACAAGGCGAGAAGATCAGCATGCTCGAGCACGCTCTCCAGGAGTAACATCCTTCGCAGAAGTCTGGCAGCCCCTCTCCACGTCCGCAATCTCCTCCTCAGAAACGAAGGCGAGACAGATCCAAGAGCATTTCTCCCGTCAGGGGACGGTCAAGATCGGAAGAACCTGATTCAGGAGTTGCCAGAAGACGACACCGATCTCCTCTGCGGAGATTCAGACGCTCTTTTACCGCGAAGAGGACCAGGCCCTCGAAGAGCCAACATGAGCACCATAGGTCGCACAGACATTCTCCTCGATGCAGCAGAAGTCATGGACGCAGCAATTCCCCCTGTCAGTCATCCAGCGCGAGCAGTGACGACGATGTCCGTGGACCCCTATCTCAGGAGATCATTGATATGTGCATTCCTCGCGGGCTGGAAAAGCCACCTCCTCTGGCCATTTATGAAGGGACCACCGACCCAGGCAAGCATATAGAAGATATCGAAGCCATGCTCCACTATCATAACGTGAGTGGGGCTATTAAATGCAGGTTATTCCCTATCACTCTCGGGAAGGGGGCCATGGCCTGGTACAAGCGGCTTCCCTGAGGTTCGGTCACGTCCTGGAAGGATCTAAAGAACCAATTTGCCCGGCACTTTACTGCCTCCCGGCGTCATCCCAAGTCGGAGGCCACGCTCGAAGCCATTATACAGGGCAAGGATAAGCCCTTGCGTGCATACATCGAGCGTTTCAACAAGGAAGCTGTTGAGGTCCGCACAAGGACCACATGAAGAAATATCTCCTCGAAAAGGGATTGAGACCGAAGAGCGAATTCCGCAAGGCGGTAGGCATAGAGACCCCTCACACCTTGGCCGAATTACTCCGTAAAGCTCAAGCGTATATACAATACGAGGAGAAAGAGGCCGCTTACAAGGCACGGGACTCAAGGGATCAAGAGAGTTCCCGGGCAACAAAAAAAGACGAATCAGAGGCACACAGACGCGATAAGGAGAGACAACGAGACGATCTCCCTCGTGAAGGCAAAGGACCTACTGGTCGTTTCACAGAATATACCCTACTGACAGCTCCCCGCGAGCGTATTCTCTCCGAATGCATCAACGCGGAATTCAAGCAGGGAGGTATCCGGTTCCCCAAGCCAACATCTTCAAAGGGCAACAGGACAAGAGTAAATAGTGTCGTTTTCATCGCAGCCACGACCACGTGACCGTAGATTGCGTGCACCTGAAAAACGCCATTGAAATCCTCATCAAGGAGGGTCACCTGAAGCAGTATACGAAAAAGGGTGAATTCTCCCGACGAGAGACTTCGGAGACCAAGAAGGAAACATAGTCTTCATCGCCCAGTCCTCCCCCACAGGTCGCCATGTCAATCACACGACCAAAGGATTTCGACATCCCCGACTACCTCGAGGATCCTCCCCAGATATCCGCACACAGCACCTGGGAGACTTTCCCCACGACAATGGTCATTTCATGTGGCGGATACAACGAGCTTACAATGGGGTCGGTCAAGAGAAAATTCGACCAGCTCATCGACTGCAGTCCCGATCGACTATCCACACTCGAGAAAGTTCGGAGGCGTTCTCAGCCAATCACATTCTACCATGAGAAGCTTCCTGGGGGCTCCCCGAACTCATACATCCCCTTGCTTATCAGGGCTAGACTTGCTAGTACTGATGTCCGACGAATCCTGGTCGACCAGGGCAGTTCGGTGGACATCATGTACACTGGTTTGTTCAGAGCGTTGAAGTTAGACCAGAAGAATTTGTCCTCGTATGTAGGATTCGACCTTCAAGGATTTAACGGAGCCACTGCCAGACCTTGGGGATACGTGGAGTTCTAGTCACGTTCGGGGAAGAGAAGGCGTCAAAGTCGATCAAAACTCAATTTCTGGTAATTGACTGTCTATCGCTGTACCAATGTATCCTGGGCAGACCAACCCTAGCGGAGCTGATTACTGTCCCTTCAACCGTTCATCTCAAGATGAAGTATTATACGGAGAAAGGCCACGTCGCGACCTTGCACAGGGATATAGAAGCTACGAGGAGATGCTTTGAAGCAGCTACCCGAGGAGAAAGCTCAATCAGTGCAGCATCCAAGGCCGCCCAGCGGGCAAGGGAGGAAGACCGTCCCAGCGAAGAAAGTCAGCCTGACAAGAAGCCAGCTCTCCCAGTGCACATGATCGACCTTGACAACCAGATTTCTGAAGGCAAGGAAGGCAGGAACGAAGGCACGTCGACAGTATCAAGCAGCTCCCCTGCGTCGACCATCATGCGTCCAATACCTGACGGGGAATTTGAGGTTATCACCTTCAGAGATAACCCCAACAGAGGGGTAAAGATAGGCGTTGGGCTGCCCGACGAGGTAAATCAGCAGTTGAAGACATGCCTGGAGGACAACGCGGATTTGTTTTCTTGGAGCACCGCGGACATGCCCAGCCTTGACCTTGAGACTGCGTGCCATCAACTGACCATCGACCCAGCTGCTCGAGCCATCGCACAGTACAGGTGCAAGCAATCCTATGAAAAGGCACAGGCTGCCGAAAAACTTGTACAAGACCTCTTAGAGCCAAAATTTATCTCGGAGGCCAGGTATACAACCTGGTTGTCCAATATTGTACTTGTCAAGAAACATAATGGAAAATGGGGCATGTGCATTGATTATACTGATCTCAACTGGGCTTGCCTGAAGGATGCTTATCCTCTGTCCAACAAAGATAAACTCGTAGACAATTCTGCAGGTTTCAAGCTCTTGTCCTTCATGGACGCTTATTCGGGATACAATCAAATCCCCATGGCCGAAAAGGATAATAAGTATACCGCGTTCATGACCTCGTCGGGGAAATATTACTACAACGTAATGCCCTTTGGTCTGAAGAACGTTGAGGCCACATACCAGCGCATGATGAACAAAGTCTTCCGATCAGAAATCAGAGACATGCTCGAGGTATACGTGGACGACATGATCGTGAAGTCCCAAGAGGAATCCGATCATACGACCCACTTACAAAAAGTTTTCGACCAAGCAAGAAAATACAAAATGCGTTTTAACCCAGAAAAATGCACCTTTGGCGTGCGGGCGGGAAAATTCCTCGGCTTCTACCTCACTGAGAGGGGGATAGAGGCCAACCCCGACAAATGTTGGGCGTTCGCTGAATTTCCCACACCCATGTTGAAGAAGTCCATACAATCCCTCAACGGGATGCTCGCTTCACTTTCTCGCTTCGTGGCCAAGTCTGCCCAACACGCTCTGCCCTTCTTTAAACTCCTCAGAAAGGAAGCCACATTCGAGTGGACAGAGGAATGCGAGAAGGCTCTGATCCACCTCAAGCGAGCCTTGTCTGAACCCCCCGTTCTGTCACGACCAGATAGCAGGGAGACACTGTACCTGTACCTCTCCGTCACCAGCGAAGCAATTAGTGTCGCCCTCATCCGTGAAACGGCAGACGGGCAAAAGCCCATATATTTCACGAGCAAGGCTCTGCAAGGGTCAAAAATCAGATACCAACAGATAGAAAAGGCCGCCCTCGCCCTCATCAACGTCGTGAGAAGGTTAAGGCATTACTTTCTGGCCACATGATAGTGGTGCGAATAGACCAGCCCATAAAACAACTGCTCTGCCGGCCAGACATGGCCGACAGAATGCTCAAATGGTCTTTAGAGCTCTCAGAATTTGACATCTACTACGAGGGTAGGAAGGCCCTCAAGGCACTAGTCCTGACCGATTTCGTGGCTGAAATGACGCCTCCAGCCTCCCCGCCTAGCGGGGCGCACAAATGGACAATCTTCGTCGATGGGGCATCTAGCTCCACGGGTAGTGGTGCTAGTATCATCCTCGAGAATGAGGAAGGAATCCTAATTGAGGTATCTCTAGTCCTGTCATTTCCCATGTCGAACAACCAAGCTGAGTACGAAGCTTTCCTCGCATGCTTACGGCTGGCTAAGGACTTGGACGCCAAATAGGTAAAGATCTTCACCGATTCCCAGCTCGTGGCGTCACAAGTGCGAGGAGAGTATCAGGCCAAAAATGATCACCTGGTCGAGTACCTGATGCTGGTGAAAGAAAGAATAACTAATTTTGACGCGTAGGAGGTTCAACACGTCCCTCGCGAGCGAAACACGTGAGCAGATGTCTTGTCGAAACTGTCTAGCACCAGAATGAAATGCGGGAACAAATCCGTCATACAAAAGATACTCGCTCGACCAAGTATTGAGAAGTAATTAGGGTTTCTCGAAGTTAATGTCGTTGGAGACAACAGTTGCAGGATGACCCCAGTATACAATTACCTCACCGCGAGGGAGTTTCCCGAGGACAGCAAGGAGGCCAGCGTGACTAAGCGAAGAGCCTGATCATACGTGTTGGTCGAAGACAAGCTCTATTGACGGGGATTCTTCATCCCCCTCCTGAAATGCGTTGGTGAGAACAGGGTTCCCTAAGTTCTCTAGGAAATTCATGAGGGCATCCATGCACAACACTTGGGAGGGAGATCATTGGCACGAAAGGCCCTGCGGGCGGGATACTATTGGCCAACCATGCAGCACGATGCTAAGAAGCATGTCCAGAAATGTAATCGATGCCAGCGCCACGGGGATATGCACTTGGAACCCTCTAACGAGTTGAAGACTCTGTCCTAGCCTTGGCCCTTTGCCTAGTGGGGGATGGATATCCTCGGCCCCTTCACAAGGGGTCTTACCAAAACAAATTTATAATCATGGCCATCGATTACTTTACAAAGATGATCAAAGCTGAAGCTCTTGCCAAGATCACTGCCTTCAACATACTTTGTTTCTACAAAAGAAACGTCCTCGCACGATTCGGGGTACCCCAGGCCCTTGTGACCGACAATGGAACCCAGTTCATGAACAGAAAGTTCCAAGACTTCGTCGCCAAACTAGGCACGAAGCAACACTTCACCTCTATCGAGCACCCCCAGACTAATGGGCAAGCAGAGGCCACGAAGAGGGTAATTCTTCGAGGTATAAAACGAATGCTAGGCGAAGCCAAGAATAGATGGGTCGAGGAGCTACACAACATGCTCTTGGCCTACATAACAACCCCGCACTCCACCACCGGGGAAACTCCCTTCCGACTAGCCTACGGAACCGAGGCGGTGATACCGGTGGAGATCAGGGAACCTTCTAGACGAACGAAAGCTTCTCTCGACGAGGAGATGAAGGACGAGGCTCTGAGAGAAGAGCTCAACCTGGTTGAAGAGATACGATCAGGGGAAGCTCTTCTTGAAGCTTCGCTGAAACAAAAAATAATGTTGCGCCACAACTCCAAAGTCGTAAAGTGCGGCTTCCCAGTTGGTAGTCTGGTCCTACGCAGAAACCAAAAGGATTCGTGCGAGGGCAAACTGACCGCAAACGGGGAAGGACCTTACAGAGTCAAATCAAAAACAGGCACTGGAGCCTACTACCTAGAAACGTTGGACGAAGAACCTTTTGCTCGGCCATGGAATGGTGAAAAGCTCAAACAATACTATAGCTAGAACTAGCCGCTAGTCTAGACTTATTGCCGACGAGATCGCCCCACGGCAGGGAGACAGCTTGGTCACAGGAGCGTGCCCAGGTGCAATCACAACCCTTAACTTGACAACGTCAGCCAGTTTCTGTTCATGGGACGAGCAGATTTTGTGCCCAACGACAACGGGGATACCTCAATCGAGCTCGGCCGTTGTCGCACCAATAGGGAAGGACACCCAGCTCGCGATGGGAATAGTCCAAGCTCGTGGAACCAGGACCTCGACCAAGATCCTAGTTCCACCACCGGTGAAAAACACTTCGCCTCCTCGACGAGTCCCCCAAACTGTCGAGCGTAACTATATGAGTCGAGCAAAACGTCCACACTTAGCACTCAATGTTAAAATCATACACAAATAAATGCAACATATACAATTAAACAAGATATTTATATAAATATGGCCCCAAGGCCAGAGCTGTTCATATTACAAAGGGGTTATGCTCATCATTCGGTTACAAACCAAATGGCATGCAGGCCAACAAAATACAAAGTACAAATTCAAAAAACTAAACAACATCGCCGGGAACCTCCGGGGGAACCACCTCGCCGTTGACAACCATGTTGAGAACGCTCATCCCCTCGGTCAGCAACTGGACATCAGAGTCGAGGGCTTTCATCTGCTCCACGGCAGCATTGAAACCAAACTCAACTGCCCCCAAATTATCCTGCTCAAGAAGAAGGATCCTCTCGATCAGGTCCCTCCTGGTCTTCAGGGCCTTCTCGTCGTCAGTCTCATCCTTACCAACCGTCGACGATCCCTCCAGGTCGGCTATCATCGCCTTCAGATGGGCATTCTCTTCATTCACCTTGGTCATCTCCCTCTTCGTCTGGGTCACTTCCTTCTGGAGTTCGATCTTGGCCTCCAAGTTTCCTTGAAGCTTCTTCAAATTATGTAAATCTACGCGTTCTCCAGCTTCAGGTCGGTGATCTTAGCTTGCGCCTTCTTAAGGTCTGCTAGCGAAACTGTCTCCGTATCCCCAAGGGTCAACGCCGCTTCGAGCACTCTGATCACAGCGGCCGCATCCTGGCAGAGAAGCTTCCTCCGCACCTGAGGGTCTGCGGACAGGATGGCCGACCCTCGAGTTAGGGGATAACGACAGAGCTTTCCCCATCAAAACTTCTTCCTTGGAGGTAGCACGGAGGAATTACAAATTTGCCCCTGACGAAACTGCTCGAACAGCCAGTCGGCGAAGAGCCAACATCGTCTCGCTTCCTCTTGTGGGTCGTGTCCGGGGTTGGAGGGGTCAAAGTGGTCCCCGGGGTGGAGTCGGTGCCGCCCATAAACTTTTCTAACGTTACTTGCTGCTTGGCGGTACCAGCCTTCGGCACTGGCCCCTTCTTCAAATTTTTTGCCGCCGCGGACCTCATCAGACGCTCCCTCATGTCCGCCATTTTCCCTGCAAAAGTAAAAGAGGAGATTAGAACATTGGACGAGAATTATAAATACGAGCAAAAAAGTAATCTATATCGAGGAGCTCAAACGCAACATCGTCGGTTTCGCATTTAAGGAGAGCCCTGGTATTAATATAACGAGCCGCCCGAGCAGGCTCTCCATCTTCCCCGAGCAACTCTTTGCCATCCCTGTCCACCACAAAGGCAGGGCTAAAACTTTCCACATAGGCATGCAATGCCCGGTAAGATTCCTTGTCCCTGTCACTGAGTTGTTCGTGCTTGACAAGGAATTGGTCGGTCCTATATCTAAAATGGGCATATACCTATTCCAACGGGAACTTTGACACCGCCTTCACAACTTGTCGACCATCAACTTCCACGGTCTCCAGGGTAGAAATGGACCTCTTAGCCACCTCAGAGACATGTTTCACAACTAAGAACCTATCCTTGAAGTTTCGGACAGATTCCGAATACGGCCAGAAGAGCCTGCTCTGCTGCTTGAAAGACACCCAGCTTTGCTTCGGGCCCACTGTGCTCCTTTGGATTTGAAAAATATAGAAGAAAAGGTCCACGGTCGCCCCGACTTGTAGATAACGGCAGACCAGCTCAAAGGCCTTGATGAACGCCAGTGCGTTCGGATGAAGTTGAGCAGGGCACAATTCTAAATGGCAGAAGATGGCCTCTTGGAAATCGGTGAAGGAAAGGCGGTACCGCGCCTCCACAAAGGCAACTTCATACATGGGGAATCGCATCCCCGAATATACCGAACAGATCTGGTCGTTCTCTGTGGGACATATAACCCTCCAATGCACAGGCGCACCCTCAGCCCGGTCCTCAAGGTAGGGAAACTCCCGAGCTTCCTCTTTAGTAAATGTCGACCTCGTCGACATGGGCTCCTGGGCGATCCACTTGAGGTCCCCCTCAGCTATTTGGACATTGACGTGTTCTACGGGCTGCTCCGCCTCTTCGTGCGCAGCCCCGACATTGGGGATGACTCCCTCGTGTCTGTCAGTCATTTCACATGAAAAGCAGAGGAAGAAAAAGTGAATTTGACGACAAAGATCAAATACACCCTTCCACCACTAATCAAGTGAAAAGGTGAGGAGTAAATCGAGGATAACCTCGAGCCCTAGTCGACCACAACGGGACACGGCGACATCGCTATCCTCATACAACGGGGACAAGTCTCGACGACTCTACGAGAGGACTCCGCGAGGACGAGCTTCCTCGACGGAATAAACTTGTCACGAAAGTCAACTTTCGTGTCGAACAGGCCTAATGCCTGACTACAAACTTAAAACTAATCCTAACCAGAATCTAGGAAGATCTACATAATCATACGTCGTGTTCATAAACATTCATCCCATGTTCTTCATGTTCTTCATTTTCTTCATGGATTTTCCAGAAATTCATGTGTTTATCGAAGAACACATGAACATTCAACCAGAAAGTCCATGAATCATCGGAAAACTCATGCAGATTTCCAGAAATGAAGAACACCATAGAAATTACAAAGGGAGGAGAAGAACTTACTTGGTAAATAGAGAGGTAGAAGATGAAGATCACGGCGTGGACTTTAAAGATCGGCAGTGGCGAAGAAACTCTGGCGAGAGTACAAGTTGCAGAGCAGAGAGATTTGGGGAGAAGAATTTATGTGAAGTGTGCAAATGAATCCTCCCTCCCCCGTTTTTATAAGCACTTGCTTTCTTGGGAAGCGCAAAGGCCATCATTGCCTAGACCCCTAGGTCTGATAGGAAATGAATGTGCCACCACGTGTGAGAAAGAGAATCTTCGTTTGGCATTCCCAAAGCTAGACGTTTCGTTCTCAAGTCTTCTGCAATCTCCAAGGACATGTCTCCTCGACGATACGCTTAAGATATGTCCTCGCCAGGGCTCATCGACATAAAAATGTTGTTTCAGCGGGCATATTTCCTAAACCTGGTCGACATAAAAATGCCATTTCTGCGAGCATGTCCTCGCATACAGAAGGTTGTCGGGCTGGTTAGGAACCAATGTCGACCACCTCAACATTAGGACAGGCGAGGGGAATGTCCCCGAACATTATCATTTAAAGGCAACAATCCCCGAGGCTATCTCAAGTCATCACTCTTCCTTAGAGCAAAGACTTGGGGGGTTCCTGTTCTGGACTGGGCAGGCGTTTGGCACACAGTAGGGCAAGGCCCGATCCAGTCCAGCTATTGGCACGACCCAATAGCCAGAAACTAGTCGTTTGGCAGAACTAGTTGTTGGGCACAATATGACCGTTGGGGACGTCCCCCTCATGCGCTTGATAGTTCATGCGACCAACTGGCTCCTCGCATCTCACGGAAGTAGTTGGACCAGGTCAAAGGGTCACGCGCCTGATCCTCCACCTGGTAGTCTCCTATTGGTCGACCAGACATTTCGGCCACATGGGAGACCTTGGCCCCGCGCTGAGGGTTACTTCTATAAATACCTTCTCACTCGAGAGGGTCAGGTTTGACTGTTATTCAATACTCAAATAATTCCTTAGCACTTTGTACTTGCTTTCTCTTTGGCCCAAACTTACTTTGGCATCAGAGTACCTTGCAGGTACACTCCCATCCTCTTCTACAAGCATCACCATCTGCCCTACGCGAAGGCCGCAACAATCCAGTCTGATCACTTCAGATCAAATAGGTTCGGTGATGGAAAAAGATTGGGATTTTTTTAATCTTTATCCCTCCTTATGGTCTATGTCGTAAAGGTTATTTTATGTTTCGTAGACTTGACCCTCCTCATCATTTTCATTATCATCTTTATCTTCCTCATATTTGCACGGATTAAACTTGAGGTTTTAATCGGTTTTGCCAAGACTCGGGGTAGACAGTGCATGCCAATTATACTTGCCCACGATATGCACAGCCATAGGTTTTTAGGGTTTGTGGTGTGTGAAATAAGTTACCCTTAACCTAAATCTTTGGACAAATAATATATAGCTTTAGTATCAAAGCTAGTCGCATATAGCTTGGCTTTTACTCTCGTGTAGTGTGACGAATGAATCACACTTTTAATATAAGAGATGTGAGTTTAGCCAATTAGAGATAGGTCATTGATGGCCCACAATAAACAATATCAAAATTGACTTTAATTATAACATAATTGTCCACAATCTTTCATGCACGAGGCATGTAAGGGCAATGTGGTTTAAGAAAAAACATGCTGGTCCACAGCCTCTAAAGCATGAGGCATGTATGAGCGAAATGGTTTAAGGATAACATGATGGTTCAAAGTCCTTCATGCATAATACCTATAACGGAAAAATGTTTGGAATGTTGTCTTTGAGGAATTTAACCTAGGTGATTATGAGAATGCCATATCATGGTTATAATCCTAGAGGAGTGTGTATGACATACGGGTGGCAAAACAAGCCCGATCTGTCGGACATGCCTATTTTTCTCATAATTTTTGGCATGGCGGGCTAAGTTTTTATTCTTGCATCCTTAAATATGTATGTAACATCTTTTGTGGTATTTGGCATGTGCGGGCATTAACGGAGCGGCGTGAATTTTTTCCACTTTTAGGATTTAAGGTTGCAAGGTTCGACCCACCTTGTATTTTTGGTGGGACATACTAAAGTTTTCGTCTCACACCCTCTACTATACCACGTCTTCCCTTATTTTTTCCAGACTTCTGCGCGCGGGGGGGGGGGGGGGGGGGACATGCTAGTTTCCACCTCTGGTATGGCCATGTTTTATCAAAGAAAGTGAATAATGACTCACCACCGAGTTTGTAGCATGATGAGGTTTAAAAAACAATGTCGTCCCTTGAGGTTAATATCTCGGTAACACATCATATAACCTCGCCCCACTGAGCAATGTAGCAAAGAACTCATTATGAAAAATGTACCGAATGTGGTGAGCTTGCCATTATGACTTTGTGTGTGCATCACCTCTCTTGTACTTATTTAAGTCTTCTTCAAATGTTAAAATTTACGTAAAGTGAGTATGTATAATTTATTAGTATTAAGTAGACTTGCGTAATTATATTTCATAATGGTTGAAATATAGTGTTTTTTTTTTAAATTTTGTTATTTTTCTTAATTTGTATACAAAAATCTAAAATAACATTTGTTTTAGAATGGAGTAGGTAGATTGTTAGTAGTAATATTATTTGGTTTTTGTTCTGCACGGGGACTAGAATTAATATTGATTGATGATGTAGGACTCTAGAAGTTGTGATGTCGATCTCTGATACGACGGCACGTGGTGGACATACAAGGTTAGCACTCCAACACCAATGTCAGTTACAGAATCCAAGATGATTCAAGTATAAAATGGAGATAAAAAGTGTACCTTGAACTTAACATGTGCTGACTATATTCGTTGGATAATTTAAATTGGGTTATGCATGGTTGGGCTCTCGCATTGGGCCTTTGACCAGCCGAGGATAGTTGCCCCCAAGGCTTGTCGGGTGTTTACTTAGTTTGGAATTCTTTCAAGGTCACGATCGGTATCTTTTTATCACATATGACCATAAAGAGAAGTAGAAAGGCCATTGTTTAGTTACATAAGTAATGGTAACAAGCACATTAAATGTATTTTCCATCACTGAGATGTTTTACTGATTTTTCGGGAATGTAGCTTTAGGCTCGCATGTTAAGGCATGACTCTTTCTTTTAGGGCATTCGAGTTCACTTGAATTTACTTGTGTCCCCAAAGAAAAAATTGGGTGTTGATTTGTAACTTTCTATTTTCCTTTAATCTGGTCCTTTTCCCGCACTCCTTTATATAAAGGTCTCTTGGTTTTTTTTTGGAGAACGTTTTCCATTTCTGAGAGTCAGTTTCCTTGTAAGAGAACATTTTTTTCCTTCTCAAGAGTATTTCCTTGAGTGCTTGTCTTCTTTAGAAAGTGGCTTTCCCATTCTACATTAATTCCTACCTTCTTCACCAAATTCCACCCTCTCCATGTACCTCTATTACCTTCAGTTTATTTCTTAGCATTCGATATTTATTTTTCATGGCTCACGTAAATTATCCCCCTATAAGTTTTTCTAGTGATTCTAGAAGTAGTGATTATTCCCTTTTAGATTGGACAGAAACATCTTTTAGTTCAGATTCCCATCGTCCAATTAACAATCATTTAATTCCCGTCATTATAATTGTGTCTAATAATTCTGAGCCAGAGAGATTTTCTAGTATTTCTCTGGATAGAGAAACTTCCTTTGACGAGTATTCATTTGACGTTCTTCTTTTTTATGATAATGTTAGAGGTGATCGTGCAGTCAGTTCTGTTCCCATTTCATATGCAACTGCAGAAGATTTAGTTTTCCCTGCTTCAACCACCCTAGAGATGGAAGCTACCGCCTTGAACAGGGAGGAGGCCAATAATTTTATCAACAGTTACCACACTATTTATGGTCGGGATCCATGTGATGTCGAGATCAAAGATCATTTGGCGTATGGGGACCTAGCCTAGGGGTATTGATTGGCTCAAGTCTTTCAATATCTTTTGTGCCAATGAGATACCCCTGAAAAATATTGAACAATTGGAATTGGTTAATGCAAGTAAGTATAGTTGGGTAGACTCTGAAATATTGGGTACCCCTTCTACTCTCAATAGTCTTAGGCGGTGAAGGAGGCTAATATTGAGGTAGACATTTCCTCAGATTGGCCGGTTCTTCATGTGGAATCAAGCAAGAGGATATGTATTGGCTTTAAAGAGTAATTTGTTCCTTTCTACGAATGCATGTTTACTTATACAAATATATGTTTGCTTATGTTTGAATTTTGAAATGGAGGTGATGAGGTTTTTTAAGGTTGCCCCCTAGCAGCTTCATCCCGACGCCAGGGCTTATGTAAGGCCGTTCCAATTCTGGGCCGAGTATTGGTCTTTGAAGCTTTCCTTCTGACTATTATTTCATCTTATTTTTGTGATATATACATCCCGGAATAGTGTCCAGGATTAAGGTATCATCGTGTTGCATCAAGAAGTTCACTAGTTTAGCCCTTTTCTTGAGAATTGGCATGGATTTTGGAATCGCTTCATGCTGGTAAAGCCTTGTACTTTGGGGGCCCACTCCATGTTCTATTACGTTTCTTCTGGGATTTCTCGCTCTGCTGACTGTTAGGGCTCCTACCCTCGCTCGTGCACATACATGTTTCAATAATATTGGACATGGGCTCATTTTAAACATGAGCTTCATGAATACGTTATTCAACTGGATTCTCTCACTCTTGACGGGGTTAAGCTGAAGAAAGGTCTTGACATTTTTTACAAGAATACTCACTATGAGGAGGGTTTTTATCTTACTATGGTAAACTCTTCTCTGTAAAGGAAATGGTCAATTACCATTCATGCTCTTGTGGGCGCAGGCAGCAGTCTAGAGAGGAAGGAAGTTTTTGGTGATGATAGAGTAATCCCCTTGTATGGTATTTTTTATGTGGTTGGTTTATGTTTCTAGATAAAATGACTTCTTTGAGGAAGGTCATCCTATTTCTAAAGAGCGAGGGGCTCAAAAAGTCATCGTTACTCTTTCGACTCAAGTCGCCACTCCTCCTCAAGTTATTCCTAACACATTTTCTACTGGCAGAGTTGATGTTGTAATTGTTGATGACCAGGCTTAGTCCCTTTGTACTAATAACAAAATGGACCGATACCAGGATCAGAGTCCTCCCTTTGGAGGAAGATTTAGCTAAACGGACCCGACTATCTAAGGGTGCCGATTCCGGTTCGTTCATTCCCTTCCTCGTGTTGTCGTTTATTTTCTATCCCAAATTTTTTTCACTTCTCTAGAGGCACTTGCTGCGATATCTGAAGAAGATCTCGCTTATCTTCAGATCATCTTGAAGTGGAGAAGACAAAGTTCTTCTTAGAAGCCACTTTCTACACCTACCAGACTACTTTTTAATTCTCACTGGTTGCTACTGGGCGAGGTGATGTTCTATCCACGGGTAATCTTTTCAAAGAAAGGGATACCTGAGAAAGGAAATGTGATACTGCTGAACAAGAGAGATCTAAGCTTCAGTAGAAAGTTTCTGCCAGGAGAAGGCTAGTTTAGCCTAATGGTGATAACTGTTCCCTCATTATTAGGGTAGATTGTTGACCACGCATTTTTTAGGGAATCATGGCGGACTTCCTCTTATGTAACCATCGACATTTTACACATCATCGGTGTCAAGGGCGAGCCCCTCTGTTCTGTGATAATATCGCTTAGGCGACAACACTATTAGGCGAGGAAGTCCGAGTCACCCTTATTTAGGACTCTCACAAATATAATACTATAGTATAATATTGATTGATGATGTAGGACACTGGAGATTATGGTGTTAATATTTGATACGGAGACACGAGATAGATCTGAAATGCTAACAATCTAACGCCAAAGTCAATTACAGAGACTAAGACAAATGAAATAGAAAATAAAAATCATAAAAGTATATATTAAATTTCACATTTGCTGGCTATATATCTTAACCAATTTCAATTACGTTATGGTAATTCTCGTATTTGACCTTTTTTTTTTTCAATTTCTCAAATTTACAAAATTTCCTACTTTTAACTTATTTTTTAAATTAACATTGAATTAACTATTTCTTCAATTGTACTTTAACCCAGAGAGATCCGTAGCATCTCCATCGGTGATCTTCATCTTATGGTTTCTAGTGGATCCCATTACACCATGTCATTTTAAAATGATTCATAAAAATTCCACTTCAATGGTAGAACTAATAGTAGATCCCATAAATTTAACTTTTTTTCTTGTATCAAAATTAAAAAAAATGATTATTTTCTCCAACTTTTAACCAAAGAAACATTGCTTCAGAATGAAACGGAAGCTCCAACTAAACAATTTCAAATATCTAAAAATTTGAAAAGTTCGATTCATTCTATGGAGAACTGTGAAAAACCTCCCGCGGGAGGTGCTCTAAGTCATTTTACCATAAGTAAAATCAGAAGTAAAAAAACAATTTTTACGGTCTTCTTATGGAATCCATCTGTCACTAGAACAGTCAAAAATAAATTTAAAAAATATTAAAAGGTGCAGTGGAGGTTTACCTAGGACAAATTAATGAATGAATATATTAAAAGTTAATTAAAATAATTAAAATAATATAATAAAAATAAAAGCAAAGAACCGCCATTCAATTGGCGGCTCCTGTAATTAAAATACAAATTTCAAAAGTAGGACACTTATGGAATAATTTTAAAAAAATAATAAGAATAATCTATCATATAAGAAAATTAGGTGTTCTTAAAAACCCCTAATTACCCTTCTTATCTCATAATTTGCCACGTGGCTATGTTTAGCAATAAGCAGCCTATTTTTCTTAGATTAACACTCATAGATTCAAATAATAATTTCAATTAATTAATAAAAAATTATTAAAACTCATTTCCCCTTCTTCATTGCAAGCACAGCTTGCAACTGTTTCGCATCCATCTTCAAAAACCACCCCTCATCCATTACAACCACGATCCCTTTTGAAAACCACCACCTCTTTTGAAACTCAAAATGCTTAGACACTATAAATCTATCATATAAGAAAATCAAACATCTAATTTATTTGCCTAATTTTTTGCTAAATTAATTCCTTCTTTCGTTTTTCTTTTTCCTTTCATGGGTGGTTACGGTACAATCCTTTCCACCTTCATATTCCCAATTCAAAACCTCCATATACCCAATTCAAAACCATTTCAGAACCCATTAACTTTGTAACCATCCCAATTATTCGTTCTTTCTCTTTTATTCATGTTTATTCTTCATTTTCATTATTGAGTTTCGGACAGGTTCGATTTTGTTTTTGAATTCGTGTTTGTTGTTTCAGGTTTGGTGATGTTGGCTTACGCGGAAGGGGGAAGATTCGTCGGCGGTGCGGTTTCCGATTGCTCCGCATTAAACTCTTCCCTTTTGATTTTGGTTATGACTTTCCTTCTTTCTTTTGCTTCTGTTTCGTTTGTGTGGTGTTATTTGATATTGTTATTGTGAGAGTTGTTTTTATTAATAACCTGCTTTCAAAATACAGAGTGTTGCACCTTGCCTGCAACCTTGCTTACAAAGTGTTTGACGAAAGTTCCTAAGATATATTATTTTGTGCACAAAGTTTCTATCACGAGTTTTTTTTCTAGTTAAGTCATAAACATTAGTCGTAATTTATTGTATATATCTTGCAATGAAGAGAAAGCGTTTTGCAGTTTTAAGTGTCGATCGAAGGAGATTTTTGCAGAAGATGAAACGGAGAAAACTTGCACTAACTCAGAAGAGCACTCTCCTAACTCGAGTTACCATGACGATATCTTCCTCATGGGCTCTGCAAGTTTCCAAATAACATGCTTTATTACGAAAATGTTGTGAAGGTAAAAGACGTAGACAATCGACTATGTGAATTTGTTTTTGCTTTGGACATTTGGTTATTGCTGTGCAAAAATTATTCTATGTGTTAGTTGTCAAGAACTAAATTTCATGGTTTTGTAGGTACATGCATTGTCACTGGGATTCTATCTCTCACAGTAAGCACCGCGTCTCGATTTTTGTACTTCGATATATCACATGATGTTAACGGTGTGATTTACTCGTATTCGACCAAATTTTTGTATGTTTTAGGAAGGAATTGCGGTAGGTAGAACATTTGCAGCACTTAAGAATTAACAAAGGGATGTAAACAAAGAAATGATGGTTATTGGTATCATGAACATAGCTGATTCTTGGACTTCATGCTATGTCACGACAGGATCGTTTTCTCGAACTGCTGTTAACTACAATGCTGGAGCACAGACTGCAGTTTCTAATATAATCATGACTTCGGCTGTTCTGGTGACCATTTTGTTTCTCATGCTGCTCTTTTACTATACATCAAACGTTGTCTTGTGCATAGGGCTAGACTAAGTTACTTGTGCACATTAGACAAAGCCTGTTAAAGTTGTCAATAACTTTAGTAACTTTACATAGATAATACTAATTTACCAATGTTTTGCTTCTCTCCAGTGTCAGAGGGGATCTTTACAATAACCTCAGTTGTAAAGGATGTATGTGGGAAGCCCCCAACTGAGCGCCGTTTCCTTGATAAGTATGGAAGAATTTGCTTGTGTTTGGATGAAATTGTATGGAAGGTAAGAAGACTTGCCAGACAATGTTTAGTAAAAGATCACTACTAATTTTTGAAATTTTTCTTGGTTTACACGTTCATTCTACTTCTTTGAAACACATTGTTCCTTAACATTCACACGGTGTATGTTATCACGTGTCTATATATAGTTTTACTATAGATAATGTTATTTGATGTTAATTATTTTGCATGAGAAATGATACTCCATCTTATAAAAATAATTATGAACTGAAGCAAAAAAAATCACAATACTACTAATGATAGATGGGTTTTCTGCATAAATTTACGCAAAACTTGCAACTTTTTTGTCTCTGTTCATCACAGACATCACATATCCGATCTTTTTTTTTTTTGCATCTTATATACTCCTGTTGTTCCTTGGTGCAAAGAGGAGTTTCTTATTAATGTTGTGCTTATATTTTCCCTGTATATCTTTTGAAGGGATATTTGGAAAATACAGAAAAAGATAGAATCAAGAGATTGATAAGGTTGAAGCCTCCTACTGAGTTCTGAATGAGAAATTCTGAGGCAGTCATTACAGAATGAGTGGTTTGAGTTGTGTGTTGAGCATCTTGTGAGTTAGAATGGCATGTAACTGAAGCCAGGCAAACCTCTAGGTTCAATATTTTATCATCTAATATGGTGCAGGTGAGGATTTTGCTCGGCCCATAAATACTAGTATTAACATTGACATTCGCAATTTAAACATTTTGTTATGCTGTAACATCTATATTGATTTTATTCTACCTTTGCCTTGTGCAATGTGTTTTTTCTGTAAGTCAGGCTTGCAAGTTCATTGCCAAAATGGAAATTTCTTTGAAAGCACATTTTTTTCTAAAATTCATAACTAAACTAAGTGATAAGGGCAAAGAACTAAATCACAATATTAGGGTTTAGGAATTTAGGTGGATTCTTATTCTAGAAGCTATATGAAAAAGGTGGCCTTTAAAGTGGAATAGAATAATATGTAGATAGATAATGATATTCCTTTCCATGGAACTAAGTTTTGACAGAATTTAATGCTACAAATTTACTGTTTTAAAATTATGGAAATTTCGCATAAAAAAGAAAGTGCACGGAAATTTAAATTGAGGCGCGATTCATTATCCTTTTAGTGTTTACTTACTCGCGAGTTTGGCGAGGCGACAGAAGGACCAAAAAAAAGCTTCTCAACAGGTGATTCACTTTTTTATTATTTGAAAAAATTCAGAATCAAATTTTCTTATATTCCAACCAAATTCAGCATGACCACCGAAACTCCTTTACTAAAGATCAGCCAAAAAAAATTCACAAATTATAATTTAATTGACAAAAGTTTATATCACTAAATCTGGATTACACGTGTGTGTGAGTTTTTAATTCGAACTCTTAAAGTTTTTAGTGATTATTGCTCTTTTATCTGCTAATAAAAAACTATAACATATTGATATTGGTTAGAAATCAAATCCACCTTTGTAACTTATGAGGAAATTAAAAGCGATTTTTAAAGGTGTTTTCCAAGTACCACTTAGTTAGTTGAGAGTAGAAACTTGAATTTGAAATTTTTCACTTTATTCACTAAAGTCTAATCACTATATTTAATTTAAAATATTTTTAACTTAATTAGTGAATGGTAATAGTTTTTTTTACGAGAACACATTTATTATGTATGAAAATATTGAAAAATATTTTGACATTGATAAACTAATATCCATACGAACACACGGCAAAAATATGATGGTGATCCAAAAAAAATTATTAACGAAAACAATTAAAAATTCTAATTTATATCATTTTTAAATAATATTTATATACGGAAAATAATTATTGTTATACTTATGTTTCATCTTCTATTTATAACTAGGGGTGTTCAAATCCAAACCAATCCAAATAAAAACCGTAAATCGATCCAAAAAATTGAAAACCGCAAAAAACCGATTTTTTTTTGCTGTATTTGGATGTCATTTTGTAAAAACCGATCGGTTCGGATCGGATTTCGGATTGATTTTTCAAAACCGATCCAAACCAAACCAAACCGCATGTATATATTTTTTATACTTATTTATTTTTTATTAGTATATATGTTGTGTTAATTTAATATTAGATGATACTTATTGTTTTAAATAATATTTAGGCTAAATTACCTACTGGGTCCTTTAAGTTATTTAATTGTAACACTTTGGTCCTTTATGTTTGTTTTGCTACAAGTAGGTCCTTTATGTTACATAACTGTTGCAACGTTACCCTTTTAAACAACTTCTGTTAAAAAAAACGTGATGTGGCACAGACGTTGCTTATGTGTCGTTTAACAGTGATGATGTGTAATTATTCAATTTAATATTTATTTATTTTATTACCAGGTCAGAAAATTAAAAGGCTAAATATGAAATCCCCAAATTAGAACCCTAATCTTCATCTCCTTCATCTCTCAAATTAGAACCCTAATCTGCATATCCTTCAACTCAGCTCAGGGACGAAGATGAAGACGCCACCATTGACGGATACGGTCTTGAAGGTGAAGAATTTGAGGTATGTTTTTTATGTCTATATTGATTTTAGTTTGGTGTTCTTCTTAGGTGCTTCTTAGGTTAGATGTGATTGATTTTAGTTTTGGGTCTGTTCTTAACTGTTATAGGACTGTTTAGGATTAAAAATAAAACAAAGGTTTGATGATGGTCTCAACTTTCTTGGTTCAATTATTTCTATTGTGTGTTTGACTGAATTTTCAATTTTCAGTTTGGGCGGATGCAGATACTTGGTTTGAACGGCAGCAACAGGAGGAGGACATGCGCCGCCTTGAAGCAGATACCAAAGTTGCAATGCTGGCTGCTGAAGAACTGCACAGGAAGCAAGTAGCCGAAGAGCGAGAAGGAGAGAAAGAGGAAATTGAGATTAAGGATGATCCTGTGGCAAGGGCTGAAGCCGAGGTTGTTGGCAATTGAGACCAAGGATGATTCTATAACAAGGACTAAAGAAAAGGTTGTTCAACAGAGACCAATCACTTGTTATTTATAAATCAGAGGGAACATTTGGTAATGGAAGCTGATGCACTTTTTAATTTGTTCAGCTCATCTGTAATGTGGATAAATCTGATGCGGTGGGAGACTAAGTCCTACAGATTATGAAACTGGATAGCTAGGGGTACTTGTCAGTGAAATTAAATCATGTATTTTCATCCTTCCATTGTTTCACTTGTATTGAGAAAGCTCTCCCATTTTACTGTATTGAAAATATGAATACTACTACTATAATCATAGTTTTGTGATATTTTACATTTTGGACATGTTTGATTTGAGAAATATATTTAGGAAGATATCTGGATTGGAACTCAGAATAATCTTAATATCAACTGACATTGCATATTCTATTAACAGCTTCGGATGGTAATTAGCAGTTCCATTCTTCATGAAGTAATTAGCATTCATAAGCCCTTGGCTCACTCAAACTGCTAAGCAGCTCTTAACTGACCAACGAATAAACCATATATTCAGAGGCAGTTATGTTCACTAATCAAATATTAATATATGGTATTAGAAAAAATATTAAGATTTGGAAATAATCAACTTGCTTGTTAATGATTTTATTACTGCAAACATATGGTGACAGAAAACTGAACTGATCGATAATAAGTAGGATTGAACAGTAGTGGCATATGACAAAAATCTGTGAATCAGTAAGTTACAAGTGAAATGTTGGAACTTAGAATATAATCTTGTTTGTGAATCAAATACATGGGAAGAAATGAAATAACTACGATGGTAAAGTTTATAAAAAATGGTATGCTTAATATTGAATGACACGAAGTGTCAACTTTATTCTCATTTTGTACATGTCCATCATCTTAATGCATTTCACACTTCATTGCTCTGGCACTGGCAGCATGGTAGAATTCTATATATGACATTGGAGTAGCAGTCAGACATAGTAAAGAACAGTAATAGATTTGTTGAATTAAGCCACTAGAAGGGTAGCATAGGTTATAACAATGTTTTGGTGACCTACTTTTGGAACATAATTATGTTTACATCTGTTATGATTCTGCATTATTATGTGTTGTGTTATAACAATGATTAATTTGTAACAAACAGGTCCTATAACTTTTTAAATTGTAACAAATTGGTCCTTTAAGTTGTATTAGTTGTAACACAAATAACATTAAATGCAAAACTGATTACACATATTGTAGTAACAAGACTGGTATACAAGTGCAACACAAATAACAGAGATGCAAAACAAATTACACATATTCTCAACCAACATCATCACTTCTTAACCAACATACACATCAAGACTACTAAAATGAAAACTAAACAAATTATGCCATAAACTAATATCTTCAAAATCTTCAACATGTTCTTCAACATCTCCTTATTGTAGTTATCATCTTCACTCTGTCAACAAAATCATTGATGGGGTTAAACATACTATTCACTCAGACACAGAAAAATGAGATAAAAAACCCAGACTATTCACAACTCACGTACCTGAAAATATCTACATCCCCAAAATAGCTTCCCCACATTTCTTCCTTGCTTCTTAACCTTCCTTATCACTGCTTTGGCACCACAAGAACAGGTTGGTTCGATTGCAAGTGGAGATGATCTCGAAATGAATGTACTTCCGCTTTCAAGTTTTTGATTTGTACCACTGCTACAGAGAGATGCCATTGATGGAGAGATGAAGGGGATGAAGATTAGGGTTCTGATTTGGGGATTTCATATTTAGCCTTTTAATTTTCTGACTTGGTAATAAAATAAATAAATATTAAATTGAATAATTACACATCAGCACTGTTAAACGCCACATAAGCAACGTTTGTGCCACATCACCTTTTTTTTAACGGAAATTGTTTAAAAGGGTAACGTTGCAATAGTTATGTAACATAAAGGACCTACTTGAAGCAAAACAAACATAAAGGACCAAAGTGTTACAATTAAACAACTTAAAGGACCCAGTAGGTAATTTAGCCTAATATTTATTAGTTTGATTTAATCTATTTATTTTTATTATTTTTATCTTGTAATATTAACTTTAACTTTTGATTTAGTATATTATATATTATATCAATCTTATTATTTATTAGTACTTTTAGAATATTAATAAAGGATATAATTTGTAATTTGGATATCCAAAAAATCGATCCAAATTAAACCGCATTAATATGGATTGGATCGGATCGGATTTTTTTAATCAATTATCCAAACTGAACCAAACTGTGAGTAAATTTACCTTTGTATCGGATGATATTTTGCTTCAAAACCGATCCAAACCGAACCCTATTTATAACATTTTTCATATCAAATTTTTGTATTTTTTTAAACAATTTTATTTATTAATGGCAAAACAAATGATTCAATAAACAAATTATATTTTTGGAAGTTTTTTATTATAATTTTTCTTTTCTATTCATTTAACTTTTTATAAATATAATTTTTTTAATTAATGAATATTATATGACTATAAATCTTTATATTATATACTAACTAATATTTGTTTTCCTATGTATTATAATTCATTTTTAAAAATTATTTTTGAAAACAAATACGTGAAACACGTTGTTACTCGTGCGACCGCATGAGTATTCATTAATATGAAATAGAAAAACTTAAATGATTAATTTAAATATATAAAATAAAAAAAAATCGATCATTTTTTAAAAGTACGTTAACAAATGCGCGTAACACATCAGTATCCGTGCGAACGCACGGGTATCAAGACCAGAATCCGTACGAACTCACGAGTTATTTTATTTTTTGTATAATTAAAGAAAATAAAAGTAACTATATTTAAAATAATGTATGAATCTAAACACGAACAAAATATATTTATTTATCTTACTAATATTTATTTATACAATTAAAATAATATTTCATAAATGGTACATTGTCTAAAGTCCTGGAGGCCAAGAGAGGAATCAGGCAAGGTGACCCTATATCACCTTTGTTATTTGTGGTTGTCATGGAATATATGCATAGGCTGATGTGGAAGATGCAGCAGGATCCCAACTTTAACCACCATGCTAAGTGTGAAAAGTTAGGCATAACCAATATTATGTTTGCAGATGATGTTCTTCTCTTTTGCAGGGGGGGTGAGTTGTCTGTGTCCATGATGATGAAGACTTTCCAGCTTTTCACCAATTCCACAGGTTTGAGGGCCAACCCTAACAAAAGCAATATCTTCTTTGGTGTTATTAATATTGTGGATAAAGACAGATTTAGAGACATAACTGAGTTTCAGAATGGCTCCCTCCCAGTCAGATATCTTGGAGTTCCTTTAACTTGTAAGAAACTCAACATCAATGCTTATTTGCCTTTGATTGAGAAAATTACAAATAGGATGACACATTGGACTACTAGGCTGCTAAGCTATGCAGGCAGGATTCAATTGGTCAAGAGCATCTCTTGTGCTATTGCACAATATTGGATGCAATGCTTCCCCCTTCCAAAGTTTGTCATCAATAAAATTGATGCTTTATGCAGAAGCTTTATCTGGACTGGCAGCAATGAGGTTAGCAGAAAAAGCCTTGTGGCTTGGAAGAGAGTTTGTAGCACAGCCAAACAGGGTGGTATGCAAGTTCTTAACTTGACTGTGTGGAATGATGTTCTACTGCTTAAGTGTCTGTGGAATTTGAGCAGAAAAGAAGACACATTATGGGTTAAGTGGGTTAGTAACTACTACTTAAAAGGGCAACCTGTTATGGAGTATGAGATAAAGAATCAGGTGTCTTGGATTTTCAAAGGAGTGATGAGACAAAGAGAAAGGGTGAGTAGCATTCAACAAGATTGGAATCAAATACTGATGCAGCAGAAATTTAAGCTTACTCCCCTCTATAACAGTCTGAATGATGATGGTAACAGAGTTGATTGGCATGGGCTGGTTAGATTCAACAAGGCAAGGCCTAAAGCAGTTGTGTGTCTTTGGATGACCTGTCATGGGAAATTGCCCACTAAAGATCGGCTGAAGAGGTTTGGGATGCTTCAGGATAGTTTATGCTCTTTGTGCAAGCAGAAAGAGGAGACTTTGATCCATATGTTCTTTGATTGTAGGGTGATGAGAGATGCTTGGACTAAAATCCTGAATTGGCTGGACATCCTCCACATACTAGCAGATTGGGAGAATGAAGTCAAGTGGGTTGGAACTAGGACTAAAGGAAAGGGATGGAGGTCAACCATTCTGAAAATGGCTTTTACGGAAACGATATACATGTTATGGAATTATAGAAACAAAATTTGCTTTGATAGGAATGTAGATAATATGAATATAGAAAAGGATATAATAGATAGTGTGGTGTATAGAGGGTGGAACAATGTAAAATTGAGGAAACACATTGCTAGTAGGTTGATGTAGAGCCTTTGTTGGCCCTTAGTCTTGTTTGGTTGGTTGGATCCTAGCGATCACCTAGCTTTGTATTTGTTTTTTGAATTAATAAAATTTATCTTGATTAAAAAAAATTAAAATAATATTTATAAATATTATGCTATTATTTGATATTTATACAACTAAATCATTGCATAAATTGTTTTATAAAATATATTAAAACAAAATTAATATCCATCTTTTTTAAATATAAATTATATTTTTTATATTATTTGATTTTTATTAATTTTATTTTTCAAATTTTAAATGTAAACAAATGCGCGTCACCGACGGGTACCCGTGTGAACGCACGGGTAACATAAATAAATACTAAAGGAAGTACTTCTTTCTTTCGAACATACGGATACTGATATGTGTATCCCACGAAATAGATATTTTTGATAATACTTACATAAAATGTATTTATTTATGTTAATAATATTTAATTATAGAATTAAAATAATATTTACAAAAACTATGATATTATTTGATATTTATAAAACTAAATCATTGTATACATAATTTTTATAAAAAATACCAACCGATGTCCGCGGATATTGATTCTATCTTTTTTTAAAATAAATTTTTTAATATCTACTAATTTTTATTAATCCTATATTTTTTTTAAAAATAAATGCGCATAACATATCAATATCCGTGCAAACACACGGATACTGATATGAGTATCCCATGAAATAGATATTTGTAATAATACTTACATAAAATATATTTATTTATGTTAATAATATTTATTTATATAATTAAAATAATATTTACACATACCAACCGATGTCCGCGGATATTGATTATATCTTTTTTTTAAAATATAAATCATATTTTTTATATTTACCAATTTTTATTTATCCTATTTTTTTTAAAAAAATTGAATGTAAACAAATACGCGTCACCAACCAGTACCCGTGCAAAGACACAAGTATCACTATTTCTTTTCCATTCACAAACTTATTTTTTCAATGCCACTTATTTATATTAATGAAACTGATTATTTTTAATCATTATTTCTTGTTTTTACAATTAATTAATTACACATTCTTTTATTTAATTAATTTATAAATATTTAAACTTATCACATATCTTGATTTAATTAAATATTTTTTATTTTTTTATTTTTATAAAAATTCATTTTAACAACAAATACGCGTTAACGACGGGTATCCGTGCGAACGCACGACTATCATACTACGAGAGGAAAAACGGCACTACTATTTGGAGAACCGCAGTTGGTTGTTCATTCCAGCAACCCAATACCTGTCCGCATCATACACACGTGGCTAACAACGTTTAACCCCAACCGTTACAAACTCAGTGCCAAAACTATTAAAATACAGAATATTAAAATATTAAAATTTATATGAATATTATTCTTGGAGAACCGACTCAGTTTGGTTCTAAAGTGGTGTTTGATTAAATTGATTTCGTAAAATTGAGTGTGTTAAAGTGATTATGTATAAATTTAAATGAAAGTGGGTTGAAAAATTACTTTGAGGGTAATAAGAATTATATTTGGAGGCAAAAACTACCAATCATAGCTTTAAGTTATTACCAATTCTATAGACATAATCAATTTTAATTGAGAATCATACCAAAATCTATTTTAAGTCTTGTGAATCACTTTTGGAGACAAATCAAACATGCAATAAGTTTGTTGGATTGAGAAATAATGTTTTCTTGGTTTAGCTAAACATGTTTGAATGATTTGTGAGAGTATTTGCAATTACACCAGTGTAGTATATCAGAAAGGCTCATGTGGCTTTCTGAACCATTTTTCATGTAAACATTTCAAGTTGAAAATGGTATCTCCAGAAGCCTAGAACTAGAAGACCCTGTGTTGTCAACTTTTCTATTCTGTATGGTGAAATTAGGAATTTTCTTCGGTATTTGGCAATCAATGTTGACTTTACTAAGAAAAAAGATAGTAGCATTTGCTTTCACTGGCAATCAATTCCTTTCTCCATAAAGATTCCACTTCTTTTGTTTTTCATCTTTTGGTCTTCACATTAACAAATTGTTTTTGGCTTACCTGATTGGTTTTGTGACAAACCTAAACTTTTTATTTCAGGAATGATTCAGCGGAAACTCTGTATGGATAGAAGAAACATGAGATAATTGGACAAAGAGTAGCTGATTTCCTAGTTGCTGAGGAATATTTCGCATCTCTAAGAAAAATTCTAGAACAGTTGATCACAGGGGTGCCATGGTCTGGGCAGTTTCCTTTCAAGAAGAGGTCTGGTGAAATATTTATGGCAATGGTAACAAAAACTCCTCTTTACGAAGACGGCGAGCTTGTTGGTGTTATCACTGTTTCTAGTGATGCAGCTGTATTTAACTCTAAGGATTTTGAAAGTCGAAGAACTTGTCAATCCCGTGCGAATGACCAACCTGGAATTCAAAGGTTAAGAAGGATTCAGTGGCCTCCACGCCCACAAATTGCATCATCTGTTCCCATTATGATTCTCACAAGTTTCATCACTACTTTTGACATTTTTCTTTCATCCTTGTTCTTGTTGAAATCCATTTTAGTTGTTCAAATAACACAACTCGTTTCGATTTCATCTGATCAATTGTTGAAATCGTGTCATATAACATGGTTTTTTATATCTACCAGGCATCAAAGTTTCTTCCACTCCGGCATACAGATGACACAGTTTGCAAGAACACTTCAACAGACGCAGATGATGAAAAACTAGGGAAACATCGCATTTATGTATGCTCTGTTCAGCTTGAGGACGTATCTGCGTAGCTATTTAATTATGAAAATATTTCAAGAGATTCTGTCCCTGGTATTTTAATTTCAGGAAATCGATTCTCGTTCAAGAAGTCACCAAAAAGAAAACACAACTGTCCAGCTGGCCAAGAAGGATAAGTCTACAACTAAATTTAGCCAACCTTCTAAAATTGTAAGTAAATCTTCTATTTTTTTTTTCATTAGTTACTCTAATTGACTAGTTTGTGCCATAAGGCAATACTACGATAATTACTCTAAATGTAGTGAGACATGTGTCGGTATTTGTTTTGGTTTGTTAGTGATACTTTTGATTTTACCCTTTATATGGTTAAGATATATAATCATTTGTATGGTAAAATCATTTCAGGCTGCTAGAGTCTTTGCTAAACTTCGAATTGGGAGAAGTGGAGAACGAAGGAAGGATAATAGAAGTATTAAAGATAATTGCACAACTGATGATAATTCAGGAAGTAATAGAATGAATAATGGAAATGATTTATCTTGAAGCTCAGTTGCATTAACCTTGCACCAGAATATTTCTAATGGAGAAGATAAAGAAGGAAACCTCCAAAAATGTAATTCTTTATTTGTTGTAAATATAACAGGTGCGAAAATTTCTGCAGATGGAACTTCTAGTGTTTTCAAAGATAGTTCAGCTAAACCATTCTCAAAGGACTGTTGTGAATGTTCTGGTTCTCCCTTTCCCCAAGACCCTTCGGTAAGATTACGCCGTCCATTCAATCCAATGAAATTGGAGCCAGAAGCTATGAATATGGTGATAACAGATGAAGTGCAAAAGCAGCAAGAAGGGTTTCCATTGGGGAGCTCAAAGGATAGTATAGGTGACGATGCCAGTTCATCAAGCAAAGAGAAAAGTGAATCAAACTCTGTTGTAGAGTGTGAAATCCATTGGGAAGACCTTCAATTGAGAAAAGAGATTGGGCAAGGTAGTTAATTTTGTTGTGCATTTTTTGTCCTTTAGCCAAGTAAATTTTATCTAGTGAATGATATCTATACAATATATAAAGGCAAAACATCTTTTTGGTGTAGCCTATTTTCTTTCCTCTTTTGCCCTTCAAAACTACCTAAAAGTTATACAAAGAAAAAATAACTACTCCCCCATTTTATATTTTCTATACAATATATAAAGGCAAAATATCTTTTTGGTGTAGCCTATTTTCTTTCCTCTTTTGCCCTTCAAAACTACCTAAAAGTTACACAAAAAAAAATAACTACTCCCCCATTTTATATTTGAATTTTATACACAATTAAAAGTAATTAGATATTAGTTATTTGAAAAAAAAAACTGATTTTAACTTCCAATTATAAATTATATTTAAATACACCTATCACAAATTTAAATACACATAAATTTAATTAAAATCAAAATTAAAAAAAATCATCATATATATTTTTATGCGTATGTATATCAATAACTATATATAATGGAGATATACTATTTTGGTCTAGCCTATTTTTATTCTATTTTTGCCCGTCATCTTCATTTGTGTGATTCATTTTTTTTATTGCCAAAGAAATTAAAAATAATATTGTTAACTTCCAGTGTGCAGTTATTAACTGCATGACAATATATAGTAACGTCTTAACTTAGACCTCTTCAAATCAATCAGTTATAAATTGCAATAATTTCTTGATAGATGTGTTAGAGATATAACTTCTATAATTTTTTTACTCTCTTTAATTTGAAATCTTTCTTTGAAATTAATGCAACCAAAAATTATTTGAAAGTGTACATCTGCATATAGAAAGAAAGGAGAATGAGGAACCATGGAAAAAAAGAGATGTCCCCACTTTAGCATAGCAACTCCATCCCACTTTGGCATAGCAACTCCATCGCCTTCTACAAAATGAAAAAGAAAATGAGGCATTGGATGAAAGAGAGCAAATCTTGAAGAAATTTAATAAGTCTCCCTATGTGTTCTCCTTCTAATTCTTCAGTTTTCTTTTTTATTACATTATATTTTTTTAGTGGACATAACACAAACTACCCATTTTAAAAAGATGCATACATTAGTCACGCCAAGTAAGATTGATTTATTGAAACATATTTGTTTCAGTTTTATTTTTTTAATAACATTATATTTATATTTATTAGATTATTTGTTTAAATATCTTCTCTTAATTTTGAATGACTATTTCTATTGTTATCTATTTATTGTTGAATGACAATTTTTATTGTTATCTATTTATTGTTTGAAAGAATAAAGTATGTATTTTAAACTGAATATCAATTATTTTAATGTTATTCTCTTATTAATTGTTGGTTTTTAAATCTTTTGAAAGTAGAAGTGTTTTGAAGATGATTATGAATACAAAGTTTGATGTGCTTTTTTTTTATTTGGAGTCCGGTTGATTTTCATATTCTATACTCTCTATGTAGTTCTCAATTTGTAAAATATAATATGTTTTAAGAAATATATAATCATATTTAATTCTATTAAATCTTTATAGTGAACAGTATAATGTTTAAATTTTTAGATTAAAATTTAAATTAAATAAAAAATATTCATTTATATTATAATCCGTTAGATAGGAAGTTAATAGTAAAAGTTATTGTGTAAGTTATATTTATAACCCGTTAACTTAATATCTCTGTTAATGTTTATGTTTATTTTCTTGAAAAAACAGGTTGAATAAAGTCACGTTACAATGCGATTTTCTGAATTCAAACAAAATTTAATGTGTGAATATTACATATTGCAAACAATACTTAATATGTATCTGAATAAATACACCAATAGTAAATGTATTTGTATTCAATAAGTACATTAATATGCACACGCATATGTTGTCTAAAAAAAAATTATTTTTAATGTAAAGTACAATAATTAAACACCTCATATATAATATTACACACGTTTATTTTTCTCTGCTGTGCGCATTAAAAAAAGCGGACAAACGGGCACGGGAGTGCCCGTTTGGACGCTAGTATATTATGATGAAAAAACTTGTTGAAATTTTCTGCTTCAAGAGACTGAGATAAATTTAAAATGGATGTTCCTTAAAATAGTTAGGTAGAATTTAATCTTATCTATATCTTTCTGATGCCTTACTTTATCTTACAGGTTCTTATGCTGTTGTTTATCATGGAATTTAGAATGCATCGGTATAGACTTATCATATTCTTCAATTGTCTTATAAGGAGTACTGACTTGCCATTTGCTTGAAAGCTTATTTTCTTTTTATCAGGATGTTGCTGTCAAGGTTTACTTTGGGAACGGATATGCAGAGGAAACGTTACGAGACTACAAAAAAAGAGGTACTGTCTTTTTTTACTATTGCCTTTGAAAGCTACTAATCACTGAAATTTTTTGGTTTCTTACTTCAGGTTGATATAGTGAAAAGATTGAGACACCCTAATGTATTGCTTTTCATGGGAGCAATATATTCTCGGGAAAGGCATGCCATAGTGACAGAGTTATTACCTAGGTAAGAGCTTGGACAACTTCATCCTATACCTTTTTATATTAACTACTAAAGGAGTTACTCTTAGGTTAGATGCATGTAAAGTATCATGCATCTTTTATATTTTTGTTTCCTTAGATAATAGACATGTGTATTAGCGAATACGAATCTCTTGTCCACACTACGAATCGTTGCATTGACTATTATTATTATTTGCATTGGTAGAGGAAGCCTTTTCAGAACACTTCACAAGAACAATCAAACATTAGACATCATAAGGCATCTTAGAATGGCACTTGATGTTGTGAGTTACCCTCTCTCTCTCTCTTACGCATGAACACCTAGTAACAGTGTAAATAATACTGTTTTTAATTTAGTTAAATCATTTTTATTGTTCTCTCTTTCTAACAAGTCTATTTTCCTGTCAAAATGCAGCCTCAATGGATGGCTCCTGAAATTCTCCGCAGTGAACCTTCAAATGAAAAGTAATTCTTTGGAGCTGACACTTAAAGTTTGTGTTCAGTCTGGAAAATTATCTATAAAAACTGGAAATGATTTTAAAACTTTGAGGATCATTCTCTTAAAATTTTCCAAATGGTTGTGTTTTATAACTATTTTCTAGTCTTTCATAATGGTCTCGGTTTGAGGAATCAATCAATCACAGTACTTGTCTCAATTATGGTTAGTTGTATTTGCTTGTAATTTTCTACAGATTCATTGACCGCGATTGTAACTGTTAAACCCTGATATAGCAGCGTTTGCAATCTTCTATTTGAAGAGAAATTTCAAAATGGATGTCCTTTGAGTTTTTTCAATCAGTGTCCTAATTTCTAAATGGCTTCTCATTTTCTTTTATGCAGGTCCGATGTGTTCAGTTACGGAGTCGTCCTTTGAGAAATAATTGTTGGAATAATATAGCAAATGTAAGTAAGTGGGGGAAATAGTCCCACATTGGATAGGAATGGGGTGACTTGAGCATTTATAAGTGGGAGAACCTACTCACCTATCACCTTAAGGTTTTAGGTAGACAAGTGGTGTGTCTCTCACAAAGGTGCCTAGTCCTACACTATGTATCAATGCTCCGTAGTAAAAACTCCTCCCAACAAATGTCTCTTTCGAGAAAGGGAAAAAGCTCAGGTACAGCCCTGTAACTTCTATATATACAAGAAATAACAATGAGAAAGGCATCAAGCCAAGAATTATTGACATGGTATCAGCCTCGTCGATCAAACCTGTGATTTCGTGGCTATTTTTGTTTGTTAGCAAGACAATGAATTGTTATATTACAATAATAATAATTATTATAATATTAATTCTTATTATTATAATAATCTATTAATTAGTGAGGTTGAATCTTGTTGGATAATAATTTAGATGCTTCCGAAAAAGAACGAGATAATTTCTTTGTTCGTTTTACCGGCAAGAATTATTTTGCGTGGGAAATTCAATTCAAGATGTATGTTAGAGGAAAGGGATTATGGAGTCACTTAGATGATGTTTCTAAGGCTCCGACGGAGAAAACTGCTTTAGATGCATGGGAAACTAAAGATGCTCAAATCATCACTTGGATACTCAACAGTATTGATCCTCAGTTGATAAATAATTTGCGCTCTTTTTCAACTGCTCAAGAAATGTGGAATTATCTGAAGCGCATTTACAACCAGGACAATTCAGCAAAACGTTTTCAGTTGGAGTTAGACATAGCCAACTACAAACAGGGTGATTTGTCTATTCAAGAATATTATTCGGGTTTTTTGAATCTCTGGACAGAACACTCTGCTATTATCCATGCTAATGTTCCCAAAACCTCTCTCCCGGTTGTTCAAGAGGTCTACAACACAAGTAGACGAGATCAATTTCTCATGAAACTTCGTCCAGAATTTGAGGTTGTCAGAGGTGATTTGCTCAATAGGAATCCTGTTCCTTCTTTGGATACTTGTGTTGGTGAACTTCTAAGGGAGGAACAACGTCTACTTACTCAAGGAACCATGTCTCATGATGTTGCCAGTTCCGAACCTGTGGCAATTGCATATGCTGCTCAAAGTAGAGGAAAGGGTCGTGATATGCGACAAGCCCAATGTTTTTCTTGCAAACGATTTGGACATTTTGCTAGCAGCTGTAGTAAGAAGTTTTGCAACTATTGTAAACAACAGGGTCATAACATCTCTGACTGTCCCACACGTCCTCCCCGATCAGCACAACGTCCAGCTCAGGCATTCCATGCCACTACCAACTCTGCAGTTGGTTCTCTCCCTACTGATGTAACTAATGGTGGTGCTCTACAACCTGAAATGATTCAACAAATGGTACTTTCTGCTCTTTCTGCCTTGGGAATTTCGGGTAAGCCTTCTAATGTTTCTCAACCATGGTTTCTTGATTCGGGTGCATCGAATCACATGACGGGTTCCTCTGAATACTTGCACAATTTACATTCTTATAATGGTAATCAGCAAATTCAAATTACTTATGGTAATAAACTTTCTATCACTGATGTTGGTGACATAAACTCTAACTTTCGTGACATGCTTGTATCACCCGGACTTGCTTCCAACTTATTGTCTGTTGGTGAACTGGTGGATAACAATTGTAATGTAAATTTTTTTCGTGTTGGTTGTGTTGTGCAGGGGCAGGTGTCGGGGAAGGTGATCGCGAAGGGGCCTAAAGTGGGAAGATTGTTTCCGCTCCAGTTTAGTTCTAGTCATTTATCTTTTGCTTGTAATAATATTTTGAACTCGTATGAGGATTGGCATAGAAAATTGGGCCATCCAAATTCTGTTGTTTTGTCTCATTTATTTAAATCTGGTTTGTTGGAAAATAAACATGTTTGTACGGCTTCTATTTCATGTTCTGTTTGCAAATTGGCTAAAAGTAAAACACTTCCCTTTCCATCAGGTGCTCATCGTGCCTCCACTTGTTTTGAGATGATTCATAGTGATGTGTGGGGAATGTCTCCTGTAGCATCTCATGCTCACTATAAATGTTTTGTCACATTTATTGATGATTACAGTCATTTTACTTGGATATATTTTCTTAGATCTAAGTCTGAAGTGTTTTCTATGTTTCAGAAGTTTTTGACATATGTTGAAACTCAATTTCAAGGAAGTGTTAAAAATTTTCGATCTGACTCTGGAGGTGAGTATATGTCTCATGAATTTCAGGAGTACCTTCAACAAAAAGGAATAGTGTCTCAACGATCTTGTCCAAATACTCCCCAATAAAATGGGATGGCGGAGCGAAAGAATCGTCATTTGCTAGATGTAACGCGTACCTTACTTCTTCAAGCTTCTGTGCCATACCGATTTTGGGTAGAGGCTCTTTCCACTGCCGTATTCTTGATCAATCGTCTTCCTTCTACGGTTATTGATTTTGATTCTCCATTCTTTCGTCTTTTTAGAACTCAGCCTGATTATAGTGATTTACATACTTTTGGCTGTGTGTGTTTTGTTCACTTACCTCCGTTTGAACGAAATAAACTTGGAGCACAGTCTATTCAATGTGCATTTATGGGGTATAGCAACTCTCATAAGGGTTTTGTGTGTTATGATGTCTCTAATCACCGCTTTCGAGTTTCTCGGAATGTTATATTTTTTGATAATCAATTTATGTTTCATTCTCTTTCTCCTGCCACAAATGATATTGCTATTCTTCCTAATTTTTCCTTTATGCCTCAATCTATAGAACATTACAAACCAGGCATTACATATGCCAGACAACGCAGAAAACAGGTTCCCACGGCCCTTCCCGACACTGATCCGCCACCTGATCCTGAACCGGTAGAACCACAACGTTCTGGTGGAATATCTAAAGGACCAAATAGATATTCACCAGACAGGTATGATTCCTCACATACTTCTCTGACTGCCTCATTGTCTAGCATATCTATTCCTACTTGTTATGCACAGGCTATTAAAGATGTGCATTGGATAAAAGCAATGAATGAGGAACTTCAGGCTCTTCAAGAGAATTTTACATGGGATATTGTCTCCTGTCCCCCTGATATCTGATAAGTGCAAAATGTACCTATTTTTGTATATGATTTTTGTTGCACTTATCGTTGCTTTTTGTTAAATATCATACGAATAAACCCTGTTTTGTTTATAAATGCGTATAGTTTACATTTTAGTGTATATATTGCGATTCGTGTAAATATCATTGAGTTTAATTGATTTTATCTCATTTTTGTAGGTATTCAAGCTGTGGGATTTTGCTATTGTTGTATAGAGCATTGAATAAGCTTTCCAACACTTCGAATCGGGCGAAAAACGGAATTACGGTTCAAAAGTTATGAAGAAAACAAGCTTTGGATTTTCAAGCATGCTACGAGCGCGCTTAGCACGCTCCTAGCCCAGGAAGCATGCTACGAGCGCGCTTAGCGCGCTCCTAGCCCAAGGAAGGAGCAAATTCTAGCTAAGCGCGCTCCAAGCCCGCGTAGCGCGCTTTTAAGGCGGTTTAACATTAATAAGAGCGCGCTTAGCGCCCAAAACCGCGCTTAGCGTGGTCTGCGACTTTGACAGTCCATAAATAGTGGAAAAACATATTTTTTAGGGGATGGTTTGGGTATTTTTTGCTCCCACTCCATCAAACTTAATTTCTTCATTGGATTTGCTTAGAAAACATAATGGAAGCTTGCATTTGGATGATCCGGGGTGGATTTCTCATCGATTGGCTCTGACAATCCGTGAAGTGTTTGGTTCATTTCTGATTTTCTTCATGTCTTTCTTCTTTGTTGGGTTTGTATATGTTTTTACTTTGATCTTATGTACATTTGTCGCCGATGGCGTTATATTTAATTTGCTTTACAAATCTCTGTTGGTAATTGTTCTTGATTTTTGCTTAAATGCTTGGGGTTTTGGTCGTGTTAGAGATAAACGTCACAAACTTCGATTAAGGATAATTATTTGTTAGTTTTTGGATGCTATAGATAAATTTAGGGCTAACAATCCGTATGGGTGTCGGAACTTAAATGCCTTCCGTATTTCGAGGCTTCGTGCGCGAGAGTGACGAAGAGAGTGATACGGTTGTTTCTCAGCTCGGTGTGTCAGAGATGAACACTATTGTGAGCAATACCGGGTGATATTGAGGAGTATTGTAAGTTGAGTGTAACTGGTCGATAAGTTTAAGTCTGTGACGAGTGGAATATATACATGCTTGATAAGTCTTTTCTCTCTGATGAATGAATTTTCTTATGTTCTTATTTACTTTTCCGCATTTACGCTTTAAACCATTTAAACCCAAACTCATTAACAATTAAATTGTCGAATGGCAGTTCAGTAGCACCGATCTCTGTGGACACGATAAATTCCCGAAAAAATACTTCCAAAACTTTTGTTGCTTGCAGCTATTCCGCTTCCAAAAGTTTGTTGCTTGCGGAATAGTATGTATAAGAAAATTGAGAGTTTGATTCTCATTTTCAAGATAATACCAACAATACGTTTGGTAGGGCATATATCAATTCCACACAACAAATAATAAAAAACAAAATCATCAAGAACGCAACAACAGCAAGAACAACTAACAGAAGCATAACACAAGTTTAGAAGCATAACACAACAGCAAGAACGCAACACAAGTTTAGAAGCATAACACAACAGCAAGAACAACTAACAGAAGCAACAACAACAGCAAGAACGACAACAACAACAAGAACGACCTAACTATAACAGAACGACGACAACAACAACAACAACAACAACAGAACAACAGCAAGAATGTAAGAAACAAGAACAATGTAAGAAACAAGAACAATGTAAGAAGCAAGAACAACAACAACAATGTACCTCTTCTTCGTTTTCGTCTTCTTCTTCACGACGGCAATGGACGACGACAATGGAAATGGCAAGGGTTTCAGAACGACGGCAATGGCAATGGCAAGGGTTTCAGAACGAAAGCAAGAATGAACGAAAGCAAGGGTTTCAGAAAGAAACGGTCGAGAGAAGAAAATGAAAATAAGTTTCTGAAAATGATTAGAAATGTGTTTTATATTTTAATTCATAATTGACCTTAGAGAGCGCTTTTCAAAAAGCGCTTTCTTAAGGGCTACCTCTAAGAGCGCTTTCCTTAGAAAGCGCTTTCTTAAGTGGGGAGAATTTAAGACCTATAGCAGCGCTTTATGAAAGCGCTTTCTAAGGTTAACTTATAGCAGCGCTTTTTTAAAGCGCTTTCTAAGGTAATACATATAGCAGCGCTTTTCAAAAAGAGCTTTCTAAGGTGGCTTCAATTTAGGGCATTTAGCAGCGCTTTTAAAAAGCGCTTTCTAAAGGTTGTCTTTTGCAACGCTTTTTTTTAGCGAATTTTTTTAAAGACTTATAGCAGCGCTTTTTGCAAAAAGCGCTGTTTTTGTGGCAATGCGAAAAGCCAATTTTGGCGTAGTGTTAATAAATTAAAAAAATAGATAAAATAAAATAAAATAAAGTTGGTTAATGAAATGTAAATATTAGTTAATATTCATGAACTATGATTTTTATTAAACATAAGAAAACATGATTACATATTAGGTCTATCGATTTGTAGTTGGATTTTTATACAAACTGAGTCCTCCTCAATTCAAATCCACTCCAAATGAAATTTAGCTTTTCTGGATAAAACACGTGTTACTTTGTTGGTTGTATCTTACCATACGAAACCCTAGCTTCTCTAAACCCCTTTAGCTTTAGCTTCATCGCTTTAAATATCCATCCAACCTCGGATCGCTCACAATCATTTCCGTTTAACATTTGTGAGTCTTTCGGTGTCGGTTTCAAAGTGAGATTTGACGAAACAGAAATCCATAGCAATGTCGGTCGCTCTGTTGAGCGATGTTGCTTCAGCTAACAACGTGTTTTCTCCACCATTTATAAAATTCGTACAAGCAGCCATTAAATCCTCCTTATCGTTTCTGAAAACAAGACATAACCCCTATTTTTCTTCACTGTCAAGGGTGACATCAGAGTTACATATAATCCATCCTGGATCAGGAGGTTTTCACCAATTACAACCATGGATAGGCTTAGTAGCTTCAAAGGAGGCTTCACATGTACTTTGATAATCATCCACGTTCCTTTTAACCCTAGGTAGATCATTATATCTCAGCTCTTTTTGATTCGACCCTTGATTATTGTTAACTGACTCTGATAGTCTCTTTGTCTTTTGACATGTAAGTGATGTTCTTAGCATCTTGTTATTTCTTTGATTATGTGGTTGGCATTTATTTTTCTAAAACTATTCTAGCAGCCAGATGTTGAAACAAGATGTTCTAACTTACTGCATTCAACATGTTGGATAAAGATGTCTCATCTTGGCTCATAGGACATCGCGTCTGTTATTGGCTTAAAAGGAAGATTTTATTTGTTGTCATTTGTTACTGAATATTCTGTGAATATTTAGTTATCCTATGTGGCGTCCAAGTAATTGAGTTGAGATTTTGTGTTGGTTTTCGGATTTTCACTACTTTCTAAATATGGAGACATATTAGGAAACTTTAGATTGAAGACCTATTTTCTTGGAGGTTATTTTGCAGAATTATGTGCAGTCTCTCTGCTGCGTTTTGAAGCCCAACCCAGTCCAGATTTAATGCTATATATTGACTGGTGTAAACCTAGTTTAGGTGTGGAACTTACGTGTGTTTTTGTTAGGGTTTTTGATTGTGAATTGTGAGCCTAACTGGTATCATTCTGATAACAGTACAAGGACTGGTTTTGTGTTGTAAGTTCTGTCAGTTACTCATAAGCTTTTAAGCATTGAGTTTCTTGTGTGTCAATTCTCATAAGCTTTGAAGTATTGAGAATTGTGTGTTTTTGAAAGTGCGTCTTTCGTTTTGTTACTTGTGTTGAAATTAACCAGTCACGGTGTGTGATTGAAGAGGGATTTGAGGAGGGCCTCATGTCATACCCCAAATTTTGACCACTAAGATTTCCCATCATTGTGAAATCATCAGCACAATATGGATGTACCTTTGTACCTCATTAGTCTCCCCAAAGGTGGGTGAGCATTCACTACAAACAGGATTTAGGGTTTCAAGCCCTCGCAGAGCTCTTAGACAAAGGATCAATCAAGAAATGACATGATCTTCAACTTGTCTAGCCTCTCAAATATCCATAATGGATCAAGAGCACTCCCACTTCAAGGATTAAGCACAAGGTTGCTCCCTTCTAGGTGGATCAAGCCTCAGGATCGCCAGTGTCACCAAATTAGGGTTTGGTCGACTAGGGCCTCCAGATGGAAATTTTCCTCTGGGAATGAGCCAATGCTTCAAAGCATAACCTAAAATGCTCCATGGAACATCATAAACCCCATCATCAAGTCAATTTAGCCTCAGGGGATGCATACATAAAAAATCAGGAATTAGGGTTTCTTGACCTAATTCACCCCTAAGTTGACTTTTGGGACAAATCATGATCCAAGACCTCAAGACATGATTTGAGGGTCTCCAACATACCATGTTGATCCATTTGCAACAATGGATTGACCCAAGAAGCTTGAGCAACAAGTTTCAATTTCATCTGAACCACAGTTAGGGTTTCGCGAGAAAAGTCAACTGTAGCTTTGACTTTTGACCAGGACATGCTCCCAAGCCGTGGGACACGATTAAATACACCCTATAACACCCATGGAACATGTCCATCAATTTTGATTTAGGTCAAGGACATGATTTCCTAAAGGATCGCACAGTTTGGAATTCATCTGATAAAAAGTCAACTGTGCACAAAAGTCAAACTTTGACTTTTTGAGATTTTTCATAAAAATGGTTTTTTAACCCTAAAATGATGTTAATGTGTGATTGGAATCATCATTCATCAAGAAAAATCAAAGAAAGTGGGATAACTTGTAAAAGGGGTAACCATAAAAACTTAGAAATTTTTCTAAGTTATGGAATAAAGTGGCAAGGGTACCAACTTTGGAGGATCATAACTCCTAAACCACAAAGCCATTTTTCCCCATCCAAAACTTGATTTGTAGCCCTCATGGCCTTCTACAAAAGTGTCAACTACACTTCATCCCAATTCATCATGGATTTTGAGTTATGCTTTGATCAAAATGGCTAAAAACCTAAAATTGACACTTTTTAGCACTTAGCCAAAATCTGCCTTGTAATTTCAGCACAATGTCCCAACTTCAAGGCTGTTTTTCTCCATGATACAAGTTGAACCAGGTCTAGGGCCAAACATCAAAGTTGAAGTACGTCATCTAAGCTTTCCGAAAAGTCCTAGAACGTCCATGTAGCATACTCGAGCAGGGAGTTATGGATCTTACAAAAAGGCTTGCTGCAGCTGAATTTTTCAAGGCAGATTTGCACATTTTTTGTGCCACATGAATTTTCAAGCCTTGTCATCATTTTGGACACATCTAAGGATCAAATCCAAGTGGTATGATCTGATCCATGAACCTCCCAAGTCCAAGGAACCAAAAAAAGCATGCCAAAACCTAGAAATCCCTAAAAGAGGGACAAAACTCCAATTTTGGTTTGGAGCATTTAATGGATGCTTAGAGGTGGCATGAACTGAGCTTCCTCCAACTGAATTCAGTCAAGATTCCTCCAACAACTAGGGAACCAGCAGCCTGTGCTCTAACCTCTAGTCAATGGCTAGAGGAGACTTGGATTTTCATTGGCCAACATTGGCCAAACCTCTGCTGCAGCCACCATTCACTATTAATGCTAAAACAAACTTGCTCTACTATAAATAGAGCTCATTTGTGCTCAGTTTGTGTACACCAAAGCCATCAAACAGATGCTTTCCTCAAATTCTCTCTTTCACTCCAAAATGCCTTCTTTAGTAAGGAAATTCTGAGTTTTTGAGTTAGAGAGCATTTCCATCATAGCTCATGATCCTAACACCTCATAAACATCATATGTAGGTGATCCAAACTCTCACAAGTGACCTATAACACCAACATCATAAAGTCACCTCTCAAAACCTCAAAATGGCATTTTTTTGCATTTTTCAAACCATGTCTTGATTCAGTCACTTTCCAAACTAGATAAAACCTCAAACACACTCTAAATATCATCCTTGAACTATCCCAAATGGTACCACACATCTGGAACACCATTTGAGAGAGTTGGCATTTTGGCCACTTTTAACCATTTTGCGAGAAAGTGCTCAAACTTGCTCCAGAGGTTTCCAGCCGATTCCAACCATCCTAAAAGCTTCTAAGAGGTCATTTGAGGTTGTCCAAAGCATCAAATCATTTCTGGAACAAAGCAGTTGGTAGGTTGCCCAAAATCTCCAAAAAATAGGTAAAATTCACAACTTGAATTCTTTGAATCATGCTTTCCTTTGTTGTCCACATACATGCATCATATTGAACCATTCTTGAGGCAAAAATATAGTCCTTAATGTGTATGTTGTGATCCTCCCACTGTTTGCATTTTAACATGTTTATATGTGGAATTTTGGTTGTTTTAAAATCATGTCCAGTTCTGGTTTGTTTTGATTCGTGTGTTATGTACATTAAGTTTTAGTGTGTATGAGTAACACCATTGGATTCCTTGCGAAAAATCGGTCAAGATAGGTTTTTAAGGATTTCAATTCCGATGAAAATTGAGAGAGTTACGCGCGTTGGAAATTTGACGCGAAACGACGTCGAATTAACGATAGCGGTTCTGGTTTTTTTGCTTTGTGTGTTCTGTACAGTGAGTTTGCAGGTGCGTGAATAATACCATTGGATTCCTCGCAAAAATTTGGTCAAGATAGGTTTTTACGGATTTCAATTCGGATAAAAATCGAGAGAGTTACGCGTTTTGGAAATTCGACGCGGAACGATGTTTTCAAAACAGTGCAGTTTTGGTTTTTTAATTTCTGCGTTTTGTGTGTTAATTTTCCATGCGCGTGAGTAATACCATTGGATTCCTTGCGAAAAATTGGTCAAGATAGGTTTTTTTGGATTTCAATTCGGATAAAAATCGAGAGAGTTACGCGTGTTGGAAATTCGACGCGGAACGATGTTTTCAATCGATTTTGGTTTTTTAATTTCTGCATTTTGTGTGTTGATTTTCCGTGTGCGTGAGTGATACCATTGGATTCCTTGCGAAAAATTGGTCAAGATAGACTCTTTCGGATCTTAATTCGGTTAAAAATCGAGAGAGTTACGCGCGTCGGAAGTTTGGCGCGAAACGATGTTTTCAACTAACGCGCAGTTCTGGTTTTTTAATTGCTTCGTTTTGTACGTTGAGTTTCAGCATGCATGTGCGATACCATTGGATTCCTCGCGAAAAATCGGTCAGGATAGGCTCTTTCGGATCTTAATTCCGTTAAAAATTGAGAGAGTTACGCGTGTCGGAAGTTTGGCACGAAACGATGTTTTCAATTACGCGCAGTTCTGGTTTTTCGATTTGCGTGTTTTGTACGTCGAGTTTCAGTGTGTATGCATGGTACCATTGGATTCCTTGCGAAAAATCAGTCAAGATAGGTACTTCCGGATTTTGATTCCGATAAAAATTGAGAGAGTTATGAGTGTTTGAAATTTGATAAAAAACGTGTTGAAAATTAAAGTTTCGGTACTCGTTTTTACCCCATAAGAGATGTCGGAGATATTATTGTGACATTTTTCCTCTTTTTCTTATTTTTATTTTCAAAACTCAACTAATTTTTTTACATAGCAAAAAATCATCATTTTTCAATTCATACCCCATAATATTTTAATCCACAAAAAATCACAAAAAAAAATATTATTTTTAATATATTTAAAAATAGTGTTTTAAATTGTTTTAAATGCTTTTAAAATTATTTCTTTTTTCTTGATTTTTAAAACCAAAATGATTTTAAATATTTATGTGGATAAAATGTTTTTTTCATAAATCTTAATCATTATTTAATGATTTTTATTTGATATTTTTATCATTTTTTTACTTAATTTTTTTTGGAAAAATGCCTTAAAAAAATGAAATTGGGGTTTTCTTTGATTTTCACCCTAACAAATCTTTTTCAAACTCTTTGGGCCTCTATTAGAGTGTAAGACTCAATCCCCTTTTAACCAAAACAATTTTGGGCCTCACTTATTGTATAAGTCTCTCTACGTTAAAAGAAAACTTCGGCGCGATCGCCATTTTCAAACGAAAATCAACTGGGATTCTCTTTGAGCTGTAAGTCCCATTTCTTTTCATTTTTAAATACTTGGGCCTCTATTAGAGTGTAAGACCCAACCCTTTTTTAACGAAACAATTTTGGGCCTCAGCTATTGTATAAGTCCCGATACGTTAAAAATCTCGGCGCGATCGCCATTTTTAAACTGAAAATATTTTGGGCCTCTCCCTGAGTTGTAAGCCCCATCTTTTGTACAAAAATACACTTTGGGCCTCTAATAGAGTGTAAGACCCAACCCCTCTTTTTTATATTTTCTCATTTTTCATATTGTTTTTTAATGATTTGGAAAATTAATAACTCCCTCAATTTTGATTATTTTTTATTGGTTCTTTTTCTGAAAAATCACAAAAATAGTAAAATATTTTATTCTACAAAAAAATCAAATTTATATTATTTATTTAATATAGTTGGTATTTTTGTAAATAAATTTATTTTTAATTGTTTTTAAACATTTTAAAAGTGAATATTCATCTTGAAAATCAAAACTAAATAAGTTTTAAATCATCTTGTGATTAAAACCTCATTTTTCAAACCTTAACCAAAAATCACAAGTGGTTTATTTAAACTTATTTGATTTTTTGTCATTTTTTATTAATTTTCTTTGAAAAATTACTTTTAAAAAGTGAAAATTGGGGTTTCTTTGATTTTTAATCATATTCAAATATTTCAAAACTCTTTGGGCCTCTAATAGAGTGTAAGACCCAATCCCTTTGTAAATACCAAAATTTTGGGTCTCAGTCACTTGTATAAGTCCCACGGTGTTTCCAAAACCTCGGCGCGATCGTCGCCCTTTTCAAAATTAACCATTGGGCCTACCCTCGAGTAGTAAGACCCATTTCTTTTCTTAAAACTCACTTGGGCCTCTAATAGAGTGTAAGACCCATCCCTTTGTACAGAAAACCTTTCTTGGGCCTCAATCACTTGTATAAGTCCATCTGTACAAATTCAACAGCGCGATAACTGGTAAAACTTTTTGGGCCTCTCCTTGAGCTGTAAGCCCCAAATCTTTTTATTTCAAAGCACTTTCTCCTTTGATTTTGAATATACTGTTGTTTTCAATCTTTCTTTGTTGAACAACTAACCAAACAGCATGAAAGCTCTACAACCGAGTAAGTGTTTACCCGCTTTTATTTACCGCTTTCATATGTATATAACTGTATTGTGGGGCTGTTTCACTGTAAGTCTCCTTTCACAAACTCATATATATATATAACTGTATTGTGGGGCTGTTTCGCTGTAAGTCTTCTTTCATAAACTCATATCAACTGTGTAATAATAGTATAGATATTTAGAGTTTCCCCGGCAACTACGTCTAGAACTAGGTGACGCCGTTTCGTTTATTCGTAGAAATAGACAACTAGATCCCCAATAGGATCACCAGATACAGTCTTCTCTTCGGCTGTCCTCATTAGGAATTGTCAAGAAGCTCTACTCCCCAAGATGAATGTATTCTCCGTGAATGGCATCTTTGAGTTTCTTCCAAATTCTCGAACTTTCCTGACTTGATCTATTCCTTGTGAATAGCTTGCCTTGAATTTCTCGGGGTTTGGGGACCCACGGGCTTCTTAAAAGCATCGGCCTTCTCTTGGGCATTGTTCAAGGACCCACAGGCTTCCTAAAAGCAACCCCGCCTCCTCTTGGGCTTCGTACAAGGACCCTACGGCTTCTTAGAAGTATTCACAGCCTCCTCTTAGGCTTCGTATAATGATCTCTTCCTCCGGGAATGATAGCCTCCTCTTGGGCTTAGTACAAGGACCCGTCGGCTTCTTAAAAGTTTCTAGCCTCCTCTTGGGCTTCGTACAAATTATCCCGACGACCTCCTAGAGGTATAGGAACAGAACCTAGTCATCCTCATAGAACAGTCCTTTCATAGAGTCTACTACTATTTCTCAAAGCATAGTACAAAAGATAAAACTCTAGACACGGACAGTCTAACTTCCTTGAGTCTCAAAGACATTCTCAAGTGACCCCTTCGTTAAATAGGAAGGAAACCCGCAGACTCGGACAGTCTCAATACCCTTCGGATTTCCCGCTTCCTTAAAGAACAGGAATTATCCCTGATCCTCAAATCAAATCCCTAAGTACAGTGTTGCTCATATAAGAACTGATTTTCTCTTTTAAAATCAGTATATTGGATCTGTCACTCAACTAAAACAGTTATAATAGCCTCCTCTTGGGCTTTGTACAATGATTCTCCCCAGCGGAGTCAAACAACGTTTAGCCTCTCTCTCGGGCTTTGTACGAGACACATAAGAGACTCCCTCGTTGAGTCAATTACCCCTTTCGCCTCCATCTCGGGCTTTATACGAGATACAAAAAGGTTCTTATTGATCCAAATAAACAACAGCCTCCATCTCGGGCTTCGTACGAGATACAGAGACTCTCTTGTTGAGTCAAATTTTTAGCCTCCATCTCGGGCTTTGTACGAGATACAAAGACTCTCTTGTTGAGTCAAACTTTTTGCCTCCATCTCGGGCTTCGTACGAGATACAAAAACACTCTCTTGTTGAGTATAAAAGATTCTCCTGTTGAGTAAACCCTTTTAGCCTCTCTCTCGGGCTTCGTACGAGACACATAAAAACTCCCTCTTGTTGGGCCAATAGCCTCCTCTTAGGCTTTGTATAAGAAAACCACTGGTTGATCCAATCAACTTTTTAGCATCAAAGTTGTGCCTCGTTCACAGTACGCAAACATCAACAACTCCTTCCCCTTCATCTAATCGCTGTAAGCGGCAAGCCTCTGGATCATCTACATCCATGCCACTGTCCCTCTTTTAGCATGAGAAATTCCTAAGGAAAGATAGCATTGCTCTACACTGAGTTAAAGTCTTCTCCTTCAGGTTAAAATCCCCTTTAAAGGAAATTATGGCATTGCTAGGATCCGCGTATCCCGGTTAAAGTAATTCTCCTTTATAACCAGTCACCCAACAGTTGTGACAGACAAACCCTTCTTTAGAGATGACAAATTCTCTCTAAAGTTGAGACCTTCAACTTCATATCTTGGGCTTTGAACAAGATACAAATCACCTTCAGCTTCACATCTTGGGCTTTAAACAAGATACAAACCACCTTTCGCTTCACGTCTTGGGCTTTGAACAAGACACCAAAACACCCATTTCCTCCCATAGAATAGGAGGAACTACGAACGCTCTGATTTCCCTGTTTCGGTAAACGGGAATACGTAGGCATAAGATCGAAAGAAAAGATCTTAGCGAGCACACTAAACAAAAACCCAAAATCCCATACTCTCACATACCTATCAAAAAGCATCAGTCCTAACATCATAATCCTTGTTCCCTGCCAGAAACCTTCTACCCAGATAAAAAGAAAGAAACCGTATTGGCGAAAATACAAATAACCAGTACAAAGGCCCCCCACATTGATCGCATCCGTAACCTAACAGACCTCTGTTTAAACTCAGTATGCAAAGCAGGGTTAATTGGAGACATCTATTTCCCTTCCTTATTCAGCTCATAATAGGATAAAAAATGAATCGACCTGTAGTCAAATCTCAAACTGCAGAGATCGACCAGCACTTAAGAACCGCGTCCAAAATCGCTCGCTACAGAAAAATGGCGCCCACCGTGGGGCCTATCCTTCTTTCTTAAGCGTTTAAGACCTTGGACAAATCTTTTTCATGGCGGTGGCCGCCAACAGAAAAATGGCGCCCACCGTGGGGCCGGTTCTTTCCTTCTTACAATTTAAACCTTGGGTAAGTCATTTTCATGGCGGTGGCCGCCAACAGAAAAATGGCGCCCACCGTGGGGCCTGTCTCTGTTTTTCTTCTTCCTTCTCATCTCTTGTGAGAATGCCACAGATTGGGGCTTCCGCCGGGGAACCCATTTCTGTCAGGAACTTAGGATTCATAGCTTTAAAGGTCTAGGATGTTTAGGACAAATATATATACTGCTTTTCCTAATTGCTATACATGTTTATTTTTCTGCTAATGGGAATGTGGGTGATGCCGTATGTGGAAAGATTGAGTATACACTTAAGATAAGTGATGGCGACGAGGTCGACCATCAACCTTAGTGGAGGCTGACTAATGTAACCATTCTCTCACCTAGACAATGGGTCGGTTGTGATGCCTGAGAAGCTGAGGAGCCAAACCCTTTCGTAGTGCGGAAACTATCGGAAATAGTTGTTACGCGATACTACCCTCATTTGAGGCTGGTGATCTATTCTCGGTGAATGGCACTTACTCTAAGATTGCTCTACAACTCGCTGGCGATCCGCTTGTTATTTTGCTTTCCTGGGAGGAGCTGATGATAATGAGTACAGGTATAAAAATCACCCTAGTATAAACCTTTGGGGATGGGTAGAGCCTTGACTTCATGACAACGACCCTTTGACCCCATGTTTTTCCTATGTTTTTGTGTGCTGCATTCATGCATTCATTTAAAAAACATTAAAACATTCAAAAAAGTTCTCTTATAGTCTCTCTGTTTTTCAAATTAAACTAAGACTGTGATTGCAAATATCAGAGAAAAGGATTACGCTAATGGATTTCGGTAGAAGGAGAACTCATACGTACACCTTCAAGGTTCCAAAACTAGAGGATTTGAGAAGGTTAGCAAGGATGATCACTAACCCTGAGGCTTTTAGAGCCAAGCACGGAGGTCTGCTACCACTGTTAAGAGTCCATGTGATTGAGGGAATTATGGATGCGCTAATTCAGTTTTACGATCCAGTTTATCACTGTTTCACATTCCCGGATTACCAGCTAGCACCAACGCTGAAGGAGTATTCTCATCTGATCGATCTACACATTACGAATCGAACTCCATTTTCTGGACTGGAAGAAATTCCAAAGAATCAGACAATTGCAAGAGCAATTCATTTGGATGAGTCTGAGGTCAGGACTTACATGACCGCTAAGGGTGGCATCCAAGGTTTGCCAGCCCAGTTCTTGACAAAGAAAGCCCTGTACTTCGCCAGTATCGGGAATGTGACTGCTTTTGAAAGCATCTTTGTCTTACTCACCTACGGGTTATTTTTGTTCCCCAACATCAATAACTTCGTCGATATTAACTCCATTAAGGTTTTTCTCATTGGAAACCCTGTGCCGACTTTGCTCGCAGATGCATATCATTCTGTGCACTTGGGGAATTTGTACAGCGGAGGGGAGATCACATGCTGTGTACCTCTGCTTTATAAATGGTTTATTTCCCACTTGCCCAAGTCTGCTGCTTTTTGGGATTGTAAGAGTGCCTTACGTTGGTCGCAGAAGATCATGTCTCTTACCAACTCTGATATAGATTGGTGTAATAGGATTTATGATGGAATCAGGATCATTGATCGTTGTGGAAATTCCCCAACGTACCCCTTATAGGAACTAAAGGAGGAATCAACTACCATCCGGTATTGGTTCTTCGTCAATTTGGATACCCGATGAGACACATCCCACGGGGTGTTCATCTAGAAGGTCTTTTCTTCAAGGAAGGAGAAAATGACAGAGCACTAAAGACGAAAATAGTACACGCTTGGAAACATGTTCTTAAGAAAGGACGAGAGTCTCTAGGAAAACCGAACTGTGTCTCGGTGGAGCCTTATCGCCATTGGGTACAAACTAGAGCTCTCAAGCTAAAGATGCCTTATCCTCGTTACGAAATTCTTCCGCCGAGGGAATTTGTCATGTACTTTATGATGGAAACTGAAAAGCTTCAGGTTACTCTCAACAAAGTTCAACGGGAAAGAAGGTCTTGGAAGAACAAGTACCGCACCCTCGACGTTGAGTGCATCAGAATACAGCAATTACTGAAAGAGAAAGATGCTCTGATTGAAATTTTGGAGCAACATGCTGTAGAGAATCAAGACAACCAAAGGAATTTGCTCACTCATTTCACTTGGCAAAGGAACGACAACCCGACAGCGGCCCAAGAGCCCCAGTCAAAGAAAAGGAAGATACCAGAATCAGCACCCGGTTTCTCTTCAGAGAGGATTCGGGACCCATTAGCTTAGGTTTCTGTTTCTGCACTTTGTAATCTACTGTATTTCCATTTCTGTAATCCTTTGGAATTCAATAAAAAGGGGTTTCCCCACTGTTTGATATTTACAATCTAATTGTCAAAGTTTATTTTGATTAAACCAAAAAAACAATTAATATAATCATTGCATTCATCATTCTCACATCGCGCATTCTTCTTACCTGCGAATCTCACATTTGTGTCTCGGTTCTAGAGTCAAACTGCCTCATTCGTACAATACTCGGGCTAATCGTCAGAAAAAGATGGATGATCTTGAGGAAGAAAACAGAGAGTTGAAAGAAGAGATCGACGCTCTAAGAGAGGATATGAGAAAGCTTCGTAACGACATGCAAGCCATGGCAGAAGCTCAGCTACAAAAAACTGTGATCTCAGAGATCACCTTAACGCCCATAGTGGAGAAGTATGATCCTAGGTATCAGATACCGAAAGATCGTCCTTGGGGCATGCCTGTTAACTATATCCCGGAAGGATATGTTCTGCCGGTCGCTGAAGATCAGGGAATCACAACAGAAGCCGCTGGGCCTGAAGGTTACAAACTTCGGGAAAGCGAAGATGCCAAGGGCATACTAAAGACTCCTGAAGGTTATAAACTTCGGGAAACGCCAAGATTTACTGCCGTAGTCACGGTACCACCCCCTGTGGTGCACACTATCCCGGAAGGACAGATTCCACAGATACCTTCTGGTAAAAAGGAAACTATGTTCAATAGAATGGATGAATTCCAGGAACAGTTCTTGGAAATGCAGAAAGAGCTGTAAGCCATTCGCGGTCAGGATTTATTTGGAAAGGACGCCGCAGACCTCTGCTTGGTCCCCAATGTGAAAGTCCCGCACAAATTCCAAGTGCCCGACTTTGAAAAGTACAAGGGTAACTCTTGCCCTCAAAGCCATCTGGTGATGTACGCTCGGTAGATGTCAGGTCAGATGGAGAATCAGGACCTACTGATTCACTACTTCCAAGATAGTTTAACCGGTGCCACATTAAAATGGTACATGGGTTTAAACCATACTATGATTAGCACATTCAGAGATCTTGGCACTGCCTTCGTCCAACAATACAAATACAATTTGGACATGGCACCCGACAGAGATCAACTCAGATCAATGTCACAAAAGGACAAGGAAACCTTTAAGGAGTATGCTCAAAGGTGGCGTGAAATTGCCGCTCAAATTTGTCCACCTCTTGAGGAAAAAGAGATGACAAAGATCTTCTTAAAGACCTTAAGCTTATTTTACTATGACCGAATGGTTGCCAGTGCGCCCAGTGATTTCACCGAGATGGTCGGCATGGGCGTACGTCTTGAGGAAGCCGTCCGAGAAGGGCGTTTGGTAAAAGACACTGGATCGACGAACGGTACTAAAATATACGGTAGTGCTCTCCCTAAGAAAAAAGAGCAAGATATTGGGAATATCTCTCTCGGAAAGCAAAGGCGACGTTATCAGCCGGTAGCAGCTGTGACTCCTGCTACCAGCCCTGCGCCTATTCTTACGTATCAACCTCAGGTTGCGCAGAGCCAACCTGATCAGTAAAGGACACAACAGCCTCTTCAGCAGGCTCGTCCTCCATACAATAACAACCATACAACACGACCATCAGGGTTTGATCCTATACCCATGTTGTACGCAGAATTATTTCCGTTACTACTGGCTAAGGGGCACATCCAGACTAAGTCTCCTCTTACAGTACCGGAAAATCTGCCTTTTTGGTTTAAGGTGGATCAGACATGCCCTTATCATCAAGGAGGATCAGGGCATAACATAGAGACTTGCCTCAATTTCAAGTCCGACGTGCAAAAGCTTGTTAGGAGCGGGCTCTTATCTTTCAAAGATACGAATCCCAATGTTCTCACGAACCCGCTGCCTCAACATGAGAAAGCTGCAGTCAATCTGATTGAGAAAGAGACTAACAATGTCTATCAAATTCACGATGTACTCTTGTTAAAGACCAATCTGGTCAAGATGCATTGTAGACAGAGTGGATATGGCCATGTGCCACCTCATAACTATCACCAGTGTGATATCTGCTCTAAAGACAACCAGGGATGTTCTGTAGTGCAAGCGGCTCTATAGGAACAAATGGATTTCGGATGGATCCAAGAGCACCGAGTTCATGGAGTTAACATGGTTTACATGAATTCTAATGTCATTCAAAACCACGACATCCGTGCAATGAATGTCAACTTGGTGGCGATGCACTCAAGGTAAAGCCAGTATCATAATCTGCCGCGACATGATTACAGTTCCTGTCTGACTTGCTCGGTAAACAAACAGGGATGCTCTTTCATACAAGAGGCCCTCCAGCGTCAGATGGATCTTGGATGGATCCAAGACTACCATGATAGGAATTCCTATCAGATCAATATGGTTCAAATCTTCGATATTCGCGTGATGAATACCAACCTGGTAGAGTTACATGCTGAGCAGGTCCGACTCGGATTCTTAATATCACACGACTATCAAAGCTGTAAAGCAGGTTGCGAAAACGATCAGGGTTGTACCCTTGTCCAGGAGGCACTTCAGCACTTTTTAAATCATTGGTGGATGCCAATCTATATGGATGAAGATACTCAGCAGATTAGTATCAATAACAGGAATCCCACTCGGCGTCAAAGTCAGGATGTCCGATCTGTGGAAACTAACCTAGTGAGGTTACATTGTATTCAAAGTGGGTGTGGCCAGGTGCCACCACACAATTACGATCGTTGTAGCGTCTGTTCGGAAAGTAATCAAGGGTGTTACCTTGTGAGAGCAGCACTTCAGGGTCAGGTGGATCGTGGAGAGATTTGCCCATATCCGGGTTCTGGACCCATCAACTAGACGCCGAACTACCTTGCCAATCAAGTCGAGGATGTTGTCACAATCTCTGGTCATCACCATACCAGGGATGTTTTTGCCATCATCCTTCTACTTGACGAATCTAAAGTTCCCAACCGGGAACGGAGCGAGATTACTTATGATGGTCGAAAAAATCAGAAAGTTCCCATAGTCATCTATCTACCGGGACCACTACCGTATGAATCAACTAAGGTTATCCCTTACAAATACGGTGCAACGACAGTTGAAAATGGAAAGAAAATTCCATTACCCTCCGTTGTGAACATTGCAGACATCAGTCGTGTAGCACGGAGCGGTCGAATCTTCAACCGAGGGGTTGGGGAACCTAACAAGGAAAAGGAACTTTAGACAGAAGCTCCCGATCCACCAATCGGTCAATCCAGTAATCCCGACCTTTCAAAAAACAATGATGAGATATTGAAGCTCATCCAAAGGAGTGAACACAACATTGTCGATCAATTGTTACAGACTCCTTCAAAGATCTCGGTATTATCACTGTTACTCAGTTCAGAAGCACACAGAGAGGCACTACAGAAAGTCTTGGAGCAAGCCTTTGTGAAACAGGATGTAACAATCAGACAGTTCGATAACATTGTCTCTAACATCACTTCCTGCAACAATTTAGGATTTAGTGATGAGGAATTACCCGAAGAGGGTCGCCGTCATAACATGGCACTCAATATCACAGTTAACTGCCAGGACGATGCTTTAGCCAGCGTACTGGTAGACACAGGGTCAGCCCTGAATGTTATGCCAAAGTCTACTTTAATATAATTATCATTCAAAGGCCCTCCGATGAGAGTCAGCGAGGTCGTCGTCAAAGCATTCGACGGATCCAGAAAAACGGTTATCGGCGAAGTTGGTCTTCCCATAACTATTGGTCCCCACACTTTCCAAGTCACTTTCCAGGTCATGGACATCCGGGCAACATACAGTTGTTTATTAGGAAGACCTTGGATACATCAGGCTGGAGCGGTCACTTCGACCCTCCACCAAAAGCTAAAATTTGTTCAGAACGATCAGCTTGTCACGGTTTGTGGGGAATAAGCCTTGCTTGTGAGTAACTTATCATCATCTGCTTGTGTAGAACCTGAAGAGGTTATTGGAACTCAGTTCCAAGCACTATCGGTGAGCAAGGACAATCAATCCGAAGGAGGAACTTTAATTTCCTTATACAATGATGCTATCAAAGTGGTCGAGAGTACCGATACGATAGGATGGGGACAGCTTGTCATTCCTATTGACAATAAAACAAAGAAGGGTCTTGGTTTTTCTGCAACCTGTACCCAGACAGATGCCGGCGATGAAAATATTCATCCCATTCAAAAATTCTTCCACAGTGGAGGTTTTCTTCACCCAGTGTCTCAGACAGTTCATGCTATCAATGAGGAAAATCCCTCTGACACAGATGAAGAATGGAAGTCCTATCTTAACAAGGACGGTTATATGTCTCAGGAAGAGGTGCCTACGCCTTTTTGCTTTCCTACAGAAAGTCTGAGATTTATACCAAGATCAGATGTCGAAATGATCTACGGAGATTGTGATCCGGAAGGATGTCGTGCTCCACCAAATTCATTAGAGGAAGACACTCTGATGAAAGACAACTTTGACCACAATTACTATGGCCCAATGGATGGTCTGCCGATGTGGCAACCTTATCCAGGAGACTTGGGGCAAGAAAGTCAGCCGAATAATGAAAATCAGCTGAGCATCATTGAACAGAATACCTGCGTCCCCACCATGTCATGGGATCAACACCCAGGTTATCTTGAAAATACCCAGCACGACGATGAATTTGCAACGTTTGCAGGACTAGAATTCATCAACTATGCTTTCCCTGAGGTCAACGTCATCGAGAGAGATGACTCCTCCAGTTCCAAAGAAGTGTGGGACACCTTGGGACAACCGAGTGGAAAATTCGACTTTATGGTCAAGTACACCGCTCCCGAAAGCTCTCGTATCAGGCTCGAAGATATCCAGCCAACTGGATGGGGAGATACAGCTGAGAGCACAAATGCTATACAAAATACAACAGAGGAATCCTCCTACGACAACTCTGCCTGGGAGACAGATTCCAATGATCCTGCTCCACCAGAAATCAGCGTTATTTCTGAAGACAAATCGAGGAAGGTACCAGACTTTGTGATTCACCGAGGAGTTCGCCGCCAATGGGTTGCTGTCGATGTTCCGAAGATTGTTCATCAGTCAAAGTAATTACCATCTTTAACCTTTCACCCTGCCCAGGTGAAATGGATGTTTTGATAGGGCTCGCTTTCTGTAAACTTTCCCTCTTCGCTTTGCCCAAAGCGACAGAGTTTTGTTTTATAGAGCTGTAGTTTGAGGGATCGACTTGTTCATTAATAAAATAACGTCGTTCTGTAATTTTCACATTAATTGTTGTTTTCTCTTTTTGCTTTTTCAGAAAATGGTAATCCTAAAAAAAACAATTCAATAATAAAAACAAGCAGTAAAATAAAAACACTGCACACACTTGCATTTTCTCTATCTCTTCTAAACACGAATCATCACGTCATGCAGATTGCTTGTTTTAAACACCGTTGAAACATACGATCCAATGCCTTCTCCCGACTTTGGGTTCCCGATATTTGGGGCTGAAGAAGAAAATGACAACAAAATTCCAGAAGAGATCTCCCGACTACTCAGACAAGAGGAAAGGTCCATTGAACCTCACAAAGAACCGTTGGACACGGTAAACTTGGGTTCGGAAAAAGATAGAAAAGAAATCAGGATTGGGGCACTGCTCAGTCCAACTGCCAGAGAGGGTTTGATAAAGCTTCTCAAAGAATTCCCCGATGTATTCGCTTGGTCCTATCAGGATATGCCAGGGTTGGATACCAGCATCGTGGAACATCACTTACCGTTAAGATCAGAATGTCCGCCAGTAAAGCAAAGGTTGAGACGGACTCACTCGGACATGGCCATCAAAATCAAAGAGGAGGTACGGAAACAGATTGACGCGGGTTTCCTCGCTACATCTGAATATCCTCAATGGTTATCCAACATCGTACCCGTTCCCAAAAAGGACGGAAAGGTCAGAATGTGTGTTGATTATAGAGATATGAACAAGGCAAGTCCAAATGACGACTTTCCTTTACCACACATTGACATGCTGGTTGACAGTACAGCAAAGTTCGAAGTTTTCTCCTTCATGGATGGATTCTCGGGCTATAACCAGATTAAAATGGCGCCGAAAGACATGGAGAAAACTTCGTTCATTACCCCATGGGGTACCTTTTGTTACAAGGTGATGCCGTTCGGTTTGAAGAACGCCGGGGCAACCTATCAAAGGGCCATGACTACTCTGTTTCATGACATGATACACAAACAAATCGAGGTATATGTCGATGATATGATTGCTAAATCTAGAACAGAAGAGGAGCATGTGACCTACCTGTCAAAACTATTCGAGCGGTTGAGAAAGTACAAACTCCGCTTGAATCCCAACAAATGCACCTTCGGTGTCCGTTCAGGGAAACTCTTAGGGTTCATCGTCAGCCAGAAAGGAATTGAAGTTGATCCTGACAAGGTCAAGGCCATTCAAGAAATGCCTTCTCCGAAAACTGAAAAACAAGTCAGAGGATTCCTGGGACGTTTGAACTACATCTCCAGATTCATATTCCTTATGATCGCGACATGTGCGCCGATTTTCAAATTATTGAAAAAGAACCAGGATTGCGTTTGGTCAGAAGATTGCCAACCCGCCTTCGACAGTATTAAGGAATATCTGTTGAATCCGCCGATTCTATCACCTCCAGTGGAAGAAAGACCACTGATCATTTACCTCACAGTTCTGGAGGACTCAATGGGATGTGTACTTGGCCAACAAGACGAAACCAAAAGGAAAGAGTCTGCCATTTACTATCTAAGTAAGAAATTCATTGACTGCGAGACTCGGTACACGATGCTCGAGAAAACTTGCTGTGTTTTGGCTTGGGTAGCCAAACGTCTTCGCCAGTACATGATTCGTCATACTACTTGGTTGGTCTCCGAAATGGATCTAATCAAATACGTTTTCAAAAAGCCTGCTCTCACGGGAAGAATTGCCCGTTGGAAGATGCTATTATCAGAATATGACATAGAGTACCACGCTCAGAAAGCCGTTAAAGGAAGTATTTTAGCCGATCATTTGGCTCATCAACCGATTGACAATCAAGAATCAATCAGGTTTGACTTCCCAGACGAAGATGTCATGTATCTAAAAATGAAAGATTGCGACGAACCGCTACCCAGTGAAGGGCCAGAACCAGGTTCCCAGTGGGGACTTATCTTTGACGGAGCAGTTAATCATTATGGAAACAGAATTGGGGCAATCATTGTTACCCCTCAGGGTACCCACATTCCTTTCACCGCTCGACTTACGTTCAAATGTACAAACAACGAGGCTGAGTACGAAGCTTGTATTATGGGTCTCGAAGAAGCGATTGATTTAAGGATCAAAAACTTGGACGTATGTGGCGACTCAGCCCTGGTTATCAATCAGATAAAAGGAGATTGGAACACATACCAATCAGGACTGATTCCTTACAGGGACTATGCAAGAAGGTTGTTACCCTTCTTCAACAGAATCGAGTTTCATCATATCCCTCGTGAAGAGAATCACATGGCTGATGCATTAGCCACTATCTCTTCCATGATTAGTGTAGGTCAATGGAATGACATACCTAAGATCGACATAATGCGCCTTGAACGGCCCGCTTACATCTTCACGATCGAAGCAGTCATAGATGACAAGCCTTGGTATCACGATATCAAATGCTTCCTTCAGAAACAAGGATACCCACCTGGGGCATCTAGAAAAGACAGAAAGACCCTCAGAAGACTAGCAGGCAGCTTCTTCCTGAGCGGCGATACACTTTATAAGAGAAATTTCGACATGGTCATGCTCCGATGCGTAGACAGACCAGAAGCAGACATGCTTATGAAAGAATTTCATGAAGGATCCTTTGGCACTCATGCCAACGGACACACAATGGCGAGAAAAATTCTGAGAGCAGGGTACTACTGGTTGACCATGGAATCCGACTGCTACAAGTACATGAGGAGGTGTCACAAATGTCAGATATACTCCGACAAAATTCATGTACCGCCATCACATCTCAAAGTTCTTTCTTCCCCGTGGCCTTTTTCCATATGGGGAATCAACATGATTGGCATGATTGAGCCCAAGGCTTCGAACGGACATCGGTTCATCCTTGTAGCCATTGACTATTTCACCAAGTGGGTTGAAGCAGCGTCGTACGCTAATGTAACCCGACAAGTGGTGGTCCGATTTATCAAAAACAATATCATCTGCCGTTATGGTGTTCCAAGCGAGATCATTACTGATAATGGATCTAACTTGAACAATAAGATGATGAAAGAGTTGTGTGCAGAGTTCAAGATCGAACACTATAACTCATCTCCCTACTGACCCAAGATGAACGGAGCGGTAGAAGCGGCTAACAAGAACATCAAGAAGATCATTCAAAATATGGTTGTAACCTACAAAGATTGGCACGAGATGCTACCCTTTGCTCTTCATAGTTATCGCACATCTGTCTGCACTTCGACAGGGGCAACCCATTTCTCTCTAGTATATGGCATGGAGGCAGTGCTCCCCATAGAAGTAGAAATCCCATCAATCCGGGTATTGATGGAAGCTAAGCTTTCAGAAGTTGAATGGTGTCAAAGTCGATATGACGAACTGAGCCTGATCGAAGAGAAGCGAATCACGGCACTATGCCACGATCAGTTGTATCAACAGAGAATGAAGAGGGCGTTCGACAAAAAGGTCCGACCCCGTGTCTTCAGAAAAGGAGACCTTGTGCTCAAGAAGATACAATCATTTCTCACTGACTCTCGGGGCAAGTGGACTCCGAATTATGATGGCCCCTTTGTGGTCACGAAAGCTTTCTCAGGCGGTGCCTTGAGACTTGCAACCATGGACGGAGAGGAATTTGCCTACCCCACGAATGTTGATGTAGTCAAGAAATACTTCGCCTAAAAAAAATGTCTCGGTGGATTGAAAACCCGAAAGGGCGGTCCAGACAAAAATTAGAGACATGAAAAAAATCATCCCGATGGATTGGAAATCTCATAGTACAATCCAGGCAAAAATTAGGGATAATCGAAAGTAACTATGTTCAACAGAGGCAAGTCCCTCAGCAGCACCAGCAGTTACATCATCCGTCAGGAAAACTCCAGTCAAGGTCATCTTCGACAGAAGCTCAGGATGTCCCGAATTCAAAGTTGGTAGAAGGACAGTGGTCGTTATGTTTCAACGTAGCCCTTTTCCCTGTAAATTACCATTTTCAAACTTTGTATATACTCTCTGGAATCACGCGTTTGGCTGATCTCCATCTTATCAATAAAATTTGAGCCTTTGTGCTTTTGTTTGTAATTCTTGCTTGTTTTAGCTTTATAGAACGGCATTTTAACATGGTCAACGATTCTTGAAATAAAACAAAAATGAATTTACTTGTTAAAACTTTTTCTGCTTTTAATAAAGTTGGCAATTTCTTTTGACTGTTAAACATCGAAAGAACATCAATCGCTTCTCCAGAAGTAAGCAAACTTCAAAGTGCAGAATCAAAGTACTCCTTCTAGACCAGTACTCCTGAATGAAGGATCAACAATGTCAGAGACCATGTTTCGTATGACATCCTCGGCCGAGTTCTCATCTCCTAAGCCCGAGCAGCGTCACCCCCAACAGGGACCATTTCTCCTAAGCAAGGCAGAATTGCTATCTTGAACCAGCGATATTTCTACATGCCCGACTGGGGCCGAGTATCCAGTCGTGTTCATCTTTTAGTTTGTATGTCGCGTCAGTTTTATCAGCATAAACATACATACATCATGCATTTTATTTGCATTCGCATTCATATTGCATCGCTATCACTCTATTCGGTCGTGTCCCCTAGTGATAAGTCCTCTCAATCGAGTTGTCAGACCTTTCCTCGTTAGGAAGTGAATCATCTAAGCAATCTCTCTCCCGTTTATCTCTGGATTAGAGACGGTCCTTGACCACTTTGATAACTTGAACCTATGAGAAACAAGAAAGCTTTCAACAAATATCACTCTTCACCATTGAAGATGATATCCTTGCTTTTCCGGATTAAGGAAAATCCCCAGAGAAAGCCTCTTAATCAGAGATTCGACGGTACGGCAGTTTTTCTCCGAAAAAAAAACCACTAATGAAAAGGTCATCGGCACCACAAAATTGGATCCCATCATATGGCATTTCTCCGAAAAGATCCCGAGAAAAGTATGATGTAAGCCCCCAAACGAAAACAGTCTCTCAAGAGACTCGCTTTCCCCAGTAGAATCGACAAATGGCGTCTCCAAAACAGAGAAGTTTGTGTACCTCTACAATTCAGACGAATGGGTTCCCCAGCAAGTCTGACATCAAAACTTTTTCCACTCAAATGGCATCTCCCCAGGAAAATTCGGCGAGAAGTTTGAGGAAAACCGCTACGCATAGCGTCCATTGTCAATAAAGTTTATGGACAAAAGAAACTAAGACCAGTTCCTTGGTAGGAAACCAAGATCGAGGGGAAGTTTATTTCCGAAACTTAGACCAGTTCCTTGGTAGGAAACCAAGATCAAGGGGAAGTTTATTTCCGAAAGTTAGACCAGTTCCTTGGTAGGAAACCAGGATCGAGGGGAAGTTAACGAGAGAAACTAAGACCAGTTCCTTGGTAGGAAACCAGGATCGAGGGGAAGTTTATTTCAGCAACTAAGACCAGGTCCTTGGTAGGAAACCAAGATCGAGGGGAAGTTTATTTCAGCAACTAAGACCAGGTCCTTGGTAGGAAACCAGGATCGAGGGGAAGTTTACTTTAGAAACTGAGACCAGTTCCTTGGTAGGAAACCAGGATCGAGGGGAAGTTTACAAAAGAAACTAAGACCAGTTCCTTGGTAGGAAACCAGGATCGAGGGGAAGTTTATTTCAAAATAAAACTGAGACCAGCTCTTTGGCTGAAGACCAGGATCGAGGGGAAGTTTACCTTTTCTAAGCATCATCGCTTAGCTAAAGAAGATGAATGCGTAAGCTACCATTCATAACCACCATCAAAATTTTGGGTATTCCGATATTTAATCCTCTTGCACCCCGAATGCCCGAATACCTTCGTCATTCACACCTTCGGGTCCAAGAAGATTAAATAGGGGCATCTGTCATACCCCAAATTTTGACCACTAAGATTTCCCATCATTGTGAAATCATCAGCACAATATGGATGTACCTTTGTACCTCATTAGTTTCCCCAAAGGTGGGTGAGCATTCACTACAAATAGGATTTAGGGTTTCAAGCCCTTGCAGAGCTCTTAGACAAAGGATCAATCAAGGAATGACATGATCTTCAACTTGTCTAGCCTCTCAAATGTCCACAATGGATCAAGAGGACTCCCACTTCAAGGATTAAGCACAAGGTTGCTCCCTTCTAGGTGGATCAAGCCTCAGGATCGCTAGTGTCACCAAATTAGGGTTTGGTCGACTAGGGCCTCCAGATGGAAATTTTCCTCTGGGCATGAGCCAATGCTTCAAAGCATAACCTAAAATGCTCCATGGAACATCATAAACCCCATCATCAAGTCAATTTAGCCTCAGGGGATGCATACATCAAAAATCAGGAATTAGGGTTTCTTGACCTAATTCACCCCTAAGTTGACTTTTGGGACAAATCATGAGCCAAGACCTCAAGACATGATTTGAGGGTCTCCAACATACCACGTTGATCCATTTGCAACAATGGATTGACCCAAGAAGCTTGAGCAACAAGTTTCAATTTCATCTGAACCACAGTTAGGGTTTCGCGAGAAAAGTCAACTGTAGCTTTGACTTTTGACCAGGACATGCTCCCAAGCCATGGGACGCGATTAAATACACCCTATAACACCCATGGAACATGTCCATCAATTTTGATTTAGGTCAAGGACATGATTTCCTAAAGGATCGCACAATTTGGAATTCATCTGATAAAAAGTCAACTGTGCACAAAAGTCAAACTTTGACTTTTTGAGATTTTTCATAAAAATGGTTTTTTAACCCTAAAATGATGTTAATGTGTGATTGGAATCATCATTCATCAAGAAAAATTAAAGAAAGTGGGATAACTTGTAAAAGGGGTAACCATAAAAACTTAGAAATTTTTCTAAGTTATGGAATAAAGTGGCAAGAGTACCAACTTTGGAGGATCATAACTCCTAAACCACAAAGCCATTTTTCCCCATCCAAAGCTTGATTTGTAGCCCTCATGGCCCTCTACAAAAGTGTCAACTACACTTCATCCCAATTCATCATGGATTTTGAGTTATGCTTGGATCAAAATGGCTAAAAACCTAAAATTGACATTTTTCAGCACTTAGCCAAAATCTGCCTTGTAATTTCAGCACAATGTCCCAACTTCAAGGCTGTTTTTCTCCATGATCCAAGTTGAACCAGGTCTAGGGCCAAACATCAAAGTTGAAGTACGTCATTTAAGCTTTCCGGAAAGTCCTAGAACGTCCATGTAGCATACTCGAGCAGGGAGTGATGGATCTTACAAAAAGGCTTGCTGCAGCTGAATTTTTCAAGGCAGATTTGCACATTTTTTGTGCCACACGAATTTTCAAGCCTTGTCATCATTTTGGACACATCTAAGGATCAAATCCAAGTGGTATGATCTGATCCATGAACCTCCCAAGTCCAAGGAACCAAAAAAAGCATGCCAAAACCTAGAAATCCCTAAAAGAGGGACAAAACTCCAATTTTGGTTTGGAGCATTTAATGGATGCTTAGAGGTGGCATGAACTGAGCTTCCTCCAACTGAATTCAGTCAAGATTCCTCCAACAACTAGGGAACCAGCAGCCTGTGCTCTAACCTCTAGTCAATGGCTAGAGGAGACTTGGATTTTCATTGGCCAACATTGGCCAAACCTCTGCTGCAGCCACCATTCACTATTGATCCTAAAACAAACTTGCTCTACTATAAATAGAGCTCATTTGTGCTCAGTTTGAGTACACCAAAGCCATCAAACAGATGCTTTCCTCAAATTCTCTCTTTCACTCCAAAATGCCTTCTTTAGTAAGGAAATTCTGAGTTTTTGAGTTAGAGAGTATTTCCATCACAGCTCATGATCCTAACACCTCATAAACATCATATGTAGGTGATCCAAACTCTCACAAGTGACCTATAACACCAACATCACAAAGTCACCTCTCAAAACCTCAAAATGGCACTTTTTTGCATTTTTCAAGCCATGTCTTGATTCAGTCACTTTCCAAACCAAATAAAACCTCAAACACACTCTAAATATCATCCTTGAACTATCCCAAATGGTGCCACACATCTGGAACACCATTTGAGAGAGTTGGCATTTTGGCCACTTTTGACCATTTTGCGAGAAAGTGCTCAAACTTGCTCCAGAGGTTTCCAGCCGATTCCAACCATCCTAAAAGCTTCTAAGAGGTCATTTGAGGTTGTCCAAAGCATCAAATCATTTCTGGAACAAAGCACTTGGTAGGTTGCCCAAAATCTCCAAAAAAGAGGTAAAATTCACAACTTGAATTCTTTGAATCATGCTTTCCTTTGTTGTCCACATACATGCATCATATTGAACCATTCTTGAGGCAAAAATGTAGTCCTTAATATGTATGTTGTGATCCTCCCACTGTTTGCATTTTAACATGTTTATATGTGGAATTTTGGTTGTTTTAAAATCATGTCCAGTTCTGGTTTGTTTTGATTCGTGTGTTTTGTACATTAAGTTTTAGTGTGCATGAGTAACACCATTGGATTCCTTGCGAAAAATCGGTCAAGATAGGTTTTTACAGATTTCAATTCCGATGAAAATTGAGAGAGTTACGCGCGTTGGAAATTTGACGCGAAACGATGTCGAATTAACGATAGCGGTTCTGGTTTTTTTGCTTTGTGTGTTCTGTACAGTGAGTTTCCGGGTGCGTGAATAATACCATTGGATTCCTCGTGAAAAATCAGTCAAGATAGGTTTTTACGGATTTCAATTCGGATAAAAATCGAGAGAGTTACGCGTGTTGGAAATTCGACGCGGAACAATGTTTTCAAAACAGTGCAGTTTTGGTTTTTTAATTTCTGCGTTTTGTGTGTTAATTTTCCGTGCGCGTGAGTAATACCATTGGATTCCTTGCGAAAAATCGGTCAAGATAGGTTTTTTCGGATTTCAATTCGGATAAAAATCGAGAGAGTTACGCGTGTTGGAAATTCGACGCGGAACGATGTTTTTAATCAATAGCAGTTTTGGTTTTTTAATTTCTGCATTTTGTGTGTTGATTTTCCATGTGCGTGAGTGATACCATTGGATTCCTTGCGAAAAATTGGTCAAGATAGACTCTTTCGGATCTTAATTCGGTTAAAAATCGAGAGAGTTACGCGCATCGGAAGTTTGGCCCGAAACAATGTTTTCAACTAACGCGCAGTTCTGGTTTTTTAATTGCTTCATTTTGTACGTTGAGTTTCAGCGTGCATGTGCAATACTATTGGATTCCTCGCGAAAAATCGGTCAGGATAGGCTCTTCCGGATCTTAATTCCGTTAAAAATCGAGACAGTTACGCGTGTCGGAAGTTTGGCACGAAACGATGTTTTCAATTACGCACAGTTCTGGTTTTTCGATTTGCGTGTTTTGTACGTCGAGTTTCAGTGTGTATGCGTGGTACCATTGGATTCCTTGCGAAAAATCGGTCAAGATAGGTACTTCCGGATTTTGATTCCGATAAAAATTGAGAGAGTTATGAGTGTTTGAAATTTGATAAAAAACGTGTTGAAAATTAAAGTTTCGGTACTCGTTTTTACCCCATAAGAGATGTCGGAGATATTATTGTGACATTTTTTCTCTTTTTCTTATTTTTATTTTCAAAATTCAACTAATTTTTTTACATAGCAAAAAATCACAATTTTCCAATTCATACCCCATAATATTTTAATCCACAAAAAATCACAAAAAAAAATATTATTTTTAATATATTTAAAAATAGTGTTTTAAATTGTTTTAAATGCTTTTAAAATGATTTCTTTTTTCTTGATTTTTAAAACCAAAATGATTTTAAATATTTATGTGGATAAAATGTTTTTTTCATAAACCTTAATCATTATTTAATGATTTTTATTTGATATTTTTATCATTTTTTAACTTAATTTTTCTTGAAAAAACGCCTTAAAAAAATGAAATTGGAGTTTTCTTTGATTTTCACCCTAACAAATCTTTTTCAAACTCTTTGGGTCTCTATTAGAGTGTAAGACCCAATCCCCTTTTAACCAAAACAATTTTGGGTCTCACTTATTGTATAAGTCCCTCTGCGTTAAAAGAAAACTTCGGCGCGATCGTCATTTTCAAACGAAAATCAACTGGGCTTCTCTTTGAGCTGTAAGTCCCATTTCTTTTCATTTTTAAATACTTGGGCCTCTATTAGAGTGTAAGACCCAACCCTTTTTTAACGAAACAATTTTGGGCATCAGCTATTGTATAAGTCCCGATACGTTAAAAATCTCGGCGCGATCGCCATTTTTAAACTGAAAATATTTTGGGCCTCTCCCTGAGTTGTAAGCCCCATCTTTTATACAAAAATACACTTTGGGCCTCTAATAGAGTGTAAGACCCAACCCCTCTTTTTTATATTTTCTCATTTTTCATATTGTTTTTTAATGATTTGGAAAATTAATAACTCCCTCAATTTTGATTATTTTGTATTGGTTCTTTTTCTGAAAAATCACAAAAATAGTAAAATATTTTATTCTACAAAAAAATTAAATTTATATTATTTATTTAATATAGTTGGTATTTTTGTGAATAAATTCATTTTTAATTGTTTTTAAACATTTTAAAAGTGAATATTCATCTTGAAAATCAAAACTAAATAAGTTTTAAATCATCTTGTGATTAAAACCTCATTTTTCAAACCTTAACCAAAAATCACAAGTGGTTTATTTAAACTTATTTGATTTTTTGTCATTTTTTATTAATTTTCTTTGAAAAATTACTTTTAAAAAGTGAAAATTGGGGTTTCTTTGATTTTTAATCATACTCAAATGTTTCAAAACTCTTTGGGCCTCTAATAGAGTGTAAGACCCAATCCCTTTGTAAATACCAAAATTTTGGGCCTCAGTCACTTGTATAAGTCCCACGGTGTTTCCAAAACCTCGGCGCGATCGTCGCCCTTTTCAAAATTAACCATTGGGCCTACCCTCGAGTAGTAAGACCCATTTCTTTTCTTAAAACTCACTTGGGCCTCTAATAGAGTGTAAGACCCATCCCTTTGTACAGAAAACCTTTCTTGGGCCTCAGTCACTTGTATAAGTCCCTCCGTACAAATTCAACAGCGCGATAACTGGTAAAACTTTTTGGGCCTCTCCTTGAGCTGTAAGCCCCAAATCTTTTTATTTCAAAGCAATTTCTCCTTTGATTTTGAATATACTGTTGTTTTCAATCTTTCTTTATTGAACAACTAACCAAACAGCATGGAAGCTCTACAACCGAGTAAGTGTTTACCCGCTTTCATTTACCGCTTTCATATGTATATAACTGTATTGTAGGGCTGTTTCACTGTAAGTCTCCTTTCACAAACTCATATATATATATATATAACTGTATTGTGGGGCTGTTTCGCTGTAAGTCTTCTTTCATAAACTCATATCAACTGTGTCATAATAGTATAGATATTTAGAGTTTCCCCGGTAACTACGTCTAGAACTAGGTGACGCCGTTTCGTTTATTCGTAGAAATAGACAACTAGATCCCCAATAGGATCACCAGATACAGTCTTCTCTTCGGCTGTCCTCATTAGGAATTGTCAAGAAGCTCTACTCCCCAAGATGAATGTATTCTCCGTGAATGGCATCTTTTAGTTTCTTCCAAATTCTCGAACTTTCCTGACTTGATCTATTCCTTGTGAATAGCTTGCCTTGAATTTCTCGGGGTTTGGGGACCCACGGGCTTCTTAAAAGCATCGGCCTCCTCTTGGGCATTGTTCAAGGACCCACAGGCTTCCTAAAAGCAACCCCGCCTCCTCTTGGGCTTCGTACAAGGACCCTACGACTTCTTAGAAGTATTCACAACCTCCTCCTAGGCTTCGTATAATGATCTCTTCCTCCGGGAATGATAGCCACCTCTTGGGCTTAGTACAAGGACCCGTCGGCTTCTTAAAAGTTTCTAGCCTCCTCTTGGGCTTCGTACAAATTGTCCCGACGACCTCCTAGAGGTATAGGAACAGAACCTAGTCATCCTCATAGAACAGTCCTTTCATAGAGTCTACTACTATTTCTCAAAGCATAGTACAAAAGATAAAACTCTAGACACTGACAGTCTAACTTCCTTGAGTCTCAAAGACATTCTCAAGTGACCCCTTCGTTAAATAGGAAGGAAACCCGCAGACTCGGACAGTCTCAATACCCTTCGGATTTCCCGCTTCCTTAAAGAACAGGAAATATCCCTGATCCTCAAATCAAATCCCTGAGTACAGTGTTGCTCATATAAGAACTGATTTTCTCTTTTAAAATCAGTATATTGGATTTGTCACTCAACTGAAACAGTTACGATAGCCTTCTCTTGGGCTTTGTACAATGATTCTCCCCAGCGGAGTCAAACAGCGTTTAGCCTCTCTCTCGGGCTTTGTACGAGACACATAAGAGACTCCCTCGTTGAGTCAATTACCCCTTTCGCCTCCATCTCGGGCTTTATATGAGATACAAAAAGGTTCTTATTGATCCAAATAAACAACAGCCTCTATCTCGGGCTTCGTACGAGATACAGAGACTCTCTTGTTGATTCAAATTTTTAGCCTCCATCTCGGGCTTTGTACGAGATACAAAGACTCTCTTGTTGAGTCAAACTTTTAGCCTCCATCTCGGGCTTCGTACGAGATACAAAAACACTCTCTTGTTGAGTATAAAAGATTCTCCTGTTGAGTCAACCCTTTTAGCCTCTCTCTCGGGCTTCGTACGAGACACATAAAAACTCCCTCTTGTTGGGCCAATAGCCCCCTCTTAGACTTTGTATAAGAAAACCACTGGTTGATCCAATCAACCTTTTAGCATCAAAGTTGTGCCTCGTTCACAGTACACAAACATCAACAACTCCTTCCCCTTCATCTAATCGCTGTAAGTGGCAAGCCTCTGGATCATCTACATCCATGCCACTGTCCCTCTTTTAGCATGAGAAATTCCTAAGGAAAGATAGCATTGCTCTACACTGAGTTAAAGTCTTCTCCTTCAGGTTAAAATCCCCTTTAAAGGAAATTATGGCATTGCTAGGATCCGCGTATCCCGGTTAAAGTAATTCTCCTTTATAACCAGTCACCCAACAGTTGTGACAGACAAACCCTTCTTTAGAGATGACAAATTCTCTCTAAAGTTGAGACTTTCAGCTTCACATCTTGGGCTTTGAACAAGATACAAACCACCTTTTGCTTCACGTCTTGGGCTTTGAACAAGACACCAAAACACCCATTTCCTCCCATAGAATAGGAGGAACTACGAACGCTCTGATTTCCCTGTTTCGGTAAACGGGAATACGTAGGCATAAGATCGAAAGAAAAGATCTTAGCGAGCACACTAAACAAAAACCCAAAATCCCATACTCTCACATACCTATCAAAAAGCATCAGCCCTAACATCCTAATCCTTGTTCCCCGCCAGAAACCTTCTGCCCAGATAAAAAGAAAGAAACCGTATTGGCGAAAATACAAATAACCAATACAAAGGCCCCCCCACATTGATCGCATCTGTAACCTAACAGACCGCTGTTTAAACTCAGTCTGCAAAGCAGGGTTAATTGGAGACATTTATTTCCCTTCCTTATTCAGCTCACAATAGGATAAAAAATGAATCGACCTGTAGTCAAAGCTCAAACCGCAGAGAGCGACCAACGCTTAAGAACCGCGTCCAAAATCGCTCGCTACACCTCATACCTAGGTGAGTCTTAGGTAGAAGTCATGGGAAGGGTAGTGATTAAGTGAGCAGATTGTAACCGGGTGCGGTTGCTGTATGATCTGTGAATTGATACTATCGTATATTGATTTCGTCCCTGGCTTGGTAGCCCCCAGAGTAGGATTATTGATCCGAACTGGGTAAACATATCACTGTGTTCTTTACTTTCTGTACTGTTATTATTATTATTATCTTGTTCATTGTGTTGGATATCCGTGTCTCAACATCTGTGTAGGACATCTGATATCTGTGCCAGAATTTCAATTGGCATCAAGAGCTTGCACCCTAGTTTGTTTCTGGGTGAGATTCAGGGAAGGTACTTTCTGGTACAATGGACAAGGATGGAGGATTTTTGAACAAACCACCTCTGCTTGATGGTTCCAACTATGACTATTGGAAACCAAGGATGATAGCATTCATCAAATCCATGGATGATCAAGCATGGAAAGCTATTATCAAAGGATGGGAACCCCCAAAGGTTAGAGATGGAGAAGGTAATCCTACTGATGTGGTGAAGGAAAAGGAAGACTGGGATGATGCAGACTACAAAGGATCTTTGGGAAATTCCAAAGCCATGAATGCCTTGTTTAATGGTGTTAACAAAAATATTTTCAGGTTGATTGAACATTGCACCATTGCAAAAGAGGCTTGGCAGGTCGTGAAGGTTGCTCATGAAGGAACTTCAAAGGTGAAGATGTCAAAACTTCAGCTTCTCACTACCAAGTTTGAAAATTTGAAAATGAAGGAAGATGAGAGCATTCATGATTTTCACATGAACATTATTGAGATAGCTAATGCCTCAAGTGCCCTAGGTGAAAAGATGTCTGATAGCAAAATGGTCAGAAAAATCCTCCGATCTCTACCTAAGAGATTTGACATGAAAGTGACTACTATAGAGGAAGCTCAGGACATAGATAAGATGAAAGTGGATGAACTTGTGGGATCACTTCAAACATTTGAATTGGGGATCAGTGAAAAGTATGAAAAGAAAAAGAGTATAGCTTTTGTGTCAAATGCTGGTGATTCAGACGATGAAGGTAACCTGGTCAGAGATGAAGGGGTATCTAAAGATCTGGTATTGCTTGGAAAACAATTTAACAAAGTGTTGAAAAGGATGGACTGGAAGTCAATAGCTAATGTCCAGAACAAGTCACTTGACATCAGTAAAAACCAGGATGGAGGCAGAAGGTCCATAACTGAAGAAGACTCCAATCAAGGGAAGAGAGTTCAGTGTTTTGAATATGAGGGATTTGGGCACATAAAAACTGAGTGTCCCACTTATCTCAAAAGGCAAAAGAAGGGCTTATCTGTGTCTTGGTCAGAAGGAGAGTCTGAGAGTGATCTTGAAGAAGAATCAACAAAATTGGTGACAGCCTTGATTGGAATCTGTAAATCTGATGGAGAAACAACTTATGAGTCTGATGAAGGAACAAGTTGTGATTCTGACAAAGAATCTTACATTGGAGAACTTACTAAACAGGAAGTTATCACTGGGTTCTCAGAGTTGTGTATCAAGAATGAAGAGAGATGCCAGATAATATTAGAACAGAAAGTTTTGATAGCTCAACTAGAAGCTGAGAAGGAAGAACATCTATCGATCATTGCTGATCTTAAAGAGGAGGTTGTATTACAAAAGTCAAAACTTGACAATATGACCAAATCTATAAGAATGTTGAGCAATGGTTCCACAGTGTTAGATGAGATTCTTCAGACTGGGAGAAATACTGGAAATGTACAAGGTCTTGGTTTTAACAATCAAGCAGAGAACTACAAGCAGTCTGTAGTAAAGTTTGTTCCTCAGAAAATAAAGCAAGAAGAGAAGATGTCAAATCATATGTTTCAACATCAGCTGAAACATTAGAAAATAGTATATAGTTCAAAGTATAAACCATGGAGATGTCATTACTGTGGAAAGTTTGGTCACTTAAAGTCCTTTTGCTACAATTTGCATGGTTATCCCAAAACTGGTCATCAACCAAATAAAGAACAGGTCTGGGCTAAAGTAAAGAAAAGATGGACTCCTAGAAATATGGTGGTTGGTCTCATAGCGCATACCTCTCTCAGAGTATCTGCAAAGGAAGATTGGTACTTTGATAGTGGTTGTTCAAGACACATGACTGGTGTGAAGAAATTTTTGTCAGACATCAAGCCTCACTCTACCAATTATGTCACTTTTGGGGATGGATCAAAAGGTGAAATAAAAGGTGTTGGAAAGCTGGACTACACAGGACAACCAAATCTGGATCATGTTCTATTTGTCAAAGGGCTGACTGCAAATTTGATTAGTATAAGCCAACTGTGTGATCTAGGGCTCAAAGTAAATTTCACAAAATCTGAATGCCTAGTAACCAATGAAGAAAATGAAGTTGTCATGAAGGGAACCATGTCTAAGGATAACTGCTATCTGTGGAACCCTCAAGAATTAGAAAGTTTGTCTACATGTTTGATGTCAAAGGAAGATGAAACCAAACTGTGGCATCAGAAATTGGGTCACTTACATCTGAAAGGGATGAAGAAAGTTCTGTCAAGTGAGGCTGTTAGAGGTATTCCCAAGTTGAAGATTGATGAGGATAGAATATGTGGTGAATGTCAAGTTGGGAAGCAAACAAGGATGTCACACAAAAAGCTTCAACATCTTACCACAACTTCTAGAGTTCTAGAGCTGCTTCACATGGACTTAATGGGACCTATGCAGGTTGAAAGTCTTGGAGGGAAGAAGTATGCCTATGTTGTCGTTGATGATTACTCCAGATTCACCTGGATAAGCTTTATCAGAGAAAAGTCTGAAGTATTTGCAGCTTTCAAAGAATTGTGTCAAAGGATTCAACGAGAAAAGGATTGTAGCGTTGTTCGAATCAGAAGTGACCATGGGAAGGAATTTGAAAATAGCAGGTTTGAAGAGTTTTGTTCATCTGAAGGAATCACTCATGAATTCTCATCACCAATCACTCCTCAGCAAAATGGTGTGGTGGAACGCAAGAATATGACTATTCAAGAGTATGCAAGGGTCATGATTCATGCCAAAAAGCTTCCATAGCATTTTTAGGCTGAAGCCATGAATACTGCTTGCTATATACACAATAGGGTGACTATCAGATCAGATACTTCTGTTACTCTTTATGAGCTATGGAAAGGAAGAAAGCCAAATGTGAAATATTTCCATGTATTTGGGAGTAAGTGTTATATCTTGGCGGATCGTGAGCAGAGGCGAAAGATGGATCCTAAGAGTGAGGAAGGGATATTTTTGGGATACTCTACAAACAGCAAAGCATATAGGGTATTTAATTCCAGAACTAAGGTGATGATGAAATCCATAAATGTGGTGGTTGATGACTCTGGCAGAGACGAAGATGTCCCAGATGAAGTTGGAACATCCTTTCCCATGAACAATGAAATCTCACAAGACACTGAGTCTGTAGAAGATAATGTTCAAGAGACTAGTACTAGACCTGAGAATGAAGAGGTAGAGGATGCTAACAGGGGACCCTCTATAAGGATTCAGAAGGATCATCCTAAGGAGTTGATTATTGGAAATTTGAATGAAGGTGTAAGAACCAGATCGAGGGAGGCTGTGTCAAATGCATGTTTTGTTTCAAAGCTTGAACCAAAAAATGTTAAAGAGGCTTTGACAGATGAGTTCTGGATAAGTGCTATGCAGGATGAGCTTTGTCAATTCAAGAGAAATGAAGTCTGGGAACTGGTACCACGACCAGTAGGAACAAATGTGATTGGAACAAAGTGGGTATATAAGAATAAGTCTGATGAACAAGGAGTTGTTACCAGAAACAAAGCCATACTAGTTGCTCAAGGATACACACAGATTGAAGGAGTAGATTTTGATGAAACATTTGCTCCTGTGGCTCGCTTGGAATCCATCAAATTGTTGCTAGGAGTGGCATGCTTTTTGAAATTCAAATTGTTTCAAATGGATGTTAAGAGTGCCTTTTTGAATGGCTATCTTAATGAAGAAGTCTATGTTGAGCAGCCTAAAGGGTTTGTGGATCCAAATTTTCCTGATCATGTCTTCAAGTTAAAGAAGGCTTTGTATGGTTTAAAATAAGCTCCAAGAGCTTGGTATGAAAGGCTGACTGAGTTCTTAGTCAAACATGGATACAGGAAGGATGGTATTGATAAAACACTCTTTGTTAAGGAGAAAGATGGGAAACTGTTGATTGCTCAGATTTATGTAGATGATATTGTGTTTGGGGGGATGTCGGATGAAATGGTCCAACATTTTGTCAAACAAATGCAATCTGAATTTGAAATGAGCTTGGTAGGTGAATTGACTTACTTCCTTGGATTGCAAGTCAAGCAGATGGAAGATTCCATTTTTATTTGTCAGAGCAAATATGCTAGGAATATTGTGAAGAAGTTTGGATTGGATAATGCCAAGCACAAGAGAACTCCTGCTCCTACTCACTTGAAGTTATCCAAAGATGAAAAGGGAGTGAATGTTGAACAGAGTTTATACAGAAGCATGATTGGCAGTCTGCTGTATCTTACAGCAAGTAGGCCAGACATAACCTTTGCAGTTGGTGTAAGTGCAAGATACCAAGTAGAACCCAAGGTCAGTCACATCAATCAAGTTAAAATAATTCTTAAGTATATGAGTGGTACATGTGATTATGGGTTGTTGTATTCCCATGACTCAGGCTCCATTTTAGTAGGATACTGTGATGCTGATTGGGCTGGAAGTGCTGATGATAGGAAGAGTACCTCTGGAGGTTGTTTCTTTTTGGGAAATAATCTTATTTCATGGTTTAGTAAGAAGCAAAATTCTGTATCTCTTTCTACTACTGAAGCTGAGTACATAGCAGCTGGAAGTAGTTGTGCTCAACTGGTGTGGATGAAGCAAATGTTATCTGAGTATAATGTCACACAAGATGTCATGACATTATTTTGTGACAACCCGAGTGCTATTAATATTTCTAAAAACCCTATTCAACATAGCAGGACTAAGCACATTGATATCAGGCATCATTTCATCAGAGAACTTGTGGAGGACAAAGTCATAACTCTAGAGCATGTTAGCACAGAAAATCAGCTTGCTGACATATTTACCAAGGCTCTGGATGCAGTTCAGTTTGAAAACCTGAGGAGAAGACTTGGGGTTTGTATTCATGAAGAATTATAGCATTTAATGTTCGTTGTGGCTACCAGATTAAAAAAAATAAAGGTAATTCTGGTAGTGCAGCTGGTGCAGGTGCTTATGAAGGGAAAGATGCTGAAGTTTGTGCATGACATTTGGTCATGTGATTGTGTGTGCATCTACTTTCTGATGCTGTTTATTCTGGTGTATGATTTGCCTTTGTCATATTTATGGCTAAAAAGGGGGAGTAGTAAATGTGCTTGTGGTGTGCTTGTGCTGATGCTATAGTTGAGGGGGAGTTTTTTTTTTTGTTGTTGTGTTTCTGCAGTTGAGGGGGAGTATTTTGGTTATGAATTTTCGCTGTTGTCTCTGATATTTCTGTTTTGCTTGTTTTATCTTTGCAAGATTGTGTGTTGTGTAGTTTTATCCAAAATAAGCCAAAGGGGGATATTGTTATTTCTTTGATTATGTGGTTGGCATTAATTTTGCTAAAACTATTCTAGCAGCCAGATGTTGAAACAAGATGTTCTAACTTACTGCATTCAACATGTCAGATAAAGATGTCTCATCCTGGCTCATAGGACATCGCGTCTGTTATTGGCTTAAAAGGAAGATTTTGTTTGTTGTCATTTGTTACTGAATATTCTGTGAATATTTAGTTATCCTATGTGGCGTCCAAGTAATTGAGTTGAGATTTTGTGTTGGTTTTCGGATTTTCACTACTTTCTAAATATGGAGACATATTAGGAAACTTTAGATTGAAGACCTATTTTCTTGGAGGTTATTTTGCAGAATTATGTGCAGTCTCTCTGCTGTGTTTTAAAGCCCAACCCAGTCCAAATTTAATGCTATATATTGACTGGTGTAAACCTAGTTTAGGTGTGGAACTTACGTGTGTTTTTGTTAGGGTTTTTTCTTGTGAATTGTGAGCCTAACTGGTATCATTCTGATAATAGTACAAGGACTGGTTTTGTGTTGTAAGTTCTGTCAGTTACTCATAAGTTTTTAAGCATTGAGTTTCTTGTGTGTCAATTCTTATAAGCTTTGAAGTATTGAGAATTGTGTGTTTTTGAAAGTGCGTCTTTCGTTTTGTTACTTGTGTTGAAAGGAACCAGTCACGGTGTGTGATTGAAGAGGGATTTGAGGAGGGCCTCATACCTAGGTGAGTCTTGGGTAGAAGTCATAGGAAGGGTAGTGATTAAGTGAGCAGATTGTAACCGGGTGTGGTTGCTGTATGATCTGTGAATTGATACTATCGTATATTGATTTCGTCCCTGGCTTGGTAGCCCCCAGAGTAGGATTGTTGATCCAAACTGGGTAAACATATCACTGTGTTCTTTACTTTTTGTACTGTTATTATTATTGTTATCTTGTTCATTGTGTTGGATATCCGTGTCTCAACATCTGTGTAGAACATCTGATATCTGTGCCAGAATTTCACACCTTATGTGATGTTCCCCTTTTCCACTTGAGGTAAAAAGTTTCATTTGTTCCTCCTATCATCATTATTATTTCCTTTGCTCATGGACTGATTATGATTCTCATCTTGGTTTTGCATGTGAGTGTTGGTTCTACTATTGTGAGACCCACCTTCCCTGTTCTTATGATACGAGAAGTTTTGAATCTCCTAATTATTTGGTTAATGACTTTGATACTCCACCTTTTGATCTTCAATATTTGTTTTATTCATGGTATGACCTTTGTTAATACCATCATTACTGTTGTTATTCTTATTCAGGTTGTTTTTGTGTGGATATTGTTATAGTCAGCTATGCTTTGCTAAATACGACTAAGGATACTTTCCACATATACATTTTTATTTTAAAAAATAGTTGTGTTCTTGCCCCACCAAATATTATCTATTATGTTCATAATAATAAATGTAGTGATGTCTTCTACCTTTTCAATGATTGCTTTTATCTCCTGGAAAGATATCTTTCTATTTTTGTTGAACCTGATAGTAAGTTGAGAACCAAACCAAATTTGAATAGTTTTAGTGCACTGCATGAAGTAGTGGTCTATTGTTTCAATTCTATCATTGCATCTAGGGCATAAGGGGTCGCATTTGATACCTTTTTAAGACAGGTTAGCTTTTATTGGGAGACAATTATTCAGGATTCTCCATAGGAGAAATTGTTGCATAAGATTTCCAAATCTTCTTCCAAGTTAGATTTTCTTTGTTAGTTTCAGAGCATCCTTCACTCGGGGTATGCCTCCACATTTGAATGCATTTATAACCTAATTTAACAGAGTAGATATCATTTTTGTTGAACATCCAGCAAGAGGTATCCTCATCCTTTCATTTGATCAAAGAGATAAATTGAATAACATCTTGATTTATAGGTAAGAAAAGATCGTTTAGCACACCTAGGTTTCAATAATTTTCCTCCCTATCAATGAAGTCTATGACTCCCCTCACCCTTGTTTCCAAGGGTTTAGGTGTCAGAAGTTTAAACCTACAATAAAAGGGTATCCAATTATTCTCCCAGATGTTTATTTTTCTACCATTCCCAATGTTCCAACATATTCCCCTATTAATGATCCATATATTGTGGTAAAGGTTATTCCAGATATAGTTAGGTTTATTTTCCAACTTAGCTTTGAGTATGTCATAGTTTGGATAATATCAGCTTTCATGATTTTGGCTACTAGGCTATCAGGGTTGGTGTGGAATCTCCATATTTGTTTAGCCAACAAGGGTTCATTGAAATGTCTAATGATTCTAAAACCCAAACCCCCTACATTCTTGGCCTGGAAAATATATGACTATTTCCTCCAATGAATCTTGTTAGCACTATCATTGCTTCCCCACTAGAATTTACTCAGCAAACTCTTAATCTTTTTACAGATAATTTTAGGCATCAAAAAAGAACTCGTCAAATAGGTAGGAATAACTTGACCAATAAATTTAATTAAAATAGCCCTCCTAGCATAGGATAGGTTCTTTCCTTTCCAACCTTGAAGTCTTTTTTTAACCCTACTACTGATGAAATTAAGAGTCTGAAATTTAGAAGATCCCATATGAGTTGGAATCCCCAAATAGGTTTTGATATTATCAATAATAGGAATATTAGTAAGATTTTGTATGTTGATCTTTAAATTTTCTTCCACCCGCTTACTAAACATCATCTCATATTTTCCATAGTTGATGTTTTGTATGGAAGCTTCTTTATATAGGTTCAGGATATGAAAAACCTTATTGATTGCCTCTTCTTTAGCTCTGCAGAACAATAAGTTATCATCCACAAAGAGAATATGCGTAACTTTAGGTTCATTGTTAGCTATAGAAATACCCTTAATATCATTACTCAATCGGGCTTGGATAAGCATATTAGACAAGACATCTGCACAAACAATGAAAATATAAGGGGATATAAGATCCTTTTGTCTTATCCCTCTAATGGGAAGGATAATGTCATTAGTTTTCCCATTAATCAGAATAGAAAACCTAACAGTATAGATTCAAAGCATAATGGTTTTAGTAATGTTAGAAGGGAAACCCAAGGAATAAAGAGTGTGATTAATGAAGTTCCACTCTAATTTATCATATATTTTTTCCATATCTATCTTAATCCTAATATAGGCATTCTTTTTATTATTTGATGACTTTAAAAAGTGAAAAGTTTCATAGACTATATTGATATTGTCATTGTTGAGTCTATTGTTGACAAAAGCACTTTGATTTTCATAGATGATGGGAGGAAATTTGTAATCTTATTAACAATGGTCTTAGTGGCAATTTTGAGTAGAACATTATAAAAGGAAATATGCTTATAATCACTATGGCTTTTAGGATTGTTAATCTTAGGAATGAGGAAAATATAAGTATAATTTATTTTAGTAGGATAGACATTATCATTAAGAATATAAAGGATAGTTTTGGTCACATCAGTACTGATCTAACCTATCGATTAAAATAGGTGGCCAGCAACACGTCTGCGATCTTAATGGTCAACGGAGAGGGGGGTACATGTAGAAACTCCAATGCTTAAGTCAGTTCGGGTGAAGAGGTGAGCAAGAAAGGGTAAAGAATAGAATACGTGACCCTCCTGCAGAGGAGGGTTTTTATAGTGAGCCCCCAACGCTGGGCCAATGGTCTCCGTTATGGGCTGAGTGTTCAAGCCCACAACAGATGACTACCAGGATTCCTACGTGGAGGTAGGGATGAGCAGCTCGTGCTCATTATCTTGGGTCAACTGGTCCGCATTCCCAGGTTAGTGGATGGACTTGCCCGTTACGAAGGGGAGAATGGTTCCACGAGGCGTGCAGGTCAGTTGGTGATGTGTCCTCGGGTGAGGGGCACGTGGAGAACGTGTTCTCCACTAGCCTTAACGGGTTGGGCCAGCACTCTGGGCCGTCCTCGATGTAGACCTAGATTGGGTTGTGCTCGACGTTGGGTCAGCCACAAGCTAGTCCAGAACAGGAGTCCCCTAAGTCCTTGTCCCCATGCATGAGGTCAATGACTTAGGGTCATTCTGTGTGTCGAGGAGGAGCCAGGGACTATGTGCGAGGAGAGCCTTTATTTGGGGTTCGCGATTGTGAGCTTGCATCGCTGAGAACGCTGTTCGCGAGTTAGCGCCCAAGGGACGATGCTTTGTTCGCGACTCGTTGAATTTCGCCTTCGAGGAAGATGCGTCGTGCAGGGACTATGGTCGGGAGCTTAACCTATGCTCGCGTTGAGAATTTGTCTTTGCTCGCGAGTTGTCAAGCTGCTCGTAAATTTGCTTCAAAATTTTCGTCGGGCCGTGCTCGCGAATGAATGCGAAAGTTCGTCGCCTGCGTCCGACAAAGGGTGCTCAACATCTTGGAGTCTGGATGGTTGACGGGACTTAAAGAGACAATGTTTTGTCTCCTCGAGCCGTGTGCCAGAGTCATTTAATGCACAATTATGGCCTATGAGTAAGGGTACTCATGAGCTAGGTGACGACACGTTTACCTATGCCACAGATTTGGCTTATAAATAGGAAGAAACTGAGGGCCATTTGCACTTTTTGCTCTATTCTCCCATCTACTTTCCTTCGAGCTTCAAAGCACACTCTCCGCCGCCTGCCGTCGTCGTCGCCACCGTCACCAAATTTCTTCAAATCTTCAAATCAACTTTCATCTAATCTTCAAATTAACTAAGCTTTCATCATCTAATCTTCAGGTTGCATGTTAGTTTTAGAACGTAGATTAGATCTAGAATGTAGGTTAGCTTTCTTCACATGTTTTGTTTCGGCGAATGTTGGTGGTTGGTGGTGGTTTGGCCATTTCCAAACATCGGCGGTTGGGAGGGTTTTATGTTAGAAGTGTGGTTTCGAGTAGGAAAAATAGTATTCATGTGATATTTCTTCTGAAAACCACTCTGTCGCCACCGTAAGACGGTTAATGGGACCTGTGCCGATGGAGCTTATGATTTTTGCGATGAAACTCCATGCCGAGGAGACTCTTCCTTGTGAAGCTCATGAGTTTTCTGATGAAGCCTCGTGTCGGGGAGGCTCTTTCTCGTGAAGTTCATGAATTTTGCTATGAAGATTCGTGTATTTTCTGATGAGGTTTCGCGTCAAGGAGGTATTTCCTCGTGATTTTGTTGATAAGTCGACTGGGACCTCCGTCGAGGAGAAGATCCTCGTGATTCCCCTTGTTTGTTGTTGAATAAGGGCTTTGGTTGAGGGCTGCGTCCTCGTGCCTCTCCTCGCCCTTTCACTTAATTTGTAGTGGAATGGTGGATTTGATTTGATTTTTGAATTCACTATTATCCTCTGCATTTCAGGTTTATATGGCTCGCAACACTGAGGGTCTTCACCTGGTCGGAACCTCGAGGGATAGCCTCGTGTTTCGTAGATTCCACAGAAACAACATTTACAATTGTCGAGGAAGGGGTCGGGGTTTCGGGGGCTCCGGAGAATTGGGATGTCTATAAGACTGACCGGGAGGAACAAGTCTGCTCGCCTTTCTCAGGGAATCGTTTTTCCATGTATGGGCACGCCTTTAAAGAGTTGGGGCTTTGTTTACTGTTCAGCGGCCTTCAAGTGGGAATTTTTGATCGGATGGAGCTAGCACCCTCACAATTGCACCCGAACTCGATCGCATTTATCCGAACCGTCGAGATCGTGTGTCAGTATCTCAAGATCGGTGCCACGTTTCCTCTATTCTTTTGCTGCTTCCACCTTCAATGACAAACTTCGCATGGGAAGCATAGCTGGGTATCCCTCAGGCAGCCGAAGAATCTGTTCAAGTCGTTCACGGACTCCGTTCATACCTTTAAGGATAGGTATTATACGGTCAAGCCCGTGTCTCAAGCAGCCATCGAATCTGTGTTCGAGCGTGTGCCTGTAACCGAGGAAGATGAAAGTGTGCGTCTTGACGAGGATGGGGATGAGGTAATGAGGTTGGTCTCTAAGTTCGCCCTTCAATGGAGCAACACCCACTTTGAGGAGAGCACTGATTATTACATCACTAAGCCCAATGAGCTGGACCTCGAGGACCGGCGTGGCTTTGACAAACTTATGAAGTTCGTTGACTGCTTATCTCCTACTCAGTGGCAGACCAAGAACGGGGAGGTTGTCCTCGATGAGCAAGGCCAAACCATATATGAGGCTCGATATATTAACACTAAGGAGCTCCTCGAGTGTAATGCCATCGAGGAAGCTAGATTGCTTTTAGGTAGCTATTTTTCCTTTAATTCGTTAGCGTGCTTATCCTTTCTTGGTGTACTAACCTGTGCTCGTCATTTGTCGCAGGTAACATGGCAAACCTTCAAGAACGCCTGCTCAAGATGGCGATGGCCAAAGGGAATGTTTCAAAAGGTAGAAAGAGGGGCTCCAAGAATAGGCTCGTTAACATCCTGAACCAGTCCAAGGTTGACTCCGACCTCGGCTCTTCTTCTTCCCCGTGGGGCGACCAGTCTTCTCCTCAACAGGACAAGGACACTCCGACCAAGAAATGGTAGCGCGCGGATGGTGTCGTGGAGATAGACCTTACAGAGGAAACTATCAGAGATAAATTCACGTTGCCCCCTTGCTACTTTGACAAAGGGCTCTTTGAGGGGGACCATTCTCTTGTCGTTCCTCGGGCAAACTCTTAGGCCATCATAGGTCTCGACACGGCAGGCAGAAGAATCCACTGGCTCAGGATACACCCGCTCTGATGAGGGTCCTAGAGGTGTCCTTGGTCCTCAACGATGAGAAAACTTGTTCTGTTGTCGTGCTAGAAAAGCAGCGGGCAGTGAATACGAAGCTCGAAGTGGAGGCGATCAGGCTGGAGATCGCTTTTGATGACTATAAGGAGAAATATCATATCCAGGCCGAGATTGTCACCAAGCTGCGCCAAAAGAAAGAGGAATTTGCTAAGTTAAATGCGGACATGACTGCCTTGAGGCTCGAGCATACTACCGAAAAGAAGGTCTTCAAGGACAGGATCTCCGCTTTGGAAGCTACTGCAGCCCTCGCCGAGGACAAGGATGATGACCTGAAAGCCTTGTAGACTCGTGCTGAGCTGATTTCCTAGATCATAAGTCTCGATCAGGATTACATGGATGTCGTCGAGATGAGTTTCGAGAATGTTGTGGCTTAACATTGAATCGCGAACTCCGGGGTCGAGCTCGCCACTGAGGGGACCGGGTTCCTGCACAGGGTGGCCGATGGCCAGATAGTCGCCCCTCCCAGCGCTGACGATGAGGAAGACGAAGAGCTCACTAATAAGGGGGAGCATAATGTTTGATTTGTTATTTTGTTTGTATTTGTTTCGGCCTGCGCGTCGTGGTTTGTAACATTTGGATAGTGGGCGTTGTCCTTTTTGTTGTAATATTATGACATCATCGGTCTTTGTGATCGTAATTCTTATCATATTTCACTTTTTAGATATGCTCGTATATACATTTGCTTGCTTGTAACAAGATGTTTATTTGGAAATTATTTTTGCTAAGTATTTGGGGTCTTGCTCGACAGCTTTATTGCTCGACAGTGAAGGGAACACGTCAAGTGACTGGAGTTGGATTCAGTACTGACAGTGGTAGAAAGATCTCGTTCAGGATCTTCGCACCGCGGTGTGAACTTCCCATTTCGAGCTGGGTGTTCTGCCTTACTGGTACGATGATGGCGGAGCTCGGTTGAGTTTTCCCCATTGGGCCAAGGATCTGCTTGTCAAAGAGTGGAAATCTGCCTTTTTGTTTAAGTTTGGGACGCTGTGCTTGTACCCCGAGCACGCCTCCGTGGTCAGGACATACCTTGTCATTGTCGATTGGGGTATGCCGACTGTTATCCCTAACTGTAATATTGTTTTAGTTTCTCGACGTTCCATGGTCGAGCAAGTTCTTCCCCGTGTAAGTTTTCGAGGTAGTAGGCCTCATTCTTCGTTTTTGCTCGGACATGGTAGGGGCCTTCCCAATTCGTGGCGAGTTTTCCCTTGTCAGAATATTTGTGATTTATTCGCAGGACTAGGCTTCCGATTTTGAATTCTTATTTTATGACTTTACCGTCATGTCGTAAGGTTATCTTTTGCTTTAACGAGGCTTCGTGGAGGGCCGCCCTCGATTGAATCTCTTCAACCAGGTCGAGCTCCTTTATTAGTGGCTCGTCGCTCACCTCCTCGATAAGGGGGAATTCAGTTCGCCTAGAAGGTTATTTAATCTCCACTGGGATTACTGCCTCGGTCCTGTAGACTAGTCGGAACAGAGTTTCTCCCATAGTCGAGTGTGGTGTCGTTCGGTAGACCCAGAGTATGCTATGTTGCTCTTCAACCCACTTCTTTTTGGCCTCACCTATTCTTTGTTTTAGGCCTCGTAGGATCACGCTTTTCGCTGCCTCGACCTGCCTGTTTGTTTGTGGGTGCTCGATCGATGTGAAATGTTGTTTAGTGCCTGGTTTAGCGACGAAGTCCTAAAAATTTTTGTCTGTGAACTGTGTCCCGTTATCAATGACGAGTGCCTGTTGTATGCCAAATCGGGCAAGTATGTTTCTCTTATAGAAATGGAGCATATTGTGTGTCGTGATTTTGGCGAGGGCCTTCGCCTTTATTCACTTCGTGAAATAATCGATGCCGACTATCAGGTACTTGTTCTAGTTCGACCCCGTGGCAAATGGTATGAGGATGTCCATTCCCCACCAGACAAAGGGCCACGGGGACGAGAGAGTTTTAAAATCGTTGGGCGGCGCCAAGTGCATGTACTTGTGGCGTTGGCATTTATCACATTTTTTAACATGTTCTTTTGCGTCGTGCTGCATGGTGGGCCAATAGTATCCTGCTCGCAGGGCTTTCCTGGGAAAGGGACCTTCCTCTGAGGTGTTGGGCATTAATTCCTTCGTGGATTTTGTGGATTCCTTGACATATTTTAGGAGAGGGATGAAGATTCCCCGTCTGTATAGTTTATCCTCGACCAAGACATATGCGCAAGCTCTGCGCCTGATCACACTGGCCTCTTTCTGGTCTAGTGGTAGTTCTCCTGTTCTAGGTAGTTGTATACTGGGGTCATCTAGTAGTCGGTGTCACCGATGGTGTTTATGCCGGGGGTTGCGGAGGGTTTTTCGATGCTCGGGTGAGAAAGTATTTTGTGGATGACAGACTTGTTTCCGCCTTTCTTCTTTGTGCTCGCGAATTTTGACAGGATGTCTGCTCGTGTGTTATGCTCGCGAGAAACGTGTTTTACTTCCGCAGAATCGAATTTTGTTATTCTTTCTCGAACCAGAACTAAGTACTCAGAGAGATTATCATTCTTGGCTTGATATTCTCCCAGTACTTGAGAGGCGACGAGCTAGGATTCAGTGAAGATTTTTACCTCTTTAGCTCCCAAGTCTTTGGCCAAGCGTAGCCCCGCGAGGAAGGCTTCGTACTCTGCCTGGTTATTCGAGGTTGGGAAGGATAGGGTGAGGGAGACTTTGATCAGGATTCCCTCCCCGTTTTTAAGGATGATGCGAGCTCTGCTCCCTGTTGAGTTGGATACTCCGTCCACGAAGATGGTCCACTTATGGGTTTCACTTGTCGGGGAGGAGGGCGTGGTCATTTCTACCACAAAGTTAGCTAGTACTTGAGCTTTAAGGGCCTTCCTGCTCTCGTACCGGACATCAAATTCATAGAGCTCTAGTGACCATTTGAACATTCTGCCATCCAGGTCGGGACGACCGAGCAACTGTTTTACGGGCTGGACAATGCGTACGAAGATCATGTGAGCTAGGAAGTAGTGTCTCAATCTTCTCGCTGCGTTTATGAGGGCCAATGCTAATTTTTCTATTTGCTGGTATTTGAGTTTCGGAACTTGTAAGGCCTTGCTAGTGAAGTATATGGGTTTATGCCCCCTCGGGGTCTCGCAAATGAGAGTCGCGCTGATGGCCTCGGTTGTGACGGTGAGGTAAAGGTAGAGAGCCTCCCATTTGTCTGGTTGCAAGAAGACCAGTGGTTGCGAAAGAGATCGTTTGAGGTGGAGAAGGGCTTGTTCGTACTCCTCGGTCCATTCGAATGTTGCTTCCTTATGAAGAAGTTTGAAAAGGGAAAGTGTGTGCTGGGGAAGACTTTGCTACGAAGCGAGATAACAAGGTGAACATCCCATTTAGGGATTGAATTGATTCCTTCGAGTTTGGTGTCGGGAATTCGGAGAAGGCACTGTATTTGTTGGGGTTCACTTTGATTCCTCGTTTTGTCAGATAGAAGTCGCGGAACTTACCTGCCCGAAGGCCGAAGGTATACTTCTCTGGATTGAACCTCATCTTACATCTCCTCGCCTGGTCGAAGACTCTTTTCAGATGGAGCATATGGTCAGATTCCTCTTGGGATTTCACGATCATGTCGTCCATGTAGAATTTGAGCATGTCTCCAATCTCACCTCGGAAGAATTTGTTCATCATTCGTTGGTAGGTAGCGTCGGCGTTCTTCAAGCCGAAAGACATTACGTTGTAGTAGTATTAGCCCGACTCGGTCATGAAGGACGTGTATTTTTTTTATACCCCTTTTGTAACGCCCCAGTTTTAGTTATTTTTATTTAATTGAGTCATTTTGATTATTTTATTATTATATTATTTCTGACTTTTATTTGAAAATATGTTATTTTTCATCGTGATTATATTTTATCGCGTTTTGGGAGCGTTTGCGAGATATTTGAGTGTAGGGGTATTTTGGTCTTTTTATTTATTTTCTTAAGTTAGAAATATGAATAGAAATAGAAAGAGAGAAAAATAGAAAGGAAAGAAAAAGAGAAGAAGAAAAATAGAAAGAAGGAAAGAGAAGAGAAAGAAGAAAAGAGAGGGAAACTTGTGGATTTGGGAACCGATTCAACCGACTTTTCAAACGCGATTTAATCGGGAAGGGTGCGAAACTCGATTATACTATGTTTGTGTATGATTATGTATGTTTGTGTGGAAGTTTTATTGGTTTTTAGATATAGGTCAAAATGTGATAAACGAGTAGAAATCGATGGTTCCGCGGTTGGAAATCGATGTAAATGTTGTAGAATACTAGGTACCATGATTGGGTTATGTTTTGATTGCTATGTGTTGATTTGGAAGTGTTTTGGTGGGGAAAATATGGTTTTGGGTTATGTAACAACGCTGTTGGGTTTTCTGGTTTTCGCAGGTTCGCACTGCGAATCCCCTAGCGAAGGGGAAAGCGAGCATTCGCTGGCTATTCGCACTGCGAAGGTGAGGGCTAGCATTCGCCAGAGACTCGCACTGCGAACTTTGTGTTATTTTGTGTTGTTTTCTTTCTGCCACTGTTCGCTGGGAGGCTCGCACTGCGAAGGGGGAAGCGAAGATTCGCTGGGAGTTCGCACTGCAAACGTTAGGAATTTTTTGAGCTATTTTCAGTTCTGACTTGGTTCGCTAGGACATTTGCACTGCGAATGAAGAAGCGAAGGACTCGCTAGGAGCTTTGCAATGCGAACATGACAGTTTTTCCCAATTTGTTTTCTTTATAACTTTTGATCCGTGAGCCGGTTTGAGGCGCGGTTTGATGCGTTTGGAAGCTTTTGACATGTTCTTTCTTATATTATTGGTTTTGAGACTAGTGGCCGATTTAATTATGTCGGGAATTGGAATGGTGTTGTTTTGTTAACTTGTACCATTGTAAGTGTGTGTAGTTGATGTGTATTATGCAATATGCTGTTGATATGAATGTTGTATGACTTGTGTGCTGTTGTGTGATGGAAATGCATGTGATAAATGTTGTGATGATGGTTTGTGACCTAAGGGCTAGTAAATGCAATGTGTTGTATTTGATGATATATGCATGATTATGGATGTGTATATGTATGCATTTGAATTTCATGAGTCATTGTATGCCAAGCATCATGATATGCATGTTGGTGATGTCGTGTGCCCTAGTGGGTGTGAGCGACGAATCGATTCCAGAGGGAATCCGCTATAACATTGTGTGCCTTAAAAACATAAGAGGACCTAAAGCGATGATTATAGACGATCGTGTGCCTTATACAAAGAGGACCTAAAGTGATCGGATCGTGTGCCTTATACAAAGAGGACCTAAAGCGATCCATAAACATCGTGTGCCTTAAAAAAATAAGAGGACCTAAAGCGACGGGGAACATCGTTTGCCCGACGGGGTGTTACATGAGTAATCCTAAGTAACAAGCGATGGTTCCAATAGTTCCTGAGTGAACTAGTGTTTAGAATGATGGATGGATGGTACCGCATGTGCATTGCATAGAGTCGTTGTGTCGGTCTCTGTGCATTTGCATAAATCATGAATGGATTGATTATGTGTGAGAATTGTGAATGTATGCATTATGTGTGGAAAATCATGAATGGATTGATTGTGTGTGGAATTGTGGATGAAATTGATGAGTTGATATATGTTTATGTGTTGGCGTTATGTGTGTTGTGCATGGTTGATATACCTTGGTGATGAATATATGAAATATACTTTGTGTTGTTTGTGTTTGAATTCTGGTATAAGTTGTGGTGAGAATAATTTATATGTGTATTTTCGTATTATATATAATTGTATGCAATTATATTATGATTGTGTTTCTCACCCTTCTGCTGTTTTTAAATGCTCTATGAGGCATTGCAGATTAGATGCTGGAGGTCTTTTTGTGAAGCTTAGGTCTTCATTCTTTTGTCGGTCGGCTCTGATATGTAGCACCGGGTAGTCGGGGGATCGAGTGTGATTATTTTGTATGATGTATATGTGTCTTGTGGTTTGTACATGTATGATGTTGTGTATTACAGACAAAATGTTTATGATGTATATATATGAGTTTCAGTTACAGATTTTTCGCTTTTATTCTGTATCTGAATTGTGGGTGTTAGGAACTCAATTCTTTTGTTATGTGCTACCTGAATTGTTGCATATCTTTATGAGCAGGTGTATGTGTATTTGTTTCAATTGATGTGACCCCTCGGTCTATGCCGTGAATGTTTTAAATATACTCTGATGAAATTTTTGAATTTTATTTATCGCTTTGTTTATTGGGGGTATATATTGGGGGTGTTACATTAAGTGGTATCAGAGCCAGTCCGTGTCAGTTTGTGTCAGTCCTTGTTGGTCTTTGTGGTTCGGTGAGCTGTTTGTTTAACCATAATTGCTGTTATTGGAAATGAATAGAATATGGCTGGTAGGAATGACGCTGCTTTAGCTGCTACAATGCAAGCTATGGCTCGGGCTGTGTAGGGTGCACCTAATGTTGTGGGTAATGATGAGTTCAGGAAGAACAAACCGCCTATCTTCAAAGGAAGATATGATCCTGATGGTGCTCAGATTTGGCTTAAGGAGATTGAAAGGATCTTTCGAGTGATGGATTATGCTGAGGATCAGAAGGTGAGACTGGGTACTCACATGTTACTGGAAGAAGCTGATGATTGGTGGGTTAGTACACGTCATGTGTTGGAAGCTGCAGAGGAGGAGATCACTTGGGCTGTGTTTAGCATCGAGTTTCTGAGGAAGTATTTTCCTGAAGATGTAAGAGGAAAGAAGGAAATTGAGTTCTTGGAATTGAAATAAGGTAGTATGTCTGTTGTTGATTATACTGCTAAGTTTGTGGAGCTTGTGCAGTTTTATCCACATTATGCGGAAGCGATTGCAGAGTTTTCTAAGTGTGTGAAGTTTGAGAACGGATTGCGTCCGGAGATAAGGCAGGCAATTGGTTATCAGAGGATAAGGAGGTTTTCTGATTTGGTGGATTGTTGTAGGATTTATGAGGAGGATAGTAAAGCTCGTTCTACTCACTATAAGAGTGTGGGCGAGAGGAAAGGGAAGCAACAGTTTCGTAGTGGTCCTTATGTAACATCAGCTGATAAGGGTAAGCAGAGGGGTAATTTTGAGAAAAGACCAAGTAGGGGAGGTATGTCTAATCCTCTGAGATGTTTTAGGTGCGGTGATCTAGGACATCGGCAGTTCGAATGTAGGAAGGATATGAGAAAGTGTTCCAATTGTGGAGGTTTAGGACATATTGCAGCTGATTGTAAAAGGAATGTGGTGAAGTGTTTCAACTGTGGGGAAGCTGGACATGTTAGTATGAAGTGTCCGAAACCGAAGCAAGCTCCAGCTGGTGGGAAAGTTTTTGCCTTGGCAGGAACTCAGACTACAAGTACAGACCGTCTGATCAGAGGTACTTGTTTTATTAATAGTACACCTTTAGTTGCTATTATTGATACTGGAGTGACTCATTCGTTTATTTCGTCTGAGTACGCGAAGCGTTTGAATCTTGTGTTGTCTTCGATGGATGGAGAGATGGTTATTGATACTCCAGCAATGGGGTCAGTAACTACTTCTTTGGTTTGCTTAAGTTGTCCTTTGACCATTTATGGTAAAGACTTTGAGATGGATTTGGTGTGTTTGCCGTTGGAGGGTTTAGATGTGGTTTTGGGAATGAATTAGTTGCATTTCAATCGGGTTCATATTGATTGTTATCATAAGCTAGTAAGATTTCCTTCTCTTGAAGAAGACGAGGAATCGAGTTTCTTATCTACCAAAGAGTTGAAGAAACTTTTGGCGGATGAAGCTCAGTTGTTCGGGTTGTTTGCATCGTTGACTGTGGATAGTCAAGTTTCACTTGATGTGTTTCCTGTTGTGTGTGATTTTCCGGAAGTGTTTCCCGAGGATATTTCATATGTGCTGCCAGAGAGAGAGGTGGAGTTTTCTATAGATCTAGTTCCTGGTACTAGACCTGTGTCGATGGCACCATATCGAATGTCGGCGTCTGAGTTGGTTTAGTTAAAGAAGCAGTTGAACGAATTGTTGGAAAAGAGGTTTGTGAGGCCAAGTGTGTCGCCTTGGGGTGCTCCAGTTTTATTGGTGAAAAAGAAAGATGGGAGTATGCGATTATGTATTGATTATCGCCAGTTGAATAAAGTGACGATTAAGAATAAGTATCCTCTTCCGAGAATTAATGATTTGATGGATCAGTTGGTAGGTGCGTGTGTGTTTAGTAAGATTAACTTGAGGTCGGGTTATCATCAGATAAGGGTGAAAGAGGAAGATATTCAGAAGACGGCTTTTAGGACACGTTACGGTCATTATGAATATTCGGTGATGCCGTTCGGGGTTTCTAATGCGCCAGGTGTGTTTATGGAGTACATGAATCGTATTTTCCACGAGCATTTGGATCGTTTTGTTGTTGTGTTTATTGATGATATCTTGGTTTATTCTAAGTCTCGGGAGGAGCATGCGGAGCATTTGCGCATTGTGTTACAGGTTTTGAAGGAAAGGAAACTTTTTGCCAAGTTGTCCAAGTGTGAGTTCTGGTTGTCGGAAGTGAGTTTTATTGGGCACGTGATTTCAGGTAACGGTATTGCTGTGGATCCATCTAAAGTAGAAGCAGTTCTACAATGGGAGGCTCCGAGATTTGTTACTGAAATTAGAAGATTTTTGGGATTAGCCGGATATTATCGGAGATTTATTGAAGGTTTTTCTAAGTTAGCACTTCCTTTGACCCAGTTGACTTGTAAAGGACAAGCGTTCATTTGGGATATTCGGTGTAAGGAAAGTTTTAATGAGCTGAAGAGAAGATTGACGACAACTTCGATTTTGATTTTGCCGAATCCTACTGAACTGTTTGTGGTGTATTGTGATGCGTCTTTGATTGGGCTAGGTAGAGTGTTGATGCAAGAAGGTAAGGTTGTGGCTTATGCTTTGAGGCAATTGAGGGTACATGAGAAAAATTATCCTACTCATGATCTTGAGTTAGCGGCTGTGGTTTTTGTGTTGAAGATTTGGAGGCATTATCTCTACGGTGCAAGATTCGAAGTCTTTAGTGATCATAAAAGTTTGAAATACTTGTTTGGTCAGAAAGAGTTGAATATGAGGCAAAGGAGATGGTTGGAATTTTTGAAGGACTACGATTTTAGCTTGAATTACCATCCTGGTAAAGCTAATGTGGTAGCTGTTGCGTTGAGTCAGAAATCGTTGCATATGTCTTCTTTGATGGTTAAGGAGTGGGAACTTTTGGAAGCGTTTAGGGATTTGAGTTTGGTATGTGAATTGACGTCGGACAGTGTGAGGCTTGGTATGTTAAAGGTTACTAATTATTTTCTGTTGACGGTTAGTGAGAAACAAAAATTGGATGTGAAATTTGTGGATTTGATGACGGTTGGGGATAAAAGTGAAAATGAGGACTTTAAAGTGGATGATAAAGGTGTTTTGAGGTTCCGAGGTAGAATTTGTATTCCTGATGATTCGGAGTTGAAAAGGATGATTTTGGAGGAAGGACACCGGAGTAGTTTGAGTATACATCTGGGAGTTAATAAGATGTATCAAGATTTGAAGAAGATCTTTTGGTGGTCCGGGTTAAAGAGAGATGTGGCTCAGTTTGTATATGCATGTTTGACGTGTCAAAAGTCGAAGGTAGAACATCTGAAGCCTAGTGGATTGTTGCAACTGTTGGATATTCCTGAGTGGAAATGGGATAGCATTTCAATGGACTTTGTGACAGGGTTGCCGAACACTCAGCGGGGACATAATGCGATTTGGGTGGTTATGGATAGGCTAACTAAATTGGCGCATTTCATTCCGATTGACATCAGTTTTTCTTTGGAGGGGTTGGCAGAGATTTATATCAGTGTGATTATGAAGTTACATGGTGTTCCGTTGAGTATTATTTCAGATCGAGATCCGAGGTTTACCTCGAGATTTTGGGAAAGTTTACAAAAGGCGTTGGGTTCTAAATTGAGATTGAGTTCGGCTTATCATCCGCAGACGGATGGACAGACGGAGAGAACGATTCAGTCGTTAGAAGATTTGTTACGAGCTTGTGTTCTTGAACAAGGTGGTGCGTGGGATAATTATCTTGCGTTGATTGAATTCACGTATAACAACAGTTTCCATTCTAGTATTGGAATGGCACCGTTTCAAGCGTTGTATGGACGAAGATGTCGAACACCGTTGTGTTGGCACGAATCTGGTGAGAGTGCGGTGGTTGGACCGGAGTTAGTGCAACAGACTACGGACAAGGTGAAACTTATTCGTGAGAAAATGAAGGCTTCTCAGAGTAGGCAAAAGAGTTATCATGATCGAAGGAGGAAAGACCTCGAGTTTCAAGAGGGCGATCATGTATTTTTGAGAGTTACGCCGGTGACGGGTGTTGGTCGTGCATTGAAGTCGAAGAAGCTTACTTCTCGGTTTATTGGTCCTTACCAGATATCCGCGAGAGTTGGTGTTGTGGCTTATAGGGTGGCGTTGCCGCCGAGTCTGTCGAATTTGCACGATGTGTTCCATGTTTCACAGCTTCGGAAGTATGTTCCGGATCCGTCGCATGTGATTCCGATGGATGAGGTTGAGGTAAGGGAGAACCTTACGGTTGAGGCATTACCAGTGAGGATTTTGGATCGCGAGTTGAAGCGGTTAAGAGGCAAGGATATTGCACTTGTGAAAGTAGCGTGGGGAGGCGCTGCTGAGGGCAATTTGACTTGGGAGTTGGAGAGTCGGATGCGGGAGTCGTATCCAGAGTTGTTCGTCTCAGGTAATATTTTCGAGGACGAAAATTTCTAAGTGGGGGAGAGTTGTAACGCCCCAGTTTTAGTTATTTTTATTTAATTGAGTCGTTTAGATTATTTTATTATTATATTATTTTATTTCTGACTTTTATTTGAAAATATGTTATTTTTCATCGTGATTATATTTTATCGCGTTTTGGGAGCGTTTGCGAGATATTTGAGTGTAGGGGTATTTTGGTCTTTTTATTTATTTTCTTAAGTTAGAAATATGAATAGAAATAGAAAGAGAGAAAAATAGAAAGGAAAGAAAAAGAGAAGAAGAAAAATAGAAAGAAGGAAAGAGAAGAGAAAGAAGAAAAGAGAGGAAAACTTGTGGATTTGGGAACCGATTCAACCGACTTTTCAAACGCGATTTAATCGGGTAAGGGTGTGAAACTCGTTTATACTATGTTTGTGTATGATTATGTATGTTTGTGTGGAAGTTTTATTGGTTTTTAGATATAGGTCGAAATGTGATAAACGAGTAGAAATCGATGGTTCCACGGTTGGAAATCGATGTAAATGTTGTAGAATACTAGTTACCATGATTGGGTTATGTTTTGATTGCTATGTGTTGATTTGGAAGTGTTTTGGTGGGGAAAATATGGTTTTGGGTTATGTAACAGCGCTGCTGGGTTTTCTGGTTTTCGCAGGTTCGTACTGCGAATCCCCTAACGAAGGGGAAAGCGAGCATTCGCTGGCTATTCGCACTGCGAAGGTGAGGGCGAGCATTCGCCAGAGACTCGCACTGCGTACTTTGTGTTATTTTGTGTTGTTTTCTTTCTGCCACTGTTCACTGGGAGGCTCGCACTGCGAAGGGGGAAGCGAAGATTCGCTGGGAGTTCACACTGCGAACGTTAGGAATTTTTTAGGCTATTTTCAGTTCTGACTTGGTTCGCTGGGACATTCGCACTGCGAATGAAGAAGCGAAGGACTCGCTAGGAGCTTCGCAATACGAACATGACAGTTTTTCCCAATTTGTTTTCTTTATAGCTTTTGATCCGTGAGCCGGTTTGAGGCACAGTTTGATGCGTTGGGAAGTTTTTGACATGTTTTTTCTTATATTACTAGTGGCCGATTTAATTATGTCGGGAATTGGAATGGTGTCATTTTGTTAACTTGTACCATTGTAAGTGTGTGTAGTTGATGTGTATTATGCAATATGCTGTTGATATGAATGTTGTATGACTTGTGTGCTGTTGTGTGATGGAAATGCATGTGATAAATGTTGTGATGATGGTTTGTGACCTAAGGGCTAGTAAATGCAATGTGTTGTATTTGATGATATATGTATGATTATGGATGTGTATATGTGTGCATTTGAATGTCATGAGTCATTGTATGCCAAGCATCATGATATGCATGTTGGTGATGTCGTGTGCCCTAGTGGGTGTGAGCGACGAATCGGTTCCAGAGGGAATCTGCTATAACATCGTGTGCCTTAAAAACATAAGAGGACCTAAAGCGATGATTATAGATGATCGTGTGCCTTATACAAAGAGGACCTAAAGCGATCGGATCGTGTGCCTTATACAAAGAGAACCTAAAGCGATACATAAACGTCGTGTGCCTTAAAAAAATAAGAGGACCTAAAGCGACGGGGAACATCGTTTGCCCGACGGGGTGTTACATGAGTAATCCTAAGTAACAAGCGATGGTTCCAATAGTTCCTGAGTGAACTAGTGTTGAGAATGATGGATGTATGGTACCGCATGGCATTGCATAGAGTCGTTGTGTCGGTCTCTGTGCATTTGCATAAATCATGAATGGATTGATTATGTGTGAGAATTGTGAATGTATGCATTATGTGTGGAAAATCATGAATGGATTGATTGTGTGTGGAATTGTGGATGAAATTGATGAGTTGATATATGTTTATATGTTGGCGTTATGTGTGTTGTGCATGGTTGATATACCTTGGTGATGAATATATGAAATATACTTTGTGTTGTTTGTGTTTGAATTCTGGTATAAGTTGTGGTGAGAATAATTTATATGTGTATTTTCGTTATTATATATAATTGTATGCAATTATATTATGATTGTGTTTCTCACCCTTTTGCTATTTTTAAATGCTCTATGAGGCATTGCAGATTAGATGCTGGAGGTCTTTTTGTGAAGCTTAGGTCTTCATTCTTTTGTCGGTCGGCTCTGATATGTAGCACCGGGTAGTCGGGGGATCGAGTGTGATTATTTTGTATGATGTATATGTATCTTGTGGTTTGTACATGTATGATGTTGTGTATTACAGACAAACTTTTTATGATGTATATATATGAGTTTCAGTTACAGATTTTCCGCTTTTATTCTGTATATGAATTGTGGGTGTTAGGAACTCAGTTCCTTTGTTATGCGCTATCTGAATTATTGCATATCTTTATGAGCAGGTGCACGTGTATTTGTTTCAATTGATGTGACCCCTCGGTCTATGTCGTGAATGTTTTAAATATACTCTGATGAAATTTTTGAATTTTATTTATCGCTTTGTTTATTGGGGGTATAGATTGGGGGTGTTACACCTTTGCCATGGGGATCTGGTTGTACCCTGAATACTTTCATAAAAGACAATGGTTTGAATCCTGCAGAGTTATCAACTAATCTATCTATGTTAGGTAAAGGGTAAGCATCTTTAGGGCAAGCCCTGTTAAGGTCAATATAATCAACGCACATTCTCCATTTTCCATTAGATTTTTTGACAAGTACAATGTTTGAAAGCCAGGTTATGTACTGGGCTTCTAAAATAAAATTTACCTCTAGGAGGTCTTTTATGGCTTTTTCACCAGCCTCCGCTTTTTCGGGAGACTGCCTACACCTACGTTGCACTACAACCCTAGCGGCGGGGTCAATGGTTAGCTGGTGGTAGGCCACTTCGGGGTCCATTTCGGGCATCTCAGCGGCGCTCCACGCGAACATGTCAGCATTCGCTCTTAAGCAGGCTTTTTAGCTGCTTCCTTGGGAGGTCAAGGAAGCCTGTGCCAATTTTCACCCCTTTGTTCGGGTCATTGCCAAGGAGGATAACTTCAAACTCGTCGTCTGGAATGAGGCACCTAGGATGGGCTAGCTCCTCATTGTCATCTGGTGCTGGGGAGCTTTCCACTGCTAGCCGGGCTATTTCCTCTTTCTTTTTCTGCTCCTTCAGATCATCCTTGGTGAAGCAATTGTCTAGGTCGACCGAGTCGACATGAGGCATTGGTTTTGGCTCCTCTAAGGTGCTGGGTCGCACCGGCTTGCTGGTAGTTCTGGGCGGCGCGCTGATGGAGTTCTGCCCTTTCGAGGTTGCTTCAAAGCATCTCCTCACAACTTCTATATCCCCGTGAAGTGTGGCGACAGGCCCCTTGGCCGTGTAGTACTTCATCTTCAAATAAACATTGGATGGCACGACGATCAGTTCGTCCAGAGTTGGTCTTCCCAAGATGCACTGGTACAGGGAAGGGCAGTCTATTACCAAGAATTGGTCTTTAACTGACTTAGAGATCTCAGCCGCTCTGACATAACAATCAGTTCGACATAACCCCATGACTTTGTGGTCGCACCGTTGAAGCCCTGCGGGTCGGAACCCACGTAGGGAGTCAAATGTGTTTCGTCGAGATGCAAAGTCAGGAATAGTTGAGAGTACATGATGTCTACTGAGCTTCCCTGGTCGACCAGTATGTAGCGAACGTTGAAGTTTGCCATTCGTGCTTTCACGAGCAAAGGGATGCTGAAGTTGGGGGACCTACCGGGGAGCTCCTCGCGGTAGAACGTTATAGGGAATGAGCTTCCCCAGCATTTATCGAGAATAGAGTTTTGGCACGAGCTCGCATTGATGAGTTGATTGAACTTCTTTTTCATCGACCCTATGGTGAGTTTGTTGAATCCCCCCACCATATATGTCCATGGCGGAGGGAAGGTTTCCCACATGCTGTGCGCCGAAAAATGGAGGGGGTTTTCGGCCCCATCGGGGACGTAGAAGTCCTAAGGCCAGGAGAGGGACAGGGAGATCTACAGGTTAGAGGTGTCATCAGAGGGTGGCTTCTCATCCTCGACCTTCTTTGCTTCCCTGGCGTCTTACTGAGGAGCCTCTCTTCTCTTGGTGTACTGCTTCAAGTGCCCGTCCCTGATGAGGATTTCAATCGTATTCTTGAGGTGGATGCACTCTTCAGTGACGTGCTCGTGGCTCTTGTGGAGGCTACAATACTTGGTCTTTTTTGCAGTAGGCTTGTGAGGTGTTTGCCTATGAAAACAGACTCCAGCCTGGCGGAATTCTGAGTTCGCACACTCGGATAGAATACGCTCACAACAAGTGACCAGCGGCGTGTATTTGTAAAAATGGCCAACAAGTCCTTTGTACTCCCGAGACTCACGAGGCTTATCCTCTTTCCTCTTTTCTCCTTCTCGGCGAGGTGCCAGGGGGTCATCGTGCCTTGAAGCTCCGGCGTTTTCCTAATGTTGCAAGTCTCGAGCAATGTTGGCAGCTTCTTTCTCCTCTTAATGAATATAGGTCTGGGCCTTGGGAGGAGGGCATCCAGCAATGCGGGCGTTTTGATGTCGACGGCCTTGGCAAAGTCACTGCGGGGGTGCAGTCCCCGCTCGAACAAATACTTCTTCATGTTGTCGGTCGTGGAGAACTAGATAGCTTTTCGATTGAACCTTTCAATATACGTTCGGAGGGATTCATCTTTCCCCTGCATGATTGCTTCGAGCGTCGCATCTGACTCTGGATGGCGACGATAAGCGGTGAAGTGCCTTGAAAACTACTTCCCCAAGTCTCCCCATCGTATGTTCCCAGGTTCAGTGGTTTTTCCAGTCCAACGGGAAGGGGAACTTCCATGATTGCTCGAGGCAACGGAATGCAAGGGTAGTCTTCGTCGCTCCAAATCGGCGAGCGCGGCAGAGAATAGTCGTACTTCTCTCGCCGGGGGTTGTCATCACGGTGTGGCGGTGAGTCCTCTGGTTGGCCCTTTGATTTGCGCAGGGGCGAATGGCAGTTATCTGGTCGTCCTCCAGCCTTGCTCTTCTTGGCAGCCGGGGATTATCCAGTTAGGGTTATGATTCCTTTTAGCCAAGTTGTTAATCAAATTACAAGTGAGTTTTTTCTGATGTTTATAAGAGTAACCATAAATGCCAGTACCACTCCACATGTCATTAATATTGTTAGGATTAATATCATTAGACATGATGTAGAAATAAACAAAATTATTATTATGATGACAAAGGTTAAGCATTACATTATTTCCCCATAAAAGGGCCAAACCCCCCAACTTTCCCACCTCTTTAGGTACTATGATTAATGCAAAACTTCTTGGTTAAGCTACCAACATTTAAAAGAGTTAAAAAGACAAAGTCATGCTTATCATTCTTTATTTCACATAGAAAATGAATGTTAGGAGAGATAGTTTTGATAAGATTTTTTAGAGTCCTTATGTTTTGGGGGTTTCCTAACCCCTTACAATTCCAGGAGATGGTCTTCATATATCAGAGGTAGTATTCTCACATAGGCTTTCAATTTGAGTAGTGTCAGTTTATGTGTTAGCCAATTGCATATGAATTTTATTTTTGGAAATGAGGTCAATAGTTCTCCTCATTTTGTTTATATCCTTTTCAATGGTTTGTTCCTCACGATTAGTAGTTTTTTCTTCCATTTTTCCTTCCTCTGTCAAGGATAGTTCAGCCAGTTTCTTAATCATAGCCCTTGGAACAAGTCTATATTGATTTATTCTAGGTTTTATATTAGGATTACTGTTGAACATCCTCTCCTTTTGTTCAACTGTCTTCTGCCAGATTGGTTAAACTTCAGCCAAAGACCTAAAGGGTTTATTTCATTGATTCCATGCGTAGGGACTTCGGGGTTATTGCAGTATTCTTCATTGTGTCCAATTAACCCACATTTGAAACAAAACATGTGTAGTTTTTCATACATGAATTCTATCCATGTAACACCATTAGTCTTGCTCCCTACGTACATCATGGGATTTATAAAACCCTTGATGGGAAGCTTGACTTTAAATTTAACAATTGAAATTCTATTAGGCATCTCATACACTTCTGTTTCACAATTTATCCAAGCTTATCACCCAATTTCATCCTTATTTAAGGGGTTCTCCTATTGATAAGAATACCCCATATCTGGAACCAAATAGGGGCTATGTCAAAATCCATGGTACTTAATGGGGTAATTCCATTCTATTCATGTAGAGTGAACCATGAGTTTCTGAAAATCCAGGGACTCCTTTTTAGAATTTGATTTATGGTTATCTCTTTTCCATAGTGATCTTGAAAACCACTGGTTCCATTTCAGATACAATGAGATGGATAAGGTTCCACCATATATTAGATAGTGCAGAGAGAATAAAGCCGTGATGAATAGGTTTCTCTGTTATCAATTTCCCCAAAATGCCAAAATTATTCAAATCTTTTTGTTCTTTAATTTCTTCCTCTTAATAGACAATTTAAATATATCATTTATGGGAGAAGAATGCTTTTTTGTTGTTAGATCTTTTAGGGTTTTCCTGATTTTTATGGTTTATTGTTTGAGTAGATTTTGTAGGAATCACAATTTACAGGCTTTTCCTATTGGTTATGGGTTGGTTAGGTGTGATATCATTTTGGTTCTTGTTTTGCAGCTTTTGGTAGAAATTAAATTTTCGTTTGGTGGTTTGAAGGACCCTAATTAGGTTATTGTTGGACCCTATATGTTCTGCAAAATCATTGATGATGTTAGGTAAATAATGTGTAGAATGGTTTGGTGAGTTTGGGTCAGAGCATTTTTGTGTTTCCATAGTTAAGAAACGAAATAGAAGGAGAAGAAATTAGCTAGGAAATAAGCACAAGACTACAAGATAAAAGACACAAGAGAGAACGAGGGATACAACACTCTTACCAAAGAAGAAGCGCCAAAGACTGAGACACACATAGGGTGGAAAGAAAGGTTAAACTAGGTGACACAGATTGCACAAAAAGAGTGGGAGATTTAGGATACCGGAGGAAGAAAGGAAGGAAAACTAGAAAAAATTCAAATTGTTGATGATGATCTTGGAGCGAAGGTCTTGAATTTCTTTGAGAAATCTTGGAGCCGTTTTGATTTACTTTGGGAGATCAAAAGAGTTGTCAACCAATTTTATGGGTTTTTAGTATCTTTTATAATTCATGTTTGAAAATGCTTAATATTATGTATTTTATTGATTAATGCAATAGTGAAAATAATTACTACCTTCGTCCATTTATATAAGAGACAACTCACTTTTTTGGGTTCATTGAATAATCAATGTATCTAGTCTATAAACCAACTAAATACATTGATTATTCATTGAACCTAAAACATGAGTTGTCTGTTATATAAAGGATTAGAGGTAGTAATAAATTATAAGTAAAATACATATAAGGAGGTACTCCCATGGAGGAGGTCGACAAGAAACACTAGCAATGCCTTATTGATGTCTGGTTGTTAATATGAGGCCGCTCTCGGGAAGAGAGAAAGACCATCTTTGGTAAGCTCTGGAACCCTTTAGGATTTTGATATTTTTAATAGCCCTATGCCTAATGTATTTGCTTTACCCATAATTGTATGCATATTACATGGATGATGAAGTGCAACTCCAACTTTTACAACGAGGAATACATTCGGTTAGGAGTTACGTTGGTGTTGAGGCCATGCCGACTTTATCGTAAGTTCTAGGCTTGACTATTTTCCCTCTACTGATAGGATCTGGCTCCAGTTCCGCTGAGGGTCATCGACCTAATCCTTTGGATTAGGATTTCTCTTTATTTTGCTAACCTTTCCAGACCTTTTTTGGATGAGGAATTGGGTAATCTGGCTTGCTATACCAAGTGTGCCTCGGTTTCTTTAACCATTGGTGTCTGCTCACTAGGAGTATTTTTAGTCCGACTGGCACCATGCTGAAAAGTAATAGATGTAGGATAATGTCGGTGATCTGAAGCTAAGGGGAATTACTCCCTCCACTAGATCACAGTGAGAATGGAGTTATTCCTCGTTTGACTCATTCTTCTGGTCTGTCGCAATTAGACACGTTGTCCCCACGCCTTTTAAACAAGTGGAAAAGAGTCAGGGTAGGCTAAGCCCAACAGGAGGCTTCATGGCCCATGTAGGGAGCCCGGGGACTTTGGTGGAGGACTTGCCCCTTGCACCTATGTTGGCCTTCCTCGCCTATATCTAATTTATCCCTTGTTGGGGCCCAATAAAAATAGAACACTAAAATTCCCAAAGACTTCCAATAAACTTCGAGCACAACCTCAGAGGGAAATCTAAGTCCTAAAGGAATTCACCTATTTGTTTTAAACAGCTTAATCAAGACGAGCGTCCTCTCGGAAGATTTGAACAGTATGATAAAAATGTTCCACTTGCTTCAAGGCACTGTTAAAGGCATCTTAGGCAATAGAATAACTTTCTTATATTAACTTAGACAACTCCTTAGACAGAGCAAGATTCTCGTGGTGCATCTTACGAAGGTTATTCTCAGCCTTTTTCTGAATCTCCTGAGATTCTTTCGGTGACTTTTCTAGCTCTTATATCTTTTTATGGGCAGGGTATAAATACCAATTTGTTTAATCTAAAGTGCCATTCACTTTGGATAAATACGTATGAGTAAAAGCCAAAGCCTCTTTCTTCTTTGTAACTACTTCGGTAAGCAACTTCACCTTCTCGATTAGAGTGATGTTATACTCAAAAGGCTCCATGATAGCCTCTGTAGCTAGTAACGACTCGGAAGTACCTCAAACTTCTTCCAAATTTTGATTTTGCTAAATAGCGAGGGAATTCACTGGTTCTTTAAGCACCCCTCTCTTCCGCCGAAGGCGGACGAGCAGGAAAACATCCCCCACCCAACAACCTTGAAAGTCGGGACAATTGACGCCCGATAGTTGTCATATGTCAACACTACTATTTCTCCCTTTCGAGTTTCTTCAGAAAGGTTGGGGAAGTAGGATAAATATTTATCAAAGAGAGGGAAAGAATTCCCTGGTCATCCTTGGGCCATGACAAGTTAGTAATACAAAAGAAGACCCTCCCCCAACCAAAGCACCTTATCTAACAGATCTCAGTCGAGGACATTTTGTAGACAACCTCTCAACTTGAAGTTATTCAAGTTCATGGATGAAGGCCAATCCTATCTTGCCCTCAAAGCGTGGAAGGGGAAAAACTTCATCCACCATAGGCTGATCAGGCAAGACCATAACTTCCATTTGAACGGGGAGATGAGTTACCTGAGTAGCTGGACCAGCGGGTGTACAAGTAGGTGTACCAGAGATAGAGGCTTCCCCAATAGATTGGGTGCCCGAAGTCCTTGCTCAAAGGGAAGTATCTTGAACGTCCCATCTCATCTCCCGCATTACTTCTTCACACATAATCGCATATGCACAACCAAAAATGGAAGACTAGTGAATGTGTAATTCAAGTAAATAGTCAAGGAAAGTAAGATTTCTATGTTACTTACAAAAAATGGTTTTCCTCTTCTTCTCTGATTTAGCATCCATCTGCCAGCGGGTTTGAATGAACCTTTTCAACCATTTTTGTGATGCCACGTGAAGTGGAATGACACCACCGGTGTAGGCAAACTCCTTGTAGAAGGCCACAAATTAATTCTTCAAGGATAACTCTTCTTGAGACAAGTCCTTCTTCTTGTAGACATAGGATCCCCCCGTCAAGAAGTGAATTTAACTTTAATACTTGTGGAATAAATTTATGCACATAGATGGAGAACTAGTTTCTAGTGTGCAAATCTTTTTATGAGCTTCTTTGGTAAGAGGAGTAACCAAGAATAAGAGATCCTTGAATTTCTTCAAGCTGTCGGAGTAAGTCTTTAAGAAAGCAAGTCTGATTTATGCATATAATTTATATTGTATTGAGTCTTGAAGAGATGGAAGAACAATGTCACAGACGACTTACCCCCTTGTACTCAGACCAATGCTGGAAAAACCTTGACAAGATGGTTCATGACAATGACTTGAAACTCATTAAAAGGGAGACAAAAACTTATAAGAAAGAATAAACACTCATGAAATGGGATAACTTACTCATCATATTGACTATATTTCCTCTTATCTCCATCAGGGGAAACACTCCTTAATCAGATGATTGACCCACATTAGTCAAAGTCTAGTCCAAATCGCTCTCGTGAACGAAAGCATAAATGGGCCTCAATATTTCTTGGTCCACCCAATCACCCAAGATACCCCTACTTGCCTTCCTAGTTGAAGTTGATACAATATTCATGATCAAGAATACTATGAAGAAAATTTAAATACGTACAAGATGAGGTAAGCAAATCGTTTCAGACACTAGCACCCCTGGAATAAAATGCCAACGATAGAAGAAATCTCTAAAGAAATAAGGTGAGTGGTCAAAAGAATAACATTGAAATTTATATTAGAGAAGATGGATCAATCGAGCATGCATGAAAAGTACAAACAAACAAGATCGTATGAACTTGACCAAATGTTAGAGTAGGAAAGCTCGCAAAGAAAAAAATGAAGCAGAAATAACACTTTGGTAGGCCGCTAATGGCAGAAAAAGGCCAAAATGATGCTTCATAAGCCTCTTATAGGCTATCCGCCAACTAAGGATCACATGATCCACAATGCACCACTAATGGTTGAGATATCCTCAAAAAACTGTTCGAAAGCACTCAAGTACTCTAAGGAAGATGAAACATCAGCACTAACTAGCGTAGGGACATGTGTCGGTCGTTCACAGCGAAATGTTACCTATTATAAGAAAGGCATTTAAAGCTCCCGTTCCTAATAACATTTACGTCCCATCAAAGGCTTTCACACCCCTGGGTTCAGTGGACGAGTAGGAGCGTGTATCACAAACCCTTGTCATGCAAAGCTTAAACTAGGGCTTAGGGCAACTGTTTTGGGTCGTCTACAAGGTCCAAGGATAAAGGTCAAATAATAAAGCAAAATGAATAAAGCACATAAAATATAGGCTTTATTTTCTCTTCTAAGAGGATATCGCGTATGGAAACATTGTTTGTCGTCCATATCAATATGACGGTTGACCGAGATCCACGTCTCACTCCATATTTTCAATTATTAATTGCCTCCCCTATTTAAAAAGGAAATTTCGTCATTTCTCAAGTATTCAAATCAATTCTCATTTTCACATCATTTTTTACTCATTTACTGATTTGAGTATTGTAGTGCTAACTTTGCATGTCAGCCTCATTTCCACCGCATCAAAAACTCAGAACTATCGCAACAAGCCTTACTCTTTGTGTATCGATCAATTCTGATTCCACTGCTAAACACAAATTAACTAAAATTAATAAATAAATAGATAAAAAGGGTTTTTCAACAAAAGTAAATAAATAATAGAAATTTACCAAGGAAATATTAAGAAAATGTGTAATAGTTAATATAATATACAAAATATACTATATTTTTAGTGAATTAATATTGTCAAATATATTTTATTTAAATCTTGTTTTTAAAAATATTTTTTTCATAAAAATAGTTATCATCTAAAACAAAAATCTAAGAGGGAGACAACTAGCCTAAAAATTGTCTGAGCAGATTGAGGAAAAATATCTATAGAAATGATATATAGTTGTTAAATAAATAAAAATATCAAATAAAAGATAAGAAGAAGTAATATTGAAATTGATCGTGAAGGCTGATCAGATCCTGTGATGGGCCACCAAGAACGTCTGTGATGCTGGGTGTGAGAAGACGAGGGGGTGCACTTGCAAGGCACTCCGATGCTCAAGTAAGAAAATGTCAGAGAAAAGGGGCAAGTACAAAGTGTGTTCTTAGGATAAAAATGGATACCTGACCCTCTCAAGTGAGAGGGTTTATATAATGCCCTCAGCGCGTGGCCAACGGTCCCTATTTTCGGGGCGAAATAACCGTTTCCCGAAGAATAGGTAACTGCCAAAAACTAGCCGTTATGTCGGGCAGGGTGCCCAAAACTAGTCGTTATATCAGGCAAAGGTGTATAATACCGGGGAGGAGCAAATGACCCTGGGGATCCATCCGTCCATATATGCCCGATTGTGGGGCAGAAAGGTAAATTCTCCCCTTATTGACTGGACTTAGGCAATTGGGCCATTCTGGGAGCAAAAGTGGATTGGGCAATGCCTAGCCATTGGTCCAGTCCAGAACATAAATGCTATAATCATATTTGTATGATTTCTACATTATATATAGATGTAGTATTTGGATAAGACTTTGTTCGTATCCAACATGTTTCACCCTTTCTACTAAGTGTTTAAAGTCCATCAATTTCTCTATCCCGGTATATTTAATCAAACCTTAGAATTTGAAGTGGCCCTTGATGGAGTAGGCACCTTTTCATTTTATCACTCACTTATTTTATTCGAAGCATTTCTTTGTTGAACCTCTCTATACAATCGTAAAGGATTCATATTTTTTATTACATACAACTCTTAGATTTTCCATAAATTTTGGTTGTTTCTTGGAATTAGTGAAACATGTAGTAAACCAATGACAAAGTTAGGTCTAAGAGTTTATAGATCTCAATCTTAAACTCTTGAACCAAGCCATCATCCTTCTCTTCAAGGTAAAAACAAAAAATATACACTTTATCAATGCACATATGTCTTAGAAGAAGGGGATGATGTCCATTGTTTCAACATGGCCATTAGTATTAGTTGTACCATTATATGACTTAAGTGACAAGGATTTTGGAAGTTACAATGGAACATAATAATCAATTATCTAGTTGTTGAACACATTGAGTCGAGGAATTTTTTCATAGATCCATAATCTCTCTAAATAAGAGGATATATGATATCGATAAAGAATGGGTTTGGGGTGGAGAATATTGTCCTTTTTTAAGGTATGGGAGGCAAAACTCACATCGTTTCCATACATATGAGTCAGGAGCATGAGTTTTTGGGTTTAGAGATTGTATACTTGGACTTGAGTCATAAAAGAAGAGAAACACTATTTCTAGTATGAAAACCCTAATAGACATTTGTTTAAGGGAGCAATTTTAAACACATAACGACGTGTCACTATCACATGATTCTAACTTAATCTCCAAATTAGCTTGGATATGCCTCTAAGGCATGTCTACAATATGGTTTCTAGGAGGATGGTAACCTTGGAGTGCACATTTCTTTGTTAAATTGTGCTTGGTATACGTCCATAATTATATCCCTTTTTTTTGGTAGTTTTTGTATTAATAATATTTATCTATGTGTAAAAAGTTAGATACCATTTTTATAAATGAAGTCTAAGAAAGGAATAAGTGTAAACATAAAAATAAAAACTTAATTTTTGGTTCCATTAATAATTAAAATCTACCATTTTGAATAATCCAAACAAGAGTCGAACAAACGACACCAAATAATTAGTTTGTACCATCTCTCAATAAACAAAATAAGCAAAAAAAAACTAGCATGTCATTACTCATCATCATTGTTTCCATTTCTTCCCCGGGTTCTCATACCCCATGTCTAGATAATTATCTCTTTTCCACTCTTCAATTCAAAACTATAATCATTTCATCAAAAACTTTTCTGCAAGCTCTTGCCAAGTGTTGACAGGATTGAACTCAAATGAGTTAAGTCAAACCATTGCTCTATATTTCAAAGAGTGAGCAAACAACCTTAACTTAAAATCATCTTTCTCTACACCTATTATTTTAAAATTTCTAGCAACCTCGATAGATTGCTCCTAGAATTATAGTCATGCTTATTGGTCTTTTGAAGTCAATCAACACTTGTTTGAGATTAAGTTCAATGCTAGATCTTGTTAAAGCTCCCATTATTCTTAAAGTTCTCTCTATCCCAGGTTCAATGAGGAATTTTGATGAGAGTTATGGCATGTTCATATAAGTCACACTTGCTAGACACTCATACAAAAAATTAGTAATTAAAACAAACAAGTTATATATAATATTTAAAATTATAATACTTTGCAATTCTCCACAAATATGCGAATATATTCTTAGTAGTTCAATCTCATGTCTCTCAAGGTTGCATCTTTTTTTTTTTTGATGAAAAGCCCATTCATTAATCAAAGCAGCCAGAAGGCAAAGTAACAGACACAGGGTTTGGAATGTGGCCGATCCAAGTTCTAGAACCTAGGGATCTGCCAATTCCAACCATCGAATGAGCATCTAGATTACACTTCCTGCTAATAAACATCACAGTTACACTAGAGCAGTCTGTCATAATCTGCCTACACTCTAACACAATAGGATCAAGGGCAATACTATTAGATATCCCATTTATACAATCCACAACAAACTTAGCATCAGATTGAAGCACAAAGCTTTGTAAACCCAAGTTCTTCGCTGTTTGCATAGCCTAGCGAATTGTCATAAGCTCAGCATTAGCAGGATCGGTCACGCTGCACAACTTTTTGGTCGCAGCAAGGAAAATATTTGACGTTGGGTCACGAATGATACATCCCAAAGAGACAAAACCATCGTCAAAGCAACCATCTTCATGTTATATCTTTACAACTTATAATGAGCAACTAAATATGTCAACAAAATTCACAATCGTTTGAATACACCCAACTTTGACAAGATGTTAATGTATGCTAATATTTTTTGATATTTAAAATCAAGGGTGGAAATGTTGATATTCCCTTACACCTGTCCCATGTGTAAAAATATACTTTTAATTTTTTATATACATACTTAATCATCAATTTCGTATTTAATTATATATTTTAAATCTTAATCTTTTTTCAATAAAAAATACAGGTCTATTATCCTTTTTAGTCTCGTATCTTAACTTCGAGGTTCATTTTGTTCCCTTAACTTAACAAATTTTCATATTGGTCCCCTAACTCTTCAAAATGTTTTATATTAGTATTTTTCCTCTAACTAACGACAAATTTAGCGACCAATTTTTGAGTTTTTCCGTCGCAAATAAGACAAAAAAGACTAATATGGAATATTTTGAAGAATTAAGGGATCAATATAATTTTTTTTTAGTTAAGAGACCAAAATGAACCCCGAAGTTAAGATACAAGACTAAAAATCCAGCAAGTCTAATTCACCCCCTCCCCTAGATTGTGCACTCTAAAACCTATAATTGGTATCATAGCATATTAAGGTGACTTGCTCCTCAATCCAGACGACTTCCGCAAAATCAATTCTAGGAGAAAGTGCCAGTATAAATAGGCTTCCATGTTTTACCGATTAATGTTATGATTTTTGGAAGATCCGTATGCAAGGTTTCTTGAGGCACGAGGTTCAGATGTTTGGAAAGCGGCCAAAATAAATATGAAATGAAAAGATTGGCACTTCCAAAGATCATCATCAATGATATATACTTCGAAATCAAATCTTTATGAAGAAGATAAATGTCTAATTATGTGTTATTAATTTTCATCTATCATGATATATCTTTCCTATGTTATCTATTTGCTTTGGACTTTATTATACTTTTTCTTCTTTTTGATGATGTCAAAAGAAGGAAAATATTAGGTATTGTACTTGTTCTTATTCATAACTTTTTCAGGGGAGAAAGTCTTAAATTGTAAAATAAAGGGGGAGATATACAAGATAGGGGGATATTCTAATTACGACACAAAATTGCAAAAGTCATATATTTTGAAGCAACTCTTTGATGAACAAGAAATTTCAAAGGGTGTTTGTCATCATAAAAAAGGGGGAGATTGTGAAGAAAATTTCTTCTTGACCTTGGTTAAAGTTTTGATGAAGACGAACACGTCAACAAAAAGAAGACAAAAGTTTGTCTAAGAAGAAAAAGGCTGAAGGCTAACAAAAAAAAAAACAATCTGTGAGTGCAATATGCTCTTAAATGTATTTTTAATGATGTCAAAACTAGACAACTTAGTTCTTTGTGTATTTGGACCTTACAATCTTTTTCAAAATATGCATCATCATAGAACATGTAAGACTAGATTTCATAAGCCATCACGTGCCAAAATATGAATTTTTCACAAAACAACATGCATGGGTCGATACATTATGAGTTGAATTTTAAAGGATTTGGTTCTGCCTTTAATGGGCCAACACAAAGAAGCAATGGGTTGATACATCCTTCGAATGGGTTGACTCATTCTTGCCATTGCTCATATGGGTTGATACAAACGATAATTGGGTCGATACATTTATCGAATGTGTCGAATCATTCGTGTTTAGAGCCGACTCATTCTGAAACATTTTATTCACTATTTAGATACTGCCTCTAATGTATTGACTCCATTTGGTCTCGTATTGACTCATTCGGTTAATGTATTGACTCATTCCACTCTCGGGTAAATACATTCTAAACCAAAATTTAAAATTGCATTTTGGCTAAAGATTTGTTTTGTTTATTTCTTTTTTATACGCGCACACACACACACACACACACACACACACGCACACACACACACACACACACACACATAAATACTCATTCATGCATCATTTCTAAGCATTGAAACTTGAATGATATAAAGAATTCTCATCATCTTCAATATTTCTTAACACATTCATCAACTACACATTATCATTTTTTATTATTTATTGCCAAGTTAAGATTGATAAGGTCAAATCTAGGTTGTGTAATCAAAATTGGGTTGAGGTTTTATTTGGGGGTTTCAAGGATAACACCTTTAGGGTTTTTACTCAAAGATCAAGGGTTGATTTGGAGCATTTTGAACAAGTATTTTCAAGTTGGATTCAGTCGAGCAAAGGCTTTGAAGAACTGGGGTTCTTGTAAAGAAGTAGCGATAACCGGAGGATCAATTAAAAGACTTTGGGCATGATTTTGCAATTTGGATTCAGCCGAGTGAAAGCTTTGAAGAACGGAAGGTTTGGTCAAAGGAGTAGCGGTAATCGGAGGATCATATTGAAGATCTTGTGTGACTTGATCTTGCTATGATCAAGGGTAGAGAAAGAGCTAGGATTAACATCAAACATAGGGTTTGGGGTTTGGATTTCTACACTCTCTTGTAAACTGATATTGCAAAGGTTAATTATAATATCTTAATTCAATTTCAAATTTAGGGCAAACATACCCATAATGATGACAATTGAGAAGCTTCCTAAATAAATATTGGTGTTCTCTCTTTCTCTCTATCTCTTTCACTCTATTTTGATTTTGAGAACAATTAGTGTGTAATTTGAATTGTCGAAAATTTTGGTTGTATTGAAGTGTTTAAAACTGATTTTGTGAAAGCATTGCAAATAAACCATTGCAATTGATTTGTTATAACTTCAACACAAGGAGAATCAAGCTTGGTGTATTGCACACTAAGTGTTCGATAAAATTACTGCACACTAAGTGTTCGACAAAATTCCTTAGTCAAATTTTATTTTATTCGACATTGGAAATCATTTACGTCAAGTGTGATTTATATTAAAACAACTTAAATTGAACTTGTTGATTACCTATTCACATCTTTGGCATACATTCTACTACAGTTGTGCGTATATCCAATTCTACCAATAATGGTTTGGATAGACGACAGTCGATCCAACTTCGTTTCCGCTTGTCATAGAAAAATATTTTTTTAAGAACCATAATTTTAATAATAAAATTTTCATTAGGCGGTCTATTCAACCCCCTTCTAGATCTATGCCCTCGTCTAACAAGTGATATCAAGAGCACTGATTTATCTTTTGCTTCAAAATCCCTTATTAGATTATGGCTTCCAAACCAAAAGGGGCATATAATAAAGCGCCGATTTTCAATGGCGAGAACTATGGCTATTGGAAGGATTGTATGCGTATCCATACCAATTCTATTAATAGAAAAGTATATAGCGTTGTCCAAAATGGTCCATTTGAAATTACCATGACCAATGCGGATGATGTTGTTGTACCTAAACCAGAAGCACAATGAAACGAAGAAGATGAGAAAAGTGGTCTAGTGATTGAAGAGAAAGGAATATTCTAATCTCCGCTTTAGGAGTAATTAATATTACCGTGTTTCTCATTGCAAAATCGCTAAAGCTATGGGATTCTTTACAAGTTTCCCATGAGGGTACACATGAAGTTGAACCTAAAAATGCAATAGATGCCTTGATTGATAGATATTGGTTAGTGGCCATGCAAGATGAGTAATATCAATTTAAAAGAAATAACGCGTGTGACATTATCCCACCTACGCGAGATCATCAAATCATTGGCACTAGGTGGATTTTTAGAAATAAACTAGATGAAAACAAAGTGATAACTCGAAACAAAGCCCGGCTAGTGACTCAAGGATATTACTAAGAGGAGGGGATAAACTATGAGGAAATGTATTCTTTGCTTTGGACTTTATTATACGTTTTCTTCTTTTTGATGATGTCAAAAGGGGAAAATAGTAGGTACTATACTATTTCTTGTTCATAACTTTTTCAGGGGAGAAAGCTTTATACTACAAAAGAAAATGGGAGATATACACGATAGGTGGAGATTCTAGTTGCGACACAAAATTGCAAAAGTCATATATTTTGAAGCAACTCTTTGATGGAAATGAAATTTCAAAGGATATTTGTCATAATCAAAGAGGAGGAGATTGTGAAGATATGTTTTTCTTGACCTTGGTTAAAGTTTTGGTGAAGATAAACACGTCAACAAAAAAAGACAAAAGCTTGTCTAAGAAGAAAAAGATTGAAGGCTAGCACAAATCAAATAAAAGAATCAATATGGTTAAAGCATGCATTACAATTCATATGATATATCTTAATGGCTCATAATATTATGCATAATTCATCTCAAATAATTTGTTTATCTTTCAAAATCATTTGGAAGCAAACCATGTTGTTACAAGTTGTATTTGAACATTTTCAAACAGCTTTAACTGATTACACAAAACCTATAACCGGTTACATGCACAAATATTTTTAACAGGTATGTTTTATTTTTAACAATTAAAGTTGTAATTAGTTAACCAAAACATGTAACCGGTTACAACCATAAAAATTTCAAAAATCTCTTAACAGCTACAACTGTAATCGATTACATCATTATGATAATCAGTTACCACTGAAGCAACATCTCTTTTCATCAATATGTTTCATTCTTAAAGATTGCATTTCTTTATGGAACCACTCCAAACATTTGTATTCATTCAAAGGGCTATTGATGTATATAAGGTTTATACATCGGTAAAATGAAAATCAACTCTTTCAAAATGTAGTTTTCAAATTGATTCAAATAAAGTTGTTAAGTGTTCATATATTTTTAAACGAAACTTTGTGCATAAATTTTTACATCATTTAAACAAGTTTCATTCATATCATTTATGAGCACTTAAGTTTATATGTTTATATTGTGATCAAAGAGAAAGAGAAGATCCAAAACTTTCATATATCTTGTAATATAAGCAAGTCAAAAGTTATACGAATTAAGGTGTTAAATATGTATTACCGTGATCATCAAGTTGTTGGTGATTATTGTTAAAAAATCATTTGAATTAGTTTAATTCAAATTCCACCATAGTTGCTGGTGTTGTTGGAAATCAAGGAAGTAACATGCTTCTTTGTTGTTGTTAGAAGATTGTAGGGGAATTCTTGGTGAGAGGCTTGTACAAAGATCTAACAATATTGGAAATCTCTCATAAATCTTTGTGTCATTTACTTTTCTGCATAACATTATTCTAATTAAGTTGCAACACTTAAATTGTTTCCCAAAAAGTATAAAGAAAAGGAACTTGCATAAAAACTAGAAATATCCAGCAAGTCTAATTCACCCTCCCTAGATTGCACACTCTAAAACTTACAATTGGTATCAGATCAGATTAAAGTAACTTTCTCATCGATCTAGATGGCTTCCTTAGAATCATTTATAGGAGAAGGTGGCAACATAAATATGCTTCCATGTTTTACTGGTCAATGTTATGATTTTTGGAAGATCAATATGCAAGATTTCTTAAGGCACAAGGTTCAGATGTTAGAAAGCAGTCAAAATAAAGATGAAATGAAAACATTGTCACTTTTAAAGAGCATCATCATTGATATCAACTTTGACATCAAATCTTTATGAAAAAGATAAGTGTCTAATTATTTGCTATTAATTTCCATCTATCATGATATATCTTTCATATGTTATCTCTTTGCTTTGGACTTTATTCTACTTTTTCTTTTTTTTGATGATGTCAAAAGGGGGAAATTAGTAGGTACCGTGCTTGTTCTTGTTCATAACGTTTTCAAGGGAGAAAGCCTTAAATTGCAAAAGAAATTGGGAGATATACAAGACAGGGGAGATTCTAGTTGCAACATAAAATTGCAAAAGTCATATATTTTGAAGAAACTTTTTGTTGAACAAGAAAATTTCAAATGATGTTTGTCATAATAAAAAAGAGGGAGATTGTGAAGAAAAGTTCTTGACATTGGTTAAAATTTTGATGAATACAAATACATCAACAAAAAGAAGACAAAAGCTTGTCTAAGAAGAAAAAGATTGAAGGCTAGCACAAATAAAGAAAAGAATCAAGATGGTTAAAATATGTATTATAATTCATATTATATATCTTAATGGCTCAGAATATTATGCATAATTCATCTAAAATTATTTGTGCATCTTTCAAAATCATTTGGAAGCAAACCACGTTGTTACAAGTTGTATTTGAATACTTTCATGGATGTAATTAATTACAGGTTTATTGTGAAGAAAAGTTCTTCTTGACATTGGTTAAAGTTTTAATGAAAGCAAACACATCAACAAAAAGAAAAAAAAACTTGTATAAGAAGAAAAAGATTGAAGGTAAGCACAAATAAAAGAAAAGAATCAAGATGATTAAACTATGCATATTCATATTATATATCTTAATGGCTCAAAATATTATTCATAGTTCATCTCAAATTATTTGTGCATCTTTCAAAAACATTTGGAACCAAACCATGCTGTTACAAGTTGTATTTGAACATTTTTAAACACTTGAAATAGGTTACACAAAACCTATAACGGTTACAGACACGACTTTTTTAACAACCATGATTTATTTTTAATAGCTACAACTGTAATCGAATAACCAAAATCTGTAACCGGTTACAACCACGGAAATTTAAAAAATCTTTTATTAGCTACAATTGTAACCAATTACAACATTATGATAACTAGTTACCACTGAAGCAATAACTCTTTTCATCATTCTGTTTCATTCCTAAAGATTGCATTGCCTTATGGAACCACTCCAAACATTTATATTCATTTAAAGGAGTTCCTATTTATGTATATAAGGTTTATACATCAGTAAAACGAAAATCAACTCTTTTAAAATGTAATTTTCAAATAAATTCAAATGACTTTTTAATAATAATCACCAACAACTTGATGATCACATTAAAACAAATTTAATACTTGAATTTCTATCACTTTTGACTTTCTTGTATTATACTCCCTCCGTCTCACAATAGGTGTCCTCTTTGAGATTTTCACACTTTTTAAGATAAGGATTAATTGTGTTGATTCCAATGATAAAACGAGTGTCATTTACTAAAATAACCTTATTAATAATAGATAGTGTAGTAGTTAAATGAATTAAAATACAATAAATAAGGGTAAGTTAGTGGAAAGAAATAATAAATATTACATTGGTATTCTAAAGGGACAAATAATTTGAGACAAATAAAAAAATAAAAGAGGACACCTATTGTGAGACGGAGGGAGTAAGATATATGAAAATTTTGACTCTTCTCTTTCGCTTTGATCACAATACAAACATATACACTTAAGTGCTCAAAAATGATATGAATGAAATTTGTTTAAATGATGTGAAAGTTTATGCCCAAAATTTCATTTGAAAATATAAGGTTATGACATGGTCTTAACTTAATCTCCAAATATGCTTCAGCATGATTCTAAAGCATCTTCACTAGCTAGTAGCTATGACAAAAAAATCCAGCACCATCCGGACCCAACTTCCTTTGCTCCGAATCTAACGAAACAAAATCAATTTAATTGAGGCGGGGGCAAAGGCGGAAAAAACTCGATTTTTAATAGTACTTTCTCCACAGCCATCTCCACCTATCACATTTATTTTATTTTTTATTTTTAATAATTTTATTACTTTCTCTGTCCCAAAATAATTGTAAAATTTTATAAAATTATTTGTCCTAAAATAAGTGTCTTTTTTTTTTTTTTGCTTTTCGCACTCTAGTTCTCATGGGAAAGGGACACTCTAGTGTCTTTCTTTTAGTTTCTAATATAATTCTAATTTTTATATTTCAATTATACACTCTAGTTAATACTCTTAATTTATTATTCTCTCACTCTACATTTATGATAATTCAAACACACCAATAATAAACAAAAATAATTTATTAAAAATATTATTCTCTCTTTTATTTATTATATTTTTTTTATTTTATATGAAATTACTAACAAGGATTAAATTACTCTTCTTAATATAATAAATTTATTAAAATTATTATTCATAAATGAAGTCAAAGAAAAGTACTTGTATAATCCTAAAAATAAAAACGTAATTTTCAGTATTTATTCGTTCATGACTATAACAATCTACCTTGTTTTATCCGAACAAGAACCGAACAAACGGCACTGCATGATTGGTTCAAAATAAACAACACAAACAAAAAGAACTTGTCTTGTCAAAATCAAAACCATAATTATTTATTAATTAATTAATTCACCTCTTATTCATTTCTGCAACCATAGTTTATCATTTTTTTCATTCATGTTCTAACCCGACTCATTACCGACTCACTGAGTCACCTCACCTCATCGAATCGTCCTTCCAAAATTCAATTCACCATGTCGACGACAAGGTCCCCGAGCCGTTCTTCCGAAGACATCGTCGATTCGACGCCGTTTCTTCCCAATTCCGCCGCCTCCTCCGACGAAAACAACTCCGGTAATCGAGTCCTTCGTCGACAGAGGCTTCTTCAAGCCGCGCGGTTTCTCCGGCAAGCAAGCGGGAGGAGAATGATGCGCGAACCCTCGGTTGTTGTCCGTGAAGCTGCGGCGGAGCAATTGGAGGAACGGCAAAGCGATTGGGCTTATTCCAAACCCGTTGTGATTCTCGATATCGTTTGGAACTTTGCATTCGTCGTTGTTGCTGCAACCGCTTTGTTTCTGAGCTCTAATGAATCGCCGGAAATGCCTCTTAGGTTGTGGATTGTGGGATACGTTCTGCAATGCGTTCTTCACATGGTTTGTGTTTGTTTTGAGTATAAGAGACGGAGAAGGTTCCAACGTTCATCTTCTTCCATAGCTGTAGCAGGTTCTGATAGGGTTGGTACTAGCAGTGGGAATTTGAGTTCAGGTTCTCGTACTGTTTCTGGTTCAAGCTATGTTTCATTGGCGCAATTTGATGAAGAGGGTACTAGGTAAATTTCTACGCCATTTTTTCAATTCAGTGTTATATTTGGTGAATAATAGTGTGTTATCTTGCTCTTTGAATGCTTGTGTTGAAGAGTGAAGCATGTTTTGTGGGGACTGTTTGGTGAAGTTTGAAACTCTATGATGCATAGGAGAAATTTAATGAGTTTGTTACCATGTTAATTGTATTTATGAATGTTAGTACTAGTACTATATTAAGCCCATGCTTTTAATATTCGAAATGATAGTTAAGGGTTGTAGGTGAGGCTTTGTTAAATGATGAATAAATATGGTAAACCTCTAGTTAATTTAAGGAGTTGATATATCAGATGTAGCTTTCTCATTAGGTAAGGGAGGGGAAAAATCATCATGACAGTTCAAACTGTATTTAAGGTTTTTAATTTTATACTTTTTAAGAGCATTTTTTGTTGAATGTGACGGAAGAGCTCTAAAGTTTCTCTCATATTGATCTGGGTGGTTGAAAAAGGTGAGAGGGAGAGTGAGAGGGAGTTGGGTTTCATGTAAAAAGAGATGACGGAAAATGCTACGGGGTGATTAATTGTTTTTCTGTTTAAGGAGTTGTATTTGTTCGGTTTCTCAAAACACAGGTACAAGATTGTAAATTCATGTATAAACAAGTATCACTTTTTTAGCCTTGAAAATGGAAGTAGAAAGAGGGCCTTTTAGTTTTAGTTACCGTGTTATGTGTTTGATTAGACATTTCTAGTTAACAATTTCAAATGATTAGACATTAGTTTATATTATACTACTAATGCTAAATCTTGGCTTGGACCATGAAAATTAATTTTTCAAGATTAGAGTTAGAAATTGTTAATATTTCTTTGTTTCTTGTCTCTGCCATTTTCACTCTCTACCAGATGTTATTGTTTGAGATAGCAACCAACCATTGCATGTGTTATTCGACAAAGCTTCCTTTTCTTCTTTTGTTTATCTTGTCTTCTTTCCTAACTCTATCTTTACTTGAAGATCCCATTTTGCATCAGTCTGCAGCTCAATCTTCTGCCGAATCTAGTAAATGTGTACCTTAGAATTTTATTATTCTCGTAATCTACAAGCCGAAAAATGATGAAGATTTATGAGTGAACTCATTGTTTCCCCCTAACAAAGAATTTATGTTTCTTAATGTATTCTAATTTTTTTCTAAATCAAATTCTAAATTAGATTATGAACTATATTCCAAGTGTTTTTAAATAGCGGCACTGTGGTGTAGTGGAATTTGAAAAAATATTTATTGTTCTCTAATACACTATCTAGTACAAAATATTGTCAAATAGTAGCTATAGCGGCGCTACTACTCTGTTGTGTAGGGGAATTCGAACAAGCCACCATTTGCAACAATCTACTATTGACAAAACGGCTATATTCTCACTCCTGTCGCCTAAATGGATCTTATTGTAAATCAGTGTTATCAAATTGCGGCGCCATTGCCGCTATGGAGGATATACATTGCGGTTTTTGGGTTTTCTGCAATAATAAATATCGGTCGCTATTTTGAGTTTTTCCGCCATAATCCGCAATAACGGCGCTGCAAAGTGGCCGATGGGATTTTGGCTCTCCGCCATGGACCGCCATCCGCCATCAACAACAATGTTGTAAATACAAGATGGTACCGTGCAACTGGTTTATTCCTCTGTTTTAATAGCCAAAATGTATTTTTTTTACTTGATAATGAACCTTTTCTCCAAAGCAATCCTTTTTTTCGTAAGATTGATAATTTGCCATGTCATAATATATAATATTTTTACTTTTTTTTTTAACCATCTATCTTGAATGCATGATGTACTTTCTGATTCTGTGTACATAAAATTGTTCGGTGGGGTGAAATGGTATCAACATTTATTAGCTTCTTTTTATTTATCACAGACCAGAGCAATTATTATTATATATTTGATATGCGTGCCATCTATTTTCTGGTAAATGTAATTTTGTCATAAGTTATCAATTTTATATATTGCCATTTTTCTCGGCAGTGTTGCAAAGCATTTGGAATCAGCCAATACTATGTTTTCATTTCTTTGGTGGATTATTGGATTCTACTGGGTATCGGCTGGTGGTCAAACTTTATCCCAAGATTCTCCTCAGCTTTACTGGTTTGTCTTCTTTCACTATCTCATTCAAATTGTTTGTTTTTCAATACGATTTATTAATCTTTTGGCAAGTCAACTGAGATTTACTTATTTTAGTTGAATGCTTTTGACAGAAAATGCTGCTTTGCAGGTTATGTATAATCTTTCTTGGTTTTGATGTTTTCTTTGTCGTTTTCTGTGTTGCGCTGGCCTGTATAATTGGTATTGCTGTTTGCTGCTGTCTTCCATGTATCATCGCACTTCTTTATGCTGTTGCAGACCAGGTGACTTATTCTCTTATGTCTCAAACTCTAAATGGAATTGCTGCATTATGTGTAATTTTGGTTCAAAAGTTGATAGTTACTAATGATTTTTGAAGCGACTCTGCAAACTTAACCCTTTCAACGTGTGCGATAATAATTGTGAAAGATCAATACTAATATCTTTTTATTTGTATAGCTGGTGAATGAACTTATTAGACAGGTATTAAGTTTGGATTTATATGTTTCACCGTGTTAATATATGGGGCCGTACATAGTTGATTTGTAAAACTACTGTACTATTTTGCCAACACAAGACATAACTCCTTCTTAACATAGGATTTTCTCTCTTGGTCCTCCATTTTTCTGCACGTGGGAAAAACCCGAGTATGCTTATTAACATCTTTTTCTCAGATTTTTCAGGTTTTCGGGTGAGGCAAATTATAACATTTAAATATTATTTTAATATGGAATTAGAGAGTTAGGATTTGGGTAGAAACATAATTGTTACTATTATTTATTATAAGTTGGAGTTTTATCATGAAGGATGCATTCTTCAACCAACAAACCCACTGGTACTTTGAGAAGACAAGGAAGGGTCATTCAGTAAATATTATGAATTCTGATGCAGAATTAGACATCATAAGATCAAATTGGGATTGTGTTTAGGAATTAGGTGACATAAAAAACATAGTCTGGCTCATGTCTGCTGGAACCAGCAATTTGCAGTCATGTTCTATGAAACACGGACACCTTGAATACGACCCCGACACTGACACGGCGACATCGATAATAATTTTAAAAAATGAATAAATTAAACGTAATCACAAAAGTCAGTGCAGGTGTCGATACCGACACGGACACGCATTTCGTCAGAAGTGTCGGTGCTGCATAGGTCATGTTACTGGGGGAGATCTAGATTGAGTTGGAGAACAAGGTGAAACTTAGGGAAGGTTTATTTCTCGAGACCAAATGTGTTTAGGAAAGGGAGATGACGACTATTCAATCAAAGTGTAATTGGTAATAAAAGGAAACTTTTGACAATGTTCCAATGGATAATTGTTTATGCTAGATAAGATCTGGAACTCAGCTGTCATGAAGAAAATTGATGTATTTCCCATTTTAGGAAAATGGCAAAGCCTTGTCCTAGGTTGTTTGGGTATGCTGGAGATTGGAGAAGACACGTGGAAGTGCTGAGGGTTGACTAGATAGAGAATTTTCCTATACTTAAGATACATATTAGGACAAATTAAATTATAGGTCACTCAAGCTATTAAGAGGGATTTGGAGGTTTATGGTTTATCTTTGAACATAACACATGATAGAAAATTATGGCGTTGTCAAACGAGAACAAGCTAAGTTGTTGCTGTTGCATTGTTGGGATTGGGATTGTTATTGACATATTGATGGATGAAATTAGGTGAGAGTTCATATTTTTAAATATTTCAAATAGTTGGACAAGGGGTATCGTGGATTTCAAAGTCACAAGTTGACTCATAGGCTCGTCTGAGTTTATGTTTCTAGGAAGGAATCTGAATTGGCTCACTTCCAGAATCATTTTTGAGCAACTCGGTTGAATTTGCTCCAAATTTTGTGCTTATGGCCTAGTGAGTATCGTGAAAAGAAAAATTAGACTAAAGAAAGAGGAGGAGGCGGAGATTGAGAAGTGAAGAGGGCAACTGAAGTGACAGTGCCAGGAGAGAAAAAGGGGAGTTGATGGTGTTTGCCAGGAAAGTAGTGCATGTGCAGTGTTGGAAAGTGAGTTGAAGAGGAAAAAGAACTCAGAAGAGATGAAGGAGAAGGCCACTAATCCGAGGAAAAGAGACTAGGTTTTTATTTATTTATATTTTGATTTAAAGATAGTGAAATTGTAGGCGAATACCGACCAAAAAGCACTGCATATCTGATATTTTTCTTCATGTCAAAAGGATAAATTTCAATTTAAAATTCTCAAAAAATGGAAAACCGATAAACCTATAATAGAAAAGATTGTGGAAATAAAGTTTAGGTGGTTGGACCATGTAGTGAGAAGACTCAAATTTTTTTGTAAAAAGAGTAAATCATATAGTTTCTATAGATCTTCCTCTACTTTTAGTAATTTGAAACTACTAGAAGCAAAAGAAGATCTATAAAAACTATATGAGAAACTATTAAGAAAGATCTAGTGATTAATAAGTTGAATAGATATATGATATATGGTAAAACATTATGGCGTTGTTTTATCCATGTAGCCGATGCCACTAAATGTGATAAGACTTGGTTGTTGTAGTTGTAGTTCTTAGTATTATTAGGTAAACGTGTAAACAAGTTAAGTGTACAGACCTCCGTGAATTTATGTAGACTCCAGATTTTAACAACCTTGAGTGTAACCGATATTCTGCCCTTCATTTGTATGTGACCTCATCTCCAGCACTGTCTCCCAATGATATAGAGCCATATATCGAGGTCTCTGTCAATAGTTGTCGGCCAAGCATGTATACTGTAAATGATTTGTTGTCCTTGCTTTCATCTCTCTATCTTTTCCTATTTATTAACTAACAAATGAATTAATTAATTTTAACCGAGCAGGAAGGGGCATCAAAGGAAGACATTGAGCAGTTGTCAAAATTCAAATTCCAAAAAGTTGAAAGTAATGAGAAACAAACTGGTGATATCGAAGGACCTGCTGGAGGAATAATGACCGAATGTGGGGCTGATTCACCTATTGAACATGTTCTTGCTGAGGAGGATGCGGTATGTTACAAACACTTGTTATTAGTGAGCTTAATCTTTTCTCCCTTTTCCAATAGTCATGTTGCTTTGATTCTCATCATATTTCAATGGAAAATCTATATGTCATCTTTCAAACAGACTTGGTTGCATCCTCTGTCACTCTACAAATCTGAAGTTTTCCTTTTTTGGTGGTATATTATTTATAGGAATGTTGCATCTGTCTTTCTTCTTATGAAGATGGAGTTGAACTACGAGAACTTCCTTGTGGTCACCATTTTCACTGTGCCTGTGTGGATAAATGGCTGTATATAAATGCTACATGCCCCCTCTGCAAGTATAACATTTTGAAAAGTAGTAGCCTCGGTCAAGATGAAGTGTAGATGATATCAGAGAAGTTTCTAGATGCCATTTTGAGAAATCTGCATACTTTTCGATCATGCATAATAGGCTCAACATGTCAATACAGTTCGATACAGGCCTATATATAATTGTCCTTGCTGCTGCTGCAACTGCTTTGTGCTGTAGTCATGTAGTGATGGTTTCTTTGTTTATTGGTAGTTATTGTGGCTTCTAACTAACTGGTTGTGCATATCAGCGTTGTTCAGTGCGTTCCGGCTATGATTATCTTAAGAGTCATAATTCGGTTGTAAATTTCATATTTTCTTATTTATATCGTCAGCAATAATAATCTTGACAACATAAATAATAAATTATATATGAAATTGACAATCGAATAGTGACTCTTTGAAGATTATTACTGTATAATGGTCTATCACAATAAATATGGGAATTCTAACAATAAAAAGATATCAGTTCAAGTAGATTACTTCAAAATAAAACTTGAATTTTTTAAATATTACTACGTGTATTTAACATGGCGTTTGTCCAAAGTTTAGAGAAATTTACAACATTTGTACATGACATATCACAGGATTTCCAAGTTGGAGAGAAGTTTGGGGAAATTAATACAATCTTTGATGATTTTAAAGAAACTATGTGAACTATTTGAAACAACCGGCCTACATTGATGCCAATCTGTTAATGGAGGATTTAATTTGCCATTCTCCACTTAGATTTGACACTCTCAATTATGGTGAAATTACTTTGTTACCTTTTGATCGTACCTAAGGATGGCAGGCAGACCCAAACACGTGGGGTCCACCTGCACCCGAACCTGTGTCAACAGGTGAAAACCCGAGTTGACTGGATTCAGGTTCGGATTCGGGTGCCACCCGATATTTCGGGTGCGGGTTTGGGTAGTGTGAAATTCGCGTCCGAAACCCGAAATCACACCCGCTTTGATTGTAGACTTTAATTTTAATTGTAATGTTAAGATGTTGAAGACCTTAATTTTAATTGTAATGTTACCAAACTTGATGGAAAGTTGTAATTTAATTCTTTAATTTCTTTGAGAGACCTTGATGGAATTCTTGTGTTTCAAATTTCAATTTTGTTGTTGTATTTTTGTGTTTTTGCTACGGGTTCGGATTTGGGTGGAAAAATCCGAACCCAACGGGTGTGGGAGTGGATGTTATTTTGCCACCTGAATAGCCTTTGGGTTCGGGTGGTGATTTCGGGTGCGGGTTTGGGTAGTGTGAAACCCGCACCCGACCCGATCCGTTGCCATCCATAATCGTACCTGATCAGAAAGTAGATTAGTGGCCAGCAAACATCGTGATCTCCGCTACTCCGGTAGTGATGAGACGGTGGGGGTGTACCTGCAAGGTACTCCGATGCCAAAGTTAGGAATGGAGCCAACAAGTACAGAAAGTGAGAGTAAGAATGAGAATAGAATCCTTGACCCTTTCGTGAGAGAGGGTATTTATATTGTGCCCCCAGCGCTGGGCCAACGGTCGTCTGCACTGGGTTGGGTAGCTAGGCACAATGCAGATAACTGCCAGGGCTTACGTGGCGTAGGGATGACCAGCACATGGTCTTCGCCCTGGATTAACTGTCCCTAGATCTCCAGAGAGTGGGTAGACCAACTCTTTCGGAGGTGGGTAGTTACCTGATGACGTGTCCCCGCGGGGGGAACACGTGGAGCACGCGGAGAGGATGTTCGTTCTGTCCCGGTCCATATAATGTCTGCTCGACGATGAGTGCCTGACGAGGAAGAGGATTAGGCCTTAATGAGCTGCGTAGCATGATATTGGGTTGGGCCTGCCCGACTGATGGGCAGGCGCTGTCCCAGTCCAGAACAGGAGCCCCCCAAGTCGTTGCTCCGAAGTGTCGGAGTAATGACTTAAGAGGCAGCCCATTCGCCGGGGACTGGTTTAGTAGGGCAGCATGCCCGAAGTGCCAAGCTGATGGGAAATGTAGGTGGTTAGGCTCAGGGATATTTGTCGGGCAGGAGCCACGAGGACTGATGTTCTTCTGTCATTCGAAAGGTTATTTATGGTCGACTCAGTGAGGAGATGAAAGGAGACAAGCACACTTATCCCGCGGCACACAGGGAAGCGAAACGACGTGCGCGGGACCTCGAGTGCCACGTGTCATTCGTCATCAACGTCTCGAGTCCTCTGACGACCCTATAAATAGAGTCGGTTTCGTGCCATTTGCGCGTTTCCACTCTCTCCGCTCACCACTCTCTCTCTTTGTCTTCAGCTTCCGTCGCCGTCCTTCCACCGTACGCCGCCGCACCGGAGATTCCCAACCGCCGTTTCAAGTAAGTTTTTGGCTCCTTCTTTCTGTTTTATGTTTTCTATAGTGGTTTTTCCGGGGAACTGGGATGAATCTCCTGAGGACCTGATGAAGGTGTCGGGGACCTGATGAAGGTTTCGGGGATGTTCGATGAATCCCCCGAGGACGTTCGATGAATGCTTCGGGGATGTGGGATGAATGTCCCGAGCATAGCTGCGTGTGACCTTAGGCTTCACGTTGCGGTTCTTTGCTCACGCGGGGAGGTCCAAGGGGTGAGCACCCTCAGTGACCGTGGTCGGAGGGATGTTCCCCCAGTGCGGGATGTTCCCCATATCCTTTCTTCGCCCTTTCACTTGATTTGCGGTGGAAGGGTGAATTTGATCTGGACTATCGAATTCACCAATTCCCTATGCTTTTCAGGTAAAAATGGCGATGATGGCCACGGGAATCATAGAGATCGACGATGAGCCCGACTCCCCGTTGGTGCCGACCACCTGTGATGAGGAGCGGGCGCCCGAAGACTGGGCTGGCGAGGAGCCTCTGGGCGTTCCGTACTTGTTTGCTACGGACTCCCATGATGCCTTTGCCACTGTCGATAATCGCTGCGAGGGCTCCTCGAAGAACTGGCTGGTGTACAAACCTCTAGCACACCCCACATCTGCTCGAGATTCAAAGGGATGAGATTTCCCCTGTACGAGTTTACTTTCGACGAGGCGGGTTGGCGCTTGTCCTTCAGCGGTTTCCAGCGAGAGGTGTTCACCTGGCTGCAGTTGGCACCTTCACAACTTCACCCCAACGCGCTCGCCTTCATTCGTGCATTCGAGTTCGTCTGCCAGCACCTCGGCATCGGGGTTACTATCCCCTTGTTCTTCTGCATTTTCCACCTACCGAGGCAGACGATTGATGGACGACACAACTGGGTGTCCTTCAAACAAGCGAGCAGGTTATTCCGGACTTATATGGATTTTGTCCGCCACTTTAAGTCCCGGTATTATGTCGTCAAGCCCATCACGTTCAAGGCCGCGAAGACAGTGTACAACCGGGTGTTCAAAGAAATAGACGGGCAGCGGGTAGAAGTCCTCAAGGAGAAGTTCCCCCTGCAATGAACGGAGGAGCACTTCAAGAAAGGCACGGACAACTATATATTTAGCTCGGGCGCACTGGCCGAAGATGACCGTCTGGCCTACCAGGAGATAGTCAAGTTCGTCTCTGGTTTTAAACCTGCGCAGCTTGTGACCCCGGGCGGGAAATTTATCTGCGACGACAACGGTGAGATTTTAGAGGAGGCTCGGTTGATTAACATGAGGGCCCTCCTCGAGACATTTTCCGACGAGAACGCCCTCGGGCTGTTAGGTGGCGAGCAACTCCCTTACTTGGCTCCCCTGTATATCTTTGTTGTTGGTCTACTGACGTGCTTATTTTTCCTTTGCAAGCAAAATGTCAAGCATGGATGAGCGTGTTAAGAAGTTGGCAGCTGCTCGAGGTTCGAAGAAGGGCGGAAAGGGACGAGTCGACCAGATCCGGCAGCAGCGCTCAGGACCAGTCCCGGCATCCGGGGACTCCTCCAACTCCTCTCAGTGTATCCTATCTCCTAATTCGCAGGGGTCCCCAAAAAGACAGCGAACCAGCGAACAGGTGTATGTCGATCTTACTGAGAACGCTCCCAGCGAGAAGTTCGTGCTCCCGCCTTGTCACTTGAGGCCTAATTTCTTCTTAGGGGCCAACTCCCCGGCCGTTAGTGCATCTGAAGCCCATACCATCTTAGGCGCTGGCCGGATTTCGAGGAGAAAAGCCTTGGCGGAGGACATGTCCGCGATGATTCGGGTTTTTGCTACAACCCTGGTCTTGAACGATGATACCTGTCCCTCAGCGAAACTGACCAAACTGCAGGATAGCTTCACGTCAGTTGAGGCCGGGTTGAAGAAGCTGGGCAAGGACCTCGCGGAGTGTAAAAAGCAAAATGAAGCCCAGGTCGAGCTTCAGGGGCAGTTGGAGGAGAAGTTGAAGAACGCCGCTGAGGAGAGGAAAAATCTCCTGGCGATAATCGCTGAGCTGGAGCAAGCTGCCAGACCTGCTGAAGAGGAAACTGAGGATGACAAGCTGCTGACCTCTCGGGCCGAATTGATCTCAAAGCTCAGGCAGACCGAGCAGGATGTCCTTGGGGCTGTCGAGGTGGGCTTTGCTAACGCCATGAAGTAGCTCCGGATCGTGAATCTCGACGTTCAGCTCATCACTGAGGGGACTGGCCCTTACCATGAGGTGGTCGAAGGTCGGATTGTCCCGCCGGAGCCCGAGGAGGATGAGAATGACGAGACTATGGAAGACGAGCAACCTGAGGAAAATACAACTGTTTAGTTTTTCTTTTATCTATTTTGTTTGGCCTGCGTGCCAGCTTTTGTAATGACCTTTGCCTGGCCTGCGTGCCAGGGGCTTGTGATATTTTGTACGCACTCTTTGAATAATTGGCTTCTGCCCGATTCTAATGTACTGTCTTTCTTTATCTTGTGTGTGTGATGTCTGTATGTTGATGATATATCTATTTCGTTTTTATCTAAGTAATTGGGGGTTTCGCTCGACATTGTTGATCCTCGACTGTGCAGGGAACTGGTCGAGTGGTCGGAGTTGTATTCCGACCTTCAACGAGGCTAAGAGATCGATCGAGGTCTTAGCTTCGTGGCGTGGGCTTCTCATCGCGAGTTAGGTGCCCTGCCAAACTGGTACGACGACGGTGGAGCTCGATTGAGGTGTCCCCGTTGGATCAAGGGTTCTCGTGCACACACAACGCATGCCCTTGTCTTTTTGTCTCGAGGAGGGGAGTCGCACTTGTACCTTAGTGTGCCCCCGTAGTCGCGACGCGGATGGGTCGCGGACAGTGTTTAACTGTAATACTGTTTAAGCTTTTTAGTATTCCATGGTCGAGAAAGTTCCTCCCAGTGTAGATTTTCGAGGTAGTAGGCTCCTGTCCCCGTTTTCGCGCAGACGCGGTAGGGGCTTTCCTAGTTCACGGCGAGCTTGCCTTCTCTCGAATCTTTCTGGTTCCTTCGTAGGACGAGGGTGCCTACCTGAAAATCATGTTTAATAACTTTGTTGTTATAGCGTAAAGTTATCTTCTTCTTGAGTGAGGCTTCGCGGAGGGACGCGCCCGACCTTATCTCTTCGACGAAGTCGAGCTCCTCCCGGAGGGCCTCATCGTTTGTCTCCTCATCGAAGGGAGACTCCGTTTTTCTCGAGGGTTCCCTTATTTCCATAGGGATCACCGCCTCAGTTCCGTAGGTCAATCGGAAGGGGGTCTCCCCGGTAGTGGAGTGCGGGGTTGTTCTGTAGGCCCAGAGGACGCTGTACAGCTCCTCGACCCATCTTTTCTTGGCGTCGCCCAGTCTCCGTTTCAGACCTCGCAGGATCACCCTGTTCGCGGCTTCAGCCTGACCGTTTGTTTGTAGGTGCTCAACCGATGTGAAGTGTTGCTTCGTGCCTGTTAGACGATGGCTATGGATCTAGAAGGGGGGTTGAATAGATCCCTTGAGTTTTACACGCAAATTGAATACAAAAATCTGTTTTAAAAAATTTGTTTAACGGAAGCTACTGCTGGATAAATCGTCTACAACGAACCTCCTACCAAAAGGATCGGATATGCACGAATATATTTTGGATGAGTACGAAGGAGAAAAATTCAGTTCTGAATATTACACTTACAAACGCAGACAACAAATTAATCGCTTGCTTGATGTTTATTCCAATCCAATGAGGTAATTTGATAAACAATTTAAAGCAATGTGTTCGTATTTTGCTTGGAAGCAAATTATCAAACACGTAGTGTGCGCAAACACACTATGTGCAGAATTTCTATGGAGAATAATGTGCAGCTGCTCCAAAAACACAATTCAACGAATTGTATTGATTTAACAAAAACAGTTTATCAGCGTACAATTATTCCACAACAGAAATTACGATAGTTTGCAACGTCACGAAATCGAACACTACTGAAATGCAAAAGAGTTAAGGGAAAGAAAGAGAACACCCGAGATTTGATTAGGCAGTTCCCCAATCGTCCTCGCTTTGGGTACGTCTGCCCCCAACTCCACAAAAGGAATTGAGATATATATATATGTTGCTGTTGCAAATTGTTTATTACAAGAGAAAACTATGAACATACAAACCCCGAACGTCTTCGATTGTTGATGCAGAATTTTCTCTTCCCTTGATTCAAGATGAATCAAGTGCTCCGAATTTGGTTGATTCAATTACCTTCCCACGCTACTAAACCGAAAGAAAACTTCGTTCTTCAGTTACCTTCACTCGGTCAATTGAAATCTTCCAAGAATTCGAACCCAAACCTTCTTCTACGATCCTCTGATTACAGCTACTAAACCGAAACAGTTGCGCCAATTTTCGGTTACCTTCGCCCAGCCGAATCCTTGTAGAGAGAACAGTTTGTGCAAAAACCCCCCAAAATCTCCTCGATTCTTAGAGGAAAAACCCAACTGATTTGATTCAAGAAACACCTGCCAAACTCTCAACCCAGAAGATGAAGATCACACTTCCTAAATTCTGAACTAACAATGGGCGACACAAACAAGGATGATTATGTGTGTTTGTTTGTTAGCACAATGAAGAAGATGAAGATGAAGAGAGAACTGACATATATTTTTCACGTTTCTTGTTCTATGTGAAAAATGAAGACCCAAAACTATTTATATCAAAAAATATAACTAAAAGAAATAACAGAAAATAACAGAAACGAAGTTAAGTGGAGAGGGAAAAAAACAAAGTCATGCGTCGACCTATGGACTTTATGCGTCGACGCATAAAATGTCAGTTTTTGAGTTATTATCCACGGGTAAGCGCATGACCTTTTTGAGGTCAGCGCATGATTGCTGAGGTCGACGCATAAGGCAGATTTTTCAAGAAAATTCAATTTTTGAATTGTTTTCCACCAGACCAGAGTCAGACATACATGCTAGACATTATTAGATCACTTGTGGACATATATTTTTGGAAAGAATAAGATCTTATACATCTAGACACCTAACCAATATGGACATGACCGACACGTGAAGTGATACCGCTCAAATTACAATCTAATGCATTTGTTGACATCATTAAAACAAGAAAGCTAGAAGGATATCCCTCACATACTCCCCCTTTTTGATGATGGCAACACTTACTTGATTGTCATGAGAGATGTAATTTGAGAGGATCAATGCTCCCCCTGTCTTTAACACTTTAACATCCGGTTCAACGTTTCTGTAGCTTGTATTCATTCTTCTCCCCCTTTGACAACATCAAAAAGACGAGAAGACAGTGGTCAAAATAGCATATGATAATATGTAGTGGATCATCAAATATTTGCAACAACAAAAACAATTACCAGTATCCACATATGATACCGCTAATGTAAACGAGCAATGATTAAATACGGAACAACGATATTAAAGCAAAACATTCACTTCAGAAAATGTAAACCATAACAGAAAGGTTTAGTACATGTCAACATAACAGAAAGCAAACAACAAAACACACATTCATGCACAACTAAACATGATGCCCTAAGATTTATGGTCTCCTCCCCCTGAATGGATAACCTCGTCCCCTGTGGTATTGACTTGTTGGTGGAAACTCCTCTAGTTGAAGGTTGAGTTTAATCAAGGCGCTATTGAGGTTACCAAGGCTGTTGGCTAAATTTTGATTTTGCTGGGTCAGATTTGTATCCATTTGATTGAACCTATTCATAGCAGCATTTGCAAAATTGTTGAAGTTGGTGGCATGGGATGATATTTGGTTAGACAGGTTTGTAAGTTGTTCCTGCTGAGTCAGGTATCGAGTTTCCTGCTGTGCTTGAAATTCTTGATGTTGCAGAGACAACTCAGTCACTCTTGCCAAAATTTCATCATTGGTTTGTTGATTATGCTGAGACGGTGGAGTTGGAGGAGAAAAATTATCTGGAAGCTGCCATTCAGAGTCCTCATCATAGGATGGAGGAACATATGCAGCACCAAGGTTGGTCCAGCAGTTTTGTTCCCACTGACCCCAGCCATGATTGGCATAGGATTCTTCTGGTTGATATCCCATCCATGCCTCATTGTCTTCTTGATTGTCTTCTTCTTCTGGTGGATTGTCTTGCATTACAACGTCTTCCTGTATCACCACATTTTCATCATTGCCAACATGATCTGCATTACCTTGACTTCCTTCATCCTCACTTGCTTCAAGATGGACAGGTTCAGGATGGGTGGCTCTTGATCTATAGATGAACCTTCGCTCACGTGAGTTCCAATAGTAACCCATCATGGACAAAGTTCTAGCCAGAAACTGTTGTTCAGCAGTAATGTGAATATGACAAATCTGTGGAATAGGAATGTCAAAGTGATTCAGAAAATTTGCCACAGCAGATGCATATCCAAGTGCTAAACATTTGTTCGAGCTGCGAGTTGTGAACATTCTAGAAGCAAAGTAGTAAGGCCAGTTGATTTTAATCTTTTCCCGCAGGATGTAGATGAGATGCACCTCTGCTTGTTCAACTCTTGAGAGGCCTATTTTCTTAGGCCTCAAGATGCGAGCAGCGATCCACTGAAGAATACGTTCCTTAAATTTCAAGTGACCTGTGGTGACACTCTTAGGAAATGCTTCACTAGCCACAAAATCAGCTGGATATGGTTCCCTCAACATTGAATTCAGAGCAGTTTTGAATTCATAGCCCTGAACAAAGGTGTTATCAGTAACCTTTGGGAGATTTTCATCAGTTTCCAACACAAACAATGTAGACCATACATCGTTTGTCACTTGACATTCTGTATTATTCATAGAGAATTTAAATTCAGCTCCACGAAATTTTCCTTTCAACCCACAATAGAACAACCTAGTCAAGTCTTCACTGTACTTGTCATCACATTCAACAAATTCATTCAGATTTTGAAAGTTGATGAGTTCAGAAATTTCAGGAATGTGAAAATCTTGACCCATCAATGGATAAAATCCATGTTGTCTAATAACAGCCCGTTTAGAAAATATTTCCGCAAACGGAGTGGCTAACCTTTCAGAAATTAAAGATTCAAACGTTACCCGTTGTGAGGATGAGCTTCTTGTTTGTCCTTGTTGTGATGTGGATCCTCTTCCTCCTCTTGTACCAGCATTTCTTCTGGAAGCCATTGTTGAAGAAGAGTTGAAGAAAGATTATCAACCTTGATAGTTGCAGAGATTGAAGAGAAGATGTGTGAAATCCTTTGAATACCTTGCAGTAGATATATAGAACCTTCCCCCTTTGCTAATTTATTAGGGTTTTGATGAGGGTTTAGTGGAGATTGAATGAGATTAATGAGGTTTATAGTAGTGGAATAGGGAGAGATTGACCACAAAAGCTAATTAGATGACATGCAATAATCATAGTTTAATGTGCAATCAGAAAACATAGGGAAGGTAAAGCATTTATAGGTCGGCGCACGCAACCCAGAAAACATAAAGAAGTCTGAACGAATTCTTTATGCGTCGACCTGTGAACCTGTGCGTCGGCGCATGCTTCCTGAAAATTTTAAAATTGCTTGACCATGTGGTTATGCGCTTACCCGTGAGTTTAATAGGTCAGCGCATGAAGTTATGCGTCGACGCATGGAAGTGCAAAAAATGAAATTTTTAGCAAAATCCTTGTTCCAAGCAGATAAATACACAAATACACATAGAACCAAACATTCACATGAATGATAAGTGCTCAAAATGAAATAAACATCAAGATTAGAGTAAGTAACATGGCACAAAATGTTGATTAACCTCTATAAGTTGGAACGATATTACCTTGAACGTCATGACGGAGAGATCCCTCACATATGAATGAATTTCTCTTTGCATTGTTAGTAAAATAAAACAAGCATATACATATATATATATATATATATATATATATATATATATATATATATATATATGTGTGTGTGTGTGTGTGTGTGTGTGTGTGAAGATCATAATTCTAAAAGATGTTATGCACGATCCGAGATATCGAGAATGCCAAGTTCCCTACGGATATGAAAGAAAGGCTCTGTAGCTAATGGTTTTGTGAAAATGTCAGCAAGTTGATTCTTAGTGTCAACATGCTCAAAAATAACATCACCTTTCTCTACATGATCCCTAAGAAAATGATGGCGTATTTTGATATGCTTGGTGCGTGAATGTAGTACGGGGTTCTTAGTTAGATTAATCGCACTAGTGTTATCGCACAAAATTGGAATACGTTCAAGTTTTAAGTTGAAATCGAGTAATTGTTGTTTAAGCCATAAGACTTGAGCACAACAACTACTGGCGGCAACATATTCCGCCTCGGCAGTTGACAAAGCAACGGAAACCTGTTTCTTGCTGTGCCAACTCACCAAGGAGTTTGCGAAAAAGTGACACGTGCCACTAGTACTTTTCCTATCCAACTTGAACCCGGCAAAGTCGGAGTTGGAGTAGCCAACTAAAGAACAAGCACCACCTTTGGAATACCACAGCCCATACTTCGGAGTGCCAGAAAGGTATCGAAGTATGCGCTTAACTGCCTTCAGGTGGGATTCCTTGGGATGTGCCTGATACCTCGCACACATGCATACACTAAACATTATATCGGGACGTGATGCGGTAAGATAAAGGAGAGATCCTATCATACCTCGGTACTTCTTTACCTCAACATCCTTACCCTTTTCGTCACGATCGAGATTAGCACTAGTAGGCATAGAAGTATCTATTGCTTTGCAGTTCAGCATATCAAAACGTTTTAGTAACTCAAGACAATATTTTGTTTGACTCACTAATGTGCCCTCTTCAAGTTGTTTGATTTGCAATCCGAGGAAATAATTGAGCTCCCCCATCATGCTCATTTTAAACTCCCCCTGCATCAAACTAGAAAACTCCTTGACCAAGGTCATGTTAGTAGACCCAAATATAATATCGTCAACATAAATTTGCACCAAAATTAAGTGTTTTCCTTGACGTTTAATAAAGAGGGTTGTGTCAACCTTTCCTCTTGAATACCCTTGATCAAGTAGAAATTTGCTTAGACGTTCATACCAAGCCCTAGGGGCTTGTTTAAGTCCGTACAAAGCTCGCTTAAGTTTATAGACATGATCAGGATATTCATGTGATTCAAAACCTGGAGGTTGGGCTACATACACCTCTTCATTTATATATCCGTTAAGGAATGCACTTTTAACATCCATTTGTAATAATTTAAAGTTCTTTGTGCAAGCATAGGCAAGTAGAAGGCGTATGGCCTCGAGTCGAGCAACCGGCGTATAAGTTTCCTCATAATCGATTCCTTCCTCTTGGTTATAGCCTTGCGCTACAAGCCTAGCTTTGTTACGCGTTATTACTCCATTTTCATCAAGTTTATTCCTAAACACCCATCGAGTGCTTATTACTCGATGATCTCGCGGAGGGGGGACAAGGTCCCAAACCTCATTTCTCCATAATTGATTTAGTCCATCTTGCATTGATAGATACCAATGCTCATCGAGTAACGCTTCCTTAGAGTTTTTAGGTTCAACTTGGGAAACAAAAGCAGAGTAATAACAAAAGTTACTAAGTTTAGAGCGAGTAGTTACTCCCTTAGAGATATCACCGAGAATGTTGTCAATTGGATGGTCTTTTGAAGACTTCCAAGCTGGAGGAAGTTCATCTTCCTTAGCATGAAGATCATCCTCACTTTTCATTGGTTGGTGATCCTTTTCCTCCTCAATACGCACTGCTTCAGGCTGATCAATTCCCTTATCAGTGTCCTTGAGTATGTCTTCAGTAGGTACACCTGCACCATGAAAAGAACTACCTTCTCCGACATTTCTCGGATAAGACTCATCAAAGGAAACATGAACTGACTCTTCAACTACACGTAACCTTTTATTATAGATTCTATAAGCCTTACTTGACTGAGAGTATCCAAGAAAAATACCCTCATCAGCCTTGGCATCAAATTTGCCGAGAGTCTCTTTTCCATTATTTAACACAAAGCATTTGCAACCAAATACATGAAGGTGAGAGATGTTTGGCTTACGCCCTTTTAAAAGCTCATACGGTGTCTTGTTTAGAATAGGTCGGATGAGCACCCTATTCAAAACGTAACAAGCCGTACTTATGGCGTCGGCCCAAAAGTATTTTGGTAATCCACTATCATTGATCATAGTCCTTCCAAGTTCTTCCAAAACTCTATTTTTACGTTCCACTACCCCATTTTGTTGAGGGGTACGTGGTGCGGAAAAATTATGATCAATTCCATTGGAATCACAAAATGCTTCAAATAAATGATTTTCAAACTCACCCCCATGATCACTTCTGATTGATACAATGTTTGTGTTTAACTTGTTTTGAGATAACTTGGCAAATCGTTCAAAGGCTGAAAAAGTATCACTCTTATTTGCCAAGAAAATTGTCCAGCAAAACCTAGAAAAATCATCGACTATAACAAACCCATAGTAGTTACCACCTAGGCTTTTAACCCTAGATAGTCCAAAGAGATCCATATGGAGGAGCTCAAGAGGTCTCATAGTTGAAACAATGTTTTTAGATTTAAAAGAGATCCTTGTTTGCTTCCCCATTTGGCATGCATCGCAAAGATGATCCTTTGTAAATTTGATTTTGGGTAAACCGATGACTAGGTCTTTAGAGACAATTTTATTAAGCAAATCAAAATTGATATGAGCCAAGCGTCTATGCCACAACCATGAATCTTTATTCATAGTGACTAAACACTTGTCTCCATCCAATGATACCTCGTTTAACTCTAGCATATAGACGTTATTCACCCTCAAGCCCTTAAACACATTCTTTTTGTCGCAATCTTCAACTACACAACAATCCTTTGAAAAAGAGACTTTATAATTTTTGTCGCATAGTTGACTAATGCTTAAAAGGTTGTGTCTAAGGCCCTCCACAAGAAGTACATCAGAGATAGTAGTAGATGAGGGGTTACCTATACTACCTTTACCGAGAATCTGTCCCTTGTTGTTATCTCCGTAGGTGACAAACCCCTTTTTCTTTGCCACAAAGTCGATGAAAAGAGATATGTCTCCGGTCATATGTCTTGAGCAGCCACTATCTAGAACCCATCTTCCCTCGGTGGTCTCAAGACATTGTACCTACAAAAATAATCAAGGGAGAGTAGGTACCCAATTCTCATTGGGTCCTTTATGGTGAGTGAAACCAAAATTGCCCTTGGGCAACCATTGATAAATGCCCTTTGGAACAAGAAATCTCCGAAAGCGGCACTTAGCAATAGTATGACCGGGCTTACAACAATATAAGCAATCATGATTAGGTTGGAGTTTACCTTTGCTATCACTATCTCGAATCTCATACGTGTATTTTTGATAAGGATTATTCATTGTTTCACGATAATGTGATCGATCAATAGCAAACGTAATCTTAGGCTTGAGAGCCTTGTCCAATTTGGCTTTGAGGGTTCTCACCTCTCTTTGCCAAATGTGACAAGTACCACAACCCCCAAGGTCAAACGATGTATATTTATTCTCATCGATCTTAGTTTTTGATACATTCACCATGGAGTTTTTAAGATCTTCCAATTCCCTTTGGGAATCGGAAACCTTTTTCTCCAAATAGGAAAAAATCTTTTTATTCGAAGCCAAGGGTTGAAATGCTTCGTTAGCTTCGTGGTGTAATGTATCAAAAGCTCTTTTTAATTCAGCATGAGACATGTTTTGACAGTTTTCATATTTAGAGTGTTTTACCTCTTTTCCTTTGTTGTGACGTGCCATGAGACAAAGGTTGACGGATTCACTTTCGTCACTTGATGAGTCATCTTTCTCCGACTCGCTATCGCTTTCCCAAGTGATGTATGCTCGTCGAGACTTGTTGGAATTTTTGTTTGAGCGACTCTTGTCTTTGTCCTTATCTTTGTCTTTCTTTAGGGATGGACAATCCGGCTTGTAGTGCCCGGATTTTCCACAGTTGTAGCACGTCCCTTTTACTTTGCCATTTTTATTTCCTTCACTTCTAGATTGCTTCCGGAATTTGACAAGATTTGTGTCCGAGTGCTGAATATCATTCTTGCGAATATATCTATTGTATCTCTTTACAAATAAGCTCATATCATCACCGGATTCTTCATCCTTGTCATCTTTGGCTTCATCATCACTTAACTCTTGATGTGTGGACTTTGAACAAGAAGCCTTAAGAGCTATCGACTTCTTCTCCGTATCTTTTGCTTTCTCTTTCTTTATACTCTTCTCATATTTATCCAAGCTAATGAGCACTTGCTCATGCTCATCAAGTTTACCAAAGAGTGTTGTGAGGTCTAATGTAGCAAGATCATTGGCCTCCTTGATAGCGGTAACCTTCGGTTGCCATTCCTTGCTAAGACACCTCAGAATTTTATTAGTAGAAACCTCATTTGGAATTGGTTTACCAAGGACATGCAATTTGTTGATAATGTGAGTGAATCGTTTTTGCATATCCGCAATGGTTTCCCCTTGCTTCATGTAAAACAAATCGAACTCTTGCGTTAGTGTATTAATTCGAGCCAACTTAACATCATTCGTGCCTTCGTGGGCTACTTGTAAAGCATCCCACATGGCTTTGGCTATTTCACAATGGGAGACTCGATAATACTCGTCAACTCCCAAGGAGGAGATGATCATATTACGAGCCTTCTAATCATAACTGTACTTTTTCTCGTCCTCCTCATTCCATTGAGCTTCGGGTTTAAGAACGACAACGCCTTCCGCGTTAGTCATAGTGATTGCCATGGGACCGTTTAAAATAACGTTCCAAACCTTATGATCTAAGGAATTAATATGAACGCGCATACAATCCTTCCAGTAGTTGTAGTTTTCACCTGTAAAAACTGGAGCTCTATTATAAGCCCCCTTAGGTTCGTTCGCCATGATCCAAGAAGTTTTACCGAAGCACCAGGATTAACCGGAGCTCGTGATACCACTTGTTAGACGATGGCTATGGATCTAGAAGGGGGGGGGGGGGGGTTGAATAGATCCCTTGGGTTTTACACGCAAATTGACTACAAAAATCTGTTTTAAAAAATTTGTTTAACAGAAGCTACTGCTGGATAAATCGTCTACAACGAACCTCCTACCAAAAGGATCGGATATGCACGAATATATTTTGGATGAGTACGAAGGAGAAAAATTCAGTTCTGAATATTACACTTACAAACGCAGACAACAAATTAATCGCTTGCTTGATGTTTATTCCAATCCAATGAGGTAATTTGATAAACAATTTAAAGCAATGTGTTCGTATTTTGCTTGGAAGCAAATTATCAAACACGTAGTGTGCGCAAACACACTATATGCAGAATTTCTATGGAGAATAATGTGCAGCTGCTCCAAAAACACAATTCAACGAATTGTATTGATTTAACAAAAACAGTTTATCAGCGTACAATTATTCCACAACAGAAATTACGATAGTTTGCAACGTCACGAAATCGAACACTACTGAAATGCAAAAGAGTTAAGGGAAAGAAAGAGAACACCCGAGATTTGATTAGGCAGTTCCCCAATCGTCCTCGCTTTGGGTACGTCTGCCCCCAACTCCACAAAAGGAATTGAGATATATATATATATATATATATATATATATATATATATGTTGCTATTGCAAATTGTTTATTACAAGAGAAAACTATGAACATACAAACCCCGAACGTCTTCGATTGTTGATGCAGAATTTTCTCTTCCCTTGATTCAAGATGAATCAAGTGCTCTGAATTTGGTTGATTCAATTACCGTCCCACGCTACTAAACCGAAAGAAAACTTCGTTCTTCAGTTACCTTCACTCGGTCAATTGAAATCTTCCAAGAATTCGAACCCAAACCTTCTTCTACGATCCTCTGATTACAGCTACTAAACCGAAACAATTGCGCCAATTTTCGGTTACCTTCGCCCAGCCGAATCCTTGTAGAGAGAACAGTTTGTGCAAAAAACCCCCCAAAATCTCCTCGATTCTTGGAGGACAAACCCAACTGATTTGATTCAAGAAACACCTGCCAAACTCTCAACCCAGAAGATGAAGATCACACTTCCTAAATTCTGAACGTTATCACTTCTAACAATGGGCGACACAAACAAGGATGATTATGTGTGATTGTTTGTTAGCACAATGAAGAAGATGAAGATGAAGAGATAACTGACATATATTTTTCACGTTTCTTGTTCTATGTGAAAAATGAAGACCCAAAACTATTTATATCAAAAAATATAACCAAAAGAAATAACAGAAAATAACAGAAACGAAGTTAAGTGGAAAGGGCAAAAAACAAAGTCATGCGTCGACCTATGGACTTTATGCGTCGACGCATAAAATGTCAGTTTTTGAGTTATTATCCACGGGTAAGCGCATGACCTTTTTGAGGTCAGCGCATGATTGCTGAGGTCGACGCATAAGGCAGATTTTTCAAGAAAATTCAATTTTTGAATTGTTTTCCACCAGACCAGAGTCAGACATACATGCTAGACACTATTAGATCACTTGTGGACATATATTTTTGGAAAGAATAAGATCTTATACATCTAGACACCTGACCAATATGGACATGACCGACACGTGAAGTGATACCGTTCAAATTACAATCTAATGCATTTGTTGACATCATTAAAACAAGAAAGCTAGAAGGGTATCCCTCACAGTGCCCAGCTTCGCGACGAAGTCCTGAAGGTTCCTATAAGTGAATTGTGTCCCGTTGTCGGTGGCAATTGCCTGGGGCACGCCGAACGGGGCAAGTATGTTCCTCTTGTAGAAACGTAGTATGTTGTGGGCCGTGATTTTGGCCAGGGCTTTAGCCTCGATCCACTTTGTGAAATAATCAACGTCGACGATCAGGTACTTGTTTTGGTACGACCCCATGACGAAGGGCCCGAGGATATCCATCCCCCACCATGCAAATGGCCACGGGGACGAGAGCATTTTGAGCTCACTAGGAGGGGCCAGGTGTATGTCCCCGTGTCGTTGGCATCTGTCGCACTTCTTGACGTGTTCCTTGGCATCCTGCTGCATGGAGGGCCAGTAGTACCCTGCTCGTAACACTTTACGGGCTAGTGATCTTCTATTGAGGTGTTGCGCGTGATCCCATCATGGATCTCCTGGAGTATGCTGGGGACCTTGGACTCCTCAACGCACCTGAGAAGAGGGATCGAGAAGTCGCGCCGATATAATTTGTCTTCGATGATTGTATAGGAGCAGGCACGTCGCCTAACAACTCCGGCGTCTTTGGGGTCATCGGGTAGTTTTCCCGTGCTGAGGTACTCGTACACCGAGGTTATCTAGCTATGGCCATCTCCAATAGTGTTCACGTCAGCCGTGGGGATGATTTTCTCGATACTCGGACGCGAGAGCACCTCCTGAATGATGGATTTGTTCCCGCCTTTCTTCTTTGTTCTTGCAAGCTTCGAGGAGAACTTTTTCATCATTTCCTTTACCAGAGCCAAGTATTCGATGAGGTTTTCGTTCTTGGCTCGGTATTCTCCCTGTACCTGGGAAGCCACGAGCTGGGAGTCGGCGAATATTTTGACCTCTTTGGCGCCGAGGTCCTCAGCTAAGCGTAACCTGGCGAGGAAAGCCTCGCATTCGGCCTGATTGTTCGATGTCGGGAAAGACAACATGAGGGAGACTTCGATCAAGATACCTTCCCCGTTTTCAAGGATGATGCCCGCTCCGCTACCTGTCGAGCTGGATGCCCCGTCGACGTAGATCGTCCACTTTTGGGATCCGTTGGTCGAAGGTTCTAGGAGGGTCATTTCTGCCACGAAGTCAGCCAGCACCTGAGCCTTCAGGGCCTTTCTCCCCTCATATTGGATATCAAACTCAGCGAGTTCGAGCGACCATCTGAGCATCCTCCCCGCCATGTTTGGCCGGACGAGGAGTTGTCTCACGGGTTGCTCGGTCCTCACCACGATCGTGTGGGACAAGAAGTAGTGTCTCAGTCTTCAGGCCGCGGTGACGAGAGCCAGAGCGACCTTTTCGATATGCTGGTACCTAAGTTCCGGACCTTGGAGGGCTTTGCTGGTAAAGTAAATTGGCTTCTGCCCATCGGGGGTTTCTCGGATTAGGACCGCGCTGAATGCTTCGCTCGTGATGGCGAGGTATAGGAATAACGTCTCCCCGCCCTCTGGTCGCGAGAGAACCGAGGGTTGCAAAAATACTTGTTTGAGGTGGAGGAGCACCTGCTCGCATTCCTCGGTCCATTCGAACGTGGCTTTCTGGCGTAGAAGCTTGAAAAATGGGAGTGCGTACTGTACCGACTTGGCCACGAAGCGGGAAAACGAGGTCAGCATCCCGTTCAGCGATTGTATTGATTTCTTCGAGTTTGGTGTCGGGATCTCGGAGAATGCCCTGCACTTGCCGGGGTTCGCCTCGATTCCTCGCTCTGTGAGGTAGAAACCGAGGAACTTGCCCGCCCGGACGCCGACGGTGCATTTCTCGGGGTTGAACCTCATCCTGCACTTCCTCGCCATGTCAAAGACCTTTTTGAGATGGGCAGCGTGGTCGACTTCTTCTGCAGATTTGACGATCATGTCGTCCATGTAGACCTCGAGCATATCGCTGATCTCTCCACGGAAGACTTTGTTCATCATCCGCTGGTAGGTCGCACCGGCATTCTTCAGGCCGAAGGGCATCATGTTGTAGTAGTAATTTCCCGACTCGGTCATGAAGACGGTGTGTTGTTTGTCGGCCTTGGCCATGGGGATTTGATTGTACCCCGAGTAGGCGTCCATGAAGGACAATATTTTGAAACCTGCAGAATTGTCGACCAGCTGGTCGATGTTAGGCAATGGATAAGAATCTTTCAGGCACGCCCAGTTAAGATCAATATAGTCAACGCACATCCTCCATTTTCCATTATTTTTCTTGACAAGTACAACGTTGGACAGCCAGGTTGTGTACCTGGCCTCCGAAATAAAATTTGCCTCTAAGAGGCCTTTTACAGCTTTTTCAGCAGCCTCCGCTTTCTCGGGAGACTGCCTACGCCTACGTTGCACTATAGCCTTAGCGGTTGGATCTACAGTAAGCTGGTGACAGGCCACCTCTGGGTCAAGGCCGGGCATCTCCGACGCGCTCCACGCGAACAAATCAGCGTTCTCCCGGAGGCATGCTTTCAACTGCTTCTTCGCCAGGTCGGGGAGCCCGATACCAATCTTCATATTCCTGTCTGGATTGTATCCGAGGGCGACGAGCTCGAATTCTCAGTTTGGGATGGGGCACGTTGGGTGGAGAGGCTGCTCGTTGCCTTCAGCCGAGAGGCTGTTGTCCGCTACTCCCTCTTCTTCCTGCTCGCCGGGGAAATAACTGTCGAGGTCCACCGCGTTGACGCACGGGAGTGCCTTCTGCTCTGCGTCTGGGGTTAATTTCTCTCCGGTCTTGGGCTTGACGTTGATCGAGCTCAAACCCTTGGTTGCAGCTTCGAAGCACTTCCTTGTGGCTTCGATATCTCCATGGAGGGTGACGACCCGACCTCGGGTGGTGTAGTACTTCATCTTCAGATGCACTGTAGATGGTACCACCGTGAGCTCGGCCAGAGTTGTCCTCCCCAGGATACACTGGTACAGGGAAGGACAGTCCACTACCAGGAAGTGGGTCTTGACTTGTGGGCAGTGTCGTCATTCCCGAAAGTAACCATCAGCTCGACATAACCCCAGGTTCTGGTGGTCGTTGTTATACCCCAAATTTTGACCACAAGATTCCCATCATTGTGCAAACAATCATCACAATATGGATGTACTTTTATGCCTCATCAATCTCCTCAGGAATTGTTGAGCATTCACTACAATCAGAGATTAGGGTTTTCGAGCCCTCTCAGAGCCTTAGACAAAGGATCAATCAAGAAATGACATGATCTTCAACTTTTCTAACCTCTCAAACACTCATAAAGGATCAAGAGGGCTCCCACATCAGGAATCAAGCACAAAGTTGCAGCATTCCAAGTAGATCAAGCCTCAAGATCGCCAGTGTCACCAAATTAGGGTTTTGGTCGACTGAGGCCTCCAGATGGAAATTTTCCTCTGGGCATGAGCCAATGATTCAAAGCATAACCCCAAATACTCTAAGGGACCTCATAAACCCAATCATCAAGTCAATTTAGCCTCAGAGGATGCATTCACCAAAAATCAGGAATTAGGGTTTCTTGACCTAATTCACCCCTAAGTTGACTTTTGGGACAAAACATGAGCCAAGACCTCAAGACATGATTTGAGGGTCTCTAACACACTACATTGATCCATTTTCAATAATGGATTGATCCAAGAAGCTTGATCCACAAGTTTCAATTTCATCTGGACCACAATTAGGGTTTTGAGGAAAAAGTCAACTGTACCTTTGACTTTTGACTCAGACATGCTCCCAAAGCTTGGGACATGATTCAATACACCCTATAACACCTATGGAACATATCCATAAAGTTTGATTTAGGTCAAGGACTTGATTTCATAGAGGATCGCACAGTTTGGAATTCATCTGATAAAAAGTCAACTGTGCATAAAAGTCAAATTTTGACTTTTTGAGATTTTTCATAATTATGGTTCCTTAACCCTAAAATGATGTTAATGTGTGATTGGAATCATCATTCATCAAGAAAAATCAAAGAAAGTGGGATAACTTGTAAAAGGGGTAACCATAAAAAAACTTAGAATTTTTCTAAGTTATGAAATAAAGTGGCTAGGGTGCCAACTTCCAAGGATCATAACTTGAGATCCAAGCAACCATTTTGGCTGATCCAAAGATGTATTTTTAGCTCTCATGGCATACTTTAAAAGTGTCAACTACACCTCATTCCAATTCCTCATGGATTTCAAGTTATGGAGTGATCAAAATGGCTGAAAACATGAAATGTCACTTTTTCCAACACTTAGTGAAATTTTCACTAAGTCAGAATCTGTCTTGCTTTTTTTCAAAATGTAGGAGGATTTTTCACTTGGATCCAAAAAGTTTCAAGACAAACTATGTTCACACATATGTTGTATCACATAAGGGCTTTCCAAAATGTCCAAGAGCTTCATCAAACTACATCTGAGCTAGGAGTTATGACAGCTGCCAAATGCCTTGCTGCAAACTGTCTTGGCAAGGCAGATTTGTGCATAAAGGTACGATTTGCTCAAATTGTACAATTCCAAGCATGCTTATCCATCTGAACACCTCAAGGGGGAACAACTAAGGGACAAGCACCGATCCATCAGCCTCCCAAGTCCAAGATTCCCAAAGTAGCATGCCAAACCCTAAAAAGCCTAAAAGAGGCCAAGACTCCAATTTTGTTTCCAAGCATTCAATGGATGCACCAAGGTGGCATGAACTAAGCCATTTCCAACCGAATGAGGCAAGGATAAGCTCTGAACCAAAGAACCATAGGCATGTGCTCTAACCTCTAGTCAATGGCTAGAGGAGACTTAAGATTCCAAAGTGATGCAATTGGACAATGAGCTGCTGCAGTTGCCATTCACTATTGCTTGTAAAACAAACTTGCTCTACTATAAATAGAGCTCATTTGTGCTCAGTTTGAGTACACCAAAGCACTACAACACTTGCTTTCCTCAAAATCTCTTTCTCTAGGCAAAAATGCCTTCTTTTGCAAGGTAACTCCGAGTTTTTGAGTTAGAGAGAATTTCCATCACAACTCATGATCCAAACACATCCAATATGTCATATCTAAGCTGTCCAAACTCTCATAAGTGACCTGTAACACGAAAATCATAAAGTCCCCTCTCAAAACCTCAAAATTGAACTTTTTTACATTTTTCAAGCCATGTCTTGATTCAGTCACTTTCAAAAGCAGATAAGCCTCAAACATACTGCAAATATCATCCTTGAACTGTCCCAAATGGTTCCCCACATCTGGAACACCATTTGAGACAGTTGCTATATTGGCCACTTTTGCCCCTTTTGCAAGAAAGAGCTCAAATTTGTTCCTGAGGATTCCAGTTGATTCCAACCATTCTAAAGCTTCTAAGGGATCATTTGAGGGTGTCCAAAGCATCAAATTGTTTCTCGAACAAAGTACTTGACAGATTGCCCAAAAAGCTCCTAAAGAGGTAAGCATCACAACTTGAACTCTTTGAAATATGCATTGCTTTAAGGTCCACTGATCATGCATATATCATACATGTTATATGTGTTGTGTTTGAACTAATTCATCATGTAATTCATGCCTGTAACAAGAGATAGCATAGAAAATGCAAATCATGGCCTATTTCAAAACCAGTATCGGGTTTTTCAATAGGAGCCTCATCTGAAAAAACCACCACCACCATTGGATTCCTTGTGAAATTCTAGGCAAGATAGACCTAAATTTTGTCCCAATCCATGGAGAAATGAGAAAGTTGCAAGCTTCACGTTTTTGGGCAAAATCTTGCCTTGCCTTGCCTTGGCCAAGCCAAAAACAAGGCATGCCTCATATATCCATGGGGTGGTTTTAATAGAGTGTAAGACCCAATCCCTTTTGAAAACCAAAATAATTTGGGCCTCAGTCATTGTATAAGTCCCACTGTGTTTTCAAAACTCGGCGCGATCGCCATTTTCAAACAAACAATTGGGCCTGCCCTCGTGTTGCAAGTCCCATTTATTTTCTTTAAAGCACTTTTAGGCCTCTTGGTAGAGTGTAAGACCCACCCCCTTGTACAAAAAACCTTTTTGGGCCTCAGTCACTTGTATAAGTCCCTGTACAAAGTCAAAACAATAGTACAATCACTGTTAAAATTTGGGCCTCTCCTTGAGCTGTAAGCCCCGATCTCTGTTCAAAATACTTTCTCCTTTGATTTTGAATCCAAATGTATAGTTGCTATCAAAACTTTCTTTAATTTCTTTGAACAACTAACAAAACAGCATGGAAGCTCTACAACGAGTAAGTGTTTATCCATTTTCTTTTATCTGCTTTCATATAAATAAACTGTATTGTGGGACTGCTTCACTGTAAGTCTTCTTTCACACCTTTTAAATACTCGTCATATATCAACTGTATATATACTAGTATAGTTATTTAGAGTTTTCCTCGGCAACTACGTCTAGAACTAGGTAAAGCCCGTTGGTCACTCTTGAATACAAACAAAACTAGATCCCCATAGGGTTCCAGATATAGTCTTCCCTTCTCTTGGGGTTAAACAATATGGAACAAAGAGAAAGGAAGTATTCTCGGCGAACCTTTTCTCAGACTGTCATCCCTAGAAATTGTCAAAGAAATTCTACTCCCCAGAGTTGATCTATTCTCCGTGAATAGCATCTCTTGAGTTTCTTCCAAACCCTCGAACTTTCTTGGAATGATATCTTCTCTGTGAATTGCATTTCTTGAACTTCTCTTGGTTTGGGGACCCACAGGCTTCCTAAAAGCATCCTCGCCTTCTCTTGGGCGTTGTACAAGGACCCTTCGGCTTCTTAGAATTTCTCATGCCTTCTCTTGGGCTTAATACAAGGACCCTAACGACCTCTTAAAGGTATAAGACAGAACTTAGTCATCCTTTGCTAGAGCAGTCTTTCCAGTGTCAAACCTCAGGCCACTTTAGGGTTGTTTCTCATCCCTTAAGGCCTTTGCCCTCTTTTGGGCATCCTGCAAAAGATAAAACTCTTCGACATCAGTAGACTTGGGCAGTCTAAACCCCCTTTGAGTCTCAAAGACATTCTCAAGTTCCTTTCAAATATAGGAAAAAACACCGATCACTCTAGATAAATCGCTAGCAGAAACCCGATCTTTCTCATGAGAGTTCCCCACCCTTGGGCCTGCCTATGGATCTAATCCTCAGCTGTAAGATAGCCTCCTCTTAGGCTTTGTATAATGATCTTTCCTTAACACAGTCAGCCTCCTCTTGGGCTTTGTACAATGATCCTCCCCCAGCGAAGCTAAACTTTTCAGACTCTCTTGTTGAGTCGATTACTTTTCAGACTCTCTTGCTGAGTCAATCATTTTTCAGACTCTCTTGTTGGGTCAATCTCTTTTTAGCCTCCTTCTCGGGCTTCGTACGAGACACCAAATCACTCTCTTGTTGAATATAAAAGACTCTCTTGTTGAGTCAATCAACTCTCAGACTCTCTTGTTGGGCCAATCACCTTTGCAGGACTCTCTTGTTGAGTCCACTCTTTTAGCCTCCGTCTCGGGCTTGGTACAAGACATATAAAAGCAATCTCTCGTTGAGACAAGCTCATTTCAGCCTCCCTCTTGGGCTTTGTACAAGACACATATAAACCTCCCCAACGGAGTAAAAAATCCCTTTCAGCCTCAATCTTGGGATTTGTACAAGACAGAAAGAACATTTTCTCCAGAAAATTCAAACTGTTAGCCTCCTCTTAGGCTTTATATAATGATATCCCCAAAGGTTCAGTCTCTCTTTGCCTCAATCTTGGGCCTTGTACAAGACATATACACTCTCTTGTTCAGTCGGTCTCATATAGCCTCCTCTTGGGCTTCGTATAAAGAAATCCCTAGCTGAGTCAATCAACCTTTTAGCATCAAACTCGTGTTTGATCAAGGCATACAAAAATCAAGAAATCCTCTTTAGAGATGACAAATTCTCTTTCAGCCAAAACCCTTTAGCTTCATATCTTGGGCTTTGAACAAGATAGAAATCACCTTTAGCTTCATGTCTTGGGCTTCGAACAAGACACCAAAACATCTTTTTCCTCCCATAGAATTGGAGGAACTACGATTTATCTAATTTCCCTGTTTCGTTTAAACGGGAATACGTAGGCATAAGATTGCGAAATCTTAGCGAGCATACCAATCAAAAACCCCAAGTCCAGTACCTTCATACATCAATAAAAAAAACATCAGATCTAGTACCTTACCAAAAGCCTCACGAACAGTCCAAACACTCTATTCTTAAACGAAATAACCTAAGACAGGCCCCCTATTTTTATAGCATCTGTAAACCAACAGTTATCTATTTAAATTCAGTATGCAAGCAGGGTTAATTGGAGACATCTATTTCCCTTCCTTAATCAGCTTCACAGGATAAAAAATGAATCGAACTATAGTACCAAAGCGATAGTGATTCGAAACCACAAAAACCGCGCTACAGTTGTACCGTTGAAACCCTGGAGATCTGAGCCCACGTAGGGGATCAAATGCCTTTCATCGAGCTGGAGGGTATCGAAGAGGTGGGCGTACATGATGTCCACCGAACTCCCTTGGTCGACCAGGATTCTGCGGACGTTAAAGTTTGCCATCTGCGCCCTGATCAGGAGAGAGATGGTGGAGTTGGGCGCGCCACCTGGTAGTTCCTCGAGGTAGAAGGTGATGAGGTTCGACTTCCCTTGTACCTTCTCAAAGGTGGCAGTCTGTGACGAGCTCGCGGATTCCAGCTCATCGAACTTCCGCTTGATCGACCCTTCAGAGACCGTGTTGAAGCCTCCGCCAGATATAACCATTGTCGTGGGGAAACTTTCCCACAGGCTGTGAGAGGTCACAGGGTCTTCGGGGGGAAGACTCTCCCAAGGGCTCTGAGCGATCGCGGGGATCTCGGGCTCGTGGGGGACATAAAAATCCTCTGGTCTGGTGATACTCAGAGTGAATTGCAGTCTGCTCTCTCCAGTGGAAGGGGTCGTCTCCTCGACCCTTTGTGTTTCCCAGGCATCCTGTCTGGGGGGGTCATTCCTCCTCGTATACTGCTTGAGGTGCCCCTCCTTGATCTGAATTTCTATCGCATCCTTGAGGTGGATGCAGTCCTCGGTGACATGCCCATGGCTCATATGGAACCTGCAGTACTTGGACTTGTCAACATTAGCTTTGGGGGTGCCGGCTTCGGAAAGCGGATACCTCATTTCTAGAATTCCGAGTTGGCGCACTCGGCCAGAATTCGCTCGCAGGGAGCAGTGAGTAGTGTGTACTCTGTGAACCGGCCACCTGTACCTCTCGATTCACGAGAGTCCCTAGGATAATCTTCTCTTTTTTTATCACCCCTCATCGGGGAGCGATAGAGTCTTCTTGCCTGGAGCTTCGGGGGCCCTCTTGGTGCCGCGAGTTGTGGGCACAGTGGGCAACCCCAGTCTCCTCGTACTGAATGTATGCTTAGGCCTTGTAGAGGAGCTCTTCCAAGTTGCGGGGCCTCTGGATTCCCAAAGCCTTGGCAAACTCAGTGCGAGGTCGTAATCCTCGCTCGATCAGGAACTTCTTTATGTCGTCGGTAGTGGCTACCTCGACGGCTTCCCTGTTGAATCTCTTGATGTAATCTCTGAGAGATTCGTCCCTCCCTTGAAGGATGGCTTCCAGGGAGGCCACCATCTTCGGGTGGCGTCGGGATGCGGTGAAATGCCTGGAGAACTGTGTCTTCAGTTCCTTCCAAGCAGTGATGGACTCCGATGCGAGGCTTTTGTACCATGCCATGGCACCTTTTCGAAGGGTGGTCAGGAAGAGCCTGCACTTGATAGCTCCCCGGACATTCCTGTAGTCGAGCATAGCCTCGAAGCTCTCGACGTGGTCGTCCGGGTCGACAGTATCATTGTACGTCGCCAAAGGCGGGGGCTTCTCCATCCTGACGGGTATAGGTGTATCCATAATCTCCTTGGACACGGGGGTACGCTGGTCATCTTCGTCACTCCTAACTGGTGACTGCGAAGGGGAGTGATCGCCACAACCGCGCCTGTTTCGTTGGGAGGGACTCCTTGGTCGGCTCTTCGGCTTTTCTCCGTCAGCTCTGCTCCTCTTTTGGACAGGGGAGCGGCGTTGTTCCTTCTGAGAAGGGGATCGATTACGCTTCTAGGCGACCACAGGCTGGGGTCGTTCAAGGCGCGGGCGGCGTCCCACAGGTTGGGTGGAAGGAGTCCGAGAGTCTACCTGCGGTGTCCTTTGCGGGGGAGGAGAAGGGCTGTGAGATGTGGGATGATGATGTCTCCGCGGGGAAGTGCGCTGTTGTCGCCCCCTTTCGAGCGCTTCTATCCGCCCGTTCTACTATGAGATCAACAGGTTAGTCTGATTGACCTGTGCAAAGGCTGGTATACTGAATCATGTCTTAGGGCTTGGGAGCATGTCCTGGTCAAAAGTCAAAGTTACAATTGACTTTCCTCGCGAAACCCTAATTGTGGTGCAGATGAAATTGAGACTTGTTGCTCAAGCTTCTTGGATTAATCCATTGTTCCAAATGGATCAATATAGTTCATTAGAGACCCTTAAACCCTCTCTTGAGGTCTTGGCTCATGATTTGTCCCAAAAGTCAACTTAGGGGTGAATTAGGTCAAGAAACCCTAATTCCTGATTTTTGCTGAATGCATCCCCTGAGGCAAAATTGACTTGATGATTGGGTCCATGAGGTTCCATGGAGTATATTAGGTTATGTTTTGGATCATTGGCTTGTGCCCAGATGAAAAATTTCCATTTGGAGGCCCTGGTCGACCAAAACCCTAATTTGGTGATACTGTCGATCTTGAGACTTGATCCACCTAGAAGGGAGCAGCCTTGTGCTTGATCCTTGAAGTGGGAGTCCTTTTGATTCATTGTGGATATTCTAGAGGCTAGACAAGTTGAAGATCAAGTCTTTCCTTGATTGATCCTTTGTCTAAGGCTCTGAGAGGGCATAAAACCCTAGTTTTGATTGTAGTGAATGCTCAACAACCCTTGAGGAGATTGATGAGGCATGAAAGTACATCCATATTGTGATGATGATTTGCACAATGATGGAAAATCTAAGTGGTCAAAATTTGGGGTATGACAGATGCCCCTATTTAATCTTCTTGGACACGAAGGTGTGAATGGCGAAGGTATTCGGGCATTCGGGGTGCAAGAGGATTAAATATCGGAATACCCGAAATTTTGACGGCGTCTATGAATGGTAATTCACGCATTCATCTTCTTTCGCTAAACAATGATGCTTAGAAAAGGTAAACTTCCCCTCGATCCTGGTTTCCTACCAAGGAACTGGTCTCAGTTTCTGATTTTAAACTTCCCCTCGATCCTGGTTTCCTACCAAGGAACTGGTCTTAGTTTCTGATTTTAAACTTCCCCTCGATCCTGGTTTCCTACCAAGGAATTGGTCTTAGTTTCTGATGTAAACTTCCCCTCGATCCTGGTTTCCTACTAAGGAACTGGTCTAAGTTTCTGATTTAAACTTCCCCTCGATCCTGGTTTCCTACCAAGGAACTGGTCTAAGTTTCTGATTTAAACTTCCCCTCGATCCTGGTTTCCTACCAAGGAACTGGTCTCAGTTTCTTTTATCAATAAACTTTATTGACATGGGACGCTATTCGTAGCGGCTTTCCTTCAAACTTCTCGCCGAATTTTCCTGGGGAGATGCCATTTGAGTGGAAAAAGTTTTGATGTCAGACTTACTGGGGAGCCCAGTCGTCTGAATTGTAGAGGTGCACAAACTTCTCTGTTTGGAGATGCCATTTGTCGAATCTACTGGGGAAAACGAGTCTCTTGAGAGACTGCCTTCGCTCGGAGTCTTTACATCATACTTTTCTCGGAGAAATGCCATATGATGTGATCCAATTTTGAGGTGCAGATGACCTTTTCATCAGTGGGTTTTTCGGAGAAAAACTGCCGTACTGCCGAATCTCTGTTTAAGAGGCTTTCTCTGGGGATTTTCCTTAATCCGGGAAAGCAAGGATATCATCTTCAATGGCGAAGAGTGACATTTGGTAAAGGTTCTCTGGTCTTTCAGAGGTTCAAGTTATCAAAGTGGTCAAGGACCCAACTTCAATCCAGAAATAAACTGGAGGAGAGATCGTTCAAACACAACATTTCTTAATCGAGGAAAGAACTGACAACTCGACCGAGAGGACAACTATCACTAGGGATAAGACCGACTGGAGTGATAGTGATGCAATATGAATGAGAATACAAATAGAATACATGACGTATGTATGTTTATGCTGACAAAACTGACGCGACATACCAACTAAAAAAAAGAACATGACTGGATACTCGGCCATCGCGGGGCGAAGAAGTACCGCTGGTTCAGAATAGCAATTCCACTTTGCTTGGGAAAGATAGTCCCTGTTGGGAGCTATGTTGGTCGGGCTTAGGAGATAAGAACTCGGCTGAGGTGTGTCAGACGAAACAAGGTCTCTGACATAGTTGATCCCTTCATTCAGGCGTACTGGCGTAGAAGGCGTACTTTGATTCTGCACTTTGAGGTTCGATTACTTCTGGAGAAGCGACCGATGTTCTTCTGATGTTCAACAGTCAAAAGAAATTGCCATCTTTATTTTAAAGCAGAAAAAGTTTTAACAAGTAAATTCATTTTTGTTTTATTTCAAGAATCGTTAATCATGTTAAAATGTCATTCTATAAAGTTAAAACAAGTAAGAATTACAAACAAAAGCACAAGGGCTCAAATTTTATTGATAAGACGGAAATCAGCTGAACGCGTGATTCCATAGAGTATTTACAAAGCTAGAAAATGGTAATTTGTAGGGAAAAGGGCTACGTTGAAACATAACGACCGCTATCCTTCTACCAACTTTGAATTCGGGGCATCCTGAGCTTCTGTCGAAGATGACCTTGAATGGAGTTTTCCTCCGATGGATGGTGTAACTGCTGCTGCTGAGGGACTCGCCTCTGTTGAACATAGTTACTTGCCATTATCCCTAATTTTTGCCTGGATTGTACTTCGATGTTTCCAATCCACCGGGATGATTTTTTTTCATGTCTCTAACTTTTCCCTGGACCGCCCTTTCGGGTTTTAAATCCACCGAGACGTTTTTTTTTTTTTTTAGTTTAGGCGAAGCATTTCTTGACTACATCAACATTTGTGGGGTAGGCAAATTCCTCTCCGTCCATGGTTGCAAGTCTCAAGGCGCCGCCTGAGAAAGCTTTCGTGACCACATAGGGGCCATCATAATTCGGAGTCCACTTGCCTCGCGAATCAGTGAGAAATGATTGTATCTTCTTGAGCACGAGGTCTCCTTTCCTGAAGACACGAGGTCAGACCTTTTTGTCAAACACCCTCTTTATTCTCTGCTGATACAACTGACCATGGCATAGTGCCATTATTCTCTTTTCTTCGATCAGATTCAGTTCGTCGTGTCGATTTTGACACCATTCAGCTTCGGTGAGCTTAGCTTCCATCAATACTCAGATTGATGGGATCTCTACTTCTATGGGGAGCACTGCTTCCATGCCATACACTAGAGAGAAAGGGGTTTCCCCTGTTGAAGTGCGGACAGATGTGCGATAACCGTGAAGAGCAAAGGGTAGCATCTCGTGCCAGTCTTTGTAGGTTACAACCATCTTTTGAACGATCCTCTTGATGTTCTTATTAGCCACTTCTACCGCTCCGTTCATCTTAGGCTGGTAGGGAGACGAGTTATGGTGTTCGATCTTGAACTCGGCGCACAACTCTTTCATCATCTTATTGTTCAAGTTAGATCCATTATCTGTAATGATCTGGCTCGGAACACCATAACGGCAGATGACATTATTTTTGATAAATCGGACCACCACTTGTCGGGTTACATTAGCGTATGACGTTGCTTTGACCTACTTGGTGAAGTAGTCAATGGCTACCAGGATGAACCGATGTCCGTTTGAAGCCTTAGGCTCAATCAAGCCAATAATGTCGATTCCCCATATGGAAAAAGGCCACGGGGAAGAGAGAACTTTGAGCAGTCGGATTCCATGGTCAACCAATAGTACCCTGCTCTGAGAATTTTTCTCGCCATTGTGTGTCCGTTGGCATGAGTGCCAAAGGATCCTTCATGAATTTCTTTCATAAGCATCTCCGCTTCTGGTCTGTCTACGCATTGGAGCAAGACCATGTCAAAATTTCTCTTATAGAGAGTGTCACCGCTCAGGAAGAAGTTTCCTGCCAATCTTCTGAGGGTCTTTCTATCTTTCCTAAGTGCCCCAGGTGGGTACTCTTGTTTCTGAAGGAAGCATTTGATATCGTGATACCAAGGTCTGTCGTCTAGGACTGCTTCAATCGTGAAGATGTAAGCGGGCCATTCAAGGCGCATTATGTCGATCTTAGATAAGTCGTTCCATTGACCTACATTAATCATGGAAGAGAGAGTGGCTAATGCATCAGCCATGTGATTCTCCTCACGAGGGATATGATGAAACTCAACTCTGTTGAAAAAAGGTAGCAACCTTCTTGCGTAGTCTTTGTAAGGAATCAATCCTGATTGGTATGTGTTCCAATCTCCTCTTATCTGATTGATAACCAAGGCTGAATCGCCGTATACGTCCAAGTTTTTGATCCTTAAATCAATTACTTCTTCGAGACCCATGATACAAGCTTCGTATTCGGCCTCGTTGTTCGTACATTTGAACGTAAGTCTGGCAGTGAAAGGAATGTGGGTACCCTGAGGGGTAACAATGATTGCCCCAATTCTGTTTCCATAATGATTAACTGCTTCATCAAAGATAAGTCCCCATTGGGAACCTGGTTCTGGCCCCTCACTGTGTAGTGGTTCATCGCAGTCTTTCATTTTTAGATACATGACATCTTCGTCTGGGAAGTCAAACCCGATTGATTCTTGATCGTCAATCGATTGATGAGCCAAATGATCGGCTAAAATACTTCCTTTAACGGCTTTCTGAGTGTGGTACTCTATGTCATATTCTGATAATAACATCTGCCAACGGGCAATCCTTCCCGTGAGAGCAGGTTTTTCGAAAACATACTTGATCGGATCCATTTCTGAGATTAACCAAGTAGTATGACGAATCATGTATTGGCGAAGACGTTTGGCTGCCCAAGCCAAAGCGCAACAAGTTTTCTCAAGCATCGTGTACCGAGTTTCGCAGTCGGTGAATTTCTTGCTCAGATAGAGATGGCAGTCTCTTTCCGTTTGGTTTCGTCCTGTTGGCCAAGTACACATCCCATTGAGTCCTCTAGAACCGCGAGGTAAATGATCAGTGGTCTTCCTTCCACTGGAGGTGATCGAATCGGAGGATTCAATAGATATTCCTTAATACTGTCGAAGGCGGTTTGGCAATCTTCTGACCAAACGCAATCCTGGTTCTTTTTGAGTAATTTGAAAATCGGCGCACATGTGGCGGTCATGAGGAATATGAATCTGGAGATGTAGTTCAAACGTCCCAGGAATCCCCTGACTTGTTTTTCAGTTTTCGGAGAAGGCATTTCTCGAATGGCCTTGACCTTGTCAGGATCAACCTCAATTCCTTTCTGGCTGACGATGAACCCTAGTAGTTTCCCTGAAGGGACACCGAAGGTGCACTTGTTGGGATTCAAGCGGATTTGTACTTTCGCAAACGCTCGAATAGTTTTGACAGGTGGGTCACATGCTCCTCTTCTGTTCTAGATTTTGCAATCATGTCATCGACATATACCTCTATCTCTTTGTGTATCATGTCATGAAACAGAGTAGTCATGGCCCTTTGATAGGTTTCCCCGACATTCTTTAAACCGAACGGCATCACCTTGTAACAAAAGGTACCCTATGGGGTAATGAACGAAGTTTTCTCCATGTCTTTTGGCGCCATTTTGATCTGGTTATAGCCCAAGAATCCATCCATGAAGGAGAAAACTTTGAACTTTGCTGTGCTGTCTACCAGCATGTCAATGTGTGGTAAAGGAAAGTCGTCCTTTGGACTAGCCTTGTTCAGATCCCTGTAATCAACACACATTCTGACTTTTCCGTCCTTTTTGGGAACGGGTACGATGTTGGCTAACCATTGAGGATATTTTGATGTGGCGAGGAAACCTGCGTCAATCTGTTTCTGTACCTCCTCTTTGATTTTGATGGCCATGTCCGGGTGAGTCCGTCTCAACCTCTGCTTTACTGGCGGACATTCCAATCTTAACGGTAAGTGATGTTCCACGATGCTGGTATCCAACCCTGGCATGTCCTGATAGGACCAAGCGAATACATTGGGGAATTCTTTGAGAAGCTTTATCAAACTCTCTTTCGTAGTTGGACTGAGAAGTGCCCCAATCCTGATTTCTTTTCTCTCTTTTTCCGAACCCAAGTTTACCGTTTACAACGGCTCTTTGTGAGGTTCAATGGAACTTTCCTCTTGTCTGAGTAATCGGGAGATCTCTTCTGGAATTTCATTGTCATCTTCTTCTTCAGCCCCAAATACCGGGATCTCAAAGTTGGGAGAAGGCATCGGATCGTATGTTTCAACTGGGTTTAAAACAAGCAATCTGCATGACGTGATGATTCGTGTTAAGAAGAGATAGAGAAAAATGCAAGTGTGTGCAGTGTTTTATTTTACTGCTTGTTTTTATTTTTAAATTGTTTTTTAGGATTACCATTTTCTGAAAAAGCAAAAAGAGAAAACAACAATTAATGCGGAAATTATAGAACGACGTTATTTTATTAATGAACAAGTCGATCCTTGAAACTACAGCCCTATAAAACAAAACTCTGCCGCTTCGGGCAAAGCGAAGAGGGAAAATTTATAGAAAGCGAGCCCTATCAAAACATCTGTTTCACCTGGGCAGGGTGAAAGGTTTAAAATATGGCAATTACTTTGACTGATGAACCTGGGCAGGATGAATTTAAGTCCTGCAAACGTTGCAAATTCATCTTCATGTTGAGTAGCTTCAGGATGACCTGAGTGTTGATCCCATGACATGGTGGGGACACAGGTATTCTGTTCAATGATGCTCAGCTAAGTTTCATTACTCGACTGACTTTCTGGCCCCAAGTCTCCTGGGTAAGGTTGCCACATTGGCAGACCATCCATCGGGCCATAGTAATTGTGGTCAAAGTTGTCTTTCATCAGAGTGTCTTCCTCTAATGAATTTGGCGGAGCACGACATCCTTCTGGATCATAATCTCCATAGATCATTTCGACATCTGACCGTGGTATAAATCTCGGACTCTGTGCGGGATAGCAAAATGGTATAGGCATCTCTTCCTGAGACATATAACCGTCCTCGTTAAGGTAGGACTTCCATTCTTCATTTGTGTCAGAGGGATCTTCCTCATTGATAGCATGTACTGCTTAAGACACTGGGTGAAGGAAACCTCCACTGTGGAAGAAGTTTTGAAGGGGATGAAGACTTTCATCGTTGGCAGCTGTCTGGGTACAGGTTGCAGAAAAACCAAGACCCTTCTTTGTTGTATTGCTAGTAGGAATGACAAGCTGTCCCCATCTGGTTGTATCGGTACTCTCGACCGCTTTGATAGCATCGTTGTATGAAGAAATGGAAGTTCCTTCTTGGGATTGATTGTCCTTGCTCACCGACAGTTCTTGGAACTGAGTTCCAATAACCTCCTCGGGTTCTATACCAGTAGATGATGACAAGTTACTCACCAGCAAGGCTTGTTCCCCACAAACCGTGACAAGTTAATCGTTCTAAACGAACTTTACCTTTTGGTGGAGGGTCGAAGTGACCGCTCCAGCCTGATGTATCCAAGGTCTTCCTAATAAACAACTGTATGTTGCCCGGATGTCCATGACCTGGAAAGTGACTTGGAAAGTGTGAGGACCGATAGTTATGGGAAGATCAACTTTGCCGATAACTATTTTTCTGGATCCGTCGAACGCTTTGACGACGACCTCGTTGATTCTCATCGGAGGGCCTTTGAATGATAATTGCATCAAAGTGGACTTCGGCATAACATTCAGGGCTGACCCTGTGTCTACCAGTACGCTGGCTAAAGCATCGTCCTGGCAGTTAACTGTAATGTTGAGCGCCATGTTATGACGGCGACCCTCTTCGGGTAATTCCTCATCCCTAAATCCCAAATTATTGCAGGAAGTGATGTTAGAGACAATGCTATCGAACTGTCTGATTGTTACATCCTGTTCCACAAAGGCTTGCTCCAAGACTTTCTGTAGAGCCTCCCTGTGGGCTTCTGAACTGAGTAACAGTGATAACACAGAGATCTTTGAAGGAGTCTGTAACAGCTGATCAACAATGTTGTATTCACTCCTTTGGATGAGCTTCAGGATCTCGTCATTATTTTTCAAAAGGTCGGGATTACTGGATTGACCGACTGGTGGATCGGGAGCTTCTGTCTGAAGTTCCTTTTCTTTGTTAGATTCCCCAACTCCTCGGTTGAAGATTCTACCACTCCGTGTTACACGACTGATGTCTGCAATATTCACGACGGAGGGTAATGGAATTTCCTTTCCATTTTCAACTATTGTTGCACCGTATTTGTAAGGGATCGCCTTAGCTGATTCATACGGTAGTGGTCCCGGTAGATAGATGACTATGTGAACCTTCTGATTTTTCTGACCATCGTAAGTAATCTCGATCCGTTCCCGGTTGGGAACTTTAGATTCGTCAAGTAGAGGGATAATGGAAAAAACATCCCTGGTCCTGTGATGACCAGAGATCGTGACAACATCCTCAACTTGATCGGCAAGGTAGCTCGGCGTCCAGTTGATGGGTCCAGAACCCGGATATAGACGAATCTCTCCACGATCCACCTGACCCTGAAGAGCTGCTCTCACAAGGTAACACCCTTGGTTACTTTTCGAACAGACGCTACAACGGTCATAATTGTGTGGTGGCACCTGGCCACGCCCACTTTGAATATAATGTAACCTCACTAGGTTAGCTTCCACTGATCGGACATCCTGAATCTAACGCCGAGTGGGGTTTCTGTTATTGATACTAATTTGCTGAGTATCTTCATCCATATAGATTGGCATCCACCAGTGATTTAACAAGTGCTGAAGTGCCTCCTGGACAAGGGTACAACCTCGATCGTTTTCGCAACCCGCTTTACAGCTTTGATAGTCATGTGATATCAGGAATCCGAGTCAGACCTGTTCAGCATGTAACTCTACCAGGTTGGTATTCATCACGCGAATATCAAAGATCTGAACCATGTTGATCTGATAAGGGTTCCTATCATGGTAGTCTTGGATCCATCCAAGATCCATCTGACGCTGGATGGCCTTTTATATGAAAGAGCATCCCTGTTTTTTTACCGAGCAAGTCAGACAGGAACTGTAATCATGTCGCGGCAGATTATGATACTGGCTTTGCCTTGAGTGCATCGCCACCAAGTTGACATTCATTGCACGGATGTCGTGGTTCTGAATGATGTTAGAATTCGTGTAGACCATGTTAACTCCACGAACTCGGTGCTCTTGGATCCATCCGAGATCCATCTGTTCCTGTAGAGCTGTTTGCACTACAGAACATCCTTGATTGTTTTTAGAGCAGATATCACACTGATGATAATTATGAGGTGGCACATGGCCATATCCACTCTGTCTACAATGCATCTTGACCAGATTGGTCCTCAATAAGAGTACATCGTGAATTTGATAGACATCGTTAGTCTCTTTCTCAATTAAGTTGACTGCAGCTTTCTCATGTTGAGGCAGCGGGTTTGTGAGAACATTGGGATTCGTATCTTTGAAAGATAAGAGCCCGCTCCTAACAAGTTTTTGCACGTCGGACTTGAAATTGAGAAAATTCTCAATATTATGCCCTGATCCTCCTTGATGATAAGGGCAAGTTTGATCCACCTTAAACCAAAAAGGCGGATTTTTCGGTACTGCAAGAGGAGACTTAGTCTGAATGTGCCCCTTAACCAGAAGTAACAGAAATAGTTCTGCGTACAACATGGGTATAAGATCAAACACTGATGGTCGTGTTGTACGGTTGTTATTATATGGAGGACGAGCCTGCTGAAGAGGCTGTTGTGTCCTTTGCTGATCAGGTTGGCTCTGCGCAACCTGAGGTTGATACGTAGGAATAGGCGCAGGGCTGATAGCAGGAATTACAGCTGCTACCGGTTGATAACGTCGCCTTTGCTTTTCGAGAGAGATATTCCTAATATCTTGCTCTTTTTTCTTAGGGAGAGCACTACAGTATTGTTTTGTATTACTCGATGATCCAGCGTTTTTTGCCAAACGTCCTTCTCGGACGGCTTCCTCGAGACGAACTCCCATACCCACCATCTCAGTGAAATCACTGGGTGCACTGGCAACCATTCTGTCATAGTAAAATGAGCTTAAGGTCTTTAAGAAGATCTTTGTCATCTCTTTTTCCTCAAGAGGCGGACAAATTTGAGCGGCAATTTCACGCCACCTTTGAGCGTACTCCTTAAAGGTTTCCTTGTCCTTTTGCAACATCGATCTGAGTTGATCTCTGTCCGGTGCCATGTCCAAATTATATTTGTATTGTTGGACGAAGGAAGTACCAAGATCTCTGAATGTGCTAATCGTAGCACGGTTTAAACCCATGTACCATTTTAATGCGGCACCGGTTAAACTATCCTGAAAGTAGTGAATCAGTAGGTCCTGATTCTCCGTCTGAGCTGACATCCGCCGAGCGTACATCACCAGATGGCTCTGAGGGCAAGATTTACCCTTGTACTTTTCAAAGTCGGGCACTTGAAATTTGTGCGGAACTTTCACATTGGGGACTAGACAAAGGTCTGCGGCGTCTTTTCCAAATAGATCCTGACCGCGAATGGCTTGCGGTTCCTTCTGCATTTCCAAGAACTGTTCCTGGAATTCATCCATTTGGTCAGACATAGTTTCCTTTTTACCAGAAGGTATATGTGGAATCTGTCCTTCCGGGACAGTGTGCACCACAGGGGGTGGTACCGTGACTACGGCAGCGAATCTTGGCGTTTCCCGAAGTTTGTAACCTTCAGGAGTCTTCAGAATGCCCCTGGAATCTTCGCTTTCCCGAAGTTTGTAACCTTCAGGCCCAGCGGCTTCTGTTGAGATTCCCTGATCTTCAGTGATCGGCGATACATATCCTTCCGAGATATAGTTAACAGGCATGCCCCAAGGACGATCTTTCGGTATTTGATACCAAGGATCATACTTCTCCACTATGGGCGCTGAGGTGATCTCTGAGATCACAGTCCTTTGTAGCCGAGCTTCTGCTATGGCTTGCATGTCGTTACGAAGCTTTCTCATATCCTCTCTCAGAGCGTCGATCTCTTCCTTCAACTCTCTGTTTTCTTCCTCAAGATCATCCATCTTTTTCTGACGATTGGCCCGAGTATTATACGAATGAGACAGTTTGACTCTAGAATCGAGACACAAACGTGAGATTCGTAGGGAAGAAGAATACGCGATGTGAGAATGATGAATGCAATGATTATATTAATTGTTTTTTTTTGTTTAATCAAAATAGACTTCGACAATTAGATTGCAAATATCAAACAGTGGGGAAACCCCCTTTTTATTGAATTCAAAGGATTACTGAAATGGAAATACAGTAGATTACAAGGTGCGGAAACAGAAACCTAAGCTAATGGGTCCCGAGAGAACTCAGGTGTTGATTCTGGTATCTTCCTTTTCTTTGACCGGGGCTCCTGGGCCGTTGTCGGGTTGTCATTCCTTTGCCAAGTGAAAGGAGCGAGCAAATTCCTTTGGTCATCTTGATTCTCTACAGCATGTTGCTCCAAAATTTCAATCAGAGCATCTTTCTCTTTCAGTAATTGCTGTATTTTGATGCACTCTATGTTGAGGGTGCGGTACTTGTTTTTCCAAGACCTTCTCTCCTTTTGAACTTTGTTGAGAGTAACCTGAAGCTTTTCTGTTTCCGTCATGAAATACATGACAGATTCCCTCGGTGGAAGAATTCCGTAACGAGGATAAGGCATCTTTAGCTTGAGAGCTCTAGTTTGTACCCAGTGGAGATAAGGCTCCACCGAGACACAATCCGGTTTTCCTAGAGACTCCCGTCCTTTCTTATGAACATGCTTCCAAGCGTGCACTATTTTCGTCTTTAGTGCTTTGTCATTTTCTCCTTCCTTGAAGAAAAGACCTTCCAGATGAGCATTCAGCGGAATATGCCTCATCGGGTATCCAAATTGACGACGAACGAGAACTGGATGGTAGTTGATTCCTCCCTTAGTTCCTATAAGGGGTATGTTGGGGAAGTTTCCACAACAGTCAATGATTCTGATTCCATCATAAATCTTATTACACCAATCTATATCAGAGTTGGTAAGAGACATGATCTTCTGCGACCAACGCAGGGCACTCTTGCAATCCCAGAAAGCAATAGACTTAGGCAAATAGGAGATAAACCATTTGTAAAGCAGAGGTACACAACATGTGATCTCCCCTCCACTGTACAAATTTCCTAAGTGTACAGAATGATATGCATCCGCGAGCAAAGTCGGTACAAGGTTTCCAATGAGAAAAACCTTAATGGAGTTAATGTCGACGAAGTTATTGATGTTGGGAAACAAAAATAACCCGTAGGTGAGCAAGACAAAGACGCTTTCAAAAGCAGTCACGTTTCCTATACTGGAAAAATACAGGTCCTTCTTTGTCAAGAACTGGGCTGGCAAACCTTGGATGCCACCCTTAGTGGTCATGTGAGTCCTGACCTCAGACTCGTCCAAATGAATTGCTCTTTCAATGGTCTGATTCTTTGGAATTTCTTCCAGTCCAGAAAATGGAGCTCGATCAGTAATATGTAAATCGATCAGATGAGAATACTCCTCCAGCGTTGGTGCGAGCTGGTAATTCGGGAATGTAAAGCAGTGATAAACCGGATCGTAGAATTGAACGAGCGCGTCCATGATTCCCTCAATCACATGGACTCTTAACAGTGATAGCAAACCTCCGTATTTGGCTCTGAAGGCCTCTTGGTTTGTGATCATCCTCGCTAACCTTCTCAAATCCTCTAGCTTTAGAACCTTGAAGGTATACCTATGGGTTCTCCTTCTACCGAAATCCATTAGCGCAATCCTTTTCTCTAATATTTGCAATCACAGTCTTAGTTTAATTTGAAAAAACAAAGAGACTAGAAGAGAAATTTTTTAATGTTTTAATGTTTTTTTTAAATGAATACATGAATGCAGCACACAAAAACATAGAAAAAACATGGGGTTAAAGGGTCGTTGTCATGAAGTCAAGGCTTTACCCATCCCCAAAGGTTTATACTAGGGTGATTTTTGTACCTGTACTCATTATCATCAGCTCCTCCCAGGAAAGCAAAACAATAAGCGGATCGCCGGCGAGTTGTAGAGAAATCTTAGAGTAAGTACCATTCACCGAGAATAGATCACCAACCTCAAATGAGGGTAGTATCGCGTAACAACTATTCCCGATAGTTTCCGCACTACAAAAGTTTTTGGCTCCTCAGCTTCTCAGCCATCACAATCGGCCCATTGTCTAGGTGAGAGAATGGGTTGCATTGGTCAGCCTCCACTGAGGTTGATGGTCGACCTCGTCGCCATCACTTATCTTAAGTGTGTACTCAATCTTTCCACATGCGGCATCACACGCATTCCCATTAGCAGAAAAATAAACACGTATATCAATTAGGAAAAGCAGTATATATATTTGTCCTAAACATCCTAGACTTTTAAAGCTATGAATCCTAAGTTCCTGACAGAAAATGGATTCCCCGGCGGAATTATCATCCTGTGGTTTCATTCCAAATTAACGGTGTTTTGACCTAAGATCCTAATGACGTCAAGGTTTCTACCTAGGGGACAAAAAGGAGAACAAGATCCCTAAAGAGACCTGTCCGTTGTCCCCAGCAGAGTCGCCATTTTTCTGTAGCGAACGATTTTTGGATGTGGTTGCGAAGCACGATCGCTCTGGTACTACAGCTCGATTCATTTTTTATCCTATTAAAGCTGATGAAGGAAGGGAAATAGATGTCTCCAATTAACCCTGCTTGCATACTGAGGTTAAACAGTCAAAACTGTTGGTTTACAGATGCTACAAAGATTCGGGGTTTCTCCTAGGTTATTTTGTTGACGAGGGGTGCTTTAGGCTATCGGTTAGGATGTTAGGACGAATGTATGAGAGTATGGGGTTTTGGGTTTTTGTTTAGTGTGCTCGCTAAGATTTTTTCTTTCAATCTTATGCCTACGTATTCCCGTTTACCAAAACAGGGAAATCAGAGCGTTCGTAGTTCCTCCTATTCTATGGGAGGAAATGGTTGTTTTGGTGTCTTGTTCAAAGCCCAAGACGTGAAGCGAAAGGTGGTTTGTATCTTGTTCAAAGCCCAAGATGTGAAGCTGAAAGTAGTTTGTATCTTGTTCAAAGCCCAAGATGTGAAGCTGAAAGTAGTTGTCTTTAGAGAGAATTTGTCATCTCTAAAGAGGTCTGTTTGTCACAACTGTTGGGTGACTGACTGTAAAGGAGGATTACTTTAACCGGGATACACGGATCCGGCAATGCCATAATTTCCTTTATAAGGGATTTTAACCTGAAGGAGAAGATTTTAACTCAGTTTAGAGTAATGCCATCTTTCCTTAGGAATTTCTCATGCTAAAAGAGGGACAGTGGCATGGATGTAGATGATCCAGAGGCTTGCCGCTTACAGCAATTAGATGAATGGGAAAGAGTTGTTGATGTTTGTGTACTGTGAACGAGGCACAGCTTTGATGCTAAAAGGTTGATTGGATCAACCAGTGGTTTTCTTATACAAAGCCTAAGAGGAGGCTATTGGCCCAACAAGAGGGTGTTTTTATGTGTCTCGTACGAAGCCCGAGATAGAGGCTAAAAGGTTTTGACTCAACGAGGGAGTCTTTGGTATCTCGTATAAAGCCCGAGATGGAGGCTATTTGACTCAACAAGAGAGTTTTTTGTATCTCGTACGAAGCCCGAGATGGAGGCTAAAATTTGTTTGACTCAATAAGAACTTTTTTTGTATCTCGTATAAAGCCCGAGATGGAGGCGAAAGAGGTGATTGACTCAACGAGGGAGTCTCTTCATGTGTCTCGTACAAAGCCCGAGAGAGAGGCTAAACGTTGTTTGACTCCGCTGGGGAGAATCATTGTATAAAGCCCAAGAGGAGGCTAACTTCACTGAAGAAGGATCATTATACAAAGCCTAAGAGGAGGCTATGGTGACTGTTTCAGTTGAGTGACAGGTCCAGTATACTGATTTAAAGAGAAAATCAGTTTTTATATGAGTAATGTTTGCACTCAGGGATTTGATTCGAGGATCGGGGTTGTTCCCGTTCTTTAAGGAAGTGGGAAATACAAAGGGCATTGAGACTGTCCGAGTCTACGGGTTTCCTTCCTATTTTTGAAGGGTTCACTTGAGAATGTCTTTGAGACTCAAGGATGTTAGACTGTCCAAGTCTAGAGTTTCATCTTTTGTACCATGCTTTGAGAAACAGTAGTAGACTCTTTGAAAGGACTGTTCTATGCAGATGACTAAGTTCTGTTCCTATACCTCTAGGAGGTCGTCGGGATAATTTGTACGAAGCCCAAGAGGAGGCTGGAAACTTTTAAGAAGCCGATCGGTCCTTGTACGAAGCCCAAGAGGAGGCTATCATTCCTGGAGGAAGAGATCATTATACGAAGCCTAAGAGGAGGTTGTGAATACTTCTAAGAAGCCGTAGGGTCCTTATACTAAGCCCAAGAGGAGGCGGGGTTGCTTTTAGGAAGCCTGTGGGTCCTTGTACGATGCCCAAGAGGAGGCCGATGCTTTTAAGAAGCCCGTGGGTCCCCAAACCCCGAGAAATTCAAGGCAAGCTATTCACAAGGAATAGATCAAGTCAGGAAAGTTCAAGAATTTGGAAGAAACTCAAAGATGCCATTCACAGAGAATACATTCATCTCTGGGAGTAGAGTTTCTTGACAATTCCTAATGAGGACAACCGAAGAGAAGACTGTATCTGGTGATCCTATTGGGGATCTAGTTGTCTATTTCTACAAATAAACGAAACGGCGTCACCTAGTTCTAGACGTAGTTACCGGGGAAACTCTAAATATCTATACTATTATTACACAGTTGATATGAGTTTATGAAAGAAGACTTACAGCGAAACAGCCCCACAATACAGTTATATGTATATGAAAGCGGTAAACGAAAGCAATAACCACTTACTCGGTTGTAGAGCTTCCATGTTGTTTGGTTAGTTGTTCAACAAAGAAAGATTGAAAACAACAGTATATTCAAAATTAAAGGAGAAAGTGCTTTGAAGAAGAAAGATTTGGGGCTTACAGCTCAAGGGGAGGCCCAGGGTTTTATCAGTGAGCGCACTGTTTGAATTTGTACAGAGGGACTTATACAAGTGACTGTGGCCCAAAAAGTGTTTTCTGTACAAAGGGATGGGTCTTACACTCTCTCAAGAGGCCCAAAAGGTTTTAAAGAAAAAGAGTGGGGCTTATAACACGAGGGTAGGCCCAATTGATTTTTTCCGTTTAAAATGGCGATCACGCCGAAGTTTTCTTTTAACGCAGAGGGACTTATACAATAAGTGGGGCCCAAAATGATTTTGGTTAAAATGGGGTTGGGTCTTACACTCTATTAGAGGCCCAAAAGTTTTGAATGGGTCTTATAGCTCGAGGAGAGGCCCAGTTGGTTAATTTGTTTTGAAAAGGCGACGATCGCGCCGTTTGTTTTTGACGGTATCGGGACTTATACAATATACTGAGGCCCAAAAATGATTTGGTCAAAAAAGGATTGGATCTTACACTCTATTAGAGGCCCAAAAGTGTTTTGAAAATGGTTTATGAGGGTTGAATTAATCCAAAAACCCTAATTTGTTTTCAAAATGTGTTTTAATTGAATAAAAATTCAATTAAAATGATCAAAATTGTTTAACATATGGAAAACAAATTGTGATCTTGGATTAATGCTTTAAAAATTAAGTATTGACCTACAAAATAATTAGAAAGCATTAAAAGTTGCAAAATCAAGGTGGAAAAAAATATTTTAAATGTCAAAAACAATTAAAACATTAATTCTTTGCAAAAATATCAATTATACAAAATAAATAATATTTTTGGGATTTTTTGGGAAAATAAAATATTTTAACATTTTTGTGAATTATTAAAAAAAGAATCAACTCAAAATCATTAAAACTCAGAGAGAAATTAATTTTTGAATCAATTAAATAAAATCACAAAATTCAAATATTCAAATATTCAAAAAATGGCGCCAAGAACACCCAAGAACACGCGCGTGTTCTGGGTTTGCCCAGATTTGCATTTTCTCTCCAATCTCACTGAATACTTGATCATATCATGCAATCCACATACCAATTAACTCGTTTCAACCTCACGATCATGTCTATGGTATTTAATTTCATTTAAATTAAACATATAACAAGAAATCATGAAAAATCCTCAAGAACCCTAATTTCTGCATGAAGGCTAGGATTTTTGATACACGATTCAAACAATGCAATTAATTGAGGGAAAACATTCCATGCATGATTATGAACATATGGCCAAATTATTGTGCAGCAAAAATTGCATGGATCATAGAGTTAGAAGAGCTCATGCTTACCACTTGCAGCTGGTGATCGTGATTTGTGTTGGAGGTGTTACAGCTAGGTTCCAATGATCTGGATAGCTTCCCTAGGTGCCATGGAGTGTGTATGAATGCTTGGAATGGATTGAAATGGTTTGGAGCTGAAGATGGTACCTCAAGTGCAAAACTGTCAAGAACTCGAGCAATTGGCTGGTGATTTTGTGAAATCTGTGTTCCAGATGTTATGTGAGTGTTTGGATCACTTCTATATGATGTATGTGAGGTGTGTGTGTGATTGGTTTGATTGGAAAAGCTCTCAAACTCAAAACCCGATAGTGACTTGCCTTAGAAGGCAAAATTGGAGTGAAAGAAGAGATTTTGAGGAAAGCATCTGTTTGATGGATTTGGTGTACTCAAACTGATCACAATTGAGCTCTATTTATAGTAGAGCAAGTTTGTTTTGGGATCCACAGTGAATGGCAACTGCAGCAGGTGTTTGTTCAATGTTGGCCAATGGAAATGCAAGTCTCCTCTAGCCATTGACTAGAGGTTAGGGCACAGGGCTGTGGTTCCCTTGGTCTTGGATAAGTCTTGACTGAATTCAGTTGAGAATGGCTCAGTCCATGCCACCTTGATGCTTCCATTGAATGCTTCAATCCAAAATTGGAGTCTTGTCCCTATTTTGGCAACTCTAGCTTCAACATGCTATTTCTTGTTCCAAAGACTTTGGAGGCTTGACTCAGTGATTGTCCCCTTTAGGTTTAATCCTCATAGGTGTCCAAGTGGATAGGAGCATTTGGATTTGGATGATTTTGGCAAATCGACCAAAAGTGCAAAATCTGCCTTGCCTTGACAGATTTCAACAAGGCAACTTGCCAATGTCATATCTCATGACTCAACTTGCCATTTTGAAAAGCCCTTACATGATACAACAACTGTTTGAACATGTTTGGTTTTGATCTCTTTTGAATCCCAGTGAAAAATCCCCCTACATTTGGTAAAAAGTAGGGTAAAATCTGACTTAGTGAAATTTTCACTGAGTGTTGGAACAAAGTGACTTTTCTTGATTTTGATCACTCCATAACTCAAAATCCATGAGGAATTTGGACATAGGTCAGTATGAAGCTTTTGTAGAGGGCAATGAGATCTACAAATCAAGCTTTGAATGGGGACCAATGGCCTTGTGGTTTAGGAGTTATGATCCTCCAAAGTTGGCACATAAGTGTCACTTTTTCCATAACTTAGAAATTTTTCTAAGTTTTTAAGGTTACCCCTTTTACAAGTTATCCCACTTTCTTTGATTTTTCTTGATGAATGATGATTCAAATCATACATTAACATCATTTTAGGGTTAAAAATCCATTTTGGTGAAAAATCTCAAAAAGTCAAAGTTGACTTTTGTGCACAGTTGACTTTTTATCAGATGAATTCCAAACTGTGCAATTCTTCATGAAATCATGTCCTTGACCTAAATCAAACTTGATGGACATGTTCCATGGGTGTCATAGGGTATACTGAATCATGTCTTAGGGCTTGGGAGCATGTCCTGGTCAAAAGTCAAAGTTACAGTTGACTTTCCTCGCGAAACCCTAATTGTGGTGCAGATGAAATTGAGACTTGTTGCTCAAGCTTCTTGGATTAATCCATTGTTCCAAATGGATAAATATAGTTCATTAGAGACCTTTAAACCCTCTCTTGAGTTCTTGGCTCATGATTTGTCCCAAAAGTTAACTTAGGGGTGAATTAGGTCAAGAAACCCTAATTCCTGATTTTTGCTGAATGCATCCCCTGAGGCAAAATTGACTTGATGGTTGGGTCCATGAGGTTCCATGGAGTATATTAGGTTATGTTTTGGATCATTGGCTTGTGCCCAGATGAAAAATTTCCATTTGGAGGCCCTGGTCGACCAAAACCCTAATTTGGTGATACTGTCGATCTTGAAACTTGATCCACCTAGAAGGGAGCAGCCTTGTGCTTGATCCTTGAAGTGAGAGTCCTTTTGATTCATTGTGGATATTCTAGAGGCTAGACAATTTGAAGATCAAGTATTTCCTTGACTGATCCTTTGTCTAAGGCTCTGAGAGGGCTTAAAACCCTAGTTTTGATTGTAGTGAATGCTCAACAACCCTCGAGGAGATTGATGAGGCATGAAAGTACATCCATATTATGATGATGATTTGCACAATGATGGAAAATCTAAGTGGTCAAAATTTTGGGTATGACAGTGAGATATATATATTTATATGTGTTGGTGATAATTGAATTGTGCATGATTGATATGCTTTTGTGACGGATATATGAGCAAATTCCATGTGTTGTTTTGTACTTGAATTATGGCGTATAGTGTGGTGAGAATATTCTATATGTGTAATTGTGTGTTATTATATATTTGTATGTAATTATATTATGATTGTGTTTCTCACCCTTCAGTTGTTTTTAAATGCTCTATGTGGCATTGCAGATTAGATGCTGGAGGTCTTTTTGTGAAGCTTAGGTCTTCATTCTTTTGTTGGTCGGCTCTGATATGTAGCACTGGGTAGTCGGGGTGATCAAGTGTGATTGATTGTATTATGTATACACTTATTTTGGATCGTTGTGATGATGTGTATATGCATATGTTCTTTTTGGATTGTACCTGTAGGATTCTGTTCATGACAGACAAACTTTTTATGATATGTATATATGAGATTCAGTTGCAGATTTTCCGCTTTTATTCTGTATCTGAATTGTGGGTTGTAGGAACTAATTTCCTCTGTTAATTGCTACCTGATTGTTGCATATCTTTATGAGCAGGTTGTTGTATTTTGTTTCAATTGATGTGACGCCTCCGTCTATGCCGTGAATGTTTTATTATACTCTGATTAATTATTATTGCTTTTATTTTAATTGGGGGTGTAGATAAGGGGTGTTACATTAAGTGGTATCAGAGTCAGTCCGTGTCAGTTTGTGTCAGTCCTTGTCGGTGTTTGTGTTTGGGGGAGCTGTTTGTTTAACCATAGTTGCTGTTATTGGAAATGAACAGAATATGGCTGGTAGGAATGACGCTGCTTTAGCTGCTGCGATGCAAGCTATGACTCGGGATGTGCAGGGTGCACCTAATGCTGCTGGGAATGATGAGTTCAGGAAGAATAAATTGCCTGTCTTCAAAAGGAGACATGATCCTGATGGTGCTCAGATTTGGCTGAAAGAGATTGAAAGGATTTTCTGAGTGATGGATTGTGCTGAGGATCAGAAGGTGAGACTGGGTACTCACATGTTGCAGGAGGAAGCAGATGATTGGTGGGTTAGTACTCGTCATGTGTTGGAAGCTGCAGAGGAAGAAGTCACTTGGGCTTTGTTTAGTGTTGAGTTTCTGAGGAAGTATTTTCCCGAATATGTTAGAGGAAAGAAAGAGATAGAGTTCTTGGAATTGAAACAAGGTAGTATATCTGTTGTTGATTATACTGCTAATTTTGTGGAGCTTGTGCAGTTTTATCCACATTATGCTGAAGTGACTGCAGAGTTTTCTAAGTGTGTGAAGTTTGAGAGCGGGTTGCGTCCTGAGATTAAGCAGGCAATTGGTTATCAGAGAATTCGGAGGTTTTCAGATTTGGTGGACTGTTGTAGGATTTATGAGGAAGATAGCAAGGCTTGTTCTACTCACTATAAGAGTGCGAACGAGAGGAAAGGGAAGCAACCGTTTCGTAGTGGTCCTTATGTGACACCAGCTGACAAGGGTAAGCAAATGGGTAATTTTGAGAAAAGGCCAAGTGGGGGAGGTATGTCTAATTCTCTGAGATGTTTTAGGTGTGGTGACTTAGGACATCGTCAGTTCGAATGTAGGAAGGATATGAGGAAGTGTTCCAATTGTGGAGGTTTAGGACATGTCGTAGCTGAGTGCAAGAGGAAGAATGTGGCGAAGTGTTTCAACTGTGGCGAAGCTGGTCATATTAGTACGAAGTGTCCGAAACCGAAGCAAGCTCCAGCTGGTGGGAAAGTTTTTGCATTGGCAGGGACTCATACTACAAGCGCAGACCGTCTGATCTGAGGTACTTGTTTTATTAATAGTACACCTTTAGTTGCTATTATTGATACCGGAGCGACTCATTCGTTTATTTCGTCTGAGTGCGCAAAACGTTTGAATCTTTTGTTGTCTTCGATGGGTGGAGAGATGGTTATTGATACTCCAGCAATGGGGTCGGTAACTACTTCTTCGGTTTGTTTAAGTTGTCCTTTGACCATTTATGGTAAAGATTTTGAAATGGATTTGGTGTGTTTGCCGTTGGAGGGTTTATATGTGGTTCTGGGAATGAATTGGTTGCAGTTCAATTGGGTTCATATTGATTGTTATCATAAGCTATTAAGATTTCCTTCTCTTGAGGAAGACGAGGACTCAAGTTTCTTATCTACCAAAGAGTTGAAGAAACTTTTGGCGGATGAAACTCAGTTGTTTGGGTTGTTCGCATCGTTGACTGTGGAGAGTCAAGTTGCAATTGATGTGTTTCCGATTGTGTGTGATTTTCCAGAGGTATTTCCGGAGGATATTTCAAATGTGCCGCCAGAGAGAGAGGTGGAGTTTTCTATAGATCTAGTTCCTGGTACTAGACCTGTATCGATGGCACCATATAGAATGTCGGCATCTGAGTTGGTTGAGTTAAAGAAGCAGTTGAATGAATTGTTGGAAAAGAGGTTTGTGAGACCGAGTGTGTCGCCATGGGGTGCTCCAGTTTTATTGGTGAAAAAGAAAGATGGGAGTATGTAATTGTGTATTGATTATCGCCAGTTGAATAAGGTGACGATTAAGAATAAGTATCCTCTTCCGAGAATTGATGATCTGATGGACCAGTTGGTTGGTGCGTGTGTGTTTAGTAAGATTGATTTGAGATCAAGGTATCATCAGATTATGGTGAAAGAAGAAGATATTCAGAAGCGGCTTTTAGGACACGATACAGTCATTATGAATATTCTGTGATGGCGTTCGGGGTTTCTAATGCGCCAGGTGTGTTTATGGAATATATGAATCGTATTTTCCATGAGCATTTGGATCGATTTGTTGTTGTGTTTATTGATGACATCTTGATTTATTCTAAGTCTCGGGAGGAGCATGAGGAGCATTTGCGTATTGTGTTGCAAATTTTGAAGGAAAGGAAACTTTTTTCCAAATTGTCCAAGTGTGAGTTCTGGTTGTCAGAAGTGAGTTTTCTTGGGCATGTGATTTCAGGTAATGGTATTGTTGTGGATCCATCTAAAGTAGATGCAGTTCTACAATGGGAGGCTCCTAGATCTGTTACTGAAATTAGAAGCTTTTTGGGTTTGGCCGGATATTATTGAAGGTTCATTGAAGGTTTTTCTAAGTTAGCGCTTCCTTTGACCCAGTTGACTTGTAAAGGCAAAGCGTTCATTTGGGATATTCAGTGTGAGGAAAGTTTTAGTGACCTGAAGAGGAGATTGACTACAGCTCCGATTTTGATTTTGCCGAATCCTAGTGAATCGTTTGTGGTTTATTGTGATGGTCTTTGATTGGGCTAGGTGGAGTGTTGATGCAAGAAGGTAAGGTTGTGGCTTATGCTTCGAGGCAATTGAGGGTGCATGAGAAAAATTATCCTACTCATGATCTGGAATTAGCGGCTGTGGTTTTTGTGTTGAAGATTTGGAGGCATTATCTCTACGGTGCAAGATTCGAAGTCTTTAGTGATCATAAGAGTTTGAAATACTTGTTTGATCAGAAAGAGTTGAATATGAGGCAACGTAGATGGTTGGAATTTTCGAAGGACTACGACTTTGGCTTGAATTACCGTCTGGTAAAGCTAATGTGGTAGCCGATGCGTTAAGTCGAAAATCGTTGCATATGTCTGCTTTGATGGTTAAGGAGTGGGAACTTTTGGAAGCCTTTAGGGATTTGAGTTTGGTGTGCGAATTGACGTCTGACAGTGTGAGGCTTGGTATGTTGAAGGTTACTAATGATTTTTTGTTGACCGTTAGCGAGAAACAGAAATTGGATGTGAAATTTGTGGATTTGATGACGATTGGGGATAAAAGTGAAAATGAGGACTTTAAAGTGGACGATAAGGGTGTTTTGAGGTTCCGAGGTAGAATTTGTACTCTTGATGATGCGGAGTTGAAAAGGATGATTTTGGAGGAAGGACACCGGAGTAATTTGAGTATACATCCGGGAGCTAATAAGATGTATCAGGATCTGAAGAAGATCTTTTGGTGGTCTGGGTTAAAGAGAGATGTGGCTCAGTTTGTGTATTCATGTTTGACGTGTCAGAAGTCGAAGGTATAACATCTGAAGCCTAGTGGATTGTTGCAACTGTTGGATATTCTTGAGTGGAAATGGGATAGAATTTCTATGGATTTTGTAACAGGGTTGCCGAATACGCAGCGGGGGCATAATGCTATTTGGGTGGTTGTGGATAGGTTGACTAAATCGGCGCATTTTATTCCGATTGACATCAATTTTTCCTTGGAAAGGTTGGCTGAGATTTATATCAGTGTGATTGTGAAATTGCATGGTGTTCCGTTGAGTATTATTTCAGATCGAGATCCGAGGTTTACTTCGAGATTTTGGGAAAGTTTGCAAAAGGCTTTAGGATCCAAGTTAAGGTTGAGTTCAGCTTATCATCCGCATACGGATGGTCAGACCGAGAGAACTATTCAGTCGTTGGAGGATTTGTTGAGAGTGTGTGTTCTTGAACAAGGTGGTGCTTGGGATAGTCATCTTGCGTTGGTGGAATTCACGTATAACAACAGTTTCCATTCGAGTATCAGAATGGCACCTTTTGAAGCGTTGTATGGAAGGAGATGTCGAACACCTTTGTGTTGGCACGAATCTGGTGAGAGTTCGGTGGTTGGACCAGAATTGGTACAGCAGACTACGGAAAAGGTGAATCTTATTCGTGAGAAAATGAAGGCTTCTCAGAGTAGGCAAAAGAGTTATCATGATCGAAGGAGGAAAGATCTTGAGTTTCAAGAAGGCGATCATGTATTTTTGAGAGTTACACCGGTAACGGGTGTTGGTCGTGCATTGAAATCGAAGAAGCTTACTTCTCGGTTTATTGGTCCTTACCAGATATCCGCGAGAGTGGGAGCTGTGGCTTATAGGGTGGCGTTGCCGCCGAATCTTTCGAATTTGCATGATGTGTTCCATGTTTCACAGCTTCGGAAGTATGTTCCGGATCCGTCGCATGTGATTCCGATGGATGAGGTAGAGGTAAGGGAGAACCTTACGGTTGAGGCATTACCAGTGAGTATTTTGGATCGCGAGTTGAAGCGGTTAAGAGGCAAGGATATTGCACTTGTGAAGGTAGCGTGGGGAGGCGCTGCTGAGGGCAATTTGACTTGGGAGTTGGAGATTCGGATGCGGGAGTCGTATCCGGAGTTGTTCGTCTCAGGTAATATTTTCGAGGACGAAAATTTCTAAGTGGAGGAGAGTTGTAACGCCCCAGTTTTGTCCGTTTTATTTAATCGAGTCGTTTTGATTATTTTTATTATTATATTATTTTATTTTTGACTTTTATTTGGAAATATGTTATTTTCCATGGTTGTGATATTTTATCGTGTTTTGGGAGCGTTTACGAGATATTTGAGTGTAGGGGTATTTTGGTCTTTTCATTTATTTTCTAAATTTAGAAACATAAGAGAAAAGAAAAGAGAGAAAATAGTAAGGAAGGAAAAGGAAAAGAAGAAAAAGAGGAAGAAAGAAAAGAGAAAGAAAAGGAGAAAAAGAGAGAAAACTTGTGGCATAAGAAATCGATTCAACCGACATTCAAAAACACGATTAATCGGGTAAGGGTGCGAAACTCGATTATCTTATGCTTGTGTATGATTATGTATATGTGTGTGAATGTTTGTGGTGTTCTATAGCTTTTCGATTCTAGGTCGGAAGAGAGAAATCAATGTTTTCGGTTGAAAATTGGTGTAAATGTTGTAGAATACTTGTTACCATGATTGGGTTATCTTCTGATTGCTATGTGTTGGTTTGGAAGTGTTTTGGTGGGGAAAATATGGTTTTGGGGTGTATAACAGCGCTACTGGGTTTTTCTGAATTCGCAGGTTCGCACTGCGAATCCCCTAGAGAAGGGGAAAGCAAGCATTCGCTGGCTATTCGCACTGCGAAGGTGAGGGCGAACATTCGCCAGAGGCTCACACTACGAACTTTACCTCATTTCAGTTCTGACTTGGTTCGCCAGACGTTCGCACTGCAAATGGGGCAGCGAACCAGTGTTGGCTAGGAATTCGCCAGAGACTCGTACTGCGAACTGTAGGCTATTTTCCTTTCTACCATGGTTCACTGGGGTATTCGCACTGCAAATGAGGCAGCGAGCATTCGCTGGATGATTCGCATTGCGAACATGACAGTTTTTCCCAATTTGTTTTCTTTATAACTTTTGATCCGTAAATCGGTTTGAGGCGCGGTTTGATGCGTTGGAAAGATTTTGACATGTTCTTTCTTATTAAAATGGTTTTGAGATTGTTGTCTGATTAAATTATGTCAGGAATTTGGAAATGTGTCGTTTTGTCGACTTTTACCGTTTTAACTGTGTGTATTTGATGTGTTATCATGCAATATGCCTTTGATAGATATGGTATGACTTGTGTGCTGTTGTATGATGTAAATGCATGTGTTTAGATGGTGTGATGATGGTTTGTGGCCGTATGGCAAATAAATGCATTGTTTTGGGCTTGATGGTAAAGCGATGATTATAGACGATCGTGCGCCTTATACAAAGAGGACCTAAAGCGATCGGATCGTGCACCTTATACAAAGAGGACCTAAAGTGATCCATAAACGTCGTGCGCCTTATACTAAGAGGACCTAAAGCGACGGGGAACATCGTTTTCCCGACTGGGAGTTACACTAAGTAACAAGCGATGGTTCCAATAGTTCCTGAGTGAACTAGTGATGAGATTGATGGATGGATGGTATCGCATTGCATTTGCATAGAGTTGTTGTGTCGGTCTCTTTGTATTTGCATAAATCATGAATGGATTGATTTTGTGTGAAATTGTGAATGGAATTGATGAGTGAGATATATATATTTATATGTGTTGGTGATAATTGAATTGTGCATGATTGATATGCTTTTGTGACGGATATATGAGCAAATTCCATGTGTTGTTTTGTACTTGAATTATGGCGTATAGTGTGGTGAGAATATTCTATATGTGTAATTGTGTGTTATTATATATTTGTATGCAATTATATTATGATTGTGTTTCTCACCCTTCTGCTCATGACAGACAAACTTTTTATGATGTGTATATATGAGATTCAGTTGCAGATTTTCCACTTTTATTCTGTATCTGAATTGTGGGTTGTAGGAACTAAGTTCCTCTGTTAATTGCTACCTGATTGTTGCATATCTTTATGAGCAGGTTGTTGTATTTTGTTTCAATTGATGTGACGCCTCCGTCTATGCCGTGAATGTTTTATTATACTCTGATTAATTGTTATTGCTTTTATTTTAATTAGGGGTGTAGATAAGGGGTGTTACAATGCGCATGCTCGTGCACGTGCTTCTGACTCATCTATAAATAGAGGAAGGAAGCGTTCATTTTCACTTTTCCCTTCTCTCTCTTCTTCGTCTTCGCTCTTTTCTTCTTCTGTTGTCACCGTCGTTCTCCGTTGTCCACCGCCTCAACATAGTCGTACGAGCACCGACCAAGCTTTTTCGACCACAGTTTCTTTCTCTTCGTCCACGTAAGTTTCTGATCCTTCTTTGTTTTACGCAAGATTTAGTCTCATTTTGCTTAGATTTCCATACGGTTAGGACGAAAAACTGGGTAGGGTAGGTGCATTCTGGCGGATGTTTGTGTCTGGCGGTGGTTGAGCCATTTTCTGCTGCTAGCGCCATCATCGAAGTGTTAGAAACTTATGTTTTTCTGTTGATTTCGGCGTTGTTGGAACGACGAATGAGTTTGTCGATGGTGGAACTTATGAAGTTTCTGGTGTACTTATGAGATTTCTGGTGGATTTTCAACGAAATTCTGGGTAAAATATCGGGGAGGATCTCCCCTTTAGGGTTTAAGGGATTGCCATGGAGAATCTCCTTGCACCTTCGTTGCGCTGTTTGAGTAATGGCTTAGGTCGAGGATGTTGTCCTCGGCCCTTCACGCGCCCTTTCACTTGACTAGCGGTGGATTTGATTTTGCCATCGAATTCACTTTTGTCCTCTGCTTTTCAGGTAAATGAGATGTCTAGCAACACCGAGGATGACGTTATGCTTGAGCAGAAGCTGTCCGATGAGAGCACTTCAGGGGATAACAGATCCGAGGAAACCGCTCCCGAGAGTCCCGGGGAGGAATGGATTGCCTCTGAGCCTCGGGAGCATGCCTCACTCTTTGCTTTCTATAATCAGGATGCCTTCACGGCGGTGGGGGACGAGGGAGATTGAAAGGTCCACTTTCCCGGGGAGGATGATCAGATATGCTCTACTTACGACGTCGAGCGTTTTCCTATGTACGAGTATGTTTTTAAGGAGATGGGGATGAGGCTGCCCTTTATAGATCTTCAGGTGGTAGTTTTTGGTCATCTGGACTTGGCGTCCACTCAGCTCTATCCAAATTCGATTGCCTTTATCTGAGCATTCAATATTACCTATGAATACTTAGAGATTGTTGCCACTCTCCCCCTCTTCTTCACTATCTTCCACCTCTAACGCCAGGTCGTGCAAGGGCAGTTTGGATGGGTTTCCCTAAAGCAGGGGAGGAAGCTGTTCAAAGCCTTTTCAGAGTCCATTAGGACGTTCAAGGAAAGGTACTATTTAGTGGAGCCAGTGCCTGAGAGGTCCAAAGACTCTTTGTTTCTCTGGGAGGTCTTTATAGATGAAAACGGGGAGCCCCTTCGCAATGAGCAAGGTACGGTGAGAGGGCGTCGGGCGCAGAAATTTCGTTTCTCCTGGAGCAAGGACCACTTCACCAGGGAAACCGAGGAGTATATTGCCAGGTCGGCCATGTTGGAGGATGATGACCTGGCCAGCTATAACAAGCTGGTAGGCTTTGTTGATAGTTTCCCCCCTGCCCAGTGCGTGACCAGGGGCGGGGATATTATTCTTGAAGATGACGGGGGGCCCATGGTAGAGGCCCGATATATTAACACTAGGAGCTCCTCGACTGCGGTATGCGCGGGGATGCTCTAGAACTTTTGGGTAGCCATTTTCTTTTTAGCTTGTCCCATTTTGTTGTTTTTCGTTTACTAACATGTGTCTACTATTTTGCAAGCAAGATGTACACGACTCAAGAACGTTTGGTAAAAACTACGGTGGCCAAGGTCAAGCAAGGAAGAAAACTCGGCAAAAGCCGCCTTGGCGAGCAGGTAGTCCCACCTCCGATGGGATCGAGGACCTCTTCATCTGCCGCAGTTACCGTCTAGACTTCCCCATTACTGGTGACTTTGAGGCACAAACTCTTTCGGGTGGAAGATCTCCTCGACCTGACCGACGAACAGGAGAAAAGCAAGTACGAGCTGCCCCCATGCTTCCATAAGAGGGATTTCTTCGAAGGCTCCTCGCTTACACTCCATCGAGCAGAGTCTTTAGCGCTCGAGGAGATCGACCGTCTGAGCAAGAGGACGCTACTGTCCCAAGATGCCGCTGCCTGAATGAAGGTCTTGGGCATGGCGGTGGTCTATACAGAGGAAGGGGCCCTTCAGGAAGTGGAGTTGAAGAAGACTCAGGCTGCCAACGCGGTTCTGGAGGAGAGGTTGAAGGTTGCAGAGGAGGCGACGAAGAAATCCAAGGAGGAGCTGGCCAAGGTTCCTGAGGAGCGGGATACCTGGCCGTGGAGAAGAAAACCTCGGAGAAAGTGGTTGCTGCTTTACGGGTTGCCGTGGCTCTTGCAGAGGACGAGAGTGACGAGGTGAAGAGTTTGAAGACTCGTGTCGAGCTTGTCGCTCGGATCAACTAGGCCGAGGAAGACTGCTTGGGGGCTGCTGAGGAGACCTTCAAAAACACGGTGGAGCAGCTGAAATTTGTGAAACCCGGGGTTGAGCTAGTTACCTTGGGGACGGGGTTCCTCCATAGCATGGCGGACGGCCAGATCATCATTCCTGATTTTCTCAGGTTTGGCGAGGAGAACAAGCATCTTGTCCACGAGGAGCCGCATCCAAATATCGATTGATATTTTGTTTTGTCTTTCCGGCCTACGTGTCGTATGTTGTAATTTCTTCGGATGGGGCTTGGCCCCTTTATGTAGTTTTTAAAACAATTTCGGCCTTCGTGGTCGTATCTTTGTCTCTGGATGGGGGCGTGGCCCCTTTTTATGTAATATCCTTACAATCGCAGTTCTTGTGGCCATTTTATTTTTTGATATGTGATTTCGGCCTTGGTGGTCGCTTGTGTATGATTTATTTTGGATATTTGTGCGTGTATGTTTTTACTCTGCTTGATTTTGTTAAGTGTCACGTGTTGCTCGTCGTGAGTGCCCGTTTGTATGGGCTGTTTTCGTGAATGGTTTTTCACTGTATTTTGGGGTTTGCTCGACAAATAGTTGTTCGAAAGTGAGGGGAACTGGTCGAAAGGCCTGGGTAGTTTTCGGGAAAGAGAGTGGAGCTCAGGTCGAGTTTGTGCCTTGAGTTCTGCGGCGTGAACTTCCCATTGCGAGCTAGGTGTGTTGCCTTTCGCGGTACGGTGGCAACGGTGGGCTCGGTCGAGGGACCGCTGTCGGACAGGGGTTTTGCTCATTCCAGAGTAAAAGTCTGCCTTGATTGATTTTAGTATGTAGCGCTTGTACCGGGGCGCACACTTCTGGTTAGTATATTGTGCTCGTCATTTTGACGGAGCACGCCGACTATCGTGGCCTTAACTGTAATATTGTTTTAGCTTTTTGGCATTCCATGGTCGAGCGAGTTCTTCCCCGTCGAGGTGTTCTAGGTAGCAAGCCCCATTTTCCGTTTTTGCTCGAACACGATAGGGTCCCTCCCAGTTTGCGGCGAGTTTTCCTTCGCGAGAATCTTTGTGATTTCTCCTCAGGACAAGACTGCCTACTTGGAAGTCTCGTCGTATGACTTTGGCGTTATACCTGATTGTGATTTTGTTTTAACGGGGCCTCGCGGAGGGATGTTCCTGATCGGACCTCTTCGAGGAGGTCGAGCTCCTCCCTCAGCGCCTCGTTGTTCGCCTCCTCATCTAGGGGAGCTTCAGTCCGCCTAGAGGTCACATGTATTTCGATAGGGATCACCGCCTCGGTCCCGTATGCTAATCGGAAATGGGTTTCCCCGGTTTGTCAAGTGGGGCGTGGTTCGGTAGGCCCAGAGCATGCTGTGCAGCTCCTCGACCCACTGTTTTTTTATTTCTTCCAGTTTTCGTTTGAGACCTTGCAGGATTACCCTGTTCACTGCTTCGGCTTGCCCGTTCGTTTGCGGGTGCTCGACGGACGCGAAGTGTTGTTTGGTGCCTAGTTTGGCGATGAATTCTTGGAATTTTTTGTCCGTGAACTGTGTCCCGTTGTCGGCGACGATTGCCTGGGGAATATCAAAGCAGGCAAGAATGTTTCGTTTGTAGAAACGAAGTATGTTTTGGGCAGTTATTTTGGCTAGAGCCTCTACTTCTATCCACTTTGTAAAATAATCCACGCCTAATACCAGGTATTTATTCTGATTTGATCCTACGACGAACGGTCCAAGGATGTCTAAGCCCCTCCATGCGAAGGGCCACAGGGAAGACATTGTTTTGAGCTCGTTGGGCGGTGCCAGGTGCATGTCCCCGTGACGTTGGCATTTGTAACTTTTTTCACATGCTCCTTCGCGTCATGTTGCATGGTCGGCCAATGATATCCTGCTCGTAGAGCTTTCTTAGCGAGGGATCTTCCTCCGAGGTGTTGGGTGTTGATTCTTTTGTGGATTTTGTGCAGGATGTGGGCGACCATGTTTTCCTCGACGCATTTGAGGAGAGGAATGGAGAACCCTCGCCTGTAAAGCTTATTTTCAACCAGGACATATGAACAAGCTCTGCGCCTAACCACGATGGCTTCCTTTGGGTCGGATGGTAGTTCATCCTTGGCAAGTTAGTTGTAGACCGGGGTCATCCAGCATTCGTTGTCGCCAATGACGTTTACGTCGAGGGTTGGGGGAGTTCTCTCGATGCTTAGTCAAGGAAGTATCTTCTGGATGACGGATTTGTTTCCTCCTTTCTTTTTTGTGCTCGCTAGCTTTGACAGGACATTTTCCCGGACATTGTGTTCCCGGGGAACGCGCTTTACTTCCACAGACGTGAACTTCATCATTTTTTCTTTAACTAAGGTCAAGTATTCAGAGAGGTTATCGTTTTTGGCTTAATACTCTCCCCATACCTGGAGGGCCACGAGCTGGGAATTTGTACAGAATATGACTTTCTCGGCTTCAGGTCTTCGGCGAGGCATAGACTCGCAACGAAAGCTTCATACTCTGCCTGGTTATTGGAGGTGGGGAAAGACAGGGCGAGCGAGACCTCGACGAGGATACCTTCCTTGTTTTCCAAGATGACGCCTGCCCCGCTCCTCATCGAGCTGGATGCTCCGTCAACGAAGATTCTCCACTTGCAAGCTCCGCAAGTCGGGGAGGCAGGCAAGGTCATCTCCGCCACGAAGTCGGCCGGCACCTGGGCCTTGAGGGATTTTTTGCTCTTGTACTTGATGTCGAACTCGGATAGCTCCAGCGACCATTTGAGCATTTTGCCGACCATGTTTGGGCAGCCCAATAGTTGCCTCATGGGCTGGTCCATGCGCACCACGATGATATGGGCTAGAAAATAGTGCCTTGGCCTCCTCACTACGTTGATGAGGGCCAGGGCTACTTTTTTGATCTGTTTATATCTAAGTTCTAGTCCTTGCAGTGCCTTACTCGTGAAGTATATGGGCTTCTGCCTCTCTAGGGTTTCGCGAATGAGGGCTGCACTGACAACTTTGGTTGCGAGGGCGAGATAAAGATAGAAGGTCTCCCAGTTGTCCGGTCGGGAGAGGACCAGTGGTTATGATAGAGCTTGCTTTAGGTGGAGGAAGGCTTTATCGCATTCCTCTGTCCACTAAAAAGCTGCCTCTTTGCGAAGGAGTTTGAAAAGGGGAAGCGCGTGCTAAGTAGATTTTGCCACGAAACGGGACAGTGAGGTGAGCGTCCCATTCAGAGATCAGATCGATTTTTTTGAACTCGGCGTGGGGAATTCGAAGAAGGCTCTGCATTTGTCGGGGCTGGTTTCGATTCCTTATTCTGTTAGGTAGAAACCGAGGAACTTGCCTGCCCGTACCCCGAGCGTGCACTTCTCCGGATTGAAACGCATCTTGTATTTCCTGGACTGGTCGAAGACCTTCTTTAGATGGAGCGTATGGTCGGATTCCTCATGGGATTTCACGATCATGTCATCCATGTAAACCTCGAGCATATCCCCGATCTCTCCTCAGAAGACTTTGTTCATCACTCTCTGGTAGGTTGCGCCAGCGTTTTTCAAACTGAAGGGCATTACGTTATAGTAATAGTTGCCTGATTCGGTCATGAAGGTTGTGTACCTTTTATCACTTTTGGCCATGGGTATTTGCTTGTAGCCCAAATATGCATCTATGAAAGACCATAATTTAAAACCGACAGAATTATCAACTAATTTGTCTATGTTGGGGAGGGGATATGCGTCTTTAGGGCAGGTCCTATTAAGATCAGTATAGTCAACACACATTCTTCATTTTCCATTAGATTTTTTCACAAGTACAACATTGGACATCCAAGTAGTGTATTTGGCTTCCGAAATGAAATTTGCCTTTAGAAGGTCTCTTACAGCTTGCTCGACAACCTCCATTTTTTCCGGGGACTACTTGCACCTACGTTGAGCTACTGCCCTAACGGGGGGGTCGATGGTGAGCTGGTGGTAGGCCACCTCTGGATCAAGCCCGGGCATCTCCGAGGCGCTCCACGCGAACATGTCCACATTCTCTCTGAGACAAGCTTTCAGTTGCTTCCTCACAAGGTCGGGGAGGCCGGTCCCAATCTTCACTCCCTTGAGGGGGGGGGGGGTCGTCTCCGAGGAGGACTAGCTCAAATTCTCCATCCGGGATTGGCCGCATAGGATGGGCAGGCTCGCCGCTGCTTGTTAATGTTGAGGGGCTGCTCGAGTTTGACTGAGTCTCCCTCCCCTTCTTCTTCTGGTCCCTTAAGTCGTCCTTGGAGAAACAACTGTCGAGATCGATGGAATCGACACGGGGCAGTGGTTTTGTCTCGTCTGAGCTGTAGGGCAGGGAAGGCTTGCTGGATGTCTTTGGTCGAGAGACGATGGTGTTCCGCCCTTTTGAGGCTGCCTCGAAGCACCTTCTTGCTGCCTCTATGTCTCCGTGTAGGGTGGCGACAAGCCCTTTGGAAGTGTAATACTTCATCTTCAAGTGCACCATGGAGGGCACAACTATCAATTCAGCCAACATTGGTCGTCCGAAGATGCATTGGTAAAGGGATGGGCAATCAATTACCAAAAACTGGACCTTGATGGATCTAGCCGTCTCCGATTCCTCAAAGGTGACAATCAACTCCACGTATCCCCATGGATTTGTGACTGAACCATTGAAGCCTTGTAGATCTGAGCCTACATAGGGTGTCAGGTGTGTCTCGTCCAGCTGAAGTGTGGAGAACAATTAGGAGTACATAATGTCGACCGAGCTTCCCTGGTCAACCATAATTTGCCAAACATTGAAGTTAGCCATCTGCGCCCTTATGAGCAGAGGAATATTGGAATTTGGGGCTCTTCCGAGGATTTCCTCGCGATAGAAGGTGACGGAAACTGAATCTCCCCGGATCTTATCAATGGTAGAACTCCGATTCGAGCTCGTATTGATGAGGTGCTCAAACTTTCTCTTTACTGACCCCACGGTCACCCTGTTGAATCCTCCTCCCGACATGACCATGGCGGAGGGGAAGGTTTCCTAGGGGCTATGTGTAGCGAAGTAAAGAGGGACGTCGAGCCCATCGGGGACATAGAAATCTTCTGGTCGTGAGATGCTTATGGTGACCTGAAGACTGACGTCGTCCGAGGATGGTACTTCTTCTTCAACCTTCTTAGATTCCTGGGCGTCCTGTCGAGGAGTGTCTTTCTTCTTCGCAAACTGCTTCAGGTGCCCGTCCCTGATCAAGATTTCAATTGCATCCTTAAGATGGATGCAGTCATCTGTCATGTGCTCATGGCTCTTGTGGAACCGACAGTACTTTGTTTTATCCGTGTTCGGCTTGACAGATATCTGCTTTGGTAAACGGACCCCTACCTGCCGAAACTCTGAGTTCGTGCAGTCGGAGAGAATCTTCTCGCGCGAGGCGGTCAACGGTGTTTACTCGTGCAAATGGCCAGATGGCCCTTTGTGATCTCGGGATTCCCAGGAGCGGTCATCCCTTCTTTTTTCTGCTCCCCGATGAGTTGACGAGGAGTCGTCGTGTTTTGAGGACCTGACGTTCTCTTGGTTCCTTGAGTCCCGGGCATTGTTTGCCGCTTCTTTTTCTTCATAATGGATATACGCCTGAGCCTTGAGGAGGAGGGTGTCATGTGTTGCTGGGGTCTTGATGCCAACCTCCTCGACAAAGTCGCTGCTGGGACAGAGCCCTTATTCGAGCAAATATTTTTTCATGTCATCAGTCGTGGAGACCTGAAAGGCTTCTTTATTGAATCTTTCGACGTATGCTCGAAGAGATTCATCTTTTCCTTGAATGATAGCCTCGAGGGAGGCTTCTGTCTTCGGATGACGCTGAGAGGCTGTAAAATATCTCGAGAATAACCGCCCTAACTTCCTCCATGGGGTGATGGATTCGTAGGTGAGGCTCTTGTACCAGGACATTGCTCCCTTCCTCAGTGTCGTTAGGAACAACCTATATTTTATGGCGCCTCTGACGCCACGGTAGTCGAGCAAAGCATCGATGTTCTCGATGTGATCGTCGTGATTAATCGTTCCATCATATGTGCCCAGGGGTGGGGGTTTCTCCAGCCCTTTGGGTAATCGAGTGGCCATGATCTTCTAGGATAACAGGCCTCGAGGCTCTTCGTCGTCGCTGTAGCTGCTCGATCGCGAATGAGAGCGGGCATTTCTGCCAGGGTGAGGATCGTGATTTCGACGGGGAGAAGGAGGTCGCGACCGACCCTTAGGTCCGGGCGGAGGTGAACGTTGATTTTCTGCCCGCAGATCTCTTCTTGTTCTCTTGGCCCCTGGGGATTGCTGGCTCCTAGGAGGAGTATAGTCGTGTTTCCTCATCGACGGGGATTCTGGCTCTGCTGGCATCTGGCAAGTTCTTACGTGTCGGGGAGAATGGCTCTGAGATCTCCGGTGCTCGCGCCTTGATAGAGGAGATCTTGGACGGCGGATCTCTTCCAATGCACCAATTCTTACATTATGCTGGAGGATCAGAAGGTTCGTCTTGTTGAGGGCTTTGACCAGGGCTGCCATGGTCGGGTCGGCATTGGGCAGAACTGGGATAGGCTGATGGTCCTCTATGTACTGGATCTCTACATTGATGGCGCGATCCGGGGAAGGAGACGCGGTGACTCCGTCCCTCTGCTGAGGAACATCATCTCCAAGAAAGGGGTTTTCCCCGTCTTTGTCTGTCTTGCTGATGGTGAAGATGACGGTGTTGCACGTAACGTTGACGTTATCATGGCTAGCCATGATCAGAATTTTGAAAAATTGCTTTGATGTTTGGTTTTCGGGGAAAGAAAGACAGGGAGAACATAATTTCCCACAGACGGCACCACTGATCTTTTCGATTGATCAGAACCTGAAGTGGGCCAGAGACTTCGTCTTCGATGTTGGAATCCAAGGAAGAGGGGGCGTACCTGCAAGGCACTCCGATGCTAAAATAAGAATCGGGAGAGGAGAAGGCAAGTACAAAGTAAGAATGTCTTAGGGTGATTTTGGAATACCTGACCCTCTCAAAGGAGAGGGTACTTATAATACCCCCAGGGCTTGGCCATTGGTCCCTATTTTCGGGCCTAGATATTTGCTCCAAAAAAATAAGTAACTGTCAGAAACTAGCTGTTGTGACGGGCAGACATGCTCGGAACTAGCTGTTGCTTCGAGCAGGGGTGTGGTTGCGGGAAAGCGCATCGTGGTCGTTCCTGGATTATTGAACCGTGCGTGACAGGCAAAGATGTAACAAAGGGTAGCCGATCCTGGGGGTCAGCTGGCCAACCCTCCTCGACTGAGGGGCAGAAGAAAAAGTGCTTTCCTTTGCCCTCAACTGATAGGGCTTAGGCTATTGGGCCGTTCTGGGTGCAGAAGTGGATTGGGTCATGCCTAGCCAATGGGTCAGTCCGGAACATTATGAAACAATGTATTGGTATCTTATTTATTGCGATGGAATAAGAAAATAATTTAGAAATTAAAATTGATATATGGAGATAAAGTTAAACATAATGAACATAAGGAATATAAACATAATTTACATATAATTGATTTTATACACATCACATTTGTGGTCTGTGGATGTAATATCAAATTTAAATCGTATTTTGTCACCAGATCTGAACAAATTAGATTCACAGAAGTCCTCCCATTCATATGCTAATTTTGTTCGATATTGATCTTCATTGTGCAATAATGTAAGTTTTTTCTTTCCGTTATCACCACGCAATATAAGAAATTGATAATCATATTCCTTTAATACTGTTGCAAAGTTTACCTGCAATTTCTAAAAAATACACATATTTCAAATTAAAAGATAGAATGAAATTGAGATAAATAAAGTAAGGGAAAAAAAAAAAGAAAAATCATACATCAAATGAAAGGAAATAAGGTAAAAGAACTCAATTAATTTTGATAGTGAAATATTTCAAAATTGTTGTCCTCGTAATATGCTACTTCAACAACTACGTCTGACTGAAAATTGTAGCATGCCTCAATATCTTTCCATCCACTGATTATAAGTGGACGATCTTGATATTTGTTATATATTATGAGATGATGGATTCCTTGATTGTTCAATATTTTCCATGTTTTTGTTATGTTATTTTTGTTAAATTATAATTCCTTGTGTCAAAGTGTCGAAGCAAGGGTGTGTCGAAACAGTTGTTTCACACAGATTTCATTTAGATTTGATTTGATATAGTTCCAAAATAGGTCTTTTGGGCTTTTATAGTTTTGGGCTTTGGCTTGGAGAACAAGTAAACCTAAATCTATAAATAGGGAGTAACCCTTATTTTTGTAAATAATCACAACACATTGTAATTCACGGTTTGCAGTTGCAAGTGAATAGAAAGAGAAAAATCCCACAGTTTATGGGTAACAACCTTCTTCTCCAAATTCTCTTAGAATCCTAATTTCCTTTCTTTCTCTATTTTCTTCCTTTCTTTGGTATTGATGTGCTAAGAACCCTTCTTGTTTATCAAGATAGGGTCGGAATTCCCATAGGTTTTGGGTTAATTCCAACATCTGGTATCTAGAGCTTCGGTTGCGATTCAAGGAAGGAAAATCGTGATGGCAATGCATCATCTGCACGGGCACTTTCCGGCGAGTCTTCCGATTCTCAAGAAAGATAATTATGAGAATTGGTGCAAGAAAATGAAGGTGGTTTTCTGTTATCAAGATCTTTGGGATCTTGTGAAGGAAGGAGTAACAACGCTTGCAGAGAACGCGACGGATCAAGAAAAGGCTGCACACAAAGAGTTGAAGAAGAAAGATTATAAAGCTCTCTTTATAATCCATCAGTGTGTTGATCCAGATAACTTCGAAAAGGTTAGTGATGTAGAGTCAGCGAAGGAAGCGTGGGAGATTCTTGAAAAGCCGTTTGGAGGCGCAGAGTAGGTGAAAGAGGTGAGGTTACAAACTCACAAGAGAACCTATGAGTTGCTTCAGATGGAAGACAATGAAAGTATAACAGATTTCTTTACCAGAGTTACAAAGTTGGTGAATCAAATCAAGGTATGTGGAGAGGTGTTGACATCAAGATCAGTTGTTGCAAAGATCTTGAGGTCATTGGCTCCAAAGTTCGACCACGTGGTAGTAGCCATAGAAGAGTCGAAAGACTTGTCAGTATTGACGAAGGAAGAGCTTCAAGGGACGCTTGAGTCTCATGAACAAAGGATGGCTGAAAGAGCTGCAGGAAAGTCAAAGAGCGATATGGCTTTGCAGGCGCAGTCAGAAAAGGAAAGAAAAGGAAAAGGAAGCGGGAATGGCAACAAAGGTAGAGGAGGAAACTGGTCGAATCAAAGAAAACCCTGGAATCAAGGCAACCAAAGAGGTGGTACTTGTCGCACCTTGAAAAAATTCATCGAAGACACGATCCTCGCGCGAAAGGCGCGGAAAACGGTTCGACAGAGTCGCCACCGAACTTTATTTATCCCAAAAGAGGGAAAGGAAAATATCGAGAAAACCTTTAAGGAGAAGGATAAGAACATGGTCGTCGCAACCACATTCCGGGTTCGGGAGTCGGTTACGTGAGGGGAAGGTACGCGCACCCCCTCACGTCCGTTGTACTCAACGGGAACCTCTTAGTTCGAATTGTGAGGAATGTTATCTAAGCTTGTTTGTTTTCTTCTCAATGGTAAACGTGAAAAGGTAAAATAAAAGGTTTCGATGCTAAGGGGAAATGGGGTGGTTTTAGGATAGGGTGCTCGGCAAGATCATTGCGACCTCGGGAATACGTATGCTCATTCAGACGAGAATGAGAAATCAGAGCAATCGTAGTTCGACTACGGGGTTTGACGGAAAAAGATGGTAGTGTGCTCGCCAAGATCGTCGCAATCTTGTGCCTACGTATCTTTACTCGGACGAGAATAAAGAATCAGAGCAGTCGTAGTTCGTGGTACGCCCACGAATAAGGGTTAGGGTTTGAATTTTAGGAGACGAAAGATTGAATGACATACAACCCAAGGGCGTGCCTCGAGAGAATTCACTCAAGAAACCAAGGAATGCTAGACTCCAAGAACTCAGTCCTTTCGTGAGTTGATTACGAAAATGTTTGATAGGGATTAAGTGTTTTAAGACGAAAGGGTGAATGAATAACAACCCAAGGGCGTGCCTCAAGAGCCATTCATTCGAAGATCCAAGGAATGCTAGATTCCAAGAATCTCCCCCTTTCGTTAGTTGATTAAAAAAAATGTTTGAAAAAGATCGGATTGAATTGGTTGCGAAAAGAGGTGAGGATCGATACTAGTCCCTAGGGGTGCTCCTAGTAACGAAACCACGAGATGTGCGAGTGTGCATTTGACGACGAGTCAAAAGCACTCGACTTACGAGAATGTTGAAGAGTGGCTCGACGACGAGTCGAGAATTGGTTTGGAAATGGTTTGATTTATTAAATGTTTTAGGGAGAATGACGATTATTCGATAAACGAGACATCGGCCTCGCAACCAATTAATCGGGGCATTATTGGAATGCTAGATCCCAACGACACCTTTTTCATTCGATTGATTACGAAATGTTGTTTGATGAACAAAAAAAGTACCACGTGGAATGCTAGATTCCGATGGCATTCTTTTGTCCAAATAGTTAAGGCGAGTGTTTTAGGAGCGAAAAGGTCGAGTGATCGCCACCTAAGGCGTGCGCCTCAATAGCGGTCACTCAAGAACCCAAGAAGTGCTAGACCTCAAGAATTCAATTCTTTCGCAATTTAATTAAAAAAATGATTTGAATATGTGTTTTAATCGGGAATTAAGTGTTTGAACAAATGATTAGATAAATATGGATATGAATAAGAATGAACGATAATATAATCGAGAGAATATTCGACGGAAAATAAACAAGTTAATATTGACACGAGGTTAAAGTTGACATAAAGTAAAAATGGTCTCGTCTTAATCGGATTTGATCGGTAAATTGATAATCGACGATCTTTGACTTTCATTGACCCAAAAGAAAATGTGAAATAGAAATTAGAAATTAAATCGGAAATATGAATAAAGGCATAAAGGTCTCACCTTTATCAAGATTTAATCAAGAATTTGATAAATCAATCGATATTTGGTTTTCATCGACCTAAAATAAATGTAAACAACAATGAAAATGAAACGAAATCGAGAGAATGAATATAAAGGATAAAGGTCTCACCTTTATCGAGATTTAATCGAGAAATCGAGAAATCGATCGATATTTGGTTTTCATCGACCTAAAATAAATGTAAATGACACAAAAATGATAGAAAATAAAATAAAATCGAAAATGACATGAAAATAGTAAAGGTCTCACCTTTATCGAGATTAAGTCGAGAAATCGACAAATCGTCAATGTTTGGTTTTCATCGACCCACAAAATCAATAAAAGTGAAATAAAATAGCATTATGAATAATAAATCGAAAATAAACATAAATAAATCGTGGATAAATTGTAAATAAAATGTAGGCCTCAAATAAATCACAATTTAATCGGCTTAATTAAACTATGAATATCTTATATCATTGGCCCAAAATGAAAATATCGTTGAAGTTAAAATCAAAACGAGAGATATCCAAAAACAAAACATTAAAGATAGATTCAAGACATTTTGCATCAAAATCTAAAACCAATAAATCTTAACAAAATAAATAAATAAAAAGAAAAAAAGAGACTAAAAAGAAGGAGGGGGGTGGCGCATGGTTTTACGGGTGAGTTCTGAAAAAAAGGCATCAAGGGATCATATGGGCTTTAACAAGCCCATCACCCTCTTCCAAACCACAACGCGGGCCACATGAGGGAGGGTGGATAAGAACAAAATGAACCAAGTTATTCACAACACATCATTATCAGCTTAAAATTACTTATAAAATCAATTATAAAAAGGAAAGAAAACAAGTTGGAGCTACTTTAAAGAAAAAAGAAAATGAAGAATATTTCTCAGTCACCATCGAAATTAAACCGTTGACCTCAAGATAAAGCCAAAACTACCTACCATTTCCACAACTAGTGTCAGATCCTCACACCAAGACAAAACCAAATTTCTCTTAAAATGAAAAGAAATAAATAAGTTTCAACAATGAGCAAAACAATGGTAGAACAAAAAGCAACATCAACGATTTAAAGGTAAATCGAAAATGGGTCATGAAAAAACGAAACAGTCGGTCCAACCTCCTTCCAATCTCTTTCGATTTTCTGTTTCTGCTTTGATTCGAGCCTCTCTCGCTTCGGTTTCACTTCCTCAAGTTCGATCTTGTTTTTTTTCACTCTCTGTTTCTAGCTTTCGGTTCTATTTCGCTCTCTCTCTACTCTCAATTTCTCTCCGTTCTGCTCTGGGTTTCGATTTGGGTTTTGATGTGGTTGGGTGGCGATTTGGTATTGAAGAAAGGTTGGGGGTGGTGTTGCGACGTCGTCTGAAGTTGAAGGAAGAACTTCGGCGGCGGAATAAAAAGGGTGGTGATGTTGGGTAGTTTGGGTTGAAGGAGAGGAAGAACGGTGAGGTGGGATTTAGGCGGAGGTTTTATTGTTGTTTGAAGATGGTGGTTTCGGGTTGAGGAGAAGGTTTAGGGAGAGATTTTTCGAGGGTTTGGCGGCCAAGTCCCCCTCTTGAGTGAAGAAGCAAGCCTTCATTTTATAGAAGGGATGGAGGGTGATTTGGGAAAAGCTGAGCTGGAAATTGAATCCGTACAGGTTGCGTTATTTAATGGCTTGCATATTTCCAGGTTGTTGCTGCATTTTGTGACCGTTGTCGAGGTGAGTGAATGTGACGTTTTTGAATTCTGTTATGGAATTATGGTGGGGTCAATTGGTTTTTTAGCTTTTGTCGCATGTACTGGACGTATTCGCAGTGTAGAATTGGTGTGAGGTTGGCGCAGCTGGGGTGTGTGAATTGGTTGATACGAATCGTGATGAGTTGTTGTGCGAAAATGGATTGCGGATCGTTACAGGTCGGTTGTAGCATGTGAACGGCACATGGTTTGTGAATTGGGCTTCAGCCTTGTTTCTCACGGGCCCTTTTTTGATTACCTTCAAGTTGTAATTTATTGTTGGGCTTGTAAAACTAATAATTTTTCTATTTGTAATTCAAATTGAAAAAGGATAGAATCTAGGTGGTGACTAGTAATGATAATGGGCTTTTCATGTTTTTTTGTAAGACTTTTGTAATTTTTTTGAATTTTGTGATGGATAATGAAAACTAGTAGGAAAATAAGGAAATGGTTAAATTGGATATTGACAATGGATTGTGAATGGATTTTTTTGATAATTGGCTTTGGATATGAAATGAGTATGGAAATGGATTAGAAAGTGGTTTAATTGAAATAAAATGAATTTGAAATGGATTTGAAGATTGATCTAAAGTGAAATGGATATTTGGGTATTTATTTGAATTGAGTTTGAAATATGGAAGTTGGTTAGAAAAAGAAAGATAATTGAAAATGGTTATGGACATAAATGGATTAAAAGAAGGATTAATGGTTTAAAGATTGAAAATGGATAAAGAATGGTTAATGAATTTTGCAAAATAGATATCTAATTGGATGAAGGATAAAAAAATAGTTAAAAAAGTAGATATGACTCAAAATAAACAGGATAAGAAATAAAAGAGAGACGAAGTTGAAGACAACACATTTTTTGGATTTTTTTCTGAATTATTGCCAGTGGGTGGATGCACAGATGAAAACCATAAACAGGTAGGACAAATTTGGGGTATGACAGTGCTGCAGGTAGAGGAAGAGGTGGTGGTCGAAAATCTGACAAAAGTCACATTCAATGTTTCAATTGTCAGAAGTATGGCCACTATTTTAGTGACTGTCCAGAAAAGAAGAAAAATCAAGAAACTGATGCAAAGCTGGCGAAACATGAAAAAGAAGAGACGTTACTGATGGTCACAACAAGAGATGAAGAAAGATTCCAAGATCAGTGGTAGTTGGACTCAGGATTCTCATCACACATGACTGGAAGGAAATATTGGTTTGTTAACATGAAGCCCTCGTCGAAGAACACGGTGAAGTTTGTAAATGACAACAATCTAGTAGCTGAAGGTGTTGGTGATGTTCTGATTATGAGGAAATATGGCAAGAGGTCAATAATTTCCAATGTGTTGTACATACCAGGCATGAAGAGTAATTTGCTCAGTATAGGGCAACTGGTCGAAAAGGACTACAAGGTAGTTGTCGAAGACAAGATGATGAGAGTCCTCGACGCGGGTGGTAGGTTGATCTTGAAGGCTCCAATGTCCCAGAATAGGACCTTCAAGATTGAACTCAAGGTGATGGAGCATAAGTGCCTAGCAAATGCAGCCATCAGAGATGAGTGGTTATGGCATTTTCGACTAGGCCATCTCAACTTCAATGACATCAAAATACTGAAGAGAAGAAATATGGTTTCAGGATTACCAGAAATCGACATTCCAAGTGAAGTCTGTGAAGAGTGTGTTTAGTCGAAACAACACAAGAATAACTTCAGCAAGGATGCAGGAAGGAAGTCGAAGGCAATTCTGGAATTCATATACTCTGATGTATGTGGTCTAATCCAGGTGGATTCGATTGGTGGCAACAGATACTTTGTCACGTTCATAGATGATTACAGTCGAAAGTTGTGGACTTACCTCATCAAGAAGAAAAGTGATGATATCGAGGTATTTTCCTGATTCAAATCTATGGTCGAAAGACAGAGTGGTCGAAAGTTGAAAATTCTGAGGACTGATGGTGGTGGAGAGTATGTTTCGAAAGAGTTCGATGCATTATGTGAAAAGGAAGGGATTGTGCATGAGGTGGTGCCACCCTACACTCCACAGCAAAATGGCATTGTAGAACGAATGAACAGAACCATCATGAACATGGTGAGAATTATGTTGAAGGGAAAGCATTTACCGAAAGAATTATGAGGAGAAGCGGTTTCGACAGCAACATATATTTTGAACAGATGTCCGCCGAAGAAGCTTGAAGGAATCACACTAGAAGAATGTTGGTCTGGTGTCAAGCCTAGCCTCAGTCACTTGAAGGTGTTTGGATCTATAGCACATAGACATGTGCCAGATCAGTTGAGAAGGAAGCTTGATGACAAGTCGAATCAGATGATCTTGATAGGATATCATTCGACTGGAGGTTATAAGTTGTTCGACCCAGTGAATAAGCAGGTAGTGATCAGCAGGGACGTGATCATAGATGAGCTTAAAGAATGGGATTGGACTGAGAATTTCAATAAGGATTCAGTAAGAATCTCTTGTGAAGAACCAGCCACTGAAGTCGAAAGAGAAGTTCGACAGGAACCAGTCAGAGATGAAGCCGAACCAAGCAGACCTCGACGAACAAGACACATGCCTACAAGGTTGCAAGAATGTGTAAATACATCAGATGATGTGGTCGATGAAGAGGGTGAGCTGGTACATTATGCTTTCTACGCAGATGTCGAACCAGTCAATGCAGCTGAGGCATTGAAAGATTTGAAGTTGGTGAAAGTAATGAATGAGGAGTTAGAGTCCATCGAAGTCAACAACACCTGGTCACTTGTTAAATTGCCTCAAGGCAAGAAGGCAATTGATGTGAAGTGGGTTTACAAGGTGAAGGTGAATCCTGGAGGAGAAATAACTCGACACAAGGCGAGACTTGTGGCGAAAGGATTTCTATAGAAGGAAGAAATCGACTTTGTTGAAGTGTTCGCACCTGTTGATAGGATCGAAACAATCAGGTGGGTTATTGGTCTAGAAAATATGAACAATTGGTACACATGTCAGATAGACGTGAAGTGTGCGTTCCTTAATGGCCCCTTAGATGAAGAAGTTTATGTCGCACAACCAACTGGGTATGTGAAACAAGGCAAAGAAAGAAAGGTGTACATGTTGCATAAAGCCCTGTATGGACTTAAGCAAGCTCCAAGAGCTTGGAATAAGAAAATCGACAGCTTCTTAAGGGAAAAGGAATTTGTGAAGTGTACGACTGAGCATGGAGTGTATGTAAGGAGAAGCAATAATGAATTGCTTATACTATGCCTCTATGTCGATGATTTGTTGATAACAGGGAGTTGCAAGAAGGAGATCGAAGATTTCAAACATGACCTAAGTGAGGAGTTTGAAATGTCAGACTTGGGAAATCTCTCATATTTCCTTGGCATCGAATTCTACAAGACTAGTAGAGGTTTGATGATGCACCAAAGAAGATATACAGGCGAAATACTCAAGAGATTTGAGATGCAAGATTGCAACCCAACTTCGACTCCAGATGAGACCAGACTACAACTGTCGAAGAATTCAGATGAAGATGATGTCGACCCAACCCAATACAGAAGACTTATTGGGTCACTTAGATACCTTTGTCACACAAGGCCTGACTTAGCATACAGTGTAGGTATGGTAAGTAGATTCATACATAAGCCAAAGGTATCACACCTAGCAGCAATGAAGAGGATACTGGGGTATCTGAAAGGAACTCTCGACTACAACATTTTGTTTCATGCAGCTGATGAAGGGAAAGAATGCAAGTTAGTGGGATACTGTAGCGAGCGGTTTTGGACGTGGTTGCGAAGCACTACCGCTCTTTGGTATCTACAGCTCGATTAATTTTTTATCCTATTAAAGCTGATGAAAGAAGGGAAATAGATGTCTCAAATTAACCCTCCTTGCAAACTGAGGTTAAACAGTCAAAACTGTTGGTTTACAGATGCTACAAAGATTCGGGGTCTCTATTGGGTGTATTTTTTTAAAAGTGGTGTTCGGTCAATTGGTGGGAGGTTAGGACGGATGTGTGGAAGTATGGGATTTTGGGTTTTTGTTTAGTGTGCTCACTAAGATCTTTTCTTTCAATCTTATGCCTACGTACTCCCGTTTACCAAAACAGGGAAATCAGAGCGTTCGTAGTTCCTCCTATTCTATGGGAGGAAATGGTTGTTTTGGTGTCTTGTTCAAAGCCCAAGACGTGAAGCGAAAGGTAGTTTGTATCTTGTTCAAAGCCCAAGATGTGAAGCTGAAAGGTATCAACTTTAGAGATAATTTGTCATCTCTAAAGAGGGGTTTGTTTGTCACAACCGTTTATAAGGGAGAATTACTTTAACCGGAATATGTGAATCCGACAATGCCATAATTTCCTTTATAGGGGATTTCAAACCTAAAGGAGAAGACTTTAACTCAGTGTAGAGCAATGCTATCTTTCCTTAGGAATTTCTCATGCTAAAAGAGGGACAGTGGCATGGATATAGATGATCTAGAGGCTTGCCGCTTACAGCAATTAGATGAAGGGGAAGGAGTTGTTGATGTTTGTGTACTGTGAACGAGGCACAACTTTGATGCTAAAAGGTTGATTGGATTAACCAGTGGTTTTCTTATACAAAGCCTAAGAGGAGGTAATATGTGTCTCGTACAAAGCCCGAGAGAGAGGCTAAAAGGTTTTGACTCAACGAGGGAATCTTTTGGTATCTCGTATAAAGCCCGAGATGGAGGCTATTTGACTCAACAAGAGAGTTTTTGTATCTCGTACAAAGCCCGAGATGGAGGCGAAAGGGGTGATTGACTCAACGAGGGAGTCTCTGGTATCTCGTACGAAGCCCGAGATGGAGGCTAAAATTGTTAGCTCCGCTGGGGAGAATCATTGTACAAAGCCCAAGAGGAGGCTATGGTTACTGTTTCAGTTGAGTGACAGGTCCAGTATGCTGATTTAAAGAGAAAATCAGTTCTTATATGAGTAATGTTTGCACTCAGGGATTTTGATTCGAGGATCAGGGATATTTCCTGTTCTTTAAGGAAGTGGGAAATCCAAAGGATATTGAGGTTGTCCGAGTCCACGGGGTTCCTTCCTATTTTTGAAGGGGTCTCTTGAGAATGTCTTTGAGACTCAAGGTTGTTAGACTGTTCGTGTCTAGAGTTTCATCTTTTGTACTATGCTTAAAGAAACAGTAGTAGACTCTTGGAAAGGACTGTTCTAAGAAGATGACTAAGTTCTGTTCCTATACCTCTAGGAGGTCGTCGGGACAATTTGTACGAAGCCCAAGAGGAGGCTGGAAACTTTTAAGAAGCCGAGTGGTCCTTGTATGAAGCCCAAGAGAAGGCTATCATTCCCGAAGGAAGAATCATTATACGAAGCCTAAGAGGAGGCTGTGAATACTTCTAAGAAGCCGACGGGTCCTTGTACAATGCCCAAGAGGAGGCCGATGCTTTTAAGAAGCCGATGGGTCCCTAAACCCCGAGAAATTCAAGACAGGCTATTCACGAGGAATAGATCAAGCCAGGAATGTTCGAGAATTTGGAAGAAACTCAAGAGATGCAATTCACGGAGAAGAGATCATCTCTGGGGAGTAGAGTTTCTTTGACAACTTCTACGAGTGACAGTCTATGAAAGGGTTCACAGAGAATGCTGCCTTTCATATCTCCATATTGTTTAACCCCAAGAGGAGGGAAGACTGTGTCTGGTAATCCTATGGGGATCTAGTTTTGACTATTTAAGAGTGATCAATGGGCTTAATGCTAGACGTAGTTGCCGGGGAAACTCTAAATATCTATACTATTATTACACAGTTGATATGAGTTTATGAAAGAAGACTTACAGCGAAATAGCCCCACAATACAGTTATATGTATATGAAAGCGGTAAATGAAAGCATATAAACACTTACTCGGTTGTAGAGCTTCCATGCTGTTTGGTTAGTTGTTCAACAAAGAAAGATTGGAAACAACAGTATATTCATAATCAAAGGAGGAAGTGCTTTGAAAAAGAAAGATTTGGGGCTTACAGCTCAAGGAGAGGCCCAGATGATTTATCAGTGATCGCACTATTGAATTTGTACAGAGGGACTTATACAAGTGACTGTGGCCCAAAATTTGTTTTCTGTACAAAGGGATTTGGGTCTTACACTCTCTCAAGAGGCCCAAAAAGTTTTAAAGAAAAAGAGTGGGGCTTATAACACGAGGGTAGGCCCAGATGATTTTTTAAAAGGCGACGATCGCGTCGTTTGCTTGTACAGAGAGACTTATACAATAAGTGAGGCCCAAAATGGTTTGTACAATGGGGATTGGGTCTTACACTCTAATAGAGGCCCAAAAGTTTTGAATGTGTCTTATAGCTCGAGGAGAGGCCCAGTTGATTTTTTAAAAGGCGACGATCGCGCCGTTTACTTGTACAGAGGGACTTATACAATAAGTGACGCCCAAAATGGTTTGTACAAGGGTGGTTGGGTCTTACACTCTAATAGAGGCCCAAAAGTTTTAAAAATGATTTGTGAGGGTTGAATTAATCAAAAACCCTAATTTATTTCCAAAATGTATTTTAATTGAATAAAAATTCAATTAAAATGATCAAAAATTGTTTAACATGTGGGAAACAAATTATGATCTTGGATTAATGCTTCAAAAATCAAGTATTAACCTACAAAATAATTAGAAGTCATTAATCTTTACAAAATCAAGAGGAAAAAAATATTTTAAATGTCAAAAACAATTAAAATATTAATTCTTTGTAAAAATATCAATTATATGAAATAAATAATATTTTTGGGATTTTTTGGGAAAATAAAATATTTTAACATTTTTGTGAATTATTAAAAAAAGAATCAACTCAAAATCATTAAAACTCAGAGAGAAATTAATTTTTGAATCAATTAAATAAAAATCACAAAATTCAAATATTCAAATGTTGGAAAATGGCGCCAAGAACAAGGGCAAGAACACGCGCGTGTTCTGAGTTTCCCAGATTTGCATTTTCTATCCAATCTCACTGAATACTTAATCATATCATGCAATCCACATACCAATCAACTCGTTTCAACCTCACGATCATGTCTATGACAATTAATTTCATTTAAATTAAACATAAAACAAGAAATCATGAACAATCCTCAAGAACCCTAGATTCTGCATGAAGGCTGGGATTTTTGATACACGATTCAAACAATGCAATTAATTGAGGGGAAACATTCCATGCATGATTATGAACATATGGCCAAATTATTGTGCAGCAAAAATTGCATGGATCATAGAGTTAGAAGAGCTCATGCTTACCACTTGCAGCTGGTGATCGTGATTTGTGTTGGAGGTGTTACAGATGAGTTGTGATGATCTGAACAGCTTCCCTACACCCTATGGAGTGTGTTTGAATGCTTGGACTTGATTGAAGTTGGCTGGATCACTTCATGGCATCTCAACTGCAACTTGGTTAAAACCTTGAGCAATTGACTGGTGATTCTGAGAAATCAGTGTTCCAGTTGTTGTTTAAGTGTTTGATCAGCTCATATGTGATGTATATGAGGTGTGTGTGTGATTGGTTTGATTGGAAAAGCTCTCAAACTCAAAACCCGATAGTGACTTGCCTTAGAAGGTAAAATTGGAGTGAAAGAAGAGATTTTGAGGAAAGCATCTGTTTGATGGCTTTGGAGTACTCAAACTGATCACAATTGAGCTCTATTTATAGTAGAGCAAGTTTGTTTTGCAAGGAATAGTGAATGGCAACTGCTGAGTAGGTTTGGCCAATGTTGGCAAATGAAAATCCAAGTCTCCTCTAGCCATTGACTAGAGGTTAGGGCACAGGCTGCTGGTTCCCTTGGTCTTGGATAAGTCTTGACTGAATTCAGTTGCTAAAAGCTCAGTCCATGCCACCTTGATGCTTCCATTGAATGCTCCAATCCAAAATTGGAGTCTTGTCCCTATTTTGGCAATTCTAGGTTCAACATGCTATTTCTTGTTCCAAAGACTTTGGAGGCTTGGCTCTGTGATTGTCCCCTTTAGATTCAATCCTCAGATGTGTCCAAAGTGATGACAAGGCTTGGAATTGCCTGATTTTGGCAAATCGACCAAAAGTGCAAAAATATGCCTTGCCTTGGCAGATTTCAGCAAGGCATCTTGCCAATATCTCATAGCTCAAATTGAATTTGGTAATGTTCTTGGCCATTTTGGAAAGCCCTTACATGATACAACAACTGTTTGAACATGTTTGGTTTTGATCTCTTTTGAATCCAAGTGAAAAATCCCCCTACATTTGGAAAAAAGTAAAGGCAGATTCTGACTTAGTGAAATTTTCACCAAGTGTTGGAACAAAGTGACTTTTCTTGATTTTGATCACTCCATAACTCAAAATCCATGAGGAATTTGGACATAGGTCAGTATGAAGCTTTTGTAGAGGGCAATGTGATCTACAAATCAAGCTTTGAATGGGGAACAATGGCCTTGTGGTTTAGGAGTTATGGTCCTCCAAAGTTGGCACATTAGTGTCACTTTTTCCATAACTTAGAAATTTTTCTAAGTTTTTATGGTTACCCCTTTCACAAGTTATCCCACTTTCTTTGATTTTTCTTGATGAATGATGATTCAAATCATAAATTAACATCATTTTAGGGTTCAAAATCCATTTTGGTGAAAAATCTCAAAAAGTCAAAGTTGACTTTTGTGCACAGTTGACTTTTTATCAGATGAATTCCAAACTGTGCAATTCTTCAGGAAATCATGTCATTGACCTAAATCAAACTTGATGGACATGTTCCATGGGTGTCATAGGGTATATTGAATCATGTCTTAAGGTTTGGGAGCATGTCCTGGTCAAAAGTCAAAGTTACAGTTGACTTTCCTCGCGAAACCCTAATTGTGGTGCAGATGAAATTGAGACTTGTTGCTCAAGCTTCTTGGATTAATCCATTGTTGCAAATGGATCAATATAGTATATTAAAGACCCTCAAATCCTCTCTTGAGGTCTTGGCTCATGATTTGTCCCAAAAGTCAACTTAGGGGTGAATTAGGTCAAGAAACCCTAATTCCTGATTTTTGATGTATGCATCCCCTGAGATCAAATTGACTTGATGATTGGGTCCATGAGGTTCCATGGAGTATATTAGGTTATGTTTTGGATCATTGGCTTGTGCCCAGATGAAAAATTTCCATCTGGAGGCCCTGGTCGACCAAAACCCTATTTTGGTGACACTGTCGATCTTGAGACTTGATCCACCTAGAAGGGAGCATCCTTGTGCTTAATCCTTGAAGTGGGAGTCCTTTTGATCCATTGTGGATATTCTGGAGGCTAGACAAGTTGAAGATCAAGTCATTCCTTGATTGATCCTTTGTCTAAGGCTCTGAGAGGGCTTAAAACCCTAGTTCTGATTGTAGTGAATGCTCAACAACCCTTGAGGCATTTGATGAGGCATGATGGTTCATCCATATTATGATGATGATTTGAACAATGATGGGAAATCTTAGTGGTCAAAATTTGGGGTATGACAGATGCCCCTATTTAATCTTCTTGAACCCGAAGGTGTGAATGACGAAGGTATTCGGGCATTCAGGGTGCAAGAGGATTAAATATCGGAATACCAGAAATTTTGATGGCTATGAATGGCAGATCGCATTCATCTTCTTTTTCTAAGCAATGATGCTTAGAAAAGGTAAACTTCCCCTCGATCCTGGTTTCCTACCAAGGAACTGGTCTTAGTTTCTGATACAAACTTCCCCTCGATCCTGGTTTCCTACCAAGGATCTGGTCTTAGTTTCTGATGCGAACTTCCCCTCAATCCTGGTTTCCTACCAAGGAACTGGTCTAAGTTTCTGATACAAACTTCCCCTCGATCCTGGTTTCCTACCAAGGAACTGGTCTCAATTTCTTTTGTCAATAAACTTTATTGACAAGGGACGCTATTTGTAGCGGCTTTCCTCAAACTTCTCGCCGGATTTTCCTGGGGAGATGCCATTTGATGGGAAAAAGAATGATGTCAGACTTGCTGGGGAACCCAGTCGTCTGAGCTGTAGAGGTGTACAAACTTCTCTGTTGGAGACGCCATTTGTTTTTACTGGGGAAGACGAGTCTTCTGAAAGACTGCCTTCATTTGGGGTCTTACATCATACTTTGCTCGGGATCTTCCCGGAGAAATGCCATATGATGGGATCCAATTTGAGGTGCCGATGACCTTTTCATCTGCGGTCTTTCGGAGAAAGGCAACTGTAATGCCAAATCTCTGCTTAGGAGGCTTTCTCTGGGGATTTGTCTTTAATCCGGGAAAGCAAGGAGATCATCTTCAATGGCGAAGAGTGACATTTGTAGAAAGATTTTCTGGCTTTTCAGAGGTTCAAGTTATCAAAGTGGTCAAGTGCTGACTCTAATCTAGAGATACACTGGAGGCGAGATTGTTCAAACGCAGCATTTCCTAACGAGGCAAGAACTGACAACTCGATTGAGAAGACTGTTATCACTAGGGGACAAGACCGACTAGAGTGATAGTGATGCAATATGAATATGAATGCAAATCAAATGCATGATGTATGTATATATGCTGACAAAACTGACGCGACATACAGACTGACGAGTGAACATGACTGGATACTCGGCCATCGCGGGGCGAAGAAGTACCGTTGGTAAAAAAAGTAGCAATTCTACCTTGCTTAGGAGAGATAGTCCCTGCGGGGAATACCGTTGATCGGGCTTAGGAGATAAGAACTCGGCCGAAGAAGTCAGATGGAATAGTCGCATCCGACACTGTTGATCCTTCATTCAGGCGCACTGGCCTAGCAAGAGTACTTTGATTCTGCGCTTTGAAATTCAAACGCTTTTGGAGACGCAATCGACGTTCTTCCGATGCTCAACAGTCAAAAACAATTGCCATCTTTAATTTAAAAGCAGAAAAAGTTTTAACAAGTAAATTCATTTTTGTTTCATTTCAAGAATCGCTAATCATGTTAAAACGTCATTCTGTAAAGCTAAAACAAATAAGAATTACAAACAAAAGCACAAGGGCCCAAATTTTATTGATAAGATGGAGATCAACCAAACGCGTGATTCCAAAGAGTATATACAAAGTTTGAAAATGGTAATTTACAGGGAAAAGGGCTACGTTGAAACATAACGACCATTATCCTTCTACCAACTTCGAATTCGGGATATCCTGAGCTTCTGTCGAAGATGACCTTGACTGGAGTTTTCCTCAGATGGATGGTGTAACTGCTGCTGAGGGACTTGCCTCTGTTGAATATAGTTACTTGCCATTATCCCTAATTTTTGCCTGGACTGTACTTTGATGTTTCCAACCCATCGGGATGATTTTTTCCATGTCTCTAACTTTTGCTTGGACCGCCCTTTCGGGTTTTCAATCCACCGAGACGTTTTTTTTTTTTTTAGTTTAGTTTAGGCGAAGTATTTCTTGACTACATCAACATTTGTGGGGTAGGCAAATTCCTCTCCGTCCATGGTTGCAAGTCTCAAGGCACCGCCTGAGAAAGCTTTCATGACCACATAGAGGCCATCATAATTTGGGGTCCATTTGCCCCGAGAGTCAGTGAGAAACGATTGTATCTTCTTGAGCACGAGGTCTCCTTTTCTGCAGACGCGAGGTCGGACCTTTTTGTCGAACGCCTTCTTCATTCTCTGCTGATACAACTGACCGTGGCATAGTGTCGTGATTCGCTTTTCTTCGATCAGATTTAGTTCGTCGTGTCGGCTTTGACACCATTCATCTTCTGTAAGCTTAGCTTCCATCAATACCCGGATTGACGGGATCTCTACTTCTATGGGGAGAACTGCCTCCATGCCATATACTAGAGAGAAAGGGGTTGCCCCTGTTGAAGTGCGGACAGATGTTCGATAACCGTGAAGAGCAAAGGGTAGCATCTCGTGCCGATCTTTATAGGTTACAACCATCTTTTGAATGATCCTCTTGATGTTCTTGTTAGCCGCTTCTACCGCTCCGTTCATCTTGGGTCGGTAGGGAGATGAGTTATGGTGTTCGATCTTGAACTCAACGTACAACTCCTTCATCATCTTGTTGTTCAAGTTAGATCCATTATCAGTAATGATCTGGCTTGGAACACCATAACGGCAGATGATATTGTTTTTGATAAATCGGACCACCACTTGTCGGGTTACATTAGCGTACGACGCTGCTTCGACCCACTTGGTGAAATAGTCAATGGCTACCAGGATGAACCAATGTCCGTTTGAAGCCTTAGGTTCGATCAAGCCAATCATGTCGATTCCCCATATGGAAAAAGGCCACGAGGAAGAAAGAACTTTGAGATGTGTTGGCGGTACATGAATTTTGTCGGAGTATATCTGACACTTGTGACACCTCCTCATGTACTTGTAGCAGTCGGATTCCATGGTCAACCAGTAATACCATGCTCTTAGGATTTTTCTCGCCATTGTGTGTCTGTTGGCATGAGTGCCAAAGGACCCTTCATGAATTTCTTTCATAAGCATGTCTGCTTCTGGTTTGTCTACGCATCGGAGCAAGACCAAGTCAAAATTCCTCTTATAGAGTGTATCACCGCTCAAGAAGAAGTTTCCAGCCAGTCTTCTGAGGGTTTTTCTGTCCTTCCTTAGTGCCCCAGGTGGGTACTATTGTTTCTGAAGGAAGCATTTGATATCGTGATACCAAGGTTTGTCGTCTATGACTGCTTCAATCGTGAAGATGTAAGCGGGCCTTTCAAGGCGCATTATGTCGATCTTAGGTAGGTCATTTCGTTGACCTACACTAATCATGGAAGAGGGAGTGGCTAAGGCATCAGCCATGTGATTCTCTCTACGAGGGACGTGATGAAACTCGACTCTTGTTAAAGAAGGGTAACAACCTTCTTGCATAGTCTTTGTAAGGAATCAGTCCTGATTGGTATGTGTTCCAATCTCCTTTTATCTGAATGATAACCAAGGCTGAATCGCCGTATACGTCCAAGTTTTTGATCCTTAAATCAATCGCATCTTCGAGACCCATAATACAAGCTTCGTATTCGGCCTCGTTGTTCGTACATTTGAACGTAAGTCTGGCAGTGAAAGGAATGTGGGTACCCTGAGGGGTAACAATGATTGCCCCAATTCCCTTTCCATAATGATTAACTGCTCCGTCAAAGATAAGTCCCCATTGGGAACCTGGTTCTGGCCCTTCACTGGGTAACGGTTCATCGCAATCTTTCATTTTTAGATACATGACATCTTCGTCTTGGAAGTTAAACCCGATTGGTTCTTGATCGTCAATCGGTTGATGAGCCAAATGATCGGCTAAAATACTCCCCTTAACGGCTTTCTGAGCGTGGTACTCTATGTCATATTCTGATAATAACATCTGCCAACGGGCGATTCTTCCCGTGAGAGCAGGCTTTTCGAAGACATACTTGATTGGATCCATTTCGGAGATTTACCAAGTAGTGTGACGAATCATGTATTGGCGAAGACGTTTGGCTGCCCAAGCCAAAGCACAACAAGTTTTCTCAAGCATCGTGTACCGAGTCTCGCAGTCGGTGAACTTCTTGCTTAGATAGTAAATGGCAGACTCCTTCCTTTTGGTTTCGTCTTGTTGGCCAAGTACACATCCCATTGAGTCCTCTAGGATTGTGAGGTAGATGATCAGTGGTCTTCCTTCCACTGGAGGTGATAGAATCGGCAGATTCAACAGGTATTCCTTAATATTGTTTAAGGCAGTTTGGCAATCTTCTGACCAAACGCAATCATGGTTCTTTTTGAGTAATTTGAAAATCGGCGCACACGTGGCGGTCATAAGGAATATGAATCTGGAGATGTAGTTCAAACGTCCCAAGAATCCTCTGACTTGTTTTTCAGTTTTCGGAGAAGGCATTTCTCGAATGGCCTTGACCTTGTCAGGATCGACCTCAATCCCTTTCTGGCTGACGATGAACCCTAAGAGTTTCCCCGAACAGACACCGAAGGTGCACTTGTTGGGATTCAAGCGGAGTTTGTATTTTCTCAAATGCTCGAATAGTTTCGACAGGTGGGTCACGTGCTCCTCTTTTGTCTTAGCTTTTGCAATCATGTCATCGATATATACCTCTATCTCTTTGTGTATCATGTCATGAAACAGAGTAGTCATGGCCCTTTGATAGGTTGCCCCGGCGTTCTTCAAGCCGAACAGCATCACCTTGTAACAAAAGGTACCCCATGGGGTAATGAACGAAGTTTTATCCATGTCTTTCGACGCCATTTTGATCTGGTTATAGCCCGAGAATCCATCCATGAAGGAGAAAACTTTGAACTTTGCTGTACTGTCAACCAACATGTCAATGTGTGGTAAAGGAAAGTCGTCCTTTGGACTTGCCTTGTTTATATCTCTGTAGTCAACACACATTCTGACCTTTCTGTCCTTTTTGGGAACGGGTACAATGTTGGCTAACCATTGAGGATATTCTGATGTGGCGAGGAAACCTGCGTCAATCTGTTTCTGTACCTCCTCTTTGATTTTGATGGCCATGCCCGAGTGAGTGTGTCTCAATCTCTGCTTTACTGGCGGACATTCTGACCTTAACGGTAAGTGATGTTCCACGATGCTGGTATCCAACCCTGGCATATCCTGATAGGACCAAGCGAATACATCGGGGAATTCTTTGAGAAGCTTTATCAAACTCTCTCTGGCAGTTGGACTGAGTAGTGCCCCAATCCTGATTTCTTTTCTCTCTTCTTCCGAACCCAAGTTTACCGTTTCCAACGGCTCTTTGTGAGGTTCAATGGACCTTTCCTCCTGTCTGAGTAGTCGAGAGATCTCTTCTGGAATTTTGTTGTCAACTTCTTCTTCAGCCCCAAATACCGGGAACCCAAAGTCGGGAGAAGGCATCGGATCGTATGTTTCAACTGGGTTTAAAACAAGCAATCTGCATGACGTGATGATTCGTGTTTAGAAGAGATAGAGAAAATGCGAGTGTGTGCAGTGTATTTATTTTACTGCTTGTTTTTATTTTTAATTGTTTTTTAGGATTACCATTTTCTGAAAAAAGAAAAAGAGAAAACAGTAATTAATGCGGAAATTACAGAACAACATTATTTTATTAATAAACAAGTCGATCCTTGAAACTACATCCCTATAAAACAAAACTCTGTCGCTTTGGGTGAAGCGAAGAGGGAAATTTACAGAAAGTGAGCCCTATCAAAACATCTGTTTCACCTGGGCAGGGTGAAAGGTTAAAGATCACAATTACTTAGATTGGCGAACGACCTTCGGAACATCGACAGCAACCCATTGGCGGCGAACTCCTCGGTGAATCACAAAGTTTGGCACCTTCCTTGATTTGTCTTCAGAAATGACGTTGATTTCTGGTGAAGTAAGATCATTGGAATCTGTCTCCCAGGAAGAGTTGTCGTAGGAGAATTCCTCTGTTGTATTTTGCATAGCATTTGTGCTCTTAGCTGTATCTCCCCATCCAGTTGGCTGGATGCCTTCGAGCCTGATACGAGAGCTTTCGGGAGCGGTGTACTTGACCATATAGTCGTATTTTCCACTCGGTTGTCCCAAGGTGTCCCACACTTCTTTGGAACTGGAGGAGTCATCCCTCTCGATGACGTTGACATCGGGAAAAGCATAGTTGATGAATTCAAGTCCTGCAAACATTGAAAATTCATCGTCATGTTGAGTAGTTTCTGAATGAACTGAGTGTTGATCCCATGACATGGTGGGGACGCAGGTATTCTGTTCAATGATGCTCAACTAAGTTTCATTACTCGGCTGACTTTCTGGCCCCAAGTCTCCTGGGTAAGGCTGCGACATTGGCAGGCCATCCATCGGGCCATAGTAATTGTGGTCAAAGTTATCTTTCATCGGAGTGTCTTCCTCTAATGAATTTGGCGGAGCACGGCATCCTTCCGGATCACAATCCCCGTATATCATTTCGATGTCTGACCTGGGTATAAATCTCGGACTCTCTGTAGGAAAGCAAAAAGGAGTTTGCGTGTCGTCCTGAGACATATAACCGTCCTTGTTAAGATAGGACTTCCACTATTCCTCTGTGTCAGAGGGATCTTCCTCATTGATAGCATTGACTGCTTGAGGGACTGGGTGAAGAAAACCTCCATTGTGGAAGAAATCCTGAATGGGATGAAGACTTTCATCGTTAGTAGCTGTCCGGGTACAGGTTGCAGAAAAACCAAGACCCTTCTTTGTTTTATTGTCAATAGGAATGACAAGCTGTCCCCATCCGATTGTATCGGTACTCTCGACCGCTTTGATAGCATCTTTGTATGAGGAAATCGAGGTTCCCCCTTGGGATTGATTGTCCTTGCCGACCGACAGCGCTTGGAACTGCGTCCCAATAACCTCCTCGGGTTCTACACAAGTAGATGATGATAAGTTACTCACGAGCAAGGCCTGTTCTCCACAGACTGTGACAAGCAGATCATTCTGAACGAACTTTAGCTTTTGGTGGAGGGTCGAAGTGATCGCTCCAGCCTGATGTATCCAAGGTCTTCCTAATAAATAACTGTATGTTACCCGGATGTCCATGACCTGGAAAGTGACTTGGAAAGTGTAAGGACCGATAGTTATGGGAAGATCAACTTCGCCGATAACTATTTTTCTGGATCCGTCGAACGCTTTGACGACGACCTCGCTGGTTCTCATCGGAGGGCCTTTGAATGATAATTGCATCAAAGTGGACTTCGGCATAACATTCAGGACTGACCCTGTGTCTACCAGTACGCTGGCTAAAGCATCGTCTTGGCAGTTAACTATAATGTTGAGCGCCATGTTATGACGGCGACCCTCTTCGGGTAATTCCTCATCACTAAATCCCAAATTATTGTAGGAAGTGATGTTAGAGACAATGCTATCGAACTGTCTGATTGTTACATCCTGTTCCATAAAGGCTTGCTCCAAGACTTTCTGTAGAGCCTCCCTGTGGGCTTCTGAACTGAGTAACAGTGATAATACCGAGATCTTTGAAGGAGTCTGTAACAGCTGATCCACAATGTTATATTCACTCCTTTGGATGAGCTTCAGCATCTCATCATTATTTTTCAAAAGGTCGGGATTACTGGATTGACCGACTGATGGATCGGGAGCTTCTGTCTGAAGTTCCTTTTCCTTGTTAGGTTCTCCAACTCCTCGGTTGAAGATTCGACCACTCCGTGTTACACGACTGATGTCTGCAATACTCACGACGGAGGGTAATGGAATTTCCTTTCCATTTTCAATTGTCGTTGCACCGTATTTGTAAGGGATAGCCTTAGTTGATTCATACGGTAGTGGTCCCGGTAGATAGATGACTATGGGAACCTTCTGATTTTTCTGACCATCATAAGTAATCTCGATCCGTTCCCGGTTGGGAGCTCTAGATTCGTCAAGTAGAGGAATGATGGCAAAAACATCCCTGGTCTGGTGACGACCACAGATTGTGACAACATCCTCGACTTGATTGGCAAGGTAGTTCGGCGTCCAGTTGATGGGTCCAGAACCCGGAAATGGGCGAATCTCTCCACGATCCACCTGACCCTGAAGAGCTGCCCTCACAAGGTAACACCCTTGGTTACTTTCCGAACAGACACTGCAACGTTCATAGTTGTGTGGTGGCACCTGGCCACGCCCACTTTGAATACAATGTAACCTCACTAGGTTAGCTTCCACAGATCGGACATCCTGACTTTGACGTCGAGTAGGATTCCTGTTATTGATACTAATCTGCTGAGTATCTTCATTCATATAGATTGGCATCCACCAGTGATTTAACAAGTGCTGAAGTGCCTCCTGGACAAGGGTACAACCTCGATCGTTTTCGCAACCTGCTTTACAGCTTTGATAGTCGTGTGATATTGAGAATCCGAGTCAGACTTGCTCAGCATGTAACTCTACCAGGTTGGTATTCATCACGCGAATATCGAAGATTTGAACCATGTTGATCTGATAAAGGTTCCTATCATGGTAGTCTTGGATCCATCCAAGATCCATCTGACGCTGGAGGGCCTCTTGTATGAAAGAGCATCCCTGTTTGTTTACCGAGCAAGTCAGACAGGAACTGTAATCGTGTCGTGGCAGATTATGATACTGGCTTTGCCTTGAGTGCATCGCCACCAAGTTGACATTCATTGCACAGATGTCGTGGTTCTGAATGACGTTGGAGTTCATATAGACCATGTTAACTCCACGAACTCGGTGCTCTTGGATCCATCCGAGATCCATCTGTTCCTGTAGAGCTGTTTGCACCACAGAACATCCTTGATTGTCTTTAGAGCAGACATCACACTGGTGATAATTATGAGGTGGCACATGGCCGTACCCACTCTGTCTATAATGCATCTTGACCAAATTGGTTTTCAACAAGAGTACATCATAAATTTGATAAACGTTGTTAGACTCTCCCTCTATCAAATTGACTGCAGCTTTCTCATGTTGAGGCAGCGGGTTTGTGAGAACATTGGGATTCGTATCTTTGAAAGATAAGAGCCCGCTCATAACAAGCTTTTGCACGTCGGACTTGAAATTGAGACAATTCTCTATATTATGCCCTGATCCTCCTTGATGATAAGGGCATGTTTGATCCACCTTAAACCAAAAAGGCGGATTTTTCGTTACTGTAAGAGGAGACTTAGTCTGGATGTGCCCCTTAGCCAGTAGTAACGGAAATAGTTATGCGTACAACATGGGTATAGGATCAAACCCTGATGGTCGTGTTGTACGGTTGTTGTTATATGGAGGACGAGCCTGCTGAAGAGGTTGTTGTGTCCTTTACTGATTAGGTTGGCTCTGCGCAACCTGAGGTTGATACGTAGGAATAGGCACAGGGCTGATAGCAGGAATTACAGCTGCTACTGGTTGTTAATGTCGCCTTTGCTTTCCGAGAGAGATATTCCCAATATCCTGCTCTTTTTTCTTAGGGAGAGCACTACCGTATCGTTTTGTACTGCTTGATGGTCCAGCGTCTTTTGCCAAACGTACTTCTCGGACAGCTTCCTCAAGACGAACTCCCATGCCCACCATCTCGGTGAAATCACTGGGCGCACTGGCAACTATTCTGTCATAGTAAAATGAGCTTAAGGTCTTTAAGAAGATCTTTGTCATCTCTTTTTCCTCAAGAGGTGGACAAATCTGAGCGGCAATTTCGTGCCATCTCTGAGCGTACTCCTTAAAGGTTTCCTTGTCCTTTTGTGACATTGATCTGAGTTGATCTCTGTCCGGTGCCATGTCCAAATTGTATTTGTATTTGAAATTTTGGTACAGATGTGTGATGTCTCGTGCAATGTCACAAGATCGCAATCTGCTGTATGAACAAGGCAATAATAGTAACAGTAAATCAACACAAGGATTGTTCACCCAGTTCGGTTCAACAACCTACATCTGGGGGCATACCAAGCCAGGAAGGAAGTCCACTATTAGTAGTATCAAATTACATACTCAACAGACCAGTTGACAATCTACCTAAATCAATCACTACCCAATGACCCTTCTACCTAAGTCCTCCCTAGGTAAGAGACTCCATCTCACTCCCAATCATCGCAATGATGTCAAGCAGTCAACAACTCCACCACTGCATCGACAGCTTGTTTACCAACAACTTTTCTAACACAGAAAATTGGAAGACATACTTCCATGACTCATATTGGAGTTGCTTAACAGCTTCCTCCAAGAACAATTCAGTACTCATTACCTACAGGTTTCTGAGTAATGACACAGTGACCATCTCACAACCCGAGTGGTTCACTTAGACAAAGCCCTAATGTTCTACATCTTGGACCCGTACCCCATTCTAGGTTACAAGCATTCTATTTATAATATAATCCCAACTGGATTTGGGCCTTCAAACCAAATCGAATCTTCTGCTCCAAATCTGCAACAGATTCTGTTCTTCAATAGATCTTCAATTAAATCTTCATAATTAACTCTTAATTGTTCTCCATATCTTTCTGCATTAAATTAGCAACAACCTCATGATTGCAACAGAATCTATCTAGCCCATGATTTTCTCCTGCTATCTCTGATTCTTTTCAACAGAATATCTCATTATCACCAGAAATACTTGCAGCCCAAACAACATCACACCCTGATGTTTTAATGTTCTGGTATAGTGATGTCAAGACATCGCATGTGACATCGCTCTTTAGCACTTTAACTCTTCAACAGTATTCCCAGACCAGAATGTTAGCCAAAACATAACAATACTGTTAGACGCTCATGTTGCAACATCAACCATGACATCAACATTGTTTTAACAAAATTTCAGCCAATTACAAGAACTTACAGTATTGTTGGACGAAGGCAGTACCAAGATCTCTGAATGTGCTAATCGTAGCACGGTTTAAACCCATGTACCATTTGAGTGCGGCACCGGTTAAACTATCCTGAAAGTAATGAATCAGTAGGTCCTGATTCTCCGTCTGAGATGACATTCGCCGAGCGTACATCACTAGATGGCTCTGAAGGAAAGAGTTACCCTTATACTTTTTAAAGTCGGGCACTTGAAATTTGTGCGAAACTTTCACATTGGGGACCAGACAAAGGTCTGCGGCGTCCTTTCCAAATAGATCCTGACCGCGAATGGCTTGTATTTCCTTCTGCATTTCCAAGAACTGTTCCTGGAATTCATCCATTCTATCGAACATAGTTTCCTTCTTATTAGAAGGGATCGGTGGAATCTGTCCTTTCGGGACAGTGTGCACCACAGGGGGTGGTACCGTGACTACGGCAGTGAATCTTGGCGTTTCCCGAAGTTTGTAACCTTCAGGAGTCTTCAGTATGCCCCTGGCATCTTCGCTTTCCCGAAGTTTGTAACCTTCAGGCTCAGCGGTTTCTGTCATGATTCCCTGATCTTTAGTGATCGGCGGAACATATCCTTCCAGGATATAGTTAACAGGCATGCCCCAGGGACGATCTTTCGGCATCTAATACCTAGGATCAAACTTCTCCACTATGGGCGCTGAGGTGATCTCTGAGATCACAGTCCTTTGTAGCTGAGCTTCTGCCATGGCTTGCATGTCGTTACGAAGCTTTCTCATATCCTCTCTCAGAGCGTCGATCTCTTCTTTCAACTCTCTGTTCTCTTCCTCAAGATCATCCATCTTTTTCTGACGATTGGCCCGAGTATTATACGAATGAGACAGTTTGACTCTAGAACCGAGACACAAACGTGAGATTCGTAGGTAAGAAGAATACGCGATGTGAGAATGATGAATGCAATGATTATATTAATTATTTTTTTGGTTTAATCAAAATAAACTTCGACAATTAGATTGCAAATATCAAACAGTGGGGAAACCCCTTTTTATTGAAATTCAAAGGATTGCGGAAACGAAAATACAGTAGATTACAAAGTGCAGAAACAGAAACCTAAGCTAATGGGTCCCGAGAGAACTCGGGTGCTGATTCTAGTATCTTCCTTTTCTTTGACTGGGGCTCTTGAGCCGTTGTCGGGTTGTCATTCCTTTTCCAGGTGAAAGGAGCGAGCAAATTCCTTTGGTCATCCTGATTTTCTACAGCATGTTGCTCCAAAATCTCAATCAGAGCATCCTTATCTTTCAGCAGTTGCTGTATTTTGATGCACTCCATGTTGAGGGTACGATACTTGTCTCATCGGGTATCCAAACTGACGGCGAACCAATATCGGATGATAGTTGATTCCTCCCTTAGTTCCTATAAGGGGTACGTTGGGGAAGTTTCCACAACGGTCAATGATCCTGATTCCATCATAAATCCTATTACACCAATCTATGTCAGAGTTGGTGAGAGACATGATCTTCTGCGACCAGCGCAAGGCACTCTTATGATCCCAGAAACCAGCAGGCTTAGGTAAATGGGAGATAAACCGTTTATAAAGCAGAGGTACACAGCATGTGATCTCCCCTCCACTATACAAATTCCCTGTGTACAGAATGATATGCATCTGCGAGCAAAGTCGGCACAGAGTTTCCAATGAGAAAAACCTTAATGGAGTTGATATCGACGAAGTTATTAATGTTGGGCAACAGAAATAACCCGTAGGTGAGTAAAACAAAGATGCTCTCGAAAGCAGTCACGTTCCCGATACTGGCGAAGTACAGGGCTTTCTTTGTCAAGAACTGAGCTGGAAAACCTTGTATGCCACCCTTAGTGGTCATGTGAGTCCTGACCTCAGACTCGTCCAAATGAATTGCTCTTGCAATGGTCCGATTCTTTGGAATTTCCTCCAATCCAGAAAATGGAGCTCGATCAGTGATATGTAAATTGATTAGATGAGAATATTCCTCCAGCGTTGGTGTTAGCTGGTAATCTGGGAATGTAAAGCAGTGATAAACCGGATCGTAGAATTGAACGAGCGCGTCCATGATTCCCTCAATCACATGGACCCTTAACAGAGGGAGCAGACCTCCGTACTTGGCTCTGAAAGCCTCTTGGTTTGTGATCATTCTTGCCAAACCTCTTAAATCCTCTAGTTTTGGAATCCTGAAGGTGTACTTATGAATTCTCCTTCTACCGAAATCCATTAGCGCAATCCTTTTCTCTGATATTTGCAATCACAGTCTTAGTTTAATTTGAAAAACACAGAGACTAGAAGAGAATTTTTTTGAATGTTTTAATGTTTTATTTTTATGAATGCATGTATGCAGCACACAAAAACATAGAAAAAACATGGGGTCAAAGGGTCGTTGTCATGAAGTCAAGGCTCTACCCATCCCTAAAGGTTTATACTAGGGTGATTTTTGTACATGTACTCAAAATCATCAGCTCCTCCCAGGATAACAAACAGCAAGCGGATCGCCAGCGAGCTGTATGAAATCTTAGAGTAAATGCTATTCACCGAGAATAGATCATCAGCCTCAAATAAGGGTAGTATCGCGTGATAACTATTTCCAATAGTTTCCGCACTACAAAAGGGTTGGCTTCTCAGCTTCTCAGACGTCACAATCAGCCCATTGCCTATGAGAGGGAATGGGTTGCATTGGGAAGCCTCCACTGAGGTTGATGGTCGACCTCGTCGCCATCACTTATCTTAAGTGTATACTCAATCTTTCCACATGCGGCATCACACGCATTCCCATTAGCAGAAAAATAAACACATATATCAATTAGGAAAAGCAGTATATATATTTGTCCTAATGTCCTAGACCTTTTAAAAAGCTACGAATCTTATGTTCCTGACAGAAAATGGGTTCCCCGGTGGAAGTCCCAATCTGTGGTTAGAATAGCCCCTACGGTGGGCGCCACTTTTAAAGTTTCCACCTAAGAGATGGGAAGAGAACAAGATCTCACTACAAAGGTGAGATAGATCCTAATGACAGGTCCCCAGCAGAGTCGCCATTTTTCTGTAGCGAGCGGTTTTGGACGTGGTTGCGAAGCACTACCGCTCTTTGGTATCTACAGCTCAATTCATTTTTTATCCTATTAAAGCTGATGAAGGAAGGGAAATAGATGTCTCAAATTAACCCTGCTTGCAAATTGAGGTTAAACAGTCAAAACTGTTGGTTTACAGATGCTACAAAGATTCGGGGTCTCTATTGGGTGTATTTTTTTAAAAGTGGTGTTCGGTCGATTGGTGGGAGGTTAGGACGGATGTGTGGAAGTATGGGATTTTGGGTTTTTGTTTAGTGTGCTCGCTAAGATCTTTTCTTTCAATCTTATGCCTACGTATTCCCGTTTACCGAAACAGGGAAATCAGAGCGTTCGTAGTTCCTCCTATTCTACGGGAGGAAATTGTTGTTTTGGTGTCTTGTTCAAAGCCCAAGATGTGAAGCGAAAGGTAGTTTGTATCTTGTTCAAAGCCCAAGATGTGAAGCTGAAAGGTCTCAACTTTAGAGAGAATTTGTCATCTCTAAAGAGGGGTTTGTTTGTCACAACCGTTTATAAGGGAGAATTACTTTAACCGGGATATGTGAATCCGACAATGCCATAATTTCCTTTATAGGGGATTTCCAACCTAAAGGAGAAGACTTTAACTCAGTGTAGAGCAATGCTTTCTTTCCTTAGGAATTTCTCATGCTAAAAGAGGGACAGTGGCATGGATGTAGATGATCCAGAGGCTTGCCGCTTACAGCAATTAGATGAAGGGGAAGGAGTTGTTGATGTTTGTGTACTATAAACGAGGCACAGCTTTGATGCTAAAAGGTTGATTGGATCAACCAGTGCTTTTCTTATACAAAGCCTAAGAGGAGGCTAATATGTGTCTCGTACAAAGCCCGAGAGAGAGGCTAAAAGGTTTTGACTCAACGAGGGAATCTTTTGGTATCTCGTATAAAGCCCAAGATGGAGGCTATTTGACTCAACAAGAGAGTTTTTGTATCTCGTACAAAGCCCGAGATGGAGGCGAAATGGGTGATTGACTCAACGAGGGAGTCTCTGGTATCTCGTACGAAGCCCGAGATGGAGGCTAAAATTGTTAGCTCCGCTGGGGAGAATCATTGTACAAAGCCCAAGAGGAGGCTATGGTTACTGTTTCAGTTGAGTGACAGGTCCAGTATGCTGATTTAAAGAGAAAATCAATTCTTATATGAGTAATGTTTGCACTCAGGGATTTTGATTCGAGGATCAGGGATATTTCCTGTTCTTTAAGGAAGTGGGAAATCCAAAGGATATTGAGGTTGTCAGAGTCCACGGGGTTCCTTCCTATTTTTGAAGGGGTCACTTGAGAATGTCTTTGAGACTCAAGGATGTTAGATTGTCCGTGTCTAGAGTTTCATCTTTTGTACTATGCTTTGAGAAACAGTAGTAGACTCTTGGAAATGACTGTTCTATGAAGATGACTAAGTTCTGTTCCTATACCTCTAGGAGGTCGTCGGGACAATTTGTACGAAGCCCAAGAGGAGGCTGGAAACTTTTAAGAAGCTGAGTGGTCCTTGTATGAAGCCCAAGAGAAGGCTATCATTCCCGGAGGAAGAATCATTATACGAAGCCTAAGAGGAGTCTGTGAATACTTCTAAGAAGCCGACGGGTCCTTGTACAATGCCCAAGAGGAGGCCGATGCTTTTAAGAAGCCGATGGGTCCCCAAACCCCGAGAAAATCAAGACAGGCTATTCACGAGGAATAGATCAAGCCAGGAAAGTTCGAGAATTTGGAAGAAACTCAAGAGATGCAATTCACGAAGAAGAGATCATCTCTGGGGAGTAGAGTTTCTTTGACAACTTCTACGAGTGACAGTCTATGAAAGGGTTCACAGAGAATGTTGCCTTTCATATCTCCATATTATTTAACCCCAAGAGGAGGGAAGACTGTGTCTGGTAATCCTATGGGGATCTAGTTTTGACTATTTAAGAGTGATCAACAGGCTTAATGCTAGACGTAGTTGTCGGGGAAACTCTAAATATCTATACTATTATTACACAGTTGATATGAGTTTATGAAAGAAGACTTACAGCGAAACAGCCCCACAATACAGTTATATGTATATGAAAGCGGTAAATGAAAGCATATAAACACTTACTCGGTTGTAGAGCTTCCATGCTGTTTGGTTAGTTGTTCAACAAAGAAAGATTGGAAACAACAGTATATTCAAAATCAAAGGAGAAAGTGCTTTGAAAAAGAAAGATTTGGGGCTTACAGCTCAAGGAGAGACCCAGATAATTTATCAGTGATCGCACTGTTGAATTTGTACAGAGGGACTTATACAAGTGACTGTGGCCCAAAATTTGTTTTCTGTACAAAGGGATTTGGGTCTTACACTCTCTCAAGAGGCCCAAAAAGTTTTAAAGAAAAAGAGTAGGGCTTATAACACGAGGGTAGGCCCAGATGATTTTTTAAAAGGCGACGATCGCGCCGTTTGCTTGTACAGAGGGACTTATACAATAAGTGAGGCCCAAAATGGTTTGTACAAGGGGGGTTGGGTCTTACACTCTAATAGAGGCCCAAAAGTTTTGAATGGGTATTATAGCTCGAGGAGAGGCCCAGTTGATTTTTTAAAAGGCGACGATCGCGTCGTTAACTTGTACAGAGGGACTTATACAATAAGTGAGGCCCAAAATGGTTTGTACAAGGGTGGTTGGGTCTTACACTCTAATAGAGGCCCAAAAGTTTTAAAAATGATTTGTGAGGGTTGAATTAATCAAAAACCCTAATTTATTTCCAAAATGTATTTTAATTGAATAAAAATTCAATTAAAATGATAAAAAAATTGTTTAACATGTGGGAAACAAATTATGTATGATCTTGGATTAATGCTTCAAAAATCAAGTATTAACCTACAAAATAATTAGAAGTCATTAATCTTTACAAAATCAAGAGGAAAAAATATTTTAAATGTCAAAAACAATTAAAATATTAATTCTTTGCAAAAATATCAATTATATGAAATAAATAATATTTTTGGGATTTTTTGGGAAAATAAAATATTTTAACATTTTTGTGAATTATTAAAAAAAGAATCAACTCAAAATCATTAAAACTCAGAGATAAATTAATTTTTGAATCAATTAAATAAAAATCACAAAATTCAAATATTCAAATGTTGGAAAATGGTGCCAAGAACAAGGGCAAGAACACGCGCGTGTTCTGAGTTTCCCAGATTTGCATTTTCTACCAATCTCACTGAATACTTAATCATATCATGCAATCCACATATCAATCAACTCGTTTCAACCTCACGATCATGTCTATGACAATTAATTTCATTTAAATTAAACATAAAACAAGAAATCATGAACAATCCTCAAGAACCCTAGATTCTGCATGAAGGCTGGGATTTTTGATACACGATTCAAACAATGCAATTAATTGAGGGGAAACATTCCATGCATGATTATGAACATATGGCAAAATTATTGTGCAGCAAAAATTGCATGGATCATAGATGAGTTGTGATGATCTGAACAGCTTCCCTACACCCTATGGAGTGTGTTTGAATGCTTGGACTTGATTGAAGTTGGCTGGATCACTTCATGGCATCTCAACTGCAACTTGGTTAAAACCTTGAGCAATTGATTGGTGATTCTGAGAAATCAGTGTTCCAGTTGTTGTTTAAGTGTTTGATCAGCTCATATGTGATGTATATGAGGTGTGTGTGTGATTGGTTTTATTGGAAAAGCTCTCAAACTCAAAACCCGATAATGACTTGCCTTAGAAGGCAAAATTGGAGTGAAAGAAGAGATTTTGAGGAAAGCATCTGTTTGATGGCTTTGGTGTACTCAAACTGATCACAATTGAGCTCTATTTATAGTAGAGCAAGTTTGTTTTGCAAGGAATAGTGAATGGCAACTACTGAGTAGGTTTGGCCAATGTTGGCAAATGAAAATCCAAGTCTCCTCTAGCCATTGACTAGAGGTTAGGGCACAGGCTGCTGGTTCCCTTGGTCTTGGATAAGTCTTGACTGAATTCAGTTGCTAAAAGCTCAGTCCATGCCACCTTGATGCTTCCATTGAATGCTCCAATCCAAAATTGGAGTCTTGTCCCTATTTTGGCAATTCTAGGTTCAACATGCTATTTCTTGTTCCAAAGACTTTGGAGGCTTGGCTCAGTGATTGTCCCCTTTAGATTCAATCCTCAGATGTGTCCAAAGTGATGACAAGGCTTGGAATTGGCTGATTTTGGAAAATCGACCAAAAGTACAAAAATCTGCCTTGCCTTGGCAGATTTCAGCAAGGCATCTTGCCAATGTCATATCTCATAGCTCAAATTGAATTTGGTAATGTTCTTGGCCATTTTGGAAAGCCCTTACATGATACAACAACTGTTTGAACATGTTTGGTTTTGATCTCTTTTGAATCCAAGTGAAAAATCCCCCTACATTTGGAAAGAAGTAAAGGCAGATTCTGACTTAGTGAAATTTTCACTAAGTGTTGGAACAAAATGACTTTTCTTGATTTTGATCACTCCATAACTCAAAATCCATGAGGAATTTGGACATAGGTCAGTATGAAGCTTTTGTAGAGGGAAATGTGATATACAAATCAAGCTTTGAATGGGGAACAATGGCCTTGTGGTTTAGGAGTTATGGTCCTCTAAAGTTGGCACATTAGTGTCACTTTTTCCATAACTTAGAAATTTTTCTAAGTTTTTATGGTTACCCCTTTTACAAGTTATCCCACTTTCTTTGATTTTTCTTGATGAATGATGATTCAAATCATACATTAACATCATTTTAGGGTTAAAAATCCATTTTGGTGAAAAATTTCAAAAAGTCAAAGTTGACTTTTGTGCACAGTTGACTTTTTATCAAATGAATTCCAAACTGTGCAATTCTTCAGGAAATCATGTCCTTGACCTAAATCAAATTTGATGGACATGTTCCATGGGTGTCATAGGGTATATTGAATCATGTCTTAGGGTTTGGGAGCATGTCCTAGTCAAAAGTCAAAGTTACAGTTGACTTTCCTCGCGAAACCCTAATTGTGGTGCAGATGAAATTGAGACTTGTTGCTCAAGCTTCTTGGATTAATCCATTGTTGCAAATGGATCAATATAGTATATTAAAGACCCTCAAATCCACTCTTGAGGTCTTGGCTCATGATTTGTCCCAAAAGTCAACTTAGGGGTGAATTAGGTCAAGAAACCCTAATTCCTGATTTTTGATGTATGCATCCCTTGAGATCAAATTGACTTGATGATTGGGTCCATGAGGTTCCATGGAGTATATTAGGTTATGTTTTGGATCATTGGCTTGTGCCCAGATGAAAAATTTCCATCTGGAGGCCCTGGCCGACCAAAACCCTAATTTGGTGACACTGTCGATCTTGAGACTTAATTCACCTAGAAGGGAGCATCCTTGTGCTTAATCCTTGAAGTGGAAGTCCTTTTGATCCATTGTGGATATTCTAGAGGCTAGACAAGTTGAAGATCAAGTCATTCCTTGATTGATCCTTTGTCTAAGGCTCTGAGAGGGCTTAAAACCCTAGTTCTGATTGTAGTGAATGCTCAACAACCCTCGAGGCATTTGATGAGGCATGATGGTTCATCCATATTGTGATGATGATTTGCACAATGATGGGAAATCTTAGTGGTCAAAATTTGGGGTATGACAGATACACCGACTCTAGCTGGTGTAGTGATGTTGAGGATAGAAAATCCACAGCTGGATATGTGTTTATGTTAGGTGGTGCACCAGTTGCTTGGAGTTCGAGAAAGGAGCCAGTAGTGGCATTGTCATCATGCGAAGTAGAATATATAGCTGCTTCTCTTTGTGCATGTCAAGCAACCTGGATGGTGAACTTGGTCAGAGATTAAAGGGAAGAGTCATGGAGAATTTACCATGAAGATCGACAGCATGTCAGCTATCAACTTGGCGAAGAATCCAATAGCTCACGGTCGAAGCAAGCACATAGAAATGAGGTTCCATTATCTTCGAGAGCAGGTAGCAGAAGGGAAGATGAACTTGGAACACTGCAGAACTGAGAATCAGATTGCAAATATCATGACGAAGGGAGTGCAGGTCGAAGTTTTCAGAAGACTAAGAGCCGTGGTGAACGTAGACAGCTTAGACACAATGAATTAGGTGATGTGTTAAATTGTAATTCCTTGTGTCAAAGTGTCGAAGTGTCGAAGAGTCGAAGCAAGGGTGTGTCGAAATAGTTGTTTCACACAGATTTGATTTAGATTTGATTTGATATAGTTCCAAAATAGGTATTTTGGGCTTTTATAGTTTTGGGCTTTGGCTTGGAGAACAAGTAAACCTAAATCTATAAATAGGGAGTAACCCTTATTTTTGTAAATAATCACAACACATTGTAATTCACGGTTTACAGTTGCAAGTGAATAGAAAGAAAAAAATCCCACAGTTTATGGGTAACAACCTTCATCTCCAAAATTCTCTTAGAATCCTAATTTCCTTTTTTTCTCTATTTTCTTCTTCTTTTTGGTATTTATGTGCTAAGAACCCTTCTTGTTTATCAAGATAGTGTCGGAATTCTCATAGATTTTGGGTTAATTCCAACAATTTTCCTAAAAATTAACAAAAGAATGATCAATTTCACCAAATGACTGCCAATAACATAATGCACATGAAAAGAATTGGGGTTAAAGATTTATTAAATTAATAAAATCAAGTGAAAGAGTTAATCAATTGAAGAAATACTTATTTGTGAATAAATTTTAGCAGCTGAGAAAGAGTAAATCATGGTTGAATGAAGAACAATTCTTGTTAATTCCATTTGTGAATTTTGAGTCTGGTAGCATAGAAGGGAAACTATTGGAAAAAAGTGGTATTAATGAGTTTGGTTTTAGAAGTGATAAGAATGAAAGGAAAATGAGTTACACGGCCAATGAGGTATTTATGATTGGGTATAGGTAACCACAACCAGGCACGCATGAATAGTAACGGTAGAAAAAAATCTGCTTTATCGATTTCCAAATTGATTAGTCATAAGTTGTCCAGTAAAGCAACAATAGCGGTGCATGTATGTGTGCTGGGTATCAAATGGTTTACATAACGCTTAGGGATTGGGCCGAAAAAATGAAAGGTTCATTAAAAGTTACAGTAAGTGAATAAGTATTGGGTTTGAACTATAAATAGGGTTTATGTCTTTCCATTGTTTTTGTATCTAACATCAATTATCTGCAAAGTCCAAAACATGTGGAAAGCTATCACATTGTCTTCTTCCTCTTCCTCTTCCAGCATGTAAATATTAAAAAAATTTATGACAATCTTTTGCTTGTTATATATTTGTCAGTTTTATTTGATGATATACTTATGGTCTATGCATATTTATTAGAAAAGTTTTTCGATCAACTGACGATATTTTCAGTTGCATGCATGTATATTGATGTTTTTTCCATTACATGCATGTATCAAAAAGTTTGATAACAACTGGGTTTTGTATTAACTGGGCTCACTTTTTTGTAATTGTAGTTCATCAGATGATGACATCAAAGAGACAATGGCTACCATAGCAGACATGCACCAGGCGATAAAATAACTACCCATAGGTCAAAGAGCTATCCCTGATGACCAACAATTGTCAGTCGTTGAAGCCGAGCCTACTGTGGAACCTCAACCTGTTGTGGATCCCCAACCTGCTGTGGTTCATAATGGGGAGTAATATTTGATATATATTTTGCTATCTTTGAAATTGCTAAGTTATATTTATTTGTGTTCTAGCATTTTTTTGCGAATTGTTTCTTGCATGACTCTATATATGAATAAGGATGAAATCACTTTGATTGATGACGAGACTGGTAAACATTATGAATGTGTGGTGCACAGGTCTAAGAGAAACATCTATGAAAAGTACATAGGGCAAGGATGGTATCATTTTGTCAAAGAAAAAAGGCTTCGAACTGGAGATGTTTTAGAATTTACCCTCCTTGATCCTCCTAATAACCTTTATGTGAGATTGTTCAATCATTGATATGTAAAAGTGTTTGTTGTTGAAGGTGTTAACTATTAAAGGATTCATATGATGTAGGTTTTAAGTTAAGTGTGTTTTGAATATGAAGTTATAAGGTGGTTGTAAATTTCAGTTGACTTATGTTAAGTGTATGTTTTAGTCATAATGTTAAAGGATGCAAGTGACTTAGGATGTTATGGTATCAGTTTGTATGCAATACGACTTTACCTCGGTAGAGGATATATATATATATATATATATATATATATATATATATATATATATATATATATGTGTGTGTGTGTGTGTATATATATAACTTAAGTATTTAGTTTTAACTTCTTAGAATTGTAAGAGTTTATGTTCAATGTTTGAATACTTACTGTCCTGGACTGGGCCAGCGCTTGCCCATTAGTCGGGCAGACCCAACCCAACATCATGCTAAGCGGCCCATTAACATCCAACTCATCTCCTCGTCGGACACACCCAATGCCATTACCGTCGAGCAGACGCTACGCGTCCCGGGGAGAGTTCGCGCCTCTTCCCCTCACGTTCTCCATGTGCTCCTCCCACGGGGACACGTCATCAGGTAACTACCCACTTCCGAAAGAGTCGGTCTGCCCACTTTCCGGAGATCTCGAGACAGTTACTCCAGGGCGAAGACTGCGTGCTGATCTTCCCTACGCCACGTAAGCTCTGGCAGTTATCTGCATTGGGCCTAGCAATCCAACCCAGTGCAGACGACCGTTGGCCCAGTGCTGGGGGCACAATATAAATACCCTCTCTCATGAGAGGGTCAGGTTACATTCTATTCTAACTCTTACTCTCACTTTCTGTACTTGCTTGCTCCAGTCCTAACTTTGGCATCGGAGTACCTTGCAGGTACACCCCCCACCGTCTCATCACCACCGGAGTAGCGGAGCTCACGATGTTTGCTGGCCACTAATCTACTTTCTGATCAAGTACGATCAGTGGTGTCGTCTGTGGGAACCTTTGCTTCCCCGTTTTTCTCTTCGTAAAACCAAAACAACTTCCATTTTCTGACAATCATGGCCAACACCCAACCTGAGGCCAAGACTCCGGACACCACCTTCGCGTAGTTCAACAACGGAGATGACCACGAGGACAATATGGTCGTTAACGTCGAAGAAGGCAACGAAAGGGACGGACGTACTGCCTCCCCTTCCTCTGACGACGCGGCATACAACACCGCCCAACAGGACAGCACCCCAGCTATCTACCAACCGATCCCCATGCCACCAAATGTTGATCCGAGCACGGTGGTCCTGTTCGCTCTGATCAATCAGACCAACAAACTGATCTCCCAGTAGAACGTGAGGATAGAAGCACTCGTAAGGGGGCGACAACGACGTTCTCCCCCGCGGAGACATCGTCGCCCTCCATTTCCCAGACGCTCTCCTTCCTCGCGAAGGACATCACCAGTCGACTCTTGGAACCCTTCCCCCCAACCTGCGAGATGTCGCCCGAGCCTGGAACGACCCTAGGCTGTGGTTGCCCAGAAGCGTCATCGCTCCCCTCCTCGGAAGGAACAACGACGTTCCCCTGCCCAGAAGAGGAGCAAAGCTGGCGGCGAAAAGCCATCCAAGGAGTTCCCCCTGACGACACGGGCCTGGTCGGGGCAACCACTCCCCGTCACGGTCACCAGTTAGGAGTGACGAGGATGACCAGCGGACCCCGCTGTCCAAGGAGAATATGGAGACCCCTATTCCTGTGGGGATGGAAAAGCCTCCATCCTTGGGGACGTACGACGGGCACCTCCGACTCCGACGATCACGTAGAAAGCTTCGAGGCAATGCTCGACTACCGGAATGTCCGGGGAGCCATCAAATGCAGGCTCTTCCCGACCACCCTCCAGAAAGGGGCCATGGTGTGGTACAAAAGCCTCAAGCCGGAGTCCATCACGACTTGGAAAGAATTGAAGAGACAGTTCTCCATGCATTTCACTGTGTTCCGATGCCACCCAAAGACGGTGGTCTCCCTGGAAGCCATCCTCCAAGGGAGAGACAAATCTCTCAGAGGTTGCATCGAGAGATTCAATCGGGAAGCCGTCGAGGTACCCGCTACCGACGACATGAAGAAGTTCCAGATCGAGCGTGGACCTTGCCACAGGACCGAGTTCTCCAAGGCTGTGGGCATCCATAGACCCCGCAGCTTGGAAGACCTCCTCCACCGAGCTCAATCATACATCCAGTTTGAAGAGTCGGAGGCCGCCCACGTTGCCTGCGACTCGCGACACCAAGAGGGCCCCTGGAGCTTCAGGGATGAAGACTCTACTGCCCCCGATGCGGGGGAGAGAGAAGACGCGAAGGCCGTCCCAGGGACTCTCGCGAGCCGAGAGGTCCAGCTGGCCGGTTCACGGAGTACACTCCAGTCACTGCTCTCCGCAAGCGAATTCTCTCAGAGTGCGCCAACTCGAAATTTCATAAAGGGGGTGTCTGATTTCCGAAGCCGACGCCCCCCAAATCAAACACTGACAAGTCCAAATACTGCAGGTTCTATCGGAGCCACGGACATGTCACCGAAGACTGCATCCACCTCAAGGATGCGATAGAGATCCTAATCAATGAGGGGCATCTAAAACACTATACAAAGAGGAACGACGCTCCTCGACCTGATGCACGGGACGCGCAAAGCATCGAGGAAACGACCCCCCCCATCTCTAGAGAGAACAGATTGCAAGTCGTTCTAAGCGCACTCGGCCAGAGGACTTTACGTCCCCGAAGGGATCGAGGACCCCGCGGTAGTTCGCAGCCTGTGGGAGATTTATTCCCCTGAGGACCCTATCACAACCGGTAGCACATGGGGAAGTTTCCCCACGGCAATGGTTATATCCGGCGGGGGCTTCAACAAGGTCTCTGTCGGGTCAATCAGGCAGAAGTTCGACGAGCTAGAATTCGCGAGTTCGGCACAGACTGCCACCTTTGAGAAGGTGCAAGGGAAGTCAGACCCCATCACCTTCTACCTCGAGGAACTGCCAGGCGGTGCGCCCAACTCCACCATCCCTCACCGAATTCGGGCATAGATGGCAAATTTTGACGTCCGAAGAATCCTGGTCGACCAAGGGAGTTCGGTGGACATCATGTACGCCCACCTCTTCGAAACCCTCCAGCTCGATGAAAAACACTCTGGCCAAACTCACAGCGGTACCATCTACAGTCCATCTGAAGATGAAGTACTATGCGGCCAGAGGTCGGGTCATCACCATGCACTGAGACATTGAAGCTGCTAAGAGATGCTTCAAAGCTGCAACCAAGGGCCTGAGCTCGATCAACGTCAAGCCCAAGGCCAGAGAGAAGTCAACCCCGGACGCAGTATAAAAGCCACTCCCACGCGTCAACGCGGTGGACCTCGACAGTCGTTTCCCCGACGAGTAGGAAGAAGAAGGAGCAGCGGGCAATGACCTCTTAGCTGAAGGCAACAGGCAACCTCTCCACCCAATGCGCCCCATCCCCGACGGAGACTTCGAGCTTGTCGCCCTCGGATACGATCCAGATAAGAGCGTGAAGATTGGTACTGGGCTCCCCGACCTGGCGAAGAAGCAGTTGAAGGCATGCCTCTGAGAAAACGCTGATTTGTTCGCGTGGAGCGCGTTAGAGATGCCCGGCCTCAACCCAGAGGTGGCCTGTCACCAGCTCACTGTAGATACAGCCGCTAGGTCTATAGTGCAACGTAGGCGTAGGCAGTCTCCCAAGAAAGCAGAGGCTGCTGAAAAAGCTGTAAAAGACCTCTTAGAGGCAAATTTTATTTCGGAGGCCAGGTACACAACCTGGCAGTCCAACGTTGTACTTGTCAAGAAAAATACCGACGCAACCTACCAACAGATAATGAACAAAGTCTTCCGGGGAGAGATCGGCGACATACTCGAGGTCTACATGGACGACATGATCGTCAAATCTACAGAAGAAGTCGACCACGCTGCCCATCTCACAAAGGTCTTTGACACTGCGAGGAAATGCAGGATGAGGTTCAACCCCGAAAAATGCACCTTCGGCGTCCGGGCGGGCAAGTTTCTCGGTTTCTACCTCACGGAGCGAGGAATCGAGGCAAACCCCGACAAGTGCAGGGCATTCTCTGAGATCCCGGCCCTGAACTCGAAGAAGTCGATACAATCGCTGAACGGGATGCTGACCTCGCTTTCCCGCTTCTTGACTAAGTCTGCACAGTACGCACTCCCATTTTTCAAGCTTCTAGGCCAGAAAGCCAGGTTCGAATAGACCAAGGAATGCGAGCAAGCGCTCCTCCACCTCAAACAAGCCCTTTCACAACCCCGGGTTCTCTCGCGACCAGAGGGTGGGGAGACGTTATTCCTGTACCTCGCCATCACGACCAAAGCAGTCAGCGCAGTCTTAATCCAGGAAACCCCCGACTGGCAGAAGCTGATTTACTTCACCAGCAAAACCCTCCAAGGTCCGAAACTTAGGTACCAGCAAATCGAAAAGGTCGCTCTGGCTCTCGTCACCGCGGCCAGGAGACTGCGACATTACTTCTTGGCCCACACGATCATGGTGAAGACCGAACAACCCGTTTGACAACTCCTCGGTCGTCCAGACATGGCGGGGAGGATGCTCAGGTGGTCGCTCGAACTCGCTGAGTTCGACATCCAATATGAGGGGAGGAAGGCCCTGAAAGCTCAGGTACTGGCCGACTTCGTGGCAGAAATGACCCTCCCAGAGCCTTCGACCAACGGATCCCAAAAGTGGACGATCTACGTCGACGGGGCATCCAGCTCGACAGGCAGCCGAGCAGACATCATTCTCGAAAACGGGGAAGGTATCCTGATCGAAGTCTCGCTCACGTTGTCTTTCTCGACATCGAACAATCAGGCCGAGTACGAGGCTTTTCTCGCCAGGTTACGCTTAGCTGAAGACCTCGGTGCCAAAGAGGTCAGAATATTCACCGACTCCCAGCTCGTGGCCTTCCAGGTACGAGGAGAATACCAAGCCAAGAACGACAGCCTCATCGCATACTTGGCTCTAGTGAAGGAAACGATGAAAAAATTCTCCTCAGCAGAAGTGAATCACGTCCCGCGTGAACACAATACTTGAGCGGACGTTCTATCGAAACTCGCAAGCACAAAGAAGAAAGGAGGGGACAAATTTGTCATTCAAGAGGTGCTCTCTCGGCCGAGCATCGAGAAAACCATCCCCGCGGTTGACGTGAACGCCATTGGAAATAGCCGTAGCTGGATGACCCCGGTGTACGAGTACCTCAGCACGGGCAAGCTACCCGACGACCCTAAAGACGCCGGAGTTGTTAGGCGACGCACCTGCTCCTATACAATCGTCGAAGACAAATTATATCGACGCGACTCCTCGATCCCTCTTCTCAGGTGCGTCGAGGAGTCCAAGGTCCTCAGTATACTCCAAGAGATCCACGAGGGGATCAATGCGCAACACCTCGGCAGACGATCACTAGCCCGTAAAGCGTTACGAGCAAGGTACTACTGGCCCACCATGCAGCAGGACGCCAAGGAACACATCAAGAAGTGCGACAGATGCCAACGACACGAGGACATGCACCTGGCCCCGCCCAGTGAGCTCAAAATGCTCTCGTCCCCGTGGCCGTTTGTATGGTGGGGGATGGATATCCTCGGGCCCTTTGTCGTGGGGTCGTACCAAAACAAGCACATGATCGTCGGTGTTGATTATTTCACGAAGTGGATCGAAGTTGAAGCCCTGGACAAAATCACGACCCACAACATACTACGTTTCTACAAGAGGAACATACTAGCCCGGTTTGGTGTGACCCAGGCAATTGTCACCGACAACGGGACACAATTCACTGATAAGAACTTTTAGGACTTTGTCGCGAAGCTGGGCACGAAGCAACACTTCACCTTGGTCGAGTACCCACAAACGAATGACCAGGCTGAAGCCGCGAACAGGGTGATCCTGCGAGGTCTGAAATGGAGACTGGGCGACGCCAAGAAAATATGGGTCGAGGAGCTACACAGCATCCTCTGGGCCTACAGAACAACCCCGCACTCCACTATCGGGGAGACCCCCTTCCGTTTGACGTACAGAACTGAGCGGTGATCCCTGTAGAAATAAGAGAACCTTCGAGAAGAATGAAGTCTCCCCTCGACAAGGAGACAAACGATGAGGCCCTCCGGGAGGAGCTCGACTTCGTCGAAGAGATAAGGTCGGGCGCGTCCCTCCACGAAGCCTCACTCAAGCAGAAGATAACTCTACGTTATAACAACAAAGTTATTAAACGTGATTTTCAAGTAGGCCCCCTCATCCTATGAAGGAACCAGAAAGACTCGTGAGAAGACAAGCTCGCAGCGAACTGGGAGGGCCCCTACCGCGTCCGCGTGAAAATGGGGACATGAGCCTACTACCTCGAAAATCTACACGGGGAGGAACTTGCTCAACCATAGAATGCTGAGAAGCTTAAACAATATTAGAGTTAAACACTGCCCGCGACCCATCCGCGTCGCGACTACGGGGGCGCACTAAGGTACAAGCGCGACCCCCTCGAGACAAGAAGACAAGGGCCTGCGTTGTGTGTGTGCAAAGACCCTTGATCCGACGAGGACACCTCAACCGAGCTCCACCGTTGGCATACCAGTTTGGCAGGGCACCAAGCTCGCGATGGGAAGCCCATGCCACGAAGCTAAGACCTCGATCGAGCTCTTGGCCTCGTCGAAGGTCGGAATACAGCTCCGACCACTCGACCAGTTCCCTGCACTGTCGAGGACCAATAAAGTCGAGCGAAACCCCCAATCACTTAGACAAAAATGAAACAGATATATCATCAAATATACAAACATCATACACAGATAACGAAAGACAGTACAATAGGATTGGGCAGAAGCCCATTGTGCAGAAAGCACATACAAATATCACAAGCCCCTGGCGCGCAGGCCGGGTAAAAGTCATTACAAAATCATGGCACGCAGGCCAAACTAAACAAAGTCAAAAGAAAATGGCACGCAGGCCGACTAAGCAAATGAAAAGCTAAACAAATGTGTTGTCCTCAGGCTGCTCGTCTTCCATAGTCTCGTCGTCATCATCTTCCTCGGACGCTGGTGGGATAATCTGACCTTCGACCACATCATGGTAAGGGCCAGTCCCTTCACTGATGAGGTTAGGGTTCACGATCCGTAGCTGCTTCACAGTGTTAGCAAAACCCACCTCGACAGCCTGAAGGACATCCTGCTCGGTCTGCCTGAGCTTCGCGATTAAGTCGGTCTGAGAGGTCAGTAGTTTGTCGTCCTCAATTTTCTCTTCAGCAGGTCGGGCAACCGCCTCCAGCTCGGCTATCCTCGCCAGGAGATTCTTTCTCTCCTCAGCGGCGCTCTTCAGCTTCCCCTCCAACTGTCCCTGAAGCTCGACCTGGGCTTCATTCTGCTTTTTGCACTCCGCGAGGTCCTTGCCCAGTTTCTTTATCTCAGCCTCAACTGACTTGAAGCTATTCTGCAGTTTGGTGAGCTCCGCTATTGGACAGGTTTCATCGTTCAGGACCAAGGTTGTAGTGCAAACCCGCATCATCGCGACCATGTCCTCCACCAAGGCTTTTCTCCTCGAAACCCGGCCAGCACCTAGGATGACATGGGCTTCAGATGCACTAACGGCTGGTGAGTTGGCCCCTGAGAAGAGATTCGGCCTCAGGTGACATGGCGGGAGCATGAACTTCTCATTGGGTGGGCTCTCAGTAAGGTCGACCTACACCTGCTCGGTGGTTCACTGCCTTTTTGGGGACCCTTGCAAGTTAAGAGATTGGCTACACTGAGGGGAGCCAGAGGAATCCCCGGATGCGGGATAGGACCTGGGCGCTGCTGCCGGATCTGTTCAACTCGCCCTTTTCCGCTCTAATTCGAACCTCGAGTAGCTGCCAACTTCTTAATACGCTCCTCCGCACTCGACATTTTGCTTGCAAAGGAAAAATAGAAACATGTCAGTAAACTGAAGACAAAAATGTACAAAAGAGCCTAGCCAAGGAGTTGTTCGCCACCTAACAGCTCGAGGGCGTCCTCGTGGGCCAGACGGTCATCTTCGGCCAGTGTGGCCGGGCTGAATATGTAGGTGTTCGTGCCCTTCTTGAAGTGCTTCTCCGTCCAATGCAGGGGGAACTTCGCCTCGAGGACTTCCACCCACTGCCCGTCTATTTCTTTAAACAGCTGGTTATACACTGTCTCCACGGCCTTGAATGAGATAGGCTTCACGATATAATACCGGGACTTGAAATGGCAGACAGAGTCCATATAAGTCTGGAATAGCCTGCTCACTAGCTTGAAGGATACCCAACCATGCCTTCCCTCGATCGTCTGCCTCTGTAGGTGAAATATACGGAAGAACAAAGGTATGGTCACCCCGATGTAGAGGTGTCGGCAGACGAGCTCAAAGGCGCGAATGAAGGCAAGAGCGTTGGGGTGAAGTTGCGAAGTTGCCAGGCGTAGCCAAGTGAACACCTCATGCTGGAAACTGCTGAAGGGCAGGCGCCAGCCCGCCTCATCGAAAGTAAACTCATACAGAGGGAATCTCGTCCCTTTGAACCTCGAGCAGATGCGGTGGTGTGCTAGAGGCTTGTCTACCATCCAGTTCTTTGAGGAGCCCTCACAGTGATCCTCGACCGTGGCAAAGGCATCATCAAAATTTGTAGCAAACTGAGACGCGACGCCCAGAGGCTCCTCGCTAGCCCAGTCTTCTGGTGGTCTTTCCTCATCACCGGTGATTAGCGTCAACGGGGAGTCAGGCTCGTCGTCAATCTCTATGAATCTCGCGGCCATGGTCGCCATTTTACCTGAAAAGCAGAAGGAATTGGTGAATTCGATAGTCCATATCAAATTCACCCTTCCACCGCAAATCAAGTGAAAGGGCGAAGAAAGGGTTGGGGAACATACTCAGGAAACTCCCCCAACCAGAGCCTTCCTCGGGGGCGTCCCGCGCTAGGGACGCATCTCCCCCGACCATGATTACCGCGGGTGATCACGCCTTAGACCTCCCCGCGCGGGGGAGACATGAAATTCAAGGACCCGAGCAGATATCCTCGGGGGGGTCCATCGAACGTCCTCGGGACCTTCGTCAGGTCCACGACATCTTCATCCCACGTCCTCGGGGAATTCATCATGTGTCCTCTGGACCTTCATCAGGTCCTCGGGAGATTCATCCAGTTCCCCGAGGCATTCATCAGAAAACTAAAGAAGCCCCGCGTTTTCGCCGGAAACTCCGTGGCCTCCCCGGGAACTTCATCAGTCCGCCGTAGAAAACATAAAACAAGAAGAAGGAACCAGGAACTTACTTGAAACAGCGGTTGGAAATATCCGGTGCGACGGCGTACGATGGAAGGGTGGCGACGGAAGCTGAAGACAAAGAGAGAGAGTGGTGAGCGGAGAGAGTGGAAACGTGCAAATGACGCAGACCCAACTCTATTTATAGAGACGTCACAGAGCTCGAGGCATCCCTTGGCACTTGAGTGCCTAGGATCCTAGCCTCCCTAGGCATTGATGGCGAGTGACACGTGGCACTCGAGGCCCGCGTGCGCCGTTTCGCTTCCCTGTGTGCCCATGGGGTAAGCATGTCCATTTTCCTTTCATCTCCCCACAGAGTCGACCATAAATAACCTTCCATGTGGCAGAAGACCATCAGTCCCGAGACTCGTGCCCGACGAACATCCCTACACCTGGCCGCCTACCTTTCCCATCAACTTGTCACTTCGGGCATGCTGCTCCACTAAACCATCCCCGACGAACAGGGCTACCTCTTAAGTCATTACTCCGACACTTCGGAGCAACGACTTGGGGGCCTCCTGTTCTAGACTGGGCCAGCGCCTGCCCATCAGTCGGGCAGGCCCAACCCAACATCATGCTAAGCGGCCCATTAAGGCCCAACTCATCTCCTCGTCGGGCACACCCAGTGCCATTACCGTCGAGCAGACGCTACGCGTCCCAGAGAAAGTTCGTGCCTCTCCCCCTCACATTCTCCGCGTGCTCCTCCCGCGGGGACACGTCATCAGGTAACTACCCACTTCCGAAAGAGTCGGTCTGCCCACTTTTTGGAGATCTAGGGACAGTTACTCCAGGGCGAAGACCGCGTGCTAATCTTCCTTACGCCACGTAAGCCCTGACAGTTATCTGCATTGGGCCTGGCAATCCAACCCAGTGCATACGACCGTTGGTCCAGTGCTGGGGGCACAATATACCCTCTCTCATGAGAGGGTCAGGTTACATTCTATTCTAACTCTTACTCTCACTTTCTGTACTTGCTTGCTCTAGTCCTAACTTTGGCATCAGAGTACCTTGCAGGTACACCCCCCACCGTCTCATCACCACCGGAGTAGCGGAGCTCACGACGTTTGCTGGCCACTAATCTACTTTCTGATCAGGTACGATCACTTACTTTTAGTATGAGTTTGCTTATTTTTTTAAAAGACAAAAATTAAAGCAATGATAAAGTAGTTTGAGTTATAATGGTTGTAGAAAAATGGCATAATCAACATACATTTGTGTTATGGAAAATGAATGAAGCTGCAATAAAATGTAAGGGTATATTAAGACATTCAAAGAAATTTAATATAGTAGTTAAGAAATGAAGGTTTAATGAGCTTAATGTATAATCAAAACACATGTTCATGTAAACATTGCCTAAACAAGCAATCATATGACTAGAATGTAGTTTACAAAACAGACGTTGATTTAGTTAAGGAAGATATATTCTTCTTTCGAATGATATTGTGAGCATTTTTGCCTCAATGTTACATCAAATTTTGAAGTTATAATAAACATTGAAACAGTGAACAGAAGGATGTAAGAACTTTTGTTATAAATTTGTAGAAATAGATTAAGTTATGGAAAAGATACCTTACAAATGGAAAATGTTAATCAACATGTTTTTATGAAGATCTAGATAGGGTAGTTGTCAATGTGTTATCTATTTCATTAGAGGAAAATCTAGTCAAAAAATTTAAAAAGTTAAGTGGATTGACATTGGTTCCAATTCTTACATGTACATTTTGAAAGACTTATTTTGATCTGATTCCACATCATATATAAGTACTTTCAATCCATGTTTATTCTTCACCCTTAACAGTGCGGCATATAATTGGCTATGACTTAATATAGAACATGGTAAATAAAGGCTGACAAGATCCAAAGATTGCCCCTATGATTTGTTAATGGTCATTGTATAAGAAATAGTAATTGGAAACTGCTTTCTTGAAAGTTTAAATGGACAAGGAGTTTATGATGGAGCTGTAGTAATTCTTGGAATGTAGATTAAATTTCCCTCATGTTTTCCAAACATTATTTTTTGCTTCTAATATATGATCAACAAGTTTGGTGATCATTAATATGGTACCATTATACAGTTCTTCAACCATTACCAAGTTTCTCATAAGCATGATAGGGGCGCCAATTTTCAATTTGATGATGTGATTTGGCAAGCCTGAAGTCCTCAACGAGTTAAGAAATTCAGGATTTATGACATCATAAGTAGACAGATCATTTAGATCATATTTATCGATGAAATTATAACTTATATAAATCTTTTTATCACCTGCATATATATGGAAATTGATATTGAATGAGAAAATGGTTAGATATCGAAAAGTAATGTAAGTAAAACTTGATATGAAAGAAAATTTATCCGAGTGTTGAAAAACCAGGAATAATACCCAACATGAATTCATTAATTTCGTCAATAGTTTCTATAGATCAGAATATGTACTTTGAGTTATAGATTCTATGGGTCTGTCTGTCTTGGGAATTAACAATTCAGGCAAAATATCAATTTCTGCATCACCATCATTAGGTTCAGATAGTCTTCCCTCTCCAAGTCGAAGAATCCATTTTGAAAATTGTTCAACTTCAACCGTATAGATACCAAGTGAACCACGATAAAGTCTCATATTCTTTGTTAGTGTTAATACTTCACAGTGGTCCAATATGTAAGATAAATTAAGGGATGCATGGACAATGTCAGATCGGGAGCCACGCGGGAACATTGGAAGAATTTGTCAAAAGTCACCTCAAAAAATAATCACATTGCCTCCAAAAATGGAATTAGAGTTACTGGTTCTACTCATAACATCTCTCAGCGTACGATCAAGGGTTTCAAAAGTGTATTTGTGGGTCATGGGTTCCTCATCCAAAATGATAAGTTTAGTTTGTTTTAACAACTCACCATATTCGTTGTTTCCTTATATATCGCATATTGAGTTGTCTAAAGTAGGAATATGAATTTTGAATGTGCATATCTTCCACCTTGTAAAAGTAACGAAGTAATTCCACTGGACACAAAAGTTAATACTATATCGCCTTTTGATCACAAAGATGTTGCAATCATTTTCCACATAAATGTTTTTCTTATTCCTCCATAACCATTCAGGAAAAATATTCCACCCTTTTGATTATTAACACAATTTGTTATTTTATGAAAAATAGATTTGTCTTCGTCTGATCAAAATTGAATAAGAGTTAGTTATTATAAGAGGTAATGGTAAATACCAAAGAAGTTTGTGATATTCCTGTTAGTAAGTATTTGTCACCTATAAAAGATTTGTAGAGATTGTGATATTCTTCTTTTAGTAATTGTTTATCATAGTTCCTTTTGTCATATATGAGTTTGTTACCAATATGTTTGAGAACATAACCTTTAGGATAGGAAAATCATCAAGTGATCTTATATTAACCTGGAAGAAGTTCTCAATTTCATAAAGTGTAAGTTGTGTGACCTCTTTTTCAGTGAGGATGAGATCTACAAAAAATTTAAGACAGTGTTTGAGAAGTAGTATAATGTTATATGAAAAAAGGAGTTATGGAAATTAGAATTGGTTTGCATCGTTCATTACCTTTGTTGTGTGTAATAATTCTTTGATAATGAAGAATAACATCAGATAACAAATGTTTAGTCTTGGTCCAAACATGGCTAGGTCTATTTATAGAACTTGTCAAAAGCATAATAACAATCAATTTTCTCAAAAAGAAATATCACTACTACAAAAAACACATTTAACCTCGGACGTGAAGTTGATTTAACCTCAGTTACAAAGGCAAGGTAACAAAAGGCATCATGAAAAGCTTCCACTTTACCCCTCAGTTTTAGAATAATCGAGGGGATAGTTGAAATAGTCATTGGTTCGATCCATGATAATAGTTTTTTTATATTTTCAAAACTAGCGTCATATACCTCTCGATTTATGAACAAAATCGAGGGAAAAGATAATTTTTTTAAATGCCTATGACATTATTTACACAGAATATTAATAAATTAATTTTTTTACAAACTAAATTATTTACATGGAATATTACATTGTTTACACAGAATATTAAAGTAAAAATGTTGAATCTGATTCATCGTCGTCGTTGTCGGTGAAGAATAAATGTTGGATATCTTGGGAGAAGAGAAGATGTTGGGATCCTTGTTTCATTGATCTTTGAGGAAGATCAAATGTATGATATAAAACAAAAAAAAGGTTAGATAAATAAAATAAAATATTTAGTTTTATGATTATTAAAGAACACAAACCTTGAACCCAAATAATTTTCTGCTCTTGCCATCCATCCTAGAGAAATTTTCTCAAATAAAGTTAACATTTTTTTAAGTTTCAAAGTTTTCATGTCTAATGTTTCATTATCAATTTTTAACATTCATAGTGCTTTTATAATGAGGATGTTAGGTTTCATGCAGATAACTAATGGCGGTGTCTTGAGCATTGATACTCATTAAATGGATGACAAAGGTTTGTTAAAGGACGATGAAAAAACTCAATAAACGCGTTTATATTTTCCCTCGTTTGTTACATAAAATTGAGGTAAAATGTGTTTCTTTTTAAATAAAAAATAAAATAAAATATGTTCCATCCCAAGAGGCACATACCTCTTGGTTTGTGTAAAAAACGAGGGGGAAGTTTTTTTTATTACATTGTTTACACAGAATATTAAAATAAATTGTTTAAACAAATCCAAAATTTGACAATGGATTATTGGAGAACAACAAATATTTTTCAAATTTCTGATAAGTTATCTGTTCCTACCAAGAGAAAATCTTTTTTCTGCACTTGCAATCCATCCTAGAGAGGTTTCATTATCTTGAGCAAATATTTTCATGGCAAATGCTTTCACATGAAAGAGAACAAAATGATTGTGTTTAGGAATAAATTTCTCAATATTGTCAATCGAGGAAAGCAATAAATTTCTCAATGCTTTCTTTGATTAGCAACATAGGAAGATTATTCCAAAAGTACAACAACAACTTCAACACCATTATGTTGGGATGGATTGCAAGAGCAGAAAAAAATTATTTTGTTCAAGATAGAAGAACATTGAAAATTATTTTTTGCCTTGTAATCCATCCCAAATAATGATGTGTACAAGTTTGGAGCGACTACATATAAGTTAGGTTTAGGGTAAAATCTTATTAACGAGTACTTTTATAGTAAAATATGATAATCTAATCCCTTGGTTATTAAATATAACTGAAGGAATAGATTATTAATTTAAAAATAAAAAGAAAGGCGCCACTTTTAAAGAATAAAAAAAATAAATTGTTGTTGTTGGGATTCGAAGCATGTCCTGAATTATTTTTCCCCTTGGTTATATTTAGAAACCGAGGGAATATGTGGTATTTAATAAAAAAAATGGTGTGCCTTGGCATTATACCTCAATTTTTAGTTGGGTGAGGTGAAAGCTTTGTCATGAAATATATTATTTGTAGTAGTGCCAGAACTCCAATAACTTGCTTCCTCTAAAGCGATAATGTATTCTCGATCATCTTGAAGAAATCCAATGGAAAAACATGCATCTCTGAAGGATGGATGTTGAAAATCGTTAACGCATTTGATGATGTCGTAAGTTTGAGGTATTTTTACGACAGTGAGCAATCATTCAAAGATAATAAAGTTCATGGTACTTCAAGGAATCCAAACTAATCTTCCTATTGTGAAGCCTCTTTTTCTTGGTTTCCATGTTCTTGTTTTTTTGACATAGACAAATTTAGTGACAAATTGGTCGTGTGTTAGTTTTCTTGCCTCCGAATAATTTTTGTTTGCATCAAACCATGAAGTAAACGTTGACTCTGTAACACTTGGTCTAATAATCACATCATTGATGCGTTCGTAATCTGTGAAGTATATGGATTACTAACCTAATAAATAAAAGAACATTCTTTTGACAAATGGTTTTCTTCCATGAATTGAGAATGAAAAATCCTCTAATAGGCCTCACATAGGGAATGTATCAGAAATTAAGATATTGTTTAATTTCATCAACATCTTGAGTTGGGGTTAGAATCATGTTATTATCACTGACAATGGATGCAATTATTTGATTGTATCTTTTATTGATATATTTGAAAAGGTATTTGATAGAAGTTTTATGGTTGTACCATTCCATGTTAATGTGTGTTTGACATTTAAGAAGAAGTTGAGGATTGTATGGGACCACATATCTATTATCAAGTGATATACCATTTTTAACAATAACATTACTGAAGATTGTCTTCTATAAAAAGCATATCCATCATGATTAACTATAGTATCATCTTGATATTTCTTAGGGAACCATTTGGAGCATTTGCCTGACCTCATGCTTGATGAGTTTTTGTTAGCAGTTCCACATTGTCCATGCATCATGTGTGATTTGACCAAGTTGTATAATAGTGGATGTTTAGTTTCATCAGGAATTTTTGTTGAGATTATCTTATCAATTCCAGCAGGATTGGGATATTTACATGAAGGGTGTAAAAAAAGCAGCAGACGAGCATGAGCAAGTTCTTTTTTTGAAATTCAATGGTGTACATGTCTGCCAAAATTAATTAAAGTTTGAATCAGGAAATGAATCTTGCTCACATACACACACTAAACAAAATGTTTGTCCTAAAAGCTATTAAGTAGAGTAAAGAACCAATCATACATCAATATTGCTTCTGACAGACATTGGAGATTTATTCTTCCTTGTTCAGATTGCATGTCAGGTGCATAAGACTATTCATGACTTTGCAGTCTTCAAGCTTGAACTTCTTCAAAAATTCTTTAGTATATTTAGACTGATGAAAATAGACTCCATCTTTGCTTTGGTTGATCTGAATTCCAAGGAAGAACTTCAACTCTCCCATCATGCTCATCTCAAATTCATTCTGCATTGTCTCAAAAAATTCTTTGCAAAGAGATGCATTAGTAGAACCAAAAATCATGTCATACACATAAACTTGGAAAATCAAGATTTATTTATTTAGAGTATTTCTGAACAATATAGTGTTAACTTGACCCTTTTGAAAGCCATTTTCTAACAGGAAATTACTCAGTCTCTCATACCAAGCTCTTGGAGCTTGTTTGAGTCCATAAAGTGATTTCTTAAGTTTAAAAACAAAATTTGGATGGATTGAGTCCTCAAACCCGAGAGGTTGTTTGACATACACTTCTTTAGAAATGACTCCATTTAAGAAAGCACTATTGACATCCATTTTATATAAAATAATATCACGATTAATAGAATAAGAGAGAAGAAATTTGATTGCCTCTAACCTTGCAGCTAGTGCAAAGGTTTCAAAGAAATATATACCTTTTTGCTGACTGTAGCCTTGAGCTACCAGTATAGCTTTAATTCTTACCAACTCTCCTTGTTCATTTAGCTTATTTCTGAACACCCATTTTATTCCAATGATGTTCTTATAATGAGGTCTGGGGACCATATTCCATATAACATTGCTTTGAAACTGGTTCAATTCTTCTTGCATTAATCCATCCATCATCTGATAAGGCTTCATCAACAGAAGTTGGTTAAATCATGGAGATAAGTCCTAACATTGAGTGCTCCTCTCTGAATGCAGATCTTGTTTTCATAGGACTATCTTTGTTTCCAATGATTAACTCTTCTTGATGAGAAGACTTTTACTTGAAGGTTTTTTTGGATTGTGCAGCTTCTTGAGAGTGATAAGACTTCATCAACAGAAGTTGGTTCGGTCATGGAGATAAGTCCCAACATTGAGTTCTCCACTCTAAATGCATATCTTGTTTTCATATGACTATCTTTGTTTCCAATGATTAACTCTTTTGAATGAGAAGAGTTGTACTTGAAGGCTTTTTTGGATTGTGCAGCTTCTTGAGAGTGACAAGGAGCTTCTTCATAACTTGCTTCCTCTGGTTCTGTTTCAGAAGTTGGGTTTGGTTCTATATTACCAGCTTCTGAACATCTAGCTTCTGAAGGGGTTATAGTTTCGGATCCACCAGCTTCATTCCTCCTAGTACCAGTGATATTTCCCTGCTGGTTTCTTCCAGATTCCACATCTTCTTCCTCCTTCTGAGTTAAGATTTGGAACACATGCTTTTCTTTTATTGTATGTTGTAATCACCCACTATCCTGGAGCTGAAACTATTTCTTTGTTCTTTCCTTTCGACATATTTAAAGCAGAGATAATCTCATTCTTTGGTACCCATACATTTATGGGTCTTTTCAGGTTAGTTTTAATAGGTTTTCTCTAATTTTCCTTTTCTTTATAAAAAGGCTTTGGATTATTCAAGACTTTAGATTTAAACTTTGGTTTCTTGAATGAATCTTATCCTTAGGTTTTGGACCTTTCAGAACCTTGTAACTTGATGTATTAGGTTTTATCTTCTTCAGAACTTTTGACTTAGAAGTATCAGGTTTTGATTCTTTTAGAGCCTTTGACTTAAGAATCATTAGTTATAATTTCTTTAGGACCTTTGATCTTGAGATCTCAGGTTCTAATTTCTTCAGAACCTCTGACTCTACAGTTATAGGTTCTGATTAGTTTGAAACCTTAGCATTAATAGCAAGCACAAAATGTGAGTACAACCCTTTTTTAGAACAACTTGAAGAAGAAGGGTCTGATGGCTTCATCAAGGTTTCAGTCATTGGATTAAAAGGTTTTTTATGATAACCAATACCTTCTCCTTTACTCATACTTACACCATAAATCATGGATGCAAGTTTGGTTCTTTTAAAGCCAAACTTTATTAAACTCTTGAAGAGCTGGTTATGAAAAACTCTTGAAGAGCCAATTCATACTCATTAAAAGGTTTGTCAGACAAATCCTTTATTAAAGCAATATGATCTTTTTAACTTTTTTCAATCATATTTTTATAGAAATTTAATTCATCTCTAATAAGACCATATTTCTTATTTATAATTTTCATATGTCTGGCTTTCTCATGACATATATCCATAAAATCTTAACATAAAGTAATTAAATGAGATCTTGAGAGCTTAAAAAGTACATCATATGTATCCTCTGAACCCGAGTCAGAGTCAGCTTCTGATTCTGAGTCTGAGAATGTTGAAGCCACCAAGGCTATATTGGCTTCTTCTTCATCCTTGTCATATTTTTCTTCATCATCAAGTAAGGTCATCCCATGTTTTCATTAGAATTTTCTTGAACTTACTTCTGGAGTTGTTCTTTTGTAAGCTCCCCTTTTTGGCTTTGTCATTCTGAATTTCTGGACAATCTGCTATGAAATGATCAGGCTTTTGACAGTTGAAGTAGCCTTTCTAATCATCTTCATTATCTCTGGAGCTTGTTCCTTTGAATCCATATCTTCTTCTAGAGAACCTCTTGTTCTCATTAGCCAGATGTTGAAACTTTTTTATGATAAAAGCCATTTCCTCATCATCAGCATCATCATCGAAATCTTCTTCATCAGAAGCTTCTTTTGATTTATAGAATTTTGAGGATCTGACAATTTTATCCAGATTTCTCTACAACTGACTTCATCAACAAAACAGCTTTCTGCAAGAAGAATTATCCATTGAAGCTCAGGCACCCAAGAGAGAGATTTTTCCTTAAGGCTTCATGTGATCAAAAGTTCTGAGTCTGTCATAGTTACCTCAGTTGAAGAGCTTCTGCTTTAGAGGTTGACTTTCTTCAGACTTCACTCTTTAGAGGTTAACTTTCTTTAGACTTCACTCTTCAGAGGCTGATCACTTCAGAGTCTACTTCTTAGCTTTTAAAGCTTTAGAGTCTGGGTCACTAGAGGCTGACTTTCTTCAGAGTTGACTTCTTCAGAGTCTGGATCTCCATCAGAGGCAGAGTCTTCAGAAGTGATCTTCAGAACTAAAGTATGATCTTCAGATGCAAGAGAAAGGGAAACTTTCCTCCACTTCTAAGAAAATGGGGTTTGCGGCTAAATGAATGTTGTTTGATTATCACAATGTAAAGTTGTGGGGCGTGTGCATGGAAATTGAAAAGTATCTAGCAAGTTCTATAGCCAAATAATTTCACTTGTAACACGTGCCATTACTATATATTTTGCCTCACTAGAAGAGCAAGAGATGGTTATTTGTTTCTTTGTTTTCCATGATATTGGAGCATTTCTAAGTTTCATCAAATAACCCTATGTGAATTTTCTTGTTATGGGACATGATGCCTAATCTGAATCACATAAGGCAACTATTTGAAGGTCATTGTTTTTAGGTAAGACTATGCCTTGGCCTGGTGAGTATTTAAGGTATCAAAGGACTCTCATGGATGCGTCTTAATGATATTGAAGAGGTGTTTGCATGAATTGGCGTAACACATGGACAACGTATGTTAGTTTTTGCCTTGTGTAGTGAGGTAAATGAGACAGCCAATTAATCTTCTGTTATTTAATCTTTTAGAATATGGAGGTCCATTTTATAAAGCAAGTTTGTGATTTTGCTCCATTGGAAATGAAGAAGGTTTGGAACAGAGCATGCAACATTCAGTTAGAATGTCTAATGTGTATTTTCTTTGACAAAGAAACAATCCTTCTCGGCTTGGTGTTATTTCAATACCGAGAAAATATTTAAGACTTCCAGGATCTTTCATATGAAAGCATTGACTCAAGTGTTGTTTGAATTTGGCATAATCTTTTTCCTAATTTCTAGCAATAATTAAGTTATCAACGTAAACTAAGACCGCTAGAAATGTAGATAATTTTAAATATGTGAAAAAATTGTGATCATCATGGCTCTCTTTGAAACCATAATCTATAAATTATTTTGATAACTTGGAGTACCATTTTCTAGATGCTTGGCACAACCCATACAAAGACTTATTTAACCGGCACACCGTGTCTTGATTCACAGATTTGTAACCTTGTGGGAGTTTCATATAGACATCTTCATTTAAATCTCCATGGAGGAAGGCATTAATAACACCCATTTTATGTATTATCCATCCTTTTGTTGTTGAAATAGTTAATAAGCATCAAACTGTTATCATCTTTGCAATTGGAGCAAAAGTTTCACTGAAATCTTGTCCTTCTACTTGAGTGAATCCTTTTCCAACTAATCAAGCTTTATGTTTCTCAATTTCTCCCGTGGCATTGTGTTTAATTTTTTACACCTATTTACACCCTATTAAATGTTTTCACGAGGGTAAGCTAGTTAGTTTCCAAGTTTCATTGTCCTCTAAAGCTTTAAGTTCTTGAGCCATGGTGTCTTGCCATACTTTCAGTTTAACAGTGTGAGTATATGGTGTAGGCTCCTCATTGTTGCTAATGGCTGCAAGGTAACCTTTGTGGTTGTGTGAGAAAGTAACATGGTTAACAAACTTTGACATAGGGTACTTTAAATTTGATTGTACATTGTAGAAGTAGAAATATTTGAAATGTTGGGGTGGTTTTTTTACTCTTAGTGTCAACTATTTTTCGGCATTGTTATTTTTTTTTATCATTGGTGATATTGTGCCCCCCTCAACCACATCATCTTCATGACCATATGGAATTTTTTGAGTTGTAATTGTATTTGTTGTATTAGGTTCATCTAGTTCAGATGTATTGGTGGGGGACTCGGGTTCAGTATGTCCATGATCATGGTTCAGTATGTCAGTATCTTGAGTATCAAGGTTAGGTGTTTCACTAATATAGTCTTGTGCATTGGTAGGGGTGATGTCTTCAAGTGATGGAACTCTTTCACTTTGAGGATGATTTGGTTCTTGACTAAAGGGATAAATGTCCTCATAGAAGGATATGTCTCTTAATGCATGAAATGCATTGGTTTGAAGATTATAAACTTTCCATCCTTTTTGCCCTTGTGGATATCCAATGAGTAATCATTTGTCAACTCTTGGATCAAATTTGTCAAGTGATTTAGAGACATTATTCATGTAGCATAAGCATCCAAAGTTTCTTAAGTGATCGTAGTTAAGTGTTTTTTTGAAAAAAAAAAGCTCGCATGGAATGACACCTTTATTAGCTATAATTGGTGTTTTATCGATTAGTTATGTTGCAGTTAAAACAAACTCTCCCAAAAAACTTAGTGGAAGGTTTGCTTGAAAACATAATGCCTTTGTTATATTCAATATTTGTCTATGTTTACGCTTTGCTCTTCCATTTTGTTTGGGTTTTAAGGCACAAGATTTTCATGAATTATTCCCTCTTGTTGAATAGAGGATAAGAATTTGGAGTTGACAAATTTTGTGTCATTTTTGCTTTGTATTCTCTTTACAGTTTTGTTGAATTGTCTCTTGATCATATTGCAGAAGGTGATCAAGTGATGCAATGTTTCTGTTTTATTTTGCATTAGATACCCCCAGGTGTCTCTAGTATAATCATTGTTCTGGACTAGGTTGGCGTCTGCCCACCAGTCGGGTAGACCCAACCCAATGTTACACTAAGCATCCCATTAAGGCCCAATCCTCTCCCTCGTCGGGCACATCCAGATCCCATCATCGTCGAGCAGGACGTCACATGACTCAGGGAGAGAACGGGCATCCTCCCCGCGGAATCCACGTGCTCCCCCGCGGGGACACGTGATCAGGTAACTACACACCTCCGGAAGAGTTGGTCAACCCACTTTCCGGAGATCTCGGGGCAGTTACTCCAGGGCGAAAACCACGTGCTGGTCTTCCCTACGCCACGTAAGCCCTGGCAATTATCTGCATTGGGCCTAGTGACCCAACCCAATGTAGATGACCGTTGGCCCAGCGCTAGGGGCACAATATAAATTCCCTCTTTCACTAGAGGGTCGGGTATTCTAACTCTCACTCTCACTACCTTTCTGTACTTGTTGGCTTCGTTCCTGACTTAGCATTAGAGTACCTTGCAGGTACACCCCCACTGTCTCACCACCACCAGAGTAGCGGAGCTCACGACGTGTAGTTGGGCACCGATCCAATTCTGATCAGGTACGATCAGTGGCGCCGTCTATGGGAACCCTTTGCTTCCCCATTTTTCCTCCCGTAAAAACCAAAGCAACCTTCAATCTCTAACGATCATGACCAACCCTCGAACTGACGCTAACACTCTGGACACGGCCTTCGCACCATTCAACAACAGGGACGACCACTATCCCAACGTGGTCGTTCACGGTGAAGAAGGGCAACCCTAGGGGCGGGCACACTGCCTCCCCCTCATCTGATGATGCGGACTTCAAGGCCTCCCGACATGATGATAGCTCAGCTATCTAGCAGCCTATCCCTGTGCCACCTAATGTTGATCCGAACACGGTGGCTTTGTTCGCGCTGATTAATCAGACCAATTTGATGATCTTCCAACCAAATGAACGGATTGGACTGCTCGAGAGGGAGCGACAACAACGTTCTCGCCCGCAGAGGCATCGTCGTCCTATTTATCACAACCCATATCCTCCCCCGCAGAGGACACGGCAAGACGACTCTCAGAGTCCTTTCCCCTGACCGACTGAGCGTCGCCCTCGCTTGGAGCGACCTCAACCCGTGGTCGCACTGAAGCGCGATCGGTCGCCTCCTCGGAAGGAACGACGTTCCCCCGTCCAGAAGAGGACCAAGGTCGACAAGTATGGCGAGAAGCCGAAGAGCCGACCAAGGAGCCCCCCACCCCCCCCCCCTCTGACGAAGCAGGCGCGACTGGGGTGACCAATCCCCATCACAATCACCAGTCAGGAGTGACGAGGACGACCAACGCACCCCACTGTCCAGGGAAATCATGGAGACCCCTTTGCCCATCGGGATGGAGAAACCTCCACCCTTGACGACGTACAACTGCACTGCCGACCAGGACGACCACGTCGAGAGCTTCGATGCGATGCTCGACTACATGAATGTCCAAGGAGCTATCAAGTGCAGGCTCTTCCCGACCACCCTCCGGAAGGGTGACATGGAGTGGTACAAGAGCCTCGCACCAGAGTCCATCACCACCTGGAAGGAACTGAAGAGACAATTCTCCAGACATTTCACTGCTTCCAAATGCCACCCGAAGACGGAAGCCTCCCTGGAAGCCATCATCCAGGGCAAAGACGAATCTCTCCTAGATTACATCGAGAGATTCAACCGAGAAGCCGTCCAGGTAGCCACCACGGACGATATGAAAAAGTTTATGATCGAGCGAGGACTACGACCTCACACCGAGTTCGCCAAGGCTGTGGGCATTCAAAGGTATCGCAACTTGGAAGAGCTCCTCCACAAGGCCCAAGCATACATGCAGTATGAGGAGATAGAGACCGCCCATTGTACCCGCGACTCGCGGAATCAAGAGGGCCCCCGAAGCTCCAGGCACGAGGACTTTACCGACCCCCCCCCCCCCGACGAGGCGGGAAAGAATAAGAGAAGACTGTCCCAGGGACTCTCGTGAACCGAGAGGACCAGCTGACAGGTTCATAGAATACACGCTACTCACCGCTCCCCGCGAGCGAATTCTGGCCGAGTGCATCAACTCGAAATTCCAGAAAGGAGGGGCACCTCAAGCAGTACACGAAGAGGAATGACGCCCCTAGACAGGATGCCCGGGAGACGCAGAGGGTCGAGGAGGCGACCCCTCCCTCTGGAGAAAACGGACTGCAGGTCGCTCTCTGTGTCACCCGACCAGAGGACTTCTACTTCCCCGATGAGCCCGAGATCCCTGTGACCGCTCGTAGCCCGTGGGAAAGTTTCCCCGCCACGATGGTTATATCCGGCAGGGGGTTCAACAAGGTTTCGGTGGGGTCGATCAAACTGAAGTTCGACGAGCTGATCGACGCGAGCTCAGCGCAGACTGCCACCTTCAAGAAGGTACAAGGGAAGTCGAACCTCATCACCTTCTACCTCAAGGAATTGTCGGGCGGCGCCATCAACTCCACCATCCCTCTCCTGATTAGGGCGCAGATGGCGAACTTTGATGTCCGCCAAATCCTGGTCGACCAAGGGAGTCCGGTGGACATCGTGTACGCCCACCTCTTTGAGACCCTCCAGCTCAATGAAACACATCTGACCCCCTACGTGGGCTCAGACCTACAGGGTTTCAACGGCACCACCACCAGACCGTGGGACTATGTCGAGCTGATGGTTACTTTCGGGAGTGACGACACTGCCCGACAAGTCAAGACCCGCTTCCTCATGGTGGAGTTCCCTTCCCTGTACAAGTGCATCCTGGGAAGAGCGACTCTGGCCGAGCTCACGACGGTACCATCTACAGTCCAACTGAAGATAAAGTACTACACGACCAGAGGTCGGGTCATCACCCTCCACGGCGATATTGAAGTTGCTAGGAGATGCTTCAAAGTTGCGACCTGTAGCGGCAAAATCGTGAGTGTAAGCTATTGATTAACTTAACTCGAAAAGCAAGAGTCGCCACCGCACTTTTATTTTATCCTAAAAGGAAAGGAAAAAGAGCTAACAAAACCTACACAAGCTCTAAAGAAGAACAAGTGAAGAGAGTCCGGGTAAGGGGGTTGGTTACGCAATGAGAAGGTGTTAGCACCCAAAACGTCTACAATACTCTATAGGAGCCCTTTGAAATATCTACCGCTTTTGGTCTGAAAAATGTTTACTTGAAAAGTGATTGAGGAGATGAGAAGAGAAATTATTTTTTAGATTTTTGTGTTTGGAGAGACTTGTCGTCTCATGCCTATGTACCCACGATGTGCAATGTAGGATCAAAACCTCGTAGTTCGTTGTACAAAGAATAAAAATTGTTTGTTTTGGTTGTTTTTAAATGTAAAGACAAGTCGTCATTTCCAAGCGAATAATTCCGCTTAAAGAAATGAATCATGTCTAAACTTATGAAAAAGTTTAAAGGAAAAGTGCACAAGGGCACAAAAAGAGAGTTTGATGAGTTTGATGTTTTTTAAAGTCTTTTGAAAAAGGTGTGAATATGCTTATGTAGTTTAGCATTTGTTAAGAAATGAAAAGAAAAAAGTAAAATCACTTGACAAAAGTCAAGGTTTGATTATGAAAGAAGTGAAAGTTTGAAAACAAGAATGTTTTGAAAAAGGGAGAGAGTTTTGAAAATTGAAGAATGGGGAGGAGAAGAAGTGACTATCCTAAAGCATAAAGTAAAAGCTAAGGATAAGAAACATCTAACCACAAAAGTAAGCTCCATAGTCTTCGAACCATAATTAAAAAGCAAAGGGAAAAAGGTCTTAATTCTAAGTCCAAGGTTCCAAGAATTGCATTGGATGTCCAAGGTCTAAGTTCAAGGATTCAAGAATAGCATTGAAGTCTAAGGTCTAGGTGCAAAACTCCATGTCCATTGCAAAGGATAGTAACCATAGTCCAAGATTAGAAGCACAAGTTTTTTAGAGGTTTTAGCCTTTATTAATGTTTTAGGTCCAAGTGGACAAAGAGAAAAAGGCATAAGTATAAACATGTGTCCAACGGACAAAGGAAAAATTGCGGAAGCATAAACATATGTCCAACGGACAAAGGAAAAATTGCGGAAGCATAAACATGATATGAAATGATAAAGATGAAGCATAAAAGTAAAAGAGATAAGGAGCGAGAAGGAATTGTAAAGGATTAGTACAATAGTAATGTTAGTAAGTTAGTGATTAGTTGTTAGAGTTAGTGATCAATTATAATTGAATAATTACACTTAGGTCAAAGTTAATGAGAACTCATTAGAGGATTGATAAGATCAAAGCCTCCTAACAACAAGTTTCATAAGTTTTGAACCAAAAGACAAATAATCAACTACTCTTGATAGTTTTCCGATGCGGGACAAATATTGCGCTATGTTAAGCAATTGCCGAGTAATTTACGGAGTAATTACCCTACAATGAGGTCGGTCAATAGCTCTTTGTGCTAATGCATGCTAGATGAACGATATGTAAATCGTCATCCGAAAGCGATACCGCACGAAAAGAAAAATGGTAACGATCTAGTCTTGATCGAAATTCAACAAAGGAATTCCAAGATCAATTAGACTTTCATCGATCAAAAAGAAAAAAGATGAAGAAAAGTGGATCTAACACTTATGATCCACACAACCAACAATAAAGAGAAAAAAGAAAATAAAATCAAGACTATTTTTAATAATTTTTTCAAGAAAATGTTTTAAAAACAAAATTTAAAATGCCAAGATCTACAACAATAGTAAATCAAGGTTTTAAAATAATAAAAAAAGAAATTGAGAAGAAAATTATATTAAAAAAAAAAAAGAAGTAAAGAAAAATCTTTAAAAAAAGAAGAATAAAAGAGAGGGAGGAGGTTTGTTAGAAGAAATCGAGGTGCTAATACACAATGGAACACGGGCCAAGCCCAAAGTTTCAATAAGAAAACAATAAAAAAAAAAAAAACCAAACAAAATACAATAAAAGAAAAAGAAAACAAAAAAAGAAAATCTGATTATCTTCTTCTCCTTGAAACCACGGCCGGTACTGTAGCTTCATCACTTTCCTTTTGATCGCACCATTTCTCAACCAAAACCGCGGCCGAAATTCCAAATAAAAAAAAGATCACAAGATTCAAAACCATTTCACCTTCGAACTTTCACCGCTTTCAAACAAATTCATCCACAGACTGAATCAAAATCAGGACAACTCGAAGCAATGGAGTTATGATTACCGTGATAATGGAGACAATTTCAGATGCGAAGCTTTTCACGGCGTGTTTCTTGTTCTCGGTTCATCCTTCATACAAGCTTCGACGCCATTTCGCGCTTCCCTCTACTTGCGATTTCAGTTTTAGATTTTGAATTGTTGGATTATGGTTGTGGTTGAATGAAGAGTTGCAGAGATTTTGTGTTGGATTTGCAGGTCTTAAGTTTTGAAGATGAATGTTTATGGAAGGTGAAGGTTGAATTGACGAGTTTATGGTTTGTGGATATTGAAGCTATGAAGATTGAAGATCGTTTGCGGTTTTTGTGAGCAATTGGTGAAAAGAAGTTTTTATTGTGGTTGAAGCTTGATTTTGAATTGATTTTTTTGCAGAGCTTATTTGGCTATCCAAGCTTGAATTGAATTGAAGTAAGGAGGTTGTATTTATAGAAGAAATGAGGTGAGTTTTTGAATTGAGTTTCTGAAATTTTCTGTTGTCGTTTCAACCTCGCTGCACTGCGTTTTGGTCTCGTTTTTGGAAGTTATTTTGCAATGCGTTTGGGTCATGTGGTTTTGTCAATTTTGAAGTTTCATGGCGTGATGGCTGGTGTGAAGCTGATATGCGTAACAGTTTGTGTGGAGCCTTGAAATTTTTGATGCAGGTGTTTGTGTTGGTAGCATAAGGCTTATGGCTTGGCTTGTATCATGTGGTAACGGCTTGTAGTGTCGCATTTTGTTTGGAATTGGTTGCAACTTGGGAAGGCTTATGCGTGAGGCTGCTCGTTTTGGAAGTGGCTGGGAAGTGAATTAGTAACATGGCTGGGATTGGAAGGCGTTTTGGCTTCATGCTGGCTGCATAACGTGGCAGCTTGCCTTTTCCTTTTTTACAAACTCTACTGTACTTGTTTTGGTGACTTCATATATTACATAAGCTCTTTCTTTTTTTTTTAACTATGATAATGGGCCGTGTAGAGGGCTTGGCAATGTGGATTATATTTTTTGGCAATTGGTTTGTATTGGAGTAATGGTAATGGTTATTAAAAAAATGGATTTATGGTTATGTATAGACAAAATTGGATAAAAAAAATGGAAATGGTTATGAACATCTAAATGGATATTGGTTTATTGGATTTTAAGAAGAATGGATATGGATTTGGACATTGGGTTTAGAAATTGAAAGTGTTTTATTAAATGGATATTTGGTTAATAAGACGTGGATATGAAATGGATAATATGGATAAGGATAAATTGGATTTTGAAAAAGATAAAATAGAAATGGATATTGATTTAAAGAAGAAAAAAAAGGATTTCTTTAAAATATGGACAATGATTTATGGTTTTTGAATAAAATGGATATTGAAAGTTGGATAGATAAATGGATAATGGATATTGAATTGAAAATTTGAACGGAAAAGTGTATGGTTTAGAAATTGGATAGCCAAAAATGGGAATGGATATGGTTTAGAAAAAGAAATGGTTTAAGGAATGGAAAGCAAATCTTTTATCTTTTTAGCCCAAACCAATCTTGACTTTTTTCACAAACCTCCGACAAACTGAACATAGCCGATGAAACCAATCCTGAACCACTGAACAAACCACAATTGAACAACAGCCATTTGAATATGTTTGAACTTGTCTGAACCGGTTATCTGGGAAAATAAATCCACAGATGAACACAGTTGAACATTGAACTCAAATGAACTTGATAGTTCGGCCAAGATGAGGTCAAACATCCATCTGAACTAGATTAAGAACAAACAGCCACATGTGACTTGAAATCACTTCATTACCTTTGACAAACCTGCACAACACACAGAGAGAGAAATTGCAGCAAAAATTTTGGTATTTTGGATAGAGGTTAGTAAACATAATCAAATAAAGCAAATGAGAATCACACAGGTGCTCAGGAGAAACACAGATTGTGATCTTGTTTGTGGTAATGAGATGCAAATGAAATGTGCGAAATCTTAGGGGTAAAAATTGGGGTTCAACACGACCAAGGGTCTGAACTCGATCAACGTCAAGTCCAAGACCGCAGAGAAGCCAGCCCCAGACGCAGAGCAGAAGTCACTCCCGCGCGTCAACGCGGTGGACCTCGACAGTCGCTTCCCCGGCGAGCAGGAACAAGGAGAAGCAGCGGACAACGACCTCCCAGCTGAAGGCAACGGGCAGCCTCTCCACCCAACGCACCTCATTCCAGACGGAGACTTCTAGCTCATCACTCTCGGGGACGATTCAGACAGGAATGTGAAGATTGGCACAGGGCTTCCCGACCTGGCGATGAAGCAGTTGAAGGCATGCCTCCAAGAGAATGCTGACTTGTTCGCGTTGAGCGCGTCGGAGATGCCCGACCTCGATCCAGATGTGGCCTCTCACCAGCATACAGTAGACCCAACCGCTAGGGCTATAGTGCAACGTAGGCGTAGGCAGTCTCCCGAGAAAGCGGAGGCTGCTGAAAAAGATGTAAAAGACCTCTTAGAGACAAATTTTATTTCGAAACAAAGTCTTCAGTGGAGTGATCGGCGACATGCTCAAGGTCTACATGGACGACTTGCTCATAAAATCTGCAGAAGAAGTTGACCACGCTGCCCACCTCAAGAGGGTCTTCGACACGGCGAGGAAATGCAAGATGAGGTTCAACCCGGAAAAATGCACCTTCGGCGTTCGGGAGGGCAAGTTCCTCGGTTTCTACCTCAAAGCACGAGGGATCGAGGCGAACCCTGAAACGTGCAGGGCATTCTCCGAACTCCCGACGCCAAACTCAAAGAAATCGATACAATTGTTAAACTGGATGCTGGCCTCGCTTTCCCGCTTCGTGGCCAAATTGGCACAATACGCACTTCCATTTTTCAAACTCCTACGCAAGAAAGCCACGTTCGAATGGACCGAGGAGTGAGAACAGGCGCTCCTCCACCTCAAACAAGTCATTTCGCAACCCCCGGTCCTCTCGCGACCAGAAGACGGGGAGACGTTGTTCCTATACTTCGCCGTCACGAGCGAAGCGGTCAGCGCGGTTCTAATCCGAGAAACCCCCGACGGGCAAAAGCCGATTTACTTCACCAAAAAATCCCTCCAGGGTCCTGAACTTAGATACCAGCAGATCAAAAAAGCCACTCTGGCCCTCGTCACTGCGGCCAGAAGACTGCGACACTACTTCTTATCCCACACGATCGTGGTGAGCACCGAACAACCCGTGAGACAGTTCCTCGGCCGACCAGACATGGTGGGTAGGATGCTCAAGTGGTCACTCGAGCTCGCCGAGTTTGATGTCCAATACGAGGGGAGAAGGGCCCTGAAGGCTCAAGTGCTAGCCGACTTCGTGGCGGAAATGACCCTCTCAGAACCTTCGACAGACGGATCCAAAAAATGGACGATCTACGTTGACGGGGCATCCAGCTCGACAGGAAGCAGAGCAGGCATCATCCTAGAAAACAAGGAAGGTATCTTGATCGAGGTCTCCCTCACGTTATCCTTCCCGACGTCAAACAACCAGGCCGAATATGAGGCTTTCCTCGTTGGGTTACGGCTAGCCGAGGATCTCGGCGCCAAAGAAATAAAAATATTCACCGACTCCCATCTCGTGGCCTCCCAGGTGTGAGGAGAGTACCAAGCCAAGAACGACAACCTCATCGAATACTTGGCTCTGGTGAAAGAAAGGATGAAGAATATCACCTCGGCGGAAGTGAATCACGTCCCGTACGAACACAATACTCGAGCAGACGTCCTATCGAAGCTTGCGAGCATAAAGAAAAAAGGCGGGAACAAGTCCGTCATTCAAGAAGTTCTTCCACGACCAAGCATCAAGAAATTCTCCCCCACGGCTAAGGTGCATGCCATTGGAGACACCCACTGCTGGATGACCCCGGTATACGAGCACCTCAGCACGGGAAAACTACCCGACGACCCCAAGGACGCCGGAGTGGTTAGGTGATGTACCTGCTCATATTCGATCGTCGAGGATAAGTTATACCTGCACGGCTTCTCGATCCCCCTCCTCAGGTGCGTCGAGGAGTCGAAGGTCCCCGGCATACTCCAAGAGATCCACGAAGGGATCAATGCGCAACACCTCAGGGGACGGTCCCTAGCCCGTAAAGCATTGCGAGCAGGGTACTATTGGCCCACCATGCAGCAGGACGCCAAGGAGCACGTCAAGAAGTGTGACAGATGCCAGCGACACAGGGACATGCACCTGGCCTCGCCCAGTGAGCTCAAAACGCTTTCCTTCCCATGGTCGTTTGCCTGGTGGGGGATGGACATCCTCAGACCCTTCACCGTAGGGTCATACCAAAATAAATACCTGATCCTCGGCGTCGACTACTTCACCAAGTGGATAGAGGCCGAAGCCTTGGCCAAAATCACAGCCCACAACATACTCCGTTTCTACAAGAGGAATATACTTGCCCGGTTTGGTGTGCCCCAGGCAATTGTCACTGACAACGGGACACAGTTCACCGACAAGAACTTTCAGGACTTCGTCACCAAGTTGGGCACAAAGCAACACTTCACGTCGGTCGAGCACCCACAAACAAACGGGCAAGCCAAAGCTGCAAACAGGGTGATCCTTCGAGGCCTGAAACGGAGACTGGGCGACGCCAAGAAAAGGTGGGTCGAGGATCTACACAGAGTCCTCTGGGCCAACAAGACAACCCCGCACTCCACTACCGGGGAAACCCCCTTCTGACAGACCTACGGAACTGAGGTGGTGATCCTAGTGGAAACAAGGGAACCTTCGAGAAGGACCGAGTCTCCCCTCGAATAGGAGATGAACGATGAGGCCCTCAGGGAGGAGCTCGACCTGGTCGAAGAGATACAGTCGGGCGCATCCCTCCGTGAAGCCTAAATCAAGCAAAAGATAACTTTACGCCATAAAAACAAAGTTATCAAACGCGAATTTCACGTGGGCACCCTTGTCCTGCGAAGGAGCCAGAAAGATTCGCGCGAAGGCAAACTCGCTGCGAACTGGGAGAGGCCCTATCGCGTCCGCGCGAAAACGGGGACGGGAGCCTACTACCTCGAAAATCTGCACAGGGAGGAACTTGCTCGACCATGGAACGCTGAAAAACTTAAGCAGTACTAGAGTTAAACACTACCCGCGACCCATCTGCGTCGCAACCACAGCGGCGCACTAAGGTACAAGCGCGACTCCCCTCCTCGAGACAAGAAGACAAGGGCCCGCGTTGTGTGTGTGCGAGGACCCTTGATCCGACGGGGATACCTCGATCGAGCTCCACTATCATCGTACCAACTAGGCAGGACACCCAGCTCGCGATGGGAAGTTCACGCCACGAAGCAAGACCTCGACCGAGCTTTTAGCTTCGTCGAAGGTCAGAATACAGCTCCGACCACTCGTCCAGTTCCCTACACTGTCGAGGATCAATAAAGTCGAGCAAAGTCCCCAAAATACTTAGAAAAACAAAAGTAACAGATATATATTCAACATACATGCATTACACACAAAATAAGAAAAGACAATGCATTCAAACCGGGCAGAAGCCCATTATTCAAAAAGTTACAACAGAGAAATCCAAGCCCCTGGCACGCAAGCTGGGCGAAAGTTAGTACAAAGCTGGTGCGCAGGCCAAACAAACTAGACAGGAAAGAAAACTAAATAGCTGCATTCTCCTTAGGTTGCCTGTCCGCCTTGTTTTGGTCGTCCTCATCCTCCTCGGTCTCCGGCACGACAATTCGACCTTCAACCACTTGATGGTAAGGACCGGTCCCCTCGGTGATGAGTTGAACACCCGGGTTCACGAGCTAGAGCTGGTTCACAGCGGCAGCAAATCCCGCCTCGACAGCCCCTAAGACATCCTGCTCGAGCGGCCTAATCCTCGATATCAGTTCGGCCCGGGAAGTCAGAAGCTTGTCCTCGTCGGTCTCGCCTTTGGCGGGCCTGGCAGCCGCCTCCAGCTCAGCAATCCTAGCTAAGGGAATCTTCCTCTCTTCAGCAGCATCCTTCATCTTCTTCTCCATCTCCCCGTGGAGCTCGACCTGAGCCTTATTCTGCTTCTTGCACTCGTCGAGATCTTTTGCCAGCTTCTTCATATCAGCCTCGACTGACGCAAAGTTGTTCTGCAGTTTGGTCAGCTCAGCTGTGGGGCAGGTCTCGTCATTCAAGACCAGAGTTATGGCAAAGACCCGCATCATCGCGGTCATATCCTTTTATAAGATTTTCTTCCTCGCGGTCTGATCGACACCCAAGATGGCCTTGGATTCAGCAGCGCTAACGGTCGGGGAGTTGGCCCCGGAGAAGAAGTCAGGCCTCAGGTAGCAAGGTGGAAGCACGAACTTATCGCCAGGAGGGCTCTCAGTGAGGTCGGCATGCACCGGTTCACTAGTTCGCTGCCTCTTCGGGGACCCTTGTGAAGTCGGGGATTGGTTACACTGTGGGGAGCTGGACGAGTCCCCGGGTGTCGAGTTAGGGCCTTGCACTTGTTGTCTGACCTGATCGACTCGCCCCTTTCCACTTTTCTTCGGGCCTCGGGCAGCAGCCAACTTCTTCACACGCTCTTCGAGGCTCGACATTGTATCTGCAAAAAGAAAAAACAAACATCAGCGAACTAACGGTGGAAACATTGATGGCGCCCGAGTAAAGGGTATGCCCGCTACCTAAGAACCGAACAGCCTCCTCGTCAGTCTCGCACTCGAGGAGGGCTTTTGTGTTTATCATCCGGGCCTCCGTTAAGATCTCCCCGCGATCATTGCGCTTGAAGCTTCTGTTCAGAGTCACCAACTTCGCTCGAGTGAAACCGACAACAAACTTGACTAACTCCTGGTAGGCCAGCCGGTCTTCCTCGCCCAACGCTCCAGGACTGATAATATAATTGTCTGTGCCCCTCAGGAAGTTCTCCTTCGTCCACTCCAGGGGGCACTTTGATTCGAGGACCTCCTCATGTCGTCCATCTTCCCTCTCCCTGAACACACGGTCATACAATGTACTGGTGGCCGCGCGGGTGAGAGGCTTGACGACAAACCACCGACTTTTGAAACTCCGGACAGAATCCAGATAAGCTCGGAACAGCCTCCTCGGCTGCTTAAAGGACACCCAACTATGTCGGCCCTCGACCGTCTGTCTCTGCAGGTGAAAGATACGGAAGAAGAGGGATATCGTGGCCCTGATGCCAAGGTATTTACAGACGAGCTCGTATGCCCGCACAAACGCGATTACATTTGGATGAAGTTGCGAAGGCGCCAGACGCAACTAAGAAAACAGCTCCCGCAGGAAGTCACTAAAGGGCAGACGTCTGCCCGCTTCTAGGAAGGCGAACTCGTACATAGGGAATCTCATCCCTTTGAATGTCGAACATATTCGGTGATGCTCCAGGGGATTCTATGCCTGCCAGCTCCGCGGGGAGCCCTCGCAAAGGTCCTTGACAGGGGCATAGGCGTCGGAGTCATTTGTGGCAAATAAAGATGGGACGTTCAGGGGCTCTTCCCCAGCATAATCCTTGGGCGTTCGTCTCCGAGCACCACTGGTTTGCGCTACTGGTGAGTCGGGCTCATCGTCAGTTTCGATAACCCCCTCAATCCTCCTTGCAGTCATTTTTTACCTGAAAAGCAGAGGAAATCGGCGAATTCGATATTCTAGATCAAATCCACCCTTCCACCGCGAATCAAGTGAAAGGGAGAGGAAAGGAGGCGAGAGGGCGAAGAAAATGCGACGAGACTACCCGCGCACAATCAAAGATTCTCCTCTTCATATACTCCCCCCGACCACGAAGTCTCGGAGAGACCTCCTGGCCGAGGTCGTCGATGCATTAGCTAGATATCAGTGCACGACCCCCCTCGAGGCCATCGGCTAAGGTCCTCGAGACCTCCACCTGACGTCCTCGAGGCCTTCATCCTAGGTCCTCGGGATATTCATCTAACGACCTCGGGACCTTCATCAGATCCCCGAGTTCTTCATCCTACGACCTCGGGAGATTCATCCCGTGTCCTCGAGACCTTCATCAGGTCCTCGGGTCATTCATCCCATCTCTCTGGGACATTCATCGGAAGTTTAAAGGAGCCCCGCCGTTTTCGCCGAAAACTCCGTGGTCTCCCCGGAAACTTCATCAGTTCGCCGGGAAAACCACCGTATAACGCATTAAACAGAGAGAAGGGGCCGGAAACTTACTTGGAACGGAGGTTGTGGATCTCCGGTGCGGTGTCGTGCGGCGGAAGGACGAAGATGAAAGCTGAAGAGAAAGAGAGAAAGCTCTGAGCGGGGAAAGCGAAAACGTGCAAATGGCACGAACTCAACTCCTATTTATAGGACTGTCACGGGACTCGAGGTGTCCCTAGGCACTTGAGTGCCCTACTCATAGCCGCCCTAGGCATTGATGGCGAGTGACACGTGACACTCAGGACCCCGCGTGCGTCTTCTCATTTCCCTTTGTGCCCGCGTGATGAACGTGTTCGTCTCTTCTCATCTCCCCGCATCGTCGACCAAAAATGACCTTTAGGACGTCGGACGGACGTCAGTCACCGAGACTCCTGCCCGTCGAACATCCCCTGCTCCTAACCGCCTGCATCTTCCACTAACTCGGCATTTCGGGCATGCTGCCCTACTAAACGGATCCCCGACGAATGGGTTGTCCCTTAAGTCATTACTCCGACTCTTCTGAGAAACGACTTGGGGGGCTCCTGTTCTGGACTGGGCAGGCCCAACCCAATGTTACGCTAAGCAACCCATTAAGGGTCAATCCTCTCACTCGTCGGGCACATCCAGATCCCATCATCGTCGAGCAGGACATCACATGACTCGGGGAGAGAACAGGCTTCCTTCCCGCGGACTCCACGTGCTCTCCGCGTGGGGACATATCATCAGGTAACTACCCACCTCCGGAAGAGTTGGTCAACCCAATTTTCGGAGATCTCGGGGTAGTTACTCCAGGGCGAAGACCACGTACTGGTCTTCCCTACGCCACGTAAGCCCTGGCAATTACTTGCATTGGGCCTAATGATCCAACCCAGTGCGGACGACCGTTGGCTCAACGCTGGAGGCACAATATAAATACCCTCTTTCAGTAGAGGGTCAGGTATTCTAACGCTCACTACCTTTCTGTACTTGCTGGCTCCGTTCCAGACTTTAGCATCGGAGTACCTTACAGATACACCCCGACCGTCTCACCACCATCGGAGTAGCGGAGCTCACGACGTGCAGTTGACCACCAATCCAATTTTGATCAGGTACGATCAATCATCTATAATGTGAGAAAATATTATGCTCCATTATGTGCAGCGGTGTTATATTTTCTCTAAAGATCGCAATGGATCAAATCGAATGCTGCAACAACTTTATTATTACTTGAATGAAAAGAATTTTTACTATGTTTTGCTTTATGACATACATCACAACAAACATATTTATTTGAGTCAAGATTGCATTGGAGATAGTGAGATATTTGTTGTAGAGCTTGAGTAGAAGGGTGTCACATTCTAGTATGCCACAAAGTTGTCATTGTCATATCCTTCTTAGTTGCCCCTAAGAATCCTTGTTGAGATTGCTTTGTTAACATATATACTCCTTCACTCATGCTACCTAATCCAATCTTTTTCTTCATTAGTTAGTCCTGGAATATGCAACAATTTTAATCGTAAGTCACACTAGAATGTAGATCACAAGTCAATCTATGAATGGAAATAAAGTTGCAGTTGAATGAAGGAACAAGAAGCACGTTATGTAGCATCAAATTACTGGACAAATAAACATCTCTCATGCAATCAAATAGTGTGGATGTTCCAGTGGAATTAATAATTTTAAATGGTAAATGAGTCATGTGATATTATGCACCACTATTAAGTATTTATTTATAATTTGCATGCATATTACCACTCATGGTATCGAGATGATATGCTTGATTTCTGGTGCAAGTTCCATGAAGAGTATGCCATATTATGGACCCTTCTGCATCAACTCACTTTTCCTGTGCGGAATTTGCATTTTACAATCCTCTCTGGTTGTTGTAATCTCTTTTTGAGTTCTTCTAGATTCCCGATTTGATGGGTATCCAACCATTTTGAAACATTTATCTTTTGACATGGTCATTCTTACCACATTGTTCACCTTTAAATTTCAAGTAATCGTGCCACTTTGATTTATCGTGTTTGGATGAATAAAAGGTTGAACCAAATCAATCTTGATGCGTCTTTTTATTTCAATTGCAAAACGTGATTCCTCTCGTTGTATTTGATTGAAAACACGTTGCCGTATGTGAAGCATGGGTACTTCATTTTAGATAAAGTACTGGTACCGGGTACTTACCGGATACCGGTACGCGTACGGTACTCGTATGGTACGTACCGACACCGTATCTAATTTTTATTTATTATTTTTTAAGTTGGTACTCTAACAGGTACATATTCGGTACATATTGGATACGCGAACTCAATTTTTTTCTTCTAATGGTATAGTTCTATATTTTTTTTAATGAGATTTTCAAGTACTTATGTAGAATTTAACCAATGTGATTTGTTGCAAGATCGTTGGATCTTGAAACTAAAGGAATGGTTGATAATTTATGGATCTTCAATCGCTAAACTTCAATCCATTGCATTAACACTCCTTGCACAACCAAGTTCTTCATCTTCTGTTGAGAAAAATCGGAGTACATATGAATTTATACTCGCGTACCCGTACCTTGGTTTTTTTAAAAACGACGTATTCTGTACCAGTACCCGTACCGGGTACTGGGTACGTACCCGTACCTTTGCAACGCAGGTTGCCGTGAGGGTAAAGGATCAGAGTTAAGAGTTGTGCCTTTGTTGTGAGCAAATTGATCAATGTCAAGACCTCCAAGAAACAGACGAACTCGCTGATCCTCTTCTCTTTTTGTTAAAGATTTGGAGGCTCTACAGCTGCACTCCAGTATCGTTTGCAGTTCATCAAAAAGGCTTTTTGAATTGAGTGTAACATTCTATTACACTCATATCTGCCTCTTTCTGCATCAGACAAATGACGTGCATTATTGATGGATGTGTGGTGCATTAATATAGGCAAATAGTTCTTCAAGATCAATCTATATGTCACAAGCAATTGAGGCGTGAGAGATGCTACCATAAAGGTTTTGATATATGGCGTTAATTATCCACGCCATCATCATTGAATTGGCTTTCTCCCAACTTGAAAATTTTTGAAAATTGTCGATTCCTGTGTTGGTTTTTTATTGATCCATCAACAAAATTGATCTTTACTTTTATGCGCATAGCTGTTTTCATGGCTCCAAGTCATGTGCAATTTTTGCCATTTAAAATTGCAGAAACAAGTGGCGTTCTTGGATTATTAGAATTATTTAGAGTAAACGCATGGTTAGGTTGGATGTATTTATATATATATATGATGGTTGAAAAATATTAATTGATACAGGTAATTAGAAGAGAGAGAAACGAAATACAAAATTAGTAAATTTATTTGAATCAGTACATAATCCGTTTTTCAATATTGAAACTTAAAGTGATGTCAAAATATAAAACCAATTTTCGGAATAATAATTTATTAATAATTTTAAACAAAAGTCCATCGTTCAAATAAACTAATTCAAAACATATATCAAAATGACCATATTATCTTAATAAAGTAATGATATAACTATGTAACTTAGGAACAAACTTGGTCCATAGGTGTATCAAATTGGAAATAATTCATTTTATCAACCACAAACAGTGTTGATTGTAGAATATGTCCAAAAAAGACACTTTGTGAATACTTTAAACTTGTCAAACTTTCCGTTGATTCAGCAAATCCATTTGCATGTGCTGATAATTTTTCTTTAACCACTGATGTCGACAATATTAACTCTCTTTTGCATGGCTTTCACACTCTTTGCTCAACAAGGAACCTAAATTACGAACAAGAACTAGTCTAGCAATATACAACAACATGAAATTTCAATTTCCAACCACGTCCTTGTCCAATGGCACCGGCACAACGTTAATGGTAACGACACGTTACTTTAATAATCCATTGCTCTGTAACGTGTTTGTCATGTTCAAACATGTGTAAAGCTTCAACAATTTTTTTGGTCCAAATTCTAAACACTGCCTCTGCATTATTTCATCAAATCCCAACGATGCTCTTGATCATCCCAGTCATCATTGCCATCATGCGGTTCCGATTTCACATCTGATCCTCGATCATGTTCCTGAGAGGATTGTGTTTGCATCTGCATTTGCATTGGCGTTTGATGCTGCTCCCGTTCCTCTCTCTCCGGTTCAACCTCACACTCTCTCCTACATCGTTTAAACCCAATAGAAACCCCAAACAGTTTAGGAACTTGAGCCCCATGCCCATGCTCAGGTTCAGCCAAATTCACCGGCTCACACCATGCACCACCGGCATTACCAGCCAAATTCGCCGTCTCACACGATGCACCACCACCACCAGCAACACCACCCACATTAACAGCCACAGGCTCCTCAGCTAACGAAACATTCCTTGTATGCAAAAGATCCAACGCTTTCCCTCCTTCAGTTACAAGCCCCGCCCGTGCCGTTGCGGCGCTAGTAGACGATTCTAACTGGCGACTAAAACCAGAAGCATAATTACTCATCATAGATAATATACTATTACAAAGACTTTTCAATTGACTCAACTCGTTACTCAGTTGCATATTCTCTTTCTTAAGCCTTTCATTCTCTTCAAATAATTCAGGTGAAGTGGTGCAACTTGTGCTACGGCGCACTGTAGCACTATTATTCGCCACAATCGGAGATGAGTTCGATGAAACCACCTGTTCATCACCGGAAGTTGTTGGAGACACCATTCTAACCGGTGCCCCCATAGCTACCGTTACAACATTAGTCGCCGCAGCTACCGTCGCCACAATCGGCGTTCCCCCCGCCGACAATATTTTCCTCCGCTGTATGTCACGGAGTAGATTCTTCTCACCTCGTCGGAAACCGTCGTTGGCAAATTCCCAACGATCAGGTACAACTTTCCGAAATCCCTAGAAACGAAACATAAAAATTACTAACGGTTTAGAAAACGAAAATCCTAAAAGAAGAAATTATAACAAAAAATATTTAACAGAAATGAAATAAATAAAATCAGATAAAGAAAGTTAGTTACATATGTGTTAAGCTGACGAACAAAACTGGAGAAGTTATTGTGTTTGAAATACTTCGGAAGCAAATCTCTTGCGAATTCAGCAGGTAACCAAACTATGAAGCTTGTGCCATCTTCGTTCCATGAAATCAAATCGTCTACAGAAGGATCATCCACGAGTTGGTACGTTTTGGTCAGAAACGGCGTCGGAATGGATCTCTGCGATTCCGTCGTCGGAGATTCGCCAGTTTGCTCCACCGGTAATGTCGCCATCAACTCCGTTTCCAGATCTGTGCCTAAACCACCCTAAAAGCTAAATCATAACCGTTTCTTAATTAAAACTATAAGCTATAATATATTTATACTAAGCTAAGTCAGGTTCATCCTGTTATTATTATTATTATCTTATCGTAAGAGTATAAATAGGGTCAAAAAGATAAAATAAAACTATAGTATTAAATTAAGGGAAATAAGTATAAGCGTTATTAATTGGTTACCTTGAAAGAGATGGAGTGCGTTGAACGGAAAAGATGAAACCACCGGCAACGGCGGTTGAGAAAGGGATGGGTTAGCGTTTGTTTATTCTAGAAGTTTCTAGGAGAGAGTTTTTAAATTAAAGATAGGATAGGAATAAAAAAGGAGCGTGTGTATCCATGCGTTGGAGAATGAAAGGGAAATGAGAAGAAATTTTTTAAAAAAGTGAAAAGGAAAAGTGGGGTCCACTTAGAACAATAAGAAGGCGCTAGAAGGAATGGATAGGTGGAGAGATGAGAAATGTGACTTGTGAGTTGTGACTCGGCGGAGGTGTGATCGGGCCGTTGATTTGTTCGGATTAGGTTTGAGCCGTTGGTTTTGTGATCCACTTTTCCAGAACCTTCCTTCTCCTTCGTTTGTTTGTAGTATTAAATTATTATTTTTCTTCATATTTGTTTGATTTTTAATTTTGTCCAACATTATCACGCACTTTCTGATTAACACGTGTTCCAATGTTTATGATGATAGTGACCCACATTTCTATCAAGTTCTAGTACTAAATTGGAATGTCATTTAGATGAATGGATAAGAAAAGTCATTTAAGAGAAAATTGTTCGAGATGAATAAATTATTTACGGTAAGTAATAACGATTATTAGCTATTTTGTTACATATTTAAAAAAGTAATTTTTTATTTATTTTTAAAATTAAGTTTTATGAATTTTTTTTTTAAAATATTCTCTCCCATAGATGTTCACTTTGACATATTCATATTAAAAATATTTTTTAAGATAATAATTAATTGGATTAATTTTAATGATAAAACGAATATCATTTACTAAAATTACCTTATTAATAATATGTTATGCGATAGTTAAATGATTTAAAATATCATATATAAGAATAAGTTAGTAGAAAGAAATAATAAATGTTACATTGTTATTCTTAAGGGACAAATAATTTAAAACAAATAGAAAAAAAACCTATTGTTAGACGAAAGGAGTAGTAATTAGTTGAAATCTCTTTGATCAAATTCAATTGTAATGAAATGAGTTCATTAAAGGTCAAAGCACTGCGCTTATTAACTCTTCAACACTAGGATGAAGCAAACAACTTCAGAATAAGAAGTGGTGAAATTATATGGTGAACATATGATCAAGTTTGTCCCATTTCTTCTAAGTATCTTGCACGAGAATGTGTAAGTCATGTTTTAAGTAAGTTCAAAAAACATTTCTCGGTCAATAAGGGAAGTATTCATGGTATTGTGAATTAACTGCATGTTATATATTAAAGGGGTGGCTCCCCTAAGCCAGTTAAGAAGTGAAGTCAAAGTCAAAAGATATGTAGCCGAGTTTGTAGGCATTAGAATTTATCTCTCGATCAACTCCTCTCTTAAACGAACGCTTCTATAAATACATACTAATGTAGCTCAGTAATATTGAACTCGTTTTTCACATATTTGACGGAAAGCCTTATTGTGCTCAACAACGCAAGCAAGGTTTATCTATTGTACTCGCCACAAATATATTTGGCCCCCACCGAGGAATTCAGTAAAACTAACTTGGATCAGACTCTCACTTGAAACTTATGCCGGCCTAACCACAACTCCACAATGAAAAGACCTTCCGTAAACAGCAACTACGGTTATCGAGATACCAAAGATTCATGACAATATTGTTTTACACCTTCAGCAACAATAATAATTAGAGACCGACCAATCAGAGATTGCAAAGATCTTAAATCCCCAACCCCTCTCTGATGAAATATGAGATGCACATGTTCCCAAAAAAATTCAAGTTGCCCTCGTTGAAAACCTTCGACGGAAAGATTGACCAATTGGAGCACATTACCACCATTAATACTCAAGCAGTGACAATAGGCACCATTAATTCCATAAAGTGCAAACTCCTTTTTGGGATAGTGAAGAAGAAAGCCTTGATATGGTACATGAGCAAGCCTAGGATCTCCGTGATCAGCTCCCATAACCTATCGGGGAAGTTAATTCACCAATTTTTTGCAAGCAAACATCATAAGTTATCCCCGACTAGTTTATTTTATGTACGTCAAATACATTGTGAATCGCTAAGAGAATATCTTGCGAGATTCAACGAGGTGGTCGTTACAGTGATCAATGCTAACTAAGAGATATTCATGAAGGCCTTCCATAACAAAATCAAAGTTAGGCACTTCAAAAAATCTATAATCCAGAAACCTGCAGACTCCGTGGAAGAATTCACGACAAGTGTTGAATGTTACGTGAAAGAAAAAGAAAATTGTTTTGGGTCAGTCAAAGACCCAAATAGCCAAGGTTCAACTTATCTCAAATCCACTCCAAGTGATCCAAGGTATAAAGTCAACCCATACAGATAAGGTTGTTCGCGATACAGTTTAGTTAGAAAACCAAACCAAATTAAACAAAACTATAGTAAAAGTTCACTCGAACCGGATGAAACCGTTTCAATTTACTCAAAACCTAACCGAACCAAAATTATTGGTTTGGTATACCGTTTAGAAGTTTTGAACCGTACCGAATCAGAAGACAATTTTCCAAAACCAAACCATTAAACTATTTTTTATTTTCAGTTTCGATTCGGTTCGATTTCAATTTTGGTATAGTTATAGAACTATTTTGTGTAAATATGGTTTGGTTTAGTAAGCAAGCATAAGGGTTCGGTTATTTTAACTTCAGTTTGGCAGTTCAGTTCATGGTTTTTTGGTGGTTCAGTTCAGTTCATGGTTTTTTTTATCTAGTGTATTATCGTTTCAACTACGATTCATTGAATCTCTAGTTCTCTGATTCCATCGAGAACTTCGCGAAGTAAAAGAAGAAATGATCCTAGATAAGAGGGATCAAGCGACCAGGGAATTTATAGTTTATCTTAACTACATCGCGGCAACTGATATAAACTTTACACCGTATGATGACCACCTTTAGACACTCATCTTTAATGACATGTCCTTCTGCTCCAAATGGTTGGCTTGTGGGTCATGACTGGTGTATCGACTAGGCATGTCAACATAATCTGTATCCATGGGAACCCACCCAAACTCACACCAAATTTAAGGGGGGGACCACTTTAACTGACAAGGTTTTCCCCGATTACAAAATATAGGGACATGTCGGGTAATGGGAAGACTAGTACCCACCTAAAACCTTCCCCAAACCTACCTCGTTTATTTTGTTATGTATTATATTATTTAGTTTTGATAATTTAGAATATTATATATGTGGCAAGTGTTTTGATATTTTGATCCATATTTATTATATGAAATATTTGTAATGTATGTATGGAGTTTTTTGAGATTGTTTTATTTTATTATTTGTATTGTAATATAATGTTGGAAAAATGAATATTTCTCTTAAAAAATTGATTTCACTAAAGGGATGGTTGTGAGGCGGGGATACTTAAACTCAATTCGAACTCGTTTGGGATGAGTTTGGGTTTTAATTCTTCATCCACGTTGGAGATCAGGGTGGAAAATAAGGATTGTTTGGGTATTCGGGTTTGGGTGTGTGGTAGGTAAAAATTATCCCCCATGTATGTAGCGAGTGATTTTGGACGCGGTTCTTAAGCGCTGTCGCTCTTTGGGTTTGTTTACTACAGGTCGATTCATTTTTTATCCTATTAAAGCTGATGAAGGAAGGGAAATAGATGTCTCCAATTAACCTTGCTTGCATACTGAGTTTAAACAGCGGTCTGTTAGGTTACAGATGCGATCAATGTGGTGGGGCCTTTCTTGTGTTATTTTGACAGAATGACAGGTTTCTGGCGGGGAACAGGGACTAGGATGTTAGGACTGATGCTTTTTGATAGATATGTGAGAGTATAGGATTTAGGGTTTTTGTTTAGTGTGCTCGCTAAGATCTTTTCTTTCAATCTTATGCCTACGTATTCCCGTTTATCGAAACAGGGAAATCAGAGCGTTCGTAGTTCCTCCTATTCTATGGGAGGAAATTGTGTTTTGGTGTCTTGTTCAAAGCCCAATACGTGAAGCTAAAGGTAGTTTGTATCTTGTTCAAAGCCCAAGATATAAAGCTAAAAGGTCTATTTGTATCTTGTTCAAAGCTCAAGATGTGAAGCTAAAAGTGTTGACTTTAGACAGAATTTGTCATCTCTAAAGAGGGGGTTGTATGTCACAACTGTTTATAAAGGAGAATTACTTTAACCGGGATGTGTGAATCTGGCAATGCCATAATTTCCTTTATAGGGGATTTTTAACCTGAAGGAGAAGACTTTAACTCAGTGTAGAGCAATGCTATCTTTCCTTAGGAATTTCTCATGCTAAAAGAGGGACAGTGGCATGGATATAAATGATCTAGAGGCTTGCCGCTTACAGCGATTAGATGAAGGGGAAAGAGTTGTTGATGTTTGTGTACTGTGAACGAGGCACATCTTTGATGCTAAAAGGTTGATTGGATCAACCAGTGGTTTTCTTATACAAAGCCTAAGAGGAGGCTATTGGCCCAACAAGAGGGTGTTTTTGTATCTCGTACAAAGCCCGAGAGAGAGGCTAAAAGGGGTTGATCCTACAAGAGGATCTTTTATACTCAACAAGGGAGTGATTTATGTCTTGTACAAAGCCCAAGACGGAGGCTAAAAGGTTTGACTCCACTAGGGAGAATTTTGGTATCTCGTACGAAGCCCGAGATGGAGGCTAAACGTTTGCTTCGCTGGGAAGAATCATTATACAAAGCCCAAGAGGAGGTTATTGTAACTGTTTCTGTTGAGTGACAGGTCCAATATACTGATTTTAAAAGAGAAAATCAGTTCTTATATGAGCAATGTTGTACTCGAGGATTTGATTCGAGGATCAGGGATATTTCCTTATCTTTGAGGAAACGGGAAATCCAAAGGGTATTGAGACTGTCCGAGTCTACGGGTTTTCTTCCTATTTAACGAAGGGGTCACTTGAGAATGTCTTTGAGACTCAAGGATATTAGACTGTCTGTGTCTAGAGTTTCATCTTTTGTACTATGCTTTGAGAAACAGTAGTAGACTCTTTGAAAGGACTGTTCTATGAAGATGACTAAGTTCTATTCCTATACCTCTAGGAGGTCGTCGGGACAATTTGTACGAAGCCCAAGAGGAGGCTGGAAGCTTCTAAGAAGTCGATGGGTCCTTGTACGAAGCCCAAGAGGAGGCTATCATTCCCAGAGGAAGAGATCATTATACGAAGCCTACGAGGAGGCTGTGAATACTTCTAAGAAGTCAACGGGTCCTTGTACTAAGCCCAAGAGGAGGCTATTATTCCCGGAGGAAGAGATCATTATACGAAGCCTAAGAGGAGGTTGTGAATACTTCTAAGAAGCCGACGGGTCCTTGTACTAAGCCCAAGAGGAGGCAGGGATGCTTTTAAGAAGCCGATGGGTCCCCAAACCCCGAGAAATTCAAGACATGCCATTCACCGAGAATAGATCAAGCCAGGAAAGTTCGAGAATTTGGAAGAAACTCAAGAGATGTCATTCACGGAGAAAAGATCATCCCTGGGGAGTAGAGTTTCTTGACAAGTGCTTTTAAGAAGCCTGTGGGTCCCCAAACCCCGAGAAGTTCAAGACATGCCATTCACCGAGAATAGATCAAGCCAGGAAAGTTCGAGAATTTGGAAGAAACTCAAGAGATGCAATTCACTGAGAAGAGATCATCTCTGGGGAATAGAGTTTCTTTGACAACTTCTACGAGTGACAGTCTATGAAAGGGTTCACCAAGAATGCTGCCTTTCATATCTCCATATTGTTTAACCCCAAGAGGAGGGAAGACTGTGTCTGGTAATCCTATGGGGATCTAGTTTTGAGTATTTCTAAGAGTGATCAACGGGCTTAATGCTAGACGTAGTTGTCGGGGAAACTCTAAATATCTATACTATTATTACACAGTTGATATGAGTTTATGAAAGAAGACTTACAGCGAAATAGCCCCACAATACAGTTATATGTATATGAAAGTGGTAAATGAAAGCGTATAAACACTTACTCGGTTGTAGAGCTTCCATGCTATTTGGTTAGTTGTTCAATAAAGACAGATTGAAAACAACAGTATATTCAAAATCAAAGGAGAAAATGCTTTGAAAAAGAAAGATTTGGGGCTTACAGCTCAAGGAGAGGCCTAGGGTTTCATCAGTGATTGCACTGTTGAATTTGTACAGAGGGACTTATACAAGTGACTGAGGCCCAAAAAGGTTTTCTGTACAAAGGGATGGGTCTTACACTCTCTCAAGAGGCCCAAAAAGTTTTTTAAAGAAAAAGAGTGGGGCTTATAACACGAGGGTAGGCCCAAATGATGTTTCGTTTGAAATGGCGATCGCGCCGAGATTTTCTTTTAACGCAGAGGGACTTATACAATAAGTGAGGCCCAAAATTGTTTTGGTTAAAAGGGGGTTGGGTCTTACACTCTATTAGGGCCCAAAAGTTTTGAATGGGTCTTATAGCTCAAGGAGAGGCCCAGATGGTTTATTTTTCAAAAGGCGACGATCGCGCCGTTTGTTTTTTGACGGTATCGGGACTTATACAATACATTAAGGCCCAAAAATGATTTGGTCAAAAAAAGGATTGGGTCTTACACTCTATTAGAGACCCAAAGTGTTTCGAAAATGATTTATGGGGGTTGAATTAATCCAAAAACCCTAATTTGTTTTCAAAATGTGTTTTAATTGAATAAAAATTCAATTAAAATGATCAAAATTGTTTAACACATGGAAAACAAATTGTGATCTTGGATTAATGCTTCAAAAATTAAGTATTAACCTACAAAATAATTAGAAGGCATTAAAAGTTGCAAAATCAAGGTGGAAAAAATATTTTAAATGGTAAAAACAAATAAAACATTAATTCTTTGCAAAAATATCAATTATATGAAATAAATAATATTTTTGGGATTTTTTGATAAAATAAAATATTTTAACATTTTTGTGAATTATCAAAAGAATCAACTCAAAATCATTAAAACTCAGAGAGAAATTAATTTTTGAATCAATTAAACAAAATCACAAAATTCAAATATTCAAATATTTGAAAATGGCGCCAAGAACAAAGGCAAGAACACGCGCGTGTTCTGAGTTTCCCAGATTTGCATTTTCTATCCAATCTCACTGAATACTTGATTATATCATGCAATCTACATACCAACCAACTCGTTTCAACCTCACGATCATGTCTATGACAATTAATTTCATTTAAATTAAACATGGAATAAGAAATCAAAGAGAAACCTCAAGAACCTTAATTTCTGCATGAAGGTTCAGAAATTTCACACACGATTCAAACAATGCAATTTATTGAGGGAAAACATTCCATGCATGATTATGAACATATGGCCAAATTATTGTGCAGCAAAAATTGCATGGATCTTAAAGTTAGAAGAGCTCATGCTTACCACTTGCATCTGGTGATCGTGTTTTGTGTTGGAGGTGTTACAGCTAGGTTCCAATGATCTGGATAGCTTCCCTAGGTCCCATGGAGTGTGTATGAATGCTTGGAATGGATTGAAATGATCTGGAACTTGAGATGGTACCCCAACTGCAAATCAGTCAAGAACTTGAGCAACTGGCTGGTGATTTTGTGATTTTTGTGTTCCAGATGTTATGTGAGTGTTTGGATCACTTCTATATGATGTATGTGAGGTGTGTGTGTGATTGGTTTGAGTGGAATTGCTCTCTAATGAAAAACCTGATAGTGACTTGCTAAGAAAGGTATTTTTTAGAGTGAGAAGTGGTTTTTGAGAAAGGCAAGTGTTGTAGGCCTTTGGTGTACTTAAACTGATCACAACTGAGCTCTATTTATAGTAGAACAAGTTTGTTTTGCAAGGAATAGTGAATGGCAACTGCTGAGTAGGTTTGGCCAATGTTGGCAAATGAAAATCCAAGTCTCCTTTAGCCATTGACTAGAGGTTAGGGCACAGGCTACTGGTCCCCTTGGTCTTGGATAAGTCTTGACTGAATTCAATTGCTAATGGCTCAGTCCATGCCACCTTGATGCTTCCATTGAATGCTCCAATCCAAAATTGGAGTCTTGTCCCTATTTTGGCAATTCTAGGTTCAACATGCTATTTCTTGTTCCAAGGACTTTGGAGGCTTGGCTCAGTGATTGTCCCCTTTAGATTCAATCCTCAGAGGTGTCTAAGTGGATAGGAGCATTTGGATTTGGCTAATTTTGGCAAATCGACCAAAATTACAAAAATCTGCCTTGCCTTGGCAGATTTCAGCAAGGCATCTTGTCAATGTCATATCTCATAGCTCAAATTGAATTTGGTAATGTTCTTGGCCATTTTGGAAAGCCCTTACATGATACAACAACTGTTTGAACATGTTTGGTTTTGATCTCTTTTGAATCCAAGTGAAAAATCCCCCTACATTTGGAAAAAAGTAAGGCAAAATCTGACTTAGTGAAATTTTCACTAAGTGTTGGAACAAAATGACTTTTCTTGATTTTGATCACTCCATAACTCAAAATCCATGAGCAATTTGGACATAGGTCAGTATGAAGCTTTTGTAGAGGGCAATGTGATCTATAAATCAAGCTTTGAATGGGTAACAATGACCTTGTGATTTAGGAGTTATGGTCCTCCAAAGTTGGCACATTAGTGTCACTTTTTCCATAACTTACAAATTTTTCTAAGTTTTTATGGTTACCCCTTTTACAAGTTATCCCATTTTCTTTGATTTTTCTTGATGAATGATGATTCAAATCATACATTAACATCATTTTAGGGTTAAAAATCCATTTTGGTGAAAAATCTCAAAAAGTCAAAGTTGACTTTTGTGCACAGTTGACTTTTTATCAGATGAATTCCAAATTGTGCAATTCTTCAGAAAATCATGTCCTTGACCTAAATAAAACTTGATGGACATGTTCCATGGGTGTCATAGGGTATATTGAATCATGCTTTAGGGTTTGGGAGCATTTCCTGGCCAAAAGTCAAAGTTACAGTTGACTTTCCTCGCGAAACCCTAATTGTGGTGCAGATGAAATTGAGACTTGTTGCTCAAGCTTCTTGGATTAATCCATTGTCCCAAATGGATCAATATAGCATATTAAAGACCCTTAAATCATGTCTTGAGGTCTTGGTTCGTGATTTATCCCAAAAGTCAACTTAGGGGTGAATTAGGTCAAGAAACCCTAATTCCTGATTTTTGATGAATGCATCCCCTGAGGTCAAATTGACTTGATGATTGGGTCCATGAGGTTCCATGGAGTATATTAGGTTATGTTTTGTATCATTGGCTTGTGCCCAGATGAAAAAGTTCCATCTGGAGGCCCTGGTCGACCAAAACCCTAATTTGGCGACACTGTCGATCTCGAGACTTGATCCACCTAGAAGGGAGCAGCCTTATGCTTAATCCTTGAAGTGGGAGTCCTTTTGATCCATTGTGGATGTTTGAGAGGTTAGACAAGTTGAATATCATGTCATTCCTTGATTGATCCTTTGTCTAAGGCTCTGAGAGGGCTTAAAACCCTAATTTTGATTGTAGTGAATGCTCAACAACCCTTGAGGCATTTGATGAGGCATGATGGTTCATCCATATTGTTATGATGATTTGCACAATGATGGGAAATCTTAGTTGTCAAAATTTGGGGTATGACAGATGCCCCTATTTAATCTTCTTGGACCCGAAGGTGTGAATGACGAAGGTATTCGGGCATTCGGGGTGCGAGAGGATTAAATATCGGAATACCCAAAATTTTAATGGCTATGAATGGCAGCTTGAGCATTCATCTTCTTTTGCTAAGCAATGATGCTTAGAAAAGGTAAACTTCTCCTCGATCCTGGTCTTCAGCCAAGGAACTGGTCTTAGTGTCTGATTTAAACTTCCCCTCGATCCTGGTTTCCTACCAAGGAACTGGTCTTAGTTTCTGAAATAAACTTCCCCTCGATCCTGGTTTCCTACCAAGGAACTGGTCTTAGTTTCTGAAATAAACTTCCCCTCGATCCTGGTTTCCTACCAAGGAACTGGTCTTAGTTTCTTTTGTCAATAAACTTTATTGATAGGGACGCTATTTGTAGCAGTTTTCCTCAAACTTCTTGCCGGATTTTCCTGGGGAGATGTCATTTGATGGGAAAAAGTTTGACGTTAGACTCCTTCTCTGTTGGAGACGCCATTTGTCGACTCTATCTGGGGAAACTGAGTCTCTTGAGAGACTGCTTCCGCTTGGGGTCTTACATCATACTTTTCTCGAGATCTTCCCGGAGAAATGCCATATGATGGGCTCCAATTTTGAGGTGCCGATGACCTTTTCATCAGCGGTCTTTCGGAGAAAGGCAGATGTACTGGCAAATCTCTGCTTAGGAGGCTTTCTCTCGGGATTTTCCTTAATCCGGGAAAGCAAGAATATCATCTTCAATGGCGAAGAGTGACATCTGTAGAAAGCTTCTCTGGCTTTTCAGAGGTTCAAGTTATCAAAGTGGTCGAGGAGCCAACTTCATTCCAAAAAGAAACTGGAGGCGAGATTGTTCAAACGCAGCATTTCCTGACGAGGCAAGAACTGACAACTTGATTGAGATGAGTGTTATCACTAGGGGACAAGACCGACTAGAGTGATAGTGATGCAATATGAATATGAATACAAATTAAATGCATGATGTATGTATGTATGTGCTGACAAAACTGATGCGCATACAGACTGACGAGTGAACACGACTGGATACTCGGCCATCGCGGGGTGAAGTTGTATCGTTGGTCAAAAGAGTAGCAATTCTACCTTGCTTAGGAGAGATAGTCCCTGCGGGGAATACCGTTGATCAGGCTTAGGAGATAAGAACTCGGCCGAGGGTATCAGATGGGAAAGCCGCATCTCATACAGTTGATCCTTCGTTCAGGCGTACTGGCCCAGAAGGAGTACTTTGATTCTGCACTTTGAAATTCAAACGCCTTTGGAGACGTAATCGACGTTCTTTCGATGTTTAACAGTCAAAAGAAATTGCCATCTTTAATTTAAAAGCAGAAAAAGTTTTAACAAGTAAATTCATTTTTGTTTCATTTCAAGAATCGCTAATCATGTTAAAACGCCATTCTGTAAAGCTAACACAAATAAGAATTACAAACAAAAGCACAAGGGCTCAAATTTTATTGATAAGACGGAGAACAGCCAAACGCGTAATTCCAAAGAGTATATACAAAGTTTGAAAATGGTAATTTACAGGGGAAAGGGCTACGTTGAAACATAACGACCACTATCCTTCTAGCAACTTTGAATTCGGGACATCCTGAGCTTCTGTCGAAGATGACCTTAACTGGAGTTTTCCTCCGATGGATGATGTAACTGCTGCTGAGGGACTTGCCTCTGTTGAACATAGTTACTTGCCATTATCCCTAATTTTTCCTTGGATTGTACTATGAGATTTCCAATCCATCGGGATGATTTTTTTCATGTCTCTAACTTTTGCCTGGACCGCCCTTTCGGGTTTTCAATCCACCGAGACGTTTTTTTTTTAGTTTAGGCGAAGTATTTCTTGACTACATCAACATTCGTGGGGTAGGCAAATTCCTCTCCGTCCATGGTTGCAAGTCTCAAGGCACCGCCTGAGAAAGCTTTCGTGACCACATAGGGGCCATCATAATTTGGGGTCCATTTGCCCCGAGAGTCAGTGAGAAACGATTGTATCTTCTTGAGCACGAGGTCTCCTTTTCTGAAGACACGAGGTTAGACTTTTTTGTCGAACCCCTTCTTCATTCTCTGCTGATACAACTGACTGTGGCATAGTGTCGTGATTCGCTTCTCTTCGATCAGGTTTAATTCGTCGTGTCAACTTTGACACCATTCAGCTTCTGAAAGCTTAGCTTCCATCAATACCCTGATTGATGGGATCTCTACTTCTATGGGGAGAACTGCCTCCATGCCATATACTAGAGAGAAAGGGGTTACCCCTGTTGAAGTGCGGACAGATGTTCGATAACCGTGAAGAGCAAAGGGTAGAATCTCGTGCCAATCTTTATAGGTTACAACCATTTTTTGAACGATCCTCTTGATGTTCTTATTAGCCGCTTCTATCGCTCCGTTCATCTTGGATCGGTGGGGAGATGAGTTATGGTGTTCGATCTTGAACTCAACGCACAACTCTTTCATTATCTTGTTGTTCAAGTTAGATCCATTATCTGTAATGATCTGGCTTGGAACACCATAACGGCAGATGAGATTATTTTTGATAAATCGGACCACCACTTGTTGGGTTACATTAGCGTACGACGCTGCTTCGACCCACTTGGTGAAGTAGTCAATGGCTACCAGAATGAACTGATGTCCGTTTGAAGCTTTAGGTTCGATCAAGCCAATCATGTCGATTCCCCGTATGGAAAAAGGCCACGGGGAAGAAAGAACTTTGAGATGTGATGGCGGTACATGAATTTTGTTGGAGTATATCTGACACTTGTGACACCTCCTCATGTACTTGTAGCAGTCGGATTCCATGGTCAACCAGTAATACCCTGCTCTCAGAATTTTTCTCGCCATTGTGTGTCCGTTGGCATGAGTGCCAAGGGATCCTTCATGAATTTCTTTCATAAGCATGTCTGCTTCTGGTCTGTCTACGCATCGGAGCAAGACCATGTCAAAGTTTCTCTTATAAAGAGTGTCACCGCTCAGGAAGAAGCTTCCAGCCAATCTTCTGAGGGTTTTCCTGTCTTTTCTGAGTGCCCCAGATGGGTACTCTTGTTTTTGAAGGAAGCATTTGATATTGAGATACCAAGGTTTGTCGTCTATGACTGCTTCAATCGTGAAGATGTAGGCAGGCCGTTCAAGGCGCATTATGTCGATCTTAGGTAGGTCATTCCATTGACCTACGCTAATCATGGAAGATAGAGTGGCTAATGCATCAGCCATGTGATTCTCATCATGAGGGATGTGATGAAACTCAACTCTGTTGAAGAAGGGTAACAACCTTCTTGCATAGTCTTTGTAAGGAATCAGTCCTGATTGGTATGTGTTCCAATCTCCTTTTATCTGATTGATAACCAAGGCTGAATCGCCGTATACGTCCAAGTTTTTGATCCTTAAATCAATCGCTTCTTTGAGACCCATAATACAAGCTTCGTATTCGGCCTCGTTGTTCGTACATTTGAACGTAAGTCTGGCAGTGAAAGGAATGTGGGTACCCTGAGGGGTGACAATGATTGCCCCAATTCCATTTCCATAATGATTAACTGCTCCGTCAAAGATAAGTCCCCATTGGGAACCTGGTTCTGGCCCTTCACTGGGTAACAGTTCATCGCAATCTTTCATTTTTAGATACATGACATCTTCATCTGAGAAGTCAAACCCGATTGATTCTCGATCGTCAATTGGTTGATGAGCCAAGTGATCGGCTAAAATACTCCCCTTAACGGCTTTTTGAGCATGGTACTTTATGTCATATTTTGATAATAACATCTGCCGACGGGAAATTCTTCCCGTGAGAGCAGGCTTTTCGAAGACATACTTGATTGGATCCATCTCGGAAACCAACCAAGTAGTATGACGAATCATGTATTGGCGAAGACGTTTGGCTGCCCAAGCCAAAGCGCAATAAGTTTTCTCAAGCATCGTGTACTGAGTCTCGCAGTCGGTGAATTTCTTGCTCAGATAGTAGATGGCAGACTCTTTCCGTTTAGTTTCGTCTTGTTGGCCAAGTACACATCCCATTGATTCCTCTAGGACTGTGAGGTAAATGATCAGTGGTCTTCCTTCCACTGGAGGTGATAGAATCGGCAGATTCAACAGGTATTCCTTAATACTGTCGAAGGCGGTTTGGCAATCTACTGACCAAACGCAATCCTGGTTCTTTTTCAGTAGTTTGAAGATCGGCGCACACGTGGCGGTCATAAGGAAAATGAATCTGGAGATGTAGTTCAAACGTCCCAATAATCCTCTGATTTGTTTTTCAGTTTTCGGAGAAGGCATTTCTTGAATGGCCTTGACCTTATCAGGATCAACCTCAATTCCTTTCTGGCTGACGATGAACCCTAAGAGTTTCCCTGAACGGACACCGAAGGTGCATTTGTTGGGATTCAAGCGGAGTTTGTACTTCCTCAAATGCTCGAATAGTTTCGACAGGTGGGTCACATGCTCCTCTTCTATCTTAGATTTTGCAATCATGTCATCGACATATACCTCTATCTCTTTGTGTATCATGTCATGAAACAGAGTAGTCATGGCCCTTTGATAGGTTGCCCCGGCGTTCTTCAAGCCGAACGGCATCACCTTGTAACAAAAGGTACCCCATGGGGTAATGAACAAAGTTTTCTCCATGTCTTTCAGCGCCATTTTGATCTGGTTATAGCCCGAGAATCCATCCATGAAGGAGAAAATTTTGAACTTTGTTGTGCTGTCTACCAGCATGTCAATGTGTGGTAAAGGAAAGTCGTCCTTTGGACTTGCCTTGTTCAGATCCCTGTAATCAACACACATTCTGACCTTTCTGTCCTTTTTGGGAACGGGTACGATGTTGGCTAACCATTGAGGATATTCAGATGTAGCGAGGAAACCTGCGTCGATCTGTTTCTGTACCTCCTCTTTGATTTTGATGGCCATGTCCGGGTGAGTCCGTCTCAACCTTTGCTTTACTGGTGGATATTCTGATCTTAACGGTAAGTGATGTTCCACGATGCTGGTATCCAACCCTGGTATGTCCTGATAGGACCAAGCAAATATATCGGTAAATTTTCTGAGAAGCTTTATCAAGCCCTCTCTGGCAGTTGGACTGAGTAGTGCCCCAATCCTGATTTCTTTTCTCTCTTTTTCCGAACCCACATTAATCGTTTCCAATGGCTCTTTGTGAGGTTCAATGGACCTTTCCTCCTGTCTGAGTAGTCGAGAGATCTCTTCTGGAATTTCGTTGTCAACTTCTTCTTCAGCCCCAAATATCGGGAACCCAAAGTCGGGAGAAGGCATCGGATCGTATGTTTCAACTTGGTTTAAAACAAGAAATCTGCATGACGTGATGATTCGTGTTTAGAAGAGATAGAGAAAATGCGAGTGTGTGCAGTGTATTTATTTTACTGCTTGTTTTTATTTGAATTATTTTTTAGGATTACCATTTTCTGAGAAAGCAAAAAGAGAAAACAGCAATTAATGCGGAAATTACAGAACGACGTTATTTTATTTATGAACAAGTCGGCTCTTGAAACTACAACCCTATAAAACAAAACTCAGTCGCTTTGGGCGGAGCGAAGATGGAAAATTTACAGAAAGCGAGCCCTATCAAAACATTTGTTTCACCTGGGCAGGGTGAAAGGTTAAAGATGGCAATTACTTTGATTGATGAACGACCTTTGGAACCTCGACGACAACCCATTGGCGGCAAACTCCTCGGTGAATCACAAAGTCTGGCACCTTCCTCAATTTGTCTTCAGAAATGACGCTGATTTATGGAGGAGTAGGATCATTGGAATCTGTCTCCCAGGCAGAGTGGTCGTAGGAGAATTCCTCTGTTGCATTTTGCATAGCATTTGTGCTCTCAGCTATATCTTCCCATCCAGTTGGCTGGATGTCTTCGAGCCTGATACGAGAACTTTTGGGAGCGGTGTACTTGACCATATAGTCAAATTTTCCACTTAATTGTCCCAAGGTGTCCCACACTTCTTTGGAACTGGAGGAGCCATCCCTCTCGATGACGTTGACCTCGGGAAAAGCATAGTTGATGAATTATAGTCCTGCAAACGTTGCGAATTCATCGTTAGGTTGAGTAGTTTCTGAGTGACCTGAGTGTTGATCCCATGACATTGTGGGGACACAGGTATTCTGTTTAATGACGGTCAGCTGATTTTCATTGTTCGGCTGACTCTCTTGCCCCAAGTCTCCTGGATAAGGTTGCCACATTGGCAGACCATCCATTGGACCATAGTAGGTGTAGTCAAAATTGTCTTTCATCGGAGTGTCTTCCTCTAATGAATTTGGCAGAGCACGACATCCTTCTGGATCACAATCCCCGTATATCATTTCGACATCTGACCGTGGTATAAATCTTGGACTCTGTGCGGGATAGCAAAAAGGAGTTTGTGTTTCGTCCTGAGACATATAATCGTCCTTATTAAGATAGGACTTCCACTTTTCCTCTGTGTCAGAGGGATCTTCCTCATTGATAGCATGGACTGCTTGAGGGACTGGGTGAAGAAAACCTCCACTGTGGAAGAAGCTCTGAATGAGATGAAGACTTCCATCGCTGGCAGCTGTCTGGGTACAGGTTGCAGAAAAACCAAGACCCTTCTTTGTTTTTTTGTCAATAGGAATGACAAGTTGTCCCCATCCGGTTGTATCGGTACTCTCGACCGCTTTGATAGCATCTTTGTATGAGGAAATTGAGGTTCCTCCTTGGGATTGATTGTCTTTGCCTACCGACAGCGCTTGGAACTGCGTCCCAATAACCTCCTCGGGTTCTACACAAGTAGATGATGACAAGTTACTCACGAGCAAGGCCAGTTCTCCACAGACTGTGACAAGTTGATCGTTCTGAACGAACTTTAGCTTTTGGTGGAGGGTCGAAGTGACCGCTCCAGCCTGATGTATCCAAGGTCTTCCTAATAAATAACTGTATGTTGCCCGGATGTCCATGACCTGGAAAGTGACTTGGAAAGTGTGAGGACCGATAGTTATGGGAAGATCAACTTCGCCGATAACTGTTTTTCTGGATCCGTCGAACGCTTTGACGATGACCTCACTGATTCTCATCGGAGGGCCTTTGAATGATAATTGCATCAAAGTGGGCTTCGGCATAACATTCAGGGCTGACCCTGTGTCTACCAGTACGCTGGCTAAAGCATCGTCCTGGCAGTTAACTGTAATGTTAAGCGCCACGTTATGACGACGACCCTCTTTGGGTAATTCCTCATCACTAAATCCCAAATTATTGCAGGAAGTGATGTTAGAGACAATGCTATCGAACTGTCTGATTGTTACATCCTGTTCCACAAAGGCTTGCTTCAAGACTTTCTGTAGAGCCTCCCTGTGGGCTTCTGAACTGAGTAACAGTGATAATACCGAGATCTTTTAAGGAGTCTATAACAATTGATCAACAATGTTATATTCACTCCTTTGGATGAGCTTCAGCATCTCATCATTATTTTTCGAAAGGTCGGGATTACTGGATTGACTGACTGATGGATCAGGAGCTTCTGTCTGAAGTTCCTTTTCCTTATTAGGTTCTCTAACTCCTCGGTTGAAGATTCGACCGCTCCGTGTTACACAACTGATGTCTGCAATATTCACGACGAAGGGTAATGGAATTTCCTTTCCATTTTCAACTGTCGTTGCACCGTATTTGTAAGGGATAGCCTTAGTTAATTCATACGGTAGTGGTCCCGGTAGATAGATGACTATGGGAACCTTCTGATTTTTTTGACCATCATAAGTAATCTCGATCCGTTCCCGGTTGGGAGCTCTAGATTCGTCAAGTGGAGGGATGATGGCAAAAACATCCCTGGTCTGGTGACGACCAGAGATTGTGACAACATCCTCGACTTGATTGGCAAGGTAGTTCGGCGACCAATTGATGGGTCTGGAACCTGGATATGGGCGAACCTCTCCACGATCCACCTGACCCTGAAGAGCTGCTCTCACAAGGTAACACCCTTGGTTACTTTCTAAACAGACACTACAACGGTCATAATTGTGTGGTGCCACCTGGCCACGCCCACTTTGAATACAATGTAACCTCACTAGGTTAGCTTCCACAGATCGGACATCCTGACTTTGACGTCGAGTGGGATTCATGTTATTGATATTAATCTGTTGAGTATCTTCATCCATATAGATTGGCATCCACTAGTGATTTAACAAGTGCTGAAGTGCCTCCTGGACAAGGGTACAACCTCGATTGTTTTTGCAACCTGCTTTACAACTTTGATAGTCGTGTGATATTAAGACCCCGAGTCGGACCTGCTCAGCATGCAACTCTACCAGGTTGGTATTCATCACACGAATATCGAAGATCTGAACTATTTTGATCTGATAAGGGTTCCTATCATGGTAGTCTTGGATCCATCCAAGATCCATCTGACGCTGGAGGGCCTCTTGTATGAAAGAGCATCCCTGTTTGTTTACCGAGCAAGTCAGACAGGAACTGTAATCATGTCGTGGCAGATTATGATACTGGCTTTGCCTTGAGTGCATTGCCACCAAGTTGACATTCATTGCACAGATGTCATGGTTCTGAATGACGTTGGAGTTCGTATAGACTATGTTAACTCCACGAACTCGGTGCTCTTGGATCCATCTGAGATCCATCTATTCCTGTAGAGCTGATTGCACTACCGGAACATCCTCTACTACTTTTAGAGCAGACATCACATTGATGATAATTATGAGGTGACACATGGCCATATCCACTCTGTCTATAATGCATCTTGACCAAATTGGTCCTCAATAAGAGTACATCGTGAATTTGATAGACATTGTTAAACTCTCTCTCAATCAGGTTGACTGCAATTTTCTCATGTTGAGGCAGCGGGTTCGTGAGAATATTGGGATTCGTATCTTTGAAAGATAAGAGCCCGCTCCTAACAAGCTTTTGCACGTCAGATTTGATATTGAGACAATTCTCTATGTTATGCCCTGATCCTCCTTGATGATAAGGGCATGTTTGATCCACCTTAATCCAAAAAGGCAGATTTTTCGGTACTGTAAGAGGAGACTTAGTCTGGATGTGCCCCTTAGCCAGTAGTAATGGAAATAGTTATGCGTACAACATGGGTATAGGATCAAACCCTGGTGGCTGTGTTGTACGGTTGTTGTTATACGGAGGACGAGCCTGCTGAAGAGGCTGTTGTGTCCTTTGCTGATTAGGTTGGCTCTGCGCAACCTGAGATTGATACGTAGGAATAGGCGCATGACTGATAGCAGGAATTACAACTGCTACTGGTTGATAACGTCGCCTTTGCTTTTCGAGAGAGATATTCCCAATATCTTGCTCTTTTTTCTTAGGGAAAACACTACCGTATCATTTTGTACTGCTTGATGGTCCAGCGTCTTTTACCAAACGTCATTCTCGGACGGCTTCCTCAAGATGAACCCCCGTGTCCACCATCTCGGTGAAGTCACTGGGCGCACTGGCAACCATTCTGTCATAGTAAAATGAGCTTAAGGTCTTTAAGAAGATCTTTGTCATCTTTTTTTCCTCAAGAGGTGGACAAATCTAAGCGGCAATTTCACGCCATCTCTGGGCGTACTCCTTAAAGGTTTCCTTGTCCTTTTGTGACATTGATCTGAGTTGATCTCTGTCCGGTGCCATGTCCAAATTGTATTTGTATTGTTGGACGAAGGCAGTACCAAGATCTCTGAATGTGCTAATCGTAGCACGGTTTAAACCCATGTACCATTTTAATGCGGCACCGGTTAAACTATCCTGAAAGTAGTGAATCAGCAAGTCCTGATTCTCAGTCTGAGCTGACATTCACCGAGCGTACATCACTAAGTGACTCTGAGGGCAAGAGTTACCCTTGTACTTTTCAAAGTCAGGCACTTGGAACTTGTGCGGGACTTTCACATTAGGGACCAAGCAGAGGTCTGCGGCGTCCTTTCCAAATAGATCCTGACCGCGAATGGCTTGCAGTTCCTTCTGTATTTCCAAGAACTATTCCTGGAATTCATCCATTCGGTCAAACATAGTTTCCTTTTTACCAGAAGGTATCTGTGGAATATGTCCTTTCGGGACAGTGTGCACCACAGGGGGTGGTACCGTGACTACGGCAGTGAGTCTTGGCGTTTCCCGAAGTTTGTAACCTTCAGGAGTCTTCAATATGCCTCTGGTATCTTCGCTTTCCTGAAGTTTGTAACCTTCAGGACCAGTGGCATCTGTTGTGATTCTCTGACCTTCAACGATCGGCGGAACATATCCTTCCGGGATATAGTTTGCAGGCATGCCCCAGGGAAGATCTTTCGGCATCTGATACTTAGGATCGAACTTCTCCACTATGGGCACTGAGGTGATCTCTGAGATCACGGTCCTTTGTAGCTGAGCTTCTGTCATGGCTTACATGTCGTTACGAAGCTTTCTCATATCCTCTCTTAGAGCGTCGATCTCTTCTTTCAACTCTCTATTCTCTTCCTCGAGATCATCCATCTTTTTTTGACGATTAGCCCGAGTATTGTATGAATGAGACAGTTTGACTCTAAAACCGAGACACAAATATGAGATTCGTAGGTAAGAAGAATACGCGATGTGAGAATGATGAATGCAATGATTATATTAATTGTTTTTTGGTTTAATCAAAATAAACTTCGACAATTAGATTGCAAATATCAAACAGTGGGGAAATCCCTTTTTATTGAAATTCAAAGGATTGCGGAAATGGAAATACAGTAGATTACAAAGTGCAGAAACAGAAACCTAAGCTAAGGGGTCCCGAGAGAACTTGGGTGCTGATTCTGGTATCTTCCTTTTCTTTGACCAGGGCTCTTGAGCCGTTGTCGGGTTGTCATTCCTTTGCCAAGTGAAAGGAGCGAGCAAATTCCTTTGGTCATCCTGATTATCCACAGCATGTTGCTCCAAAATTTCAATCAGAGCATCCTTATCTTTCAGTAGTTGCTGTATTTTAATGCACTCCACGTTGAGGGTGTGGTACTTGTTCTTCCAAGACCTCCTCTCCCGCTGAACTTTGTTGAGAGTAACCTGAAGCTTTTCAGTTTTCGTCATGAAGTACATGACAAATTCCCTCGGCGGAAGAATTCCGTAACGAGGATAAGGCATCTTTAGCTTGAGAGCTCTAGTTTGTACCCAGTGGAGATAAGGCTCCACCGAGACACAATCCAGTTTTCCTAGAGACTCCCGTCCTTTCTTATGAACATGTTTCCAAGCATGCACTATTTCCGTCTTTAGTGCTCTGTCACTTTCTCATTCCTTGAAGAAAAGACCTTCCAGATGAGCATTCCGGGGAGCATGCCTCATCGGGTATCCAAACTGACGGCGAACCAATATCGGATGATAGTTGATTCCTCCCTTAGTTCCTATAAGGGGTACGTTGGGGAAGTTTCCACAACGGTCAATGATCCTGATTCCATCATAAATCCTATTGCACCAATCTATATCAGAGTTGGTGAGAGACATGATTTTCTGCGACCAACGTAAGGCACTCTTGTGATCCCAAAAAGCAGCAGACTTAGGTAAATGAGAGATAAACCATTTATAAAGCAGAGGTACACAACATGTGATCTCCCCACCGCTATACAAATTTCCCAAGTGTACACAATGATACGCATCTGCGAGCAAAGTCGGTACAGGGTTTCCAATGAGAAAAACCTTAATAGCGTTGATATCGACGAAGTTATTAATGTTGGGCAACAAAAATAATCCGTAGGTGAGTAAAACAAAGATGCTTTCAAAAGCAGTCTCGTTCCCTATACTAGCGAAGTACAGAGCTTTCTTTGTCAGAAACTGGGTTGGCAAACCTTGTATGCCACCCTTAGTGGTCATGTGAGTCCTGGCCTCAGACTCGTCCAAATGAATCGCTCCTGAAATGGTCTGATTCTTTGGAATTTCTTCCAGTCCAAAAAATGGAGCTTGATCTGTGATACGTAAATCGATCAGATGAGAATACTCCTCCAACGTTGGTGCTAGCTGGTAATCCAGGAATGTAAAGCAGTGATAAATCGGATCGTAGAATTGAACAAGTGCGTCCATGATTTCCTCAATCATATGGACTCTTAACAGAGGTAGCAGACCTCCGTACTTGGCTCTGAAAGCCTCTCGGTTTGTGATCATTCTCGCCAAACCTCTCAAATCCTCTAGTTTTAGAACCTTGAAGGTGTACTTAAGAGTTCTCCTTCTACCAAAATCCATTAGCACAATCCTTTTCTCTGATATTTGCAATCACAGTCTTAGTTTAATTTGAAAAACAGAGAGACTAGAAGAGAATTTTTTTGAATGTTTTAATGTTTTTTAGATGAATGCATGAATGCAGCACACAAAAACATAGAAAAAACATGGGGTCAAAGGGTCGTTGTCATGAAGTCAAGGCTCTACCCATCCCCAAAGGTTTATACTAGGGTGATTTTTTGTACCTGTACTCAAAATCATCAGCTCCTCCCAGGATAACAAACAGCAAGCGGATCACCAGCGAGCTGTATGAAATCTTAGAGTAAATTCTATTCACTGAGAATAGATCATCAGCCTCAAATGAGGGTAGTATCGCGTGACAACTATTTCCGATAGCTTCTGCACTACAAAAGGGTTGGCTCCTCAGCTTCTCAGACATCACAATCGGCCCATTGCCTATGAGAGGGAATGGGTTGCATTGGTCAGCCTCCACTGAGGTTGATGGTTGACCTCGTCGCCATCACTTATCGTAAGTGTATACTCAATCTTTCCACATGCGGCATCACACGCATTCCCATTAGCAGAAAAATAAACAAGTATAACAATTAGGAAAAGCAATATATATATTTGTTCTAATCATCCTAGACCTTTAAAGCTATGAATCTTTTGTTCCTGACAGAAAATGGGTTCCCCGGCGGAAGCCCCAATCTGTGGTTTTCACAGAATGACAGGTTTCTGGCGAGGAACAAGGACTAGGATGTTAGGACTGATGCTTTTTGATAGATATGTGAGAGTATGGGATTTAGGGTTTTTGTTTAGTGTGCTCGCTAAGATCTTTTCTTTCAATCTTATGCCTACGTATTCCCGTTTACCGAAACAGGGAAATCAGAGCGTTCGTAGTTCCTCCTATTCTATGGGAGGAAATTGTGTTTTGGTGTCTTATTCAAAGCCCAAGACGTGAAGCTAAAGGTAGTTTGTATCTTATTCAAAGCCCAAGATATGAAGCTAAAAGGTCTATTTGTATCTTGTTTAAAGCTCAAGATGTGAAGCTAAAAGTGTTGACTTTAGAGAGAATTTGTCATCTTTAAAGAGGGGGTTGTATGTCACAACTGTTTATAAAGGAGAATTACTTTAACCGGGATGTGTGAATCTGGCAATGCCATAATTTCCTTTATAGGGGATTTTTAACCCGAAGGAGAAGATTTTAACTCAGTGTAGAGCAATGTTATCTTTCCTTAGGAATTTCTCATGCTAAAAGAGGGACAGTGGCATGAATATAGATGATCCAGAGGTTTGCCGCTTACAGCGATTAGATGAAGGGGAAAGAGTTGTTGATGTTTGTGTACTGTGAACGAGGCACATCTTTGATGCTAAAAGGTTGATTGGATCAACCAGTGGTTTTCTTATACCAAGCCTAAGAGGAGGCTATTGGCCCAACAAGAGGGTGTTTTTATATCTCGTACAAAGCCCGAGAGAGAGAGGCTAAAAGGGGTTGATCCTACAAGAGGATCTTTTATACTCAACAAGGGAATGGTTTGTGTCTTGTACAAAGCCCAAGACGGAGGCTAAAAGGTTTGACTCCACTAGGGAGAATTTTGGTATCTCGTACGAAGCCCGAGATGGAGGCTAAACGTTTGCTTCGCTGGGAAGAATCATTGTACAAAGCCCAAGAGGAGACTATTGTAACTATTTTTGTTGAGTGACAGGTCCAATATACTGATTTTAAAAGAGAAAATCAGTTCTTATATGAGCAATGTTGTACTTGAGGATTTGATTCGAGGATCAGGGATATTTCCTTGTATTTGAGGAAACGGGAAATCCAAAGGGTATTGAGATTGTTCGAGTCTACGGGTTTTCTTCTTATTTTAACGAAGGGGTCACTTGAGAATGTCTTTGAGACTCAAGGATATTAGACTGTCCGTGTCTAGAGTTTCATCTTTTGTACTATGCTTTGAGAAACAGTAGTAGACTCTTTGAAAGGACTATTCTATGAAGATGACTAAGTTCTGTTCCTATACCTCTAGGAGGTCGTCGGGACAATTTGTACGAAGCCCAAGAGGAGGCTGGAAGCTTTTAAGAAGCCGACGGGTCCTTGTACGAAGCCCAAGAGGAGGCTATCATTCCCGGAGGAAGAGATCATTATACGAAGCCTAAGAAGAGGCTGTGAATACTTCTAAAAAGCCGACGGGTCCTTGTGCTAAGCCCAAGAGGAGGCTATCATTCCCGGAGGAAGAAATCATTATACGAAGCCTAAAAGGAGGCTGTGAATACTTCTAAGAAGCCGTCGGGTCCTTGTACTAAGCCCAAGAGGAGGCAGGGATGCTTTTAAGAAGCCGATGGGTCCCCAAACCCCGAGAAATTCAAGACATGCCATTCACCGAGAATAGGTCAAGTCAGGAAAGTTCGAGAATTTGGAAGAAACTCAAGAGATGCCATTCACGGAGAAAAGATCATCCCTGGGGAGTAGAGTTTCTTGACAAGTACTTTTAAGAAGCCTGTGGGTCCCCAAACCCCGAGAAGTTCAAGACATGCCATTCATCGAGAATAGATCAAGCCAGGAAAGTTCGAGAATTTGGAAGAAACTCAAGAGATGCAATTCACTGAGAAAAGATCATCTCTGGGGAATAGAGTTTCTTTGACAACTTCTACGAGTGACAGTCTATGAAAGGGTTCACCGAGAATGCTGCCTTTCATATCTCCATATTATTTAACCCTAAGAGGAGGGAAGACTGTGTCTGGTAATTCTATGGGGATCTAGTTTTGAGTATTTCTAAGAGTGATCAACGGGCTTAATGCTAGACGTAGTTGCCGGGGAAACTCTAAATATCTATACTATTATTACACAGTTGATATGAGTTTATGAAAGAAGACTTACAGCGAAACAGCCCCACAATACAGTTATATGTATATGAAAGCGGTAAATGAAAGCGTATAAACACTTACTCGGTTGTAGAGCTTCCATGCTGTTTGGTTAGTTGTTCAACAAATACAGATTAAAAACAACAGTATATTCAAAATCAAAGGAGAAAGTGCTTTGAAAAAGAAAGATTTGGGGTTTACAGCTCAAGGAGAGGCCCAGGGTTTTATCAGTGATTGCACTGTTGAATTTGTACAGAGGGACTTATACAAGTGACTGAGGCCCAAAAAGGTTTTCTGTACAAAGGGATGGGTCTTACACTCTCTCAAGAGGCCCCAAAAGTTTTTTAAAGAAAAAGAGTGGGGCTTATAACACGAGGGTAGGCCCAGATGATGTTTCGTTTGAAATGGCGATCGCGCCGAGATTTTCTTTTAACGCAGTGAGACTTATAAAATAAGTGAGGCCCAAAATTGTTTTGGTTAAAAGGGGGTTGGGTCTTACACTCTATTAGAGGCCCAAAAGTTTTGAATGGGTCTTGTAGCTCAAGGAGAGGCCCAGATGGTTTATTTTTCAAAAGGCGACGATCGCGCCGTTTGTTTTTTGACGGTATCGGGACTTATACAATACACTGAGGCCCAAAAATGATTTGGTCAAAAAAAGGATTGGGTCTTACACTCTATTAGAGGCCCAAAGTGTTTTGAAAATGATTTATGAGGGTTGAATTAATCCAAAAACCCTAATTTGTTTTCAAAATGTGTTTTAATTGAATAAAAATTCAATTAAAATGATCAAAATTGTTTAACACATGGAAAACAAATTGTGATCTTGGATTAATGCTTTAAAAGTTAAGTATTGACCTACAAAATAATTTGAAGGCATTAAAAGTTGCAAAATCAAGGTGGAAAAAATATTTTAAATGGTAAATACAAATAAAACATTAATTCTTTGCAAAAATATCAATTATATGAAATAAATAATATTTTTGGGATTTTTTGATAAAATAAAATATTTTAACATTTTTGTGAATTATCAAAAAAAGAATCAACTCAAAATCATTAAAACTCATAGAGAAATTAATTTTTGAATCAATTAAACAAAATCACAAAATTCAAATATTCAAATATTTGAAAATGGCGCCAAGAACAAAGGCAAGAACACGCGCGTGTTCTGAGTTTCCCAGATTTGCATTTTCTATCCAATCTCACTGAATACTTGATTATATCATGCAATCTACATACCAACCAACTCGTTTCAACCTCACGATCATATCTATGACAATTAATTTCATTTAAATTAAACATGGAATAAGAAATCAAAGAGAAACCTCAAGAACCCTAATTTCTGCATGAAGGGTCAGAAATTTCACACACGATTCAAGCAATGCAATTTATTGAGGGAAAACATTCCATGCATGATTATGAACATCTGGCCAAATTATTGTGCAGCAAAAATTGCATGGATCATAGAGTTAGAAGAGCTCATGCTTACCACTTGCAGCTGGTGATCGTGTTTTGTATTGGAGGTGTTACAGCTAGGTTCCAATGATCTGGATAGCTTCCCTAGGTGCCATGGAGTGTGTATGAATGCTTGGAATGGATTGAAATGATCTGGAACTTGAGATGGTACCCCAACTGCAAATCTATCAAGAACTTGAGCAACTGGCTGGTGATTTTGTGATTTTGGTGTTCCAGATGTTATGTGAGTGTTTGGATCACTTCTATATGATGTATGTGAGGTGTGTGTGTGATTGGTTTGAGTGGAATTTCTCTCTAATGAAAAACCCGATAGTGACTTGCTAAGAAAGGCATTTTTGAGAGTGAGAAGTGGTTTTTGAGAAAGGCAGGTGTTGTAGGCCTTTGGTGTACTTAAACTTATCACAATTGAGCTCTATTTATAGTAGAGAAAGTTTGTTTTGCAAGGAATAGTGAATGGCAACTGCTGAGTAGGTTTGGCCAATGTTGGCAAATGAAAATCCAAGTCTCCTCTAGCCATTGACTAGAGGTTAGGGCACAGGCTGCTGGTCCCCTTGGTCTTGGATAAGTCTTGACTGAATTCAGTTGCTAATGGCTCAGTCCATGCCACCTTGATGCTTCCATTGAATGCTCCAATCCAAAATTGGAGTCTTGTCCCTATTTTGGCAATTCTAGGTTCAACATGCTATTTCTTGTTCCAAGGACTTTGGAGGCTTGGCTCAGTGATTGTCCCCTTTAGATTCAATCCTCAGAGGTGTACAAGTGGATAGGAGCATTTGGATTTGGCTGATTTTGGAAAATCGACCAAAAGTGCAAAAATCTGCCTTGCCTTGGCAGATTTCAGCAAGGCATCTTGCCAATGTCATATCTCATAGCTCAAATTGAATTTGGTAATGTTCTTGGCCATTTTGGAAAGCCCTTACATGATACAACAACTGTTTGAACATGTTTGGTTTTGATCTCTTTTGAATCCAAGTGAAAAATCCCCCTACATTTGGAAAAAAGTAAGGCAAAATCTGACTTAGTGAAATTTTCACTAAGTGTTGGAACAAAATGACTTTTCTTGATTTTGATCACTCCATAACTTAAAATCCATGAGGAATTTGGACATAGGTCAGTATGAAGCTTTTGTAGAGGGAAATGTGATCTACAAATCAAGCTTTGAATGGGGAACAATGGCCTTGTGGTTTAGGAGTTATGGTCCTCCAAAGTTGGCACATTAGTGTCACTTTTTCCATAACTTACAAATTTTTCTAAGTTTTTATGGTTACCCCCATTTACAAGTTATCCCATTTTCTTTGATTTTTCTTGATGAATGATGATTCAAATCGTACATTAACATCATTTTAGGGTTAAAAATCCATTTTGGTGAAAAATCTAAAAAAGTCAAAGTTGACTTTTGTGCATAGTTGACTTTTTATCAGATGAATTCCAAACTGTGCAATTCTTCAGAAAATCATGTCCTTGACCTAAATCAAACTTGATAGACATGTTCCATGGGTGTCATAGGGTATATTGAATCATTTCTTAGGGTTTGGGAGCATGTCCTGGTCAAAAGTCAAAGTTACAATTGACTTTCCTCGCGAAACCCTAATTGTGGTGCAGATGAAATTGAGACTTGTTACTCAAGCTTCTTGGATTAATCCATTGTCCCAAATGGATCTATATAGTATATTAAAGACCCTCAAATCATTTCTTGAGGTCTTGGTTCATTATTTGTCCCAAAAGTCAACTTAGGGGTGAATTAGGTCAAGAAACCCTAATTCCTGATTTTTGATGAATGCATCCCCTGAGGTCAAATTGACTTGATGATTGGGTCCATGAGGTTCCATGGAGTATATTAGGTTATGTTTTGTATCATTGGCTTGTGCCCAGATGAAAAAGTTCCATCTGGAGGCCCTGGTCGACCAAAACCCTAATTCGGCGACACTGTCGATCTCGAGACTTGATCCACCTAGAAGGGAGCAGCCTTGTGCTTAATCCTTGAAGTGGGAGTCCTTTTGATCCATTGTGGATGTTTAAGAGGTTAGACAAGTTGAAGATCATGTCATTCCTTGATTCATCCTTTGTCTAAGGCTCTGAGAGGGCTTAAAACCCTAATTTTGATTGTAGTGAATGCTCAACAACCCTTGAGGCATTTGATGAGGCATGATGGTTCATACATATTGTGATGATGATTTGTACAATGATGGGAAATATTAGTGGTCAAAATTTGGGGTATGACAATGTACCCCATTGACATGCATAGTATTTCCATCTACTTGAGCGAGTCATATGTTAGTTCGGGTATCTGCAAGGTATTCCTAGAGCCCTCATTGTTGCTTCTCCTCCTACAATACACCATAGAGATGTTTATTAGATATTTGTGGAGTATCTTATACTACTACAAATAATACATTTCATGACAAAACTTTCACCTCACCTTACCAAAAACCGAGGTCACAACTCAAGGCACGCCATGTTTTATATTATTTTTAATACCACATATTCTCTCGGTTACAAAATAAAACTGAGGGGTAAAATATTTCAGGAGACACTTCGAATCCCAACATCAACAATTTATGTTTTTATTTCTTTAAAAGTGGTGTCATTCTTTTTATTTTAATTTTGAATTTAAAATTAATTATCTATTCCTTTGGTTATATTTAATAACGGATAGATTAAATTATCATATTTTACTATAAAAGCACTCGTTAATCAGATTTGACCCTAAACCTAACTTATATGTGTTGCTCCAAAGTCTTACGAATTATTCTTTGGGATGGATTGCAAGACAGAAAAATCTCCGATGTTCTTCAATCTTGAACAAAATATTTTTTTTCTTCCCTTGCAATCTATTTCACATATTGATGTTGATGTTGTTTTTGTATTTATGTAATAACATTCTCATGTTGTCAATCATACAAAACATTGAGAAATTTATTGCTTTCCTCGATTGACAACATTGAGAAATCTATTACTAAGCACAATCATTCATTTCTCTTTCATGTGAAATTATTTGCCATGAAAACATTTGCTCAAGATAATGAAATCTCTCTAGAATAGACTACAAGTATAGAAAAAAAAATTCTTGGTTGGAACATATAACTTCTCGGAAATCCAAAAACAATGTAAATATAAAAAAATTTCTCTTGTTTGGAACAAATAACTCCACTGAGTTGTTCTCCAAGAATCCATTGTCAAACTCTTGATTTATTTAAGTAATTTATTTTAATATTCTATGTAAACCATGTAAATATAAACAAAAAACTTTTTCCCCTCGGTTTTAAACAGAAACCGAGAGGTATGTGGCTTGGGATGGAACTAGGGGTGGCAAACGGGCATGCCCGCCCCGTTTAGGCCCTCCCCGTAAATGCCCGCAAAAAAATAGGGCGGGGGCGGGGCGGTTATAGTTGAGTATGCGAGCCTAAAACCTAGGCCTACCCCGCAAAAAAGTGAGGGCGGGGCGAGGAAAGTCCGCGGGTACTAAACCTTTTAAGCCTAAAAATGAAAAAATTTATGTAAATACTCATGCCCGCAAAATCCCGCGAAGAAAATAGGGTGGGGCGGGACGGACATATTATAGAGTGAGGACCTAAATCCTTGGCCCACCCCGCACTAAAGTGCGGGTAAAATGGGCATGCGTAACGGGCCAGACCCATTTTGCCACCTCTAGATTGAACATATTTTATTGTTTTTTTTTAAAACACATTTTACCTCGATTTTGAGTGATAACCGAGGTAAAATATAAGCGTATTTATTCAGTTTTTTCATTGTCTTTAAATAAATCTTTACCATTCATTTAATGAGTATCAATGAAAACAAATTCAGACTTTGAAGAAGTCAAATCTGAATGCATACGAAGTCTGAAGAAAGCTATTAAGTAGACTATAAACTAAGGACACACTCTGAGCAAAAAGGAATAATACAAAAGTGTGTTTTAAAGCTAAGTTAAGGTTCTGGTTCATCAAAGTGAACACTCCTGCAAGTATTTATTCAAAATGGTTTGGACAAAATACTTTGATAGATTAAGCCTCTTAATTTTACTCAAGCTTCAACAACTCTGATATAAAGCCTCTGACCAGAAGTCAGAAGACAAAGGAAATGCTTCTTTGAACAGTCTAAGCATCTGAACAAACTAGTAAGTGTTTATGCATTTTTTATTCAGAGTTACTCTAGACTCTAATACTTTCAAGCGTCACTCTAAATAGACTTTGTAGTCTACATCATCTAGGTTTTGGACTCTGATCAAGCTTCACTTCATCTCTTATATAAAGCCTCTAATTATGACAAGAAATTATATCTAAAGAAAGTATAATTAAAAAGAGATATGCTTAAAAATACGGACATACCATATCTTCAAAATACTGTACTTTGTACTACATTATCTTCTCATATCCCATCATCACCAACTTTCTACTACAAGTGTCGCTCAACTGTCACATATGAAGTGGCCTTCATATAATGTATACTTTAAGTTCAATTCATATTCTTCTCTACCAACAGATATATTCTTCATCCTCAACGATAACATTCTCTATCTACTTAAGGAGGACTTGAAAAATTAGAAAAGTATGGAGAAATGCAAAAAAAAAAAAAATGCAACTAAGTGCGGAAGTGCACTAGAGAAAAGTGAGAGAGAATAAAGTGTTCTCAGACAATATACATGCACTTAGAATGGTCTCAAATTATAAATGGGTAGACACACGATGTGTTCTCAATCCATAAACACATTGAGAAATAGAATTCACTGATATGGAGCTGCAAAATATAAAGTCACAAGGAGTGTCTAAAACATCAAAGGATCAACTTTAAAAGAACAATAAAGAAGAACATATGTGTAAAAGAAAGAAATAAGATAAGAAAATCACTTAGAGCTCAACATTTCTTATCTCACTTAAGTGTATATTCTGATTATAAATTTGTGTAATATGCTTAACTAAGAAGCACACTTATAAACACAAATATGTTATAACCCAAACTGATTATATTCTTCAAGCGACCAGGATGGTTAGGTTCTTGAGAGGGATTTGATAATTTATCAAAGAGGAAAAATCTTCTTAAGCGATCGGGTAGGTCAAGATCTTAAGGAGTCAATGACCGTCAGGATTTCTTAAGTGACCGGGTAGGTCGGGCTCTTATGAAATCAGTGACAGATTGTCATTATTTTGTAATCAGATTAATTATTTGATTAAGTCATTGTCTAAGGCAAATCGTTCAGGTGGGTGGACTGAATGTAACCTTGTTAACAGAAAACCATGATAAAATACTTGTTTTCTTTATTTTTATCACTATCATTGTTGTGTGATAAATTGGATGGCAAAAAGTTTTAAATATAGAAACCCAATTCACCCCCCCCCCCAATTTTCTTGTGTTTCTTGCACCTTCAATTGGTATCAGAGCATCAGTTCTATTATTGAATCGTTGTGTTAAACACTTAACCTTGTCATAAAAAGATCCACGGTCTTGAAACACAAAGGGCTCAAGCTTACAACGATACTAATTATCATTATAACATTCCTCCAAGGTTAGATGGATATATATTTGATTACTGATAAGACAGGATAGGAAAGTTTACTTCCTGATCAAAATTGCAAATCTATGGGATATAGTTCTAAATGGCTACACACACTATTTGGATGTTAATGGTGTAAGACCTGGAAGAAAATCCAGTTGAGACTGACATCATTTTTCTTTGAGTGGTTTCCAGAATACCTTTTATTATTATGTTGATCAGAGGATGATTTCCCAATCTTTCCAGTCCTTAACCCGTCCTTAATCCTCTCTCCAATGATAACCAAATCAACTAATCTAGTTGAGACTGACCTAATCATCTTCTTGTAGTACATTCCTTGTAGGGCATCCATAAACATATCCACAAGTTCACTTTCCAATAATGGAGGTTGCACACGGGAAGCTAGTTCTCTCCAACTTTGGGCATATTCTTTGGAGGACTCATTCCCTTTTTTAGACATGTTTTGCAAATGCGTGCGGTTAGGAGCCATGTCCATGTTGTATTGGTATTGCTTCAGAAATGCGCTTGCAAGGTCTTCCTAATTCTTAATGTGAGTCCTCTCCAATTGCATGTACCAGTCCACGGATGCCCCACTAAGGCTGTCTTGGAAAGTGTGCATCATCAACTTCTTATTAGTAGCATGGGCACCCATTTTTCAAACAAACATCCTAAGGTGATTCTTAGGACAACTGACACCTTTGTATTTCTTGAAGTCCGAAGCCTTAAACCTGGGAGGTATGACCACATCGGGCACCAGACATATTTCCAAAGCATCCACTCCAAAGATATTGAATCCTTCCACGACCTTTAACCTTTCCTCAAGTGCTTTGTACTTATCGTAAATCCCTCTCCTTTCCATAACAGTGGTTCCTTTATTTTCGAGGGCCACTTGTCTTGGATTTCCACCCTCGTATTGGAGGTTCCAATCTGCGTAATTCTCATGTGGAATAGGTATGTAAGTAGTACGAGGTGCCCCATTGGAAATAGGTGGAGAGACGACTCCCTCGAGAGGTTGGTTAACAGTTTTTTGCTTAGCAGTTTCGGCCTCATCACATTCCAGATCATGGACAAACCTTAGTAGAGAGTTATTGTCCTCAACATGGGGGGTAGGAGTAGGAACCTTCCTTTGATGACTTGAATCGGTTCCTCTGGCTATCAAATTCTTGATGGCAAGTGTCAGTTGATCAATCTGGCTTTTCATACCGTCCACATTATCCTTAACAATATTCATTTCTCCTCTTAGAGTGACCAGATCCTTCTCCAACTGATCCATAGCTTCCTTTTGGTACGCTCGAGTGCGAGGTCGGGAAGTCAGATTGTTATGCTCAATGACTCTGAGACAAAGTTTGTAAAAGAAAATGATTTTTCTTCTTTATTCCTTTTTCTTATTTTTTGTATGCATATTGATGCATGGATGTATGAATATGCATGATGTATGCTAAATGATTTTAAAAGTTTATTTGAGGGGAATTCCAAAATCCATTGTAGTTAGAGATGAATATATTCAAAGGATGAAACCCATACACATAGAATAAAAATTACTTTATAAAATTCAAATCCATTAGTCAATTCCAAATCCAAAATGACTTCCAAACTTAGAAAAATAAGAATAATTCCTTGGGAATAACCTAAAACAATAATCCAAAATGAAAACTTCTGAACTTAAAAAACCGTAAACCAAATAGATGCCCCCAATGCCTTCTTCAAATGAGCTTTAAACTCCTCCAAGTATCCTTTCTTGAGCCCTTGCACTTCCCTATCCTCCTTGTGGTGAGATAATAGATCTTCAACAGGTACATCTGAGTCTTTAGGCTCGACCCTTTTTCTCTTTTTTTTTTTAATTTTATTTTTTATTTTTTATTTTAATTTTTTTGCCCCCATACCCTTGTAAGGTTTTTCCCTCTCCTTGTAAGTATAGTCCAAACTGTTCCAGCGTAGGAGTTAGTTGAAAATCCTTGAAGAGGAAGTCACATAGAGGAGGATCATAAAATTGTTCAAAAGCAATTACGACCTCTACCTTCATAGGGATCCCTAAGAGATCGAGGATCCTTCCATACTTGTGTATAAACATCCTTTGAGCAGATTTTGACATTAAGTCTTAAAGGTCTTTGAGACTTTGTAAATCAGCACTTAGCATTCTGATGCGTAGGGTAACCCTTTTATTTGAATCCATCTTTCCAATGTTCCTACAACACATCTTGAAATTCCCCACAAAAATGCGTATATGCAAAAAATGTTTTTAAATGCATGATGACATCGGCATTTTTGTTTTTTTATTAAGTGTTTTTATTCGGTTAGGGTATGGTGAGATGTAAGCATGGCCCTAACTAGGTAGGCTCCCTACAATAGGTTAGATCTAAGTCTTATTTACCCAATCCCCTCACATGTATGATATATAGTTTTAGATAGCATAACGACCCTAGAATTTACGGACTATACCCTTGTTTTACCATGAGAAAAATCAAGCCTTCCTACGGTAAACATTTAGGATAAGTCTCATCTAGGAAGACCCTAGTAACGACCCTTGAGGGTTGAATACTTAGGATCACCATGAGTTGATAAGGTTTTCTAAAGGTCCTCATAATCTTGAACCACATCCAAATCATCAACTATGTTAAGGGCTAGCTTCAACAAAAAGACAACTTTGAAGGGTCTATCTGAGTGTGGCATCAATGCATAGTCGGGATGTTACATCCCTTCCATTAACATTTCCGTTCCACATCCTAACTTAGGGTATCCTCCAAGCTTGGGTTTTAGCTTCACACATTACAATATCCCAATCCAATGCATGATGACAAATAAATAACATATAATAAATAATAAAATAAAACATAAAATAATCATGCGAATATATAAACAAAAATAGTAAACAACCAAGACAAACAAACAAGAACCCTAAAACCTAAGGCTAGGATGGGCTCTCTTTAGGGAGGCGTCCCCAACATAATCGCCAGATGTCGCGGCCGGCAAAAATTATCGAGTCGCCATCATATTTTTTTAAGGAAAATAAATGATAAACCTAAAATCCTAATCCTAAGGGTCGAGATTCCTAAGGTTCAGGAGTCGGTTAAGCGAGGGGAAGGTGTTAGGCACCCCTCACTTCCATTGTACTCAATGGGATCCTCCTTAAGTTTTATGGTATGTTTGTTTGTCATTTTAACTTTTTAATTTATTAAAAAAAATCCTATTATTATACAAAGAAGAAAAGGAGACCCTATGTTTTTAATTAATGTACTCGCTATGGTTTACAACCCTATGCCTACGTACCTTCAATTTGAAGGATCAGAGTAACCGTTCCCCTATCCCTACCCCTATTCCTATTCCTATTCCCAATCCTAATCCTAATCCTAACCTTAATTCTAATCCTTTATTTATACTCTTAGATTAAGAGTTCTTATCCCATGAATCCTATCCATTATTTATACTCTCGGAAGAAGAGTTCTATCCCATGAATCCTATCCATTATTTATACTCTCGAAAGAAGAGTTATATCCCATGAATCCTATCCATTATTTATGCTCTCGGAAGAAGAGTTATATCCCTTAAATCCTAATCCCTTGGCCTTTATTTATACTCTTGGATAAAGAGTTTTATCCCCAAAATCCTTATCTCATGGCCTATATTTATACTCTTGCAACCTAAGAGTTTTATCCCGAAAAATCCTCATCCATTATTTATACTCTTGGAAGAAGAGTTTTATCCCTTGTTCCAATTCCTTAAATATTCCTTTTAATTCCTTATAATAATCCCTTAATGTTTAAATTTTAATTAATATAATTTTATTATAAACTCCCTATCCCAAAAAAAGAATTCCTTTAATTATTCACAAGAAAAACATCCAAAAGAAAAAACCTTAATCCAAATAATTCTTAAATAGAATTATAACAAATATTTTCCCAAATAAATCCCCATTAAAAAAATCCAAGATTTTTAATAAAACTCAATATCAAAACAATGAGCCCCTTATTTCCAATATAATAAACCCATATTTTTAAATCCCTAAAAATTTCAAATTTAATAATTTTAATAAATAAATTTCATAATGATATCATGTCAAAAATAGCAAAATTAAACCCAAAATTATTCAAATTCAAAAATAGAATTTTCTAAATCCAAAATACTCCCTAAATAATATAATTTTAATCCCAAAATTGAATTAAATTTAATTTGATATTTTCATCCCCAAAACCATATTTAAATCCAATTTAAATAAAACCTAAAAATACAAATTCTCCTTAAAATAAATCATAAACCAAATTTTAATAAATTCAAATCCCCAAAATATATCATCCCCAAGAGAATCCAGAAATAAAAAATCCACTTATAAAAAATTTTATCCCTATTTTAAAAAAATAAACAAATTATTTTAAATATAAAACCAATATTTAAAACCCCAAACCCTACATAAAAGTCCAAAATAAAATCCTAAAATCCCTAATTATATTTCCCCTAATAATAACCCTAAATCCTATTTTATATATCCTAACTAATCACTTAATCCCTAATTAATAATAAAATTAAGAAAATAATTTAATTAATTAATCTAAACCCCAGGGGGTGCATTTTTATGTTGAGTAAGCAACTGGGCTTAAAATATGGGTGTAGAAAGATTGCAATTAGAATTGTAATTAATTTTGTTTCTTCCCTTGATTCATACAGTAATAGTTCATCAACTGTAAAAGACCATGGTTTAGATTGTTGAAAATAGAATTCAATGAATATGATATGTCTCATGTGTCAATGGAGATGGAGCCATAGTCTTTTTTCCATAAGATATGTGATGTTTCTAAATTTTAATATGGATTTTATAAAGTGTGATTGTGTATCATGTTCTGTGCAATTTTATTCACTCAATGATATGTTGGCCTGCCGAAGAAACATTAAGAATATGCATTGGAGGTTGGTCTCTAAGTTTAGAATTTTTCTTTAAATTCTTCGCGTAATTAAGTAGATTTTTTTAAATATTTAGTTAAAAAAAATAGATGTTTTTATTTTAAGGGTTTAAAACGTTTTTCATATTATTTAAAATATTATTTTTTTTCAATTCGAAATAGCTAAAATAAATTATGGTTTACTAATAATTGGTAAACTTAATTGAAAACTCTTTGGTATTTTTTAGAAAACTTAATTAAGAAGTATCTACATAATGCCCCCCTAAAAACATCTAGACGATAAATTGTATACAAAAAATGAAATCAAATTCGTGTATACAAGATTTGAGTTAATTGTTTATGTATAAACCTTAAGACAACACACAGAACAATCCATTAAAACAAGGTTAAATCAGACAAACAAATTATACATACATACATTAGATCATGTATTCTAGATTCGGGTTTACCAACCTAAAATGCCGTGACCGATTTAAGTTGTTTCCCCCCCTTCTTTTCTTGGCGTTCTCCCTTTCCTCTTCCTTCTTTTCTTTTCGTCCCTTGCGTTCTCCTTTTCCTCTCCCTATTTTTCTCCTTTTCTCTTAGCGCAAGATTCCGACCCCTCTTCCCCTTTTAGTGTTGTTGTTCTTCATTGTGAAGAACAACAACTTTTTTTATACTGATTATTGTGAATTTGTGGGTGAATTAAAATATGGAAAACAAAGTCTATTTATAGATGAAAAATTAGGTCAGACATTGAATAAAATTTTTCAGTTTATGAAGGTTTTAATCTGACCTGATTTTTCTCTATTTCTTGGAGCTCAATCAAATTAATCTGGATGGATTCATGGCTTGATGAATTTAGATAAAAAGTATACTTTAAAATAAAGAAAATAGGCTAATAATGATAATGAGAAAAAAAGATTTGATTGATTTTTATTTTTATTTCTATGATTTTTGAGATTTTTTCCATAAAATATTGATTTTAATGAAAAAATCATATTTTTAAAATTGCATTAAATACAAATACGAAAATTAAAAATTAAATATTAAAAAATGATATTTTTGTGATTTTTTTATTAAAAATAAGATAGAAAAAAAAAGTTAGTAGTAAAGAAAAAACAAATACAACCTTTAAAGTGAGAAATCTGGGATTCAAACTCGTGACATCTCCCTCTTGTAACTCCTTGTACACCCTTTCTACCAACTAGGTAATTCCATTTATTCAAAATAGAATGGCATAATTTTAATAATAATTCCATGATAATATTAATATTAAGAATAATACTAATATTTCAATAACCCCATTATGACCATAATATAATTTATTAATAATAAATTAATCTAATCCTAATTAATCCATATAAAGTTAATAGTAATCTACCCCTTTGTAACTGATAATGTTATTATAATTTATTCTACCCCTGCTATTAAAACAAATAACCCCTTTGTATTATAATAGTATTATAATTTATCGTACGTATCCTTGTGTACGTACGTTTCTCAGTTGTCTTTGTGGTGGCGTTGGGTCCACAGGGGCCGATGGTTGTGTTGGGTTTTCTTCAAGAAATTGGATCATTTGGGCCCATGAAGATGAGTCGATATTAGTTAAGTCATCCAAATCAAAGGTGTTGCCCATGCCTGCATAATAATGTTGAGGTGGTTGGCTCGATGAGGCTATGTCAGGACGATAACCTGCTTGGTCGTAAGGTGACATGGGATTAAATGTATGAGTGTGTAAGGTTTGGTTGGGTGTTTGATACTCCGTGTTAAATTGGTTTGTAGTATCATAGGAGTATGATTGATATGGTGGTGAGTTTTGTTGGTATTGGGACTGGTAATAACTATGTTGGAATGGGGTGGATTGGTAAGGGGTATGTTCATGGAGTTGTGGTTGTGTGAGTGGGGGTTGGGTTGGCTGTTGGCTTGGCTGATGGGTCCGTAATGATGTGGCTTGCTGGCGTGGGTCAACCAAATATCTAGGATGAGAAATGAAACCAATGGTAATTGACCTATACCAATTCATGTATTGGATATACGGTTTTTTCTCAAATGGCAAAACAGTGTCGGTCAAAACAAAATGGCTACGATGCTTCCATTCACGACACTCATATTTTGGATAGGTTTTCCATGGCTTATAGTTCCATAAGTCAGAGAATTTACTTGTGTGATATTTCTCTTCGACGCATTTTGGTGGACCTGGAATATCTTGTAGCATTCCAAACTGAAGCTTGACACAATCACTGTTGTGCATTTCCACTATTGTGAAGTGGATAATCGGTACTTTTGCACTCCACACAACAGAGTCGTGTTTGTTAACTTCATGAATGGCTTCTAGACCAAGATATGGCCGCCAAATAAACTGTAGGAGAAAAAAATAACACTTAGTATATGTAAATAATAAGTTAATATTAAATGTGACTCTATTCTAAATAGGTAGGTTAATGACAGTACATCATCTTGACCCAAATGATCCAGAAGATTTCGGTACTGAGTGATGCTGTAATGGAGACAGTTGTCATAATTCATCCCAAGTGCAGACCACCTATAAAGTAAAAAGGAAACCTTAATTAATAATAGGATAAATTAAATAACAGAATAATTGGTTTTCAAAGAGTTGGTCTAAGAAATTACCTTGTAGCGTATGTAAATCCGAAATTATTGTGGTTGACAGGCGCTAGATTGGTCATTCTCGACCAACCCTAAGCTTGAAGAAGAACAGAACATCCGATAAAATTACCTGAATTTGCTGTTGCATTGTTACTTAAAGACCTATATAGGTGCGATAGTGTGGAAGACCCCTAACTATACGTTTTTATTTTATCTATGTCTTCTAATAAAGGTAAATACATAGGATGCACAACGTTACCACTTGCATCCAAACATAAAAATAAACCTATTAGTAGCATTATATAAATTCTAGTTTTTCTTATTTTCAATAATCTTGGAGAGTATACGGTTAACCTTATTGTGCTATAAATATTTTTGAGCCATGATAGTAATAATTTTTGACCCCTCAAAACTCTTGGGGTCGGGGCGACCCCTAAAAGTTCTTCTGCCATATTACCAATAATATTGGTGTCACCCCTTACCGCTTTAACATTAATAGGTAAACCCAATAACATGTAAGTGTCTTCGAGTGTCACAGTACATTCACCTATTGGTAGATGAAATGTATGCGTCTCGGGTCGCCACATTTCTTGAAGCGCTAAAATGAACTTTGTATCCACGAAGTAATTTTTGATATTTTTTACTTCTCCAAAACCTGCGTGCGCCAAATATGGTGCAATCAACTCGTCACATGTGATATATTTATGCCCACGAGTTCAGAAGTCATTTGTATTCTAAGAAAAAATAAATAGTTGGCTCCAACATTGTAAAATAAAAATCATTAGAAAAATGTGATTATAACAAAATGAAACATTATACTTACATAAGAAGCGATGTTGTTTGGTGTTCCTCTATGGTCCTCTCCCATTGTTAACAGAGACATTTTTCTACGGAATATAGAGTGGGACTATAACAAGAAAATATTTGTTGGATATGATAGATGAGTTTTACAATGGAGGTGAATGTATTTATAGTGAAAATTTTGAATTGTGATAGATAGATGAAATAAATTGTTGGAGATGATACATTCATTGCCATGCAGAAAAATAAATGAGGTAGATGAAACTAAAGATTAATTGTCACACTTGGCAGATTGCATGCATGCAAGATTCCATTTTCTGATGCATTAATGGGGTGATCCCATTTCAAATGGCGCCCCCCTTTTAGTTTGAATGCTTACTACATTTCATTTGGCACCATGGTTATATTTCGAATGAAGGGGATCCAAACCATATGGCGCCTCCCTTATAATTTAATGAAGGGGCTCCAGACCATATGGTGCCTCCCTTGTAAATAATAATATTATTTTATTTTAATTCGTTTATTATATGTATAGTACACATTAGAGAAGGTAAGTATCATCTAAACTACATTTCAAAATCTTGAATTATGTCTAGAACAACAAATTATATTGTTCGTGCTCATTTTAATGGAGACACTTACATCTCTGATATTTTCGATTTTGGGTTTCAAAATACTGATGTTACCTGATTAACAATGAGCAGGAAGTCCAATTTCTTGCATTTCAAAGAGCTAATAGAGTCAAAGATGCTGTCAGGTCCAATATCTCAAATCATGTATAGAAGTCCCATTTTTTTAAAATAGTCAGGTCAAGTATTTTCAAGAGAATATAGAGGACGATGACGATGTTCAATGCATGTTTGATAGCCATGAAAACTCTGGGTTCGACTATATCGAGTTGTATCTATTACTCTGCTAGACTCAACAATCCCAAGTTTTTGGTGAATCTCATGTAATAGATCAGTCACAATCATTGGAACAAGACGAAGTTGATGCAGTTGACGAGGAAGAAGAAGAACCCGAGGCCATTGTTGATCAAATGGTGAATTTGTTTGGGACTGGGGACTACACTGCGATCACTCCACTTGAATACGTATATGAAGAGGCATTACCATTAAATCATGTTTATTGTCCTCCCCAGCACATGACTAACTTGCAATTGAGTGGAGACAAACCATCCTCATAATTGTTCTACAATCCTTCTCAACAAATCAAAGGTGTCTTAAAAGTGGGGAACCAGTACCGCACATAAGGAGAGTGCATGCAAGCTATAATAAGGTTTCATATGGAAAATTTTGTCGATTTTGAAGAAAACTACAATGACTCAAAGCGATATGTTGTAGTTTGTCGAAACAAACTTTGCAAGTTTCGGTTAGCAGTGTCCTATCGAAAGAGAAGTGATTGTTGGGAGATAGGTTTAATTGATCCACCCCACACTTGTACAACCAACATTAATAGGCAAGATCATGGTAAATTAAGCTCCTAATTAATATGCCAAGAGATTTTGTATCTTGTGGGAGTAGATCCATCTGTGAAGGTGAGCACGATTATCTCTCATGTCGTTGTACGATTCAACTATGCTCTATCGTACCGAAAATCTTGGATTGCAAGAATTAAGGCGGTTGAACATTTATATGGGAATTGGGAAAAATCTTACAATCAACTTCCACGGTATTTGCTAGCACTTCAAAAATATGTTCCTGATATAGTTGTAATATTGGAATTGCTTCCAGCATACACTCCTGATGGAACATATGTTGATGGATGTATGATATTCTCTCGCCTCTTCTAGGCATTTCAACCATGCATCAAAGGTTTTTCCTTCTGCAAACCTGTTATTCAAGTGGATGACACATGGTTGTATGAAAAATACAAAGGAACATTGCTGATGGCGGTTGTATGGAAAATACAAAGGAACATTGCTGATGGCGGTTGCACAAGACGGAAATAATAATATATCTCCAATTGCATTTGCTCTGGTCGAAGGTGAGACAGGTGAAGCTTGGAGTTTCTTCCTCAAAAATCTCATAACACATGTAGCACCGCAACCCAACTTATGTCTGATTTCTGACAGACATACCTCTATTGTGAGCGCTTACAATAATCCTGCTAATGGTTGGCATAATCCTCCTTCTGTCCATGTCTACTGCATAAGACACATTACTCAGAATTTTATGCGGGAAATTAAAGACAAAAACCTCTGTACAAAAGTTGTGAACGCGCGGTGTAATGCCCCGATTTGTCAGTTTTATTTAATCGAGTCAATTTAATTATTTTCGTTTTTATATTATTTTATTCTTGACTTTTATTTTATAATATATTATTTTTCGTCGTTATTATGTTTGATCGCGTTTTGAGAGCGTTTGGGAGATATTTGAGCGAAAGGGTAAAATGGTCTTTTAAAGGGGTAGATATTTTTAGAAAAATAAGATATTTTTCTTTTCTTGGAATATATATATAGAAAGATAGAGATAAGAGAGATATTTTATGAGATTGAGAGAAAGAAGAGAAAAACCAAGAGAAAAGAGAAGAAAAAGAAGAAAGAAGTGGAAAATCGATCAACAAAGCTTGGAATCTCGATTAATCGGGTAAGGGTGTGAAATATCGTTATCTTAACTTTGTATACGATTATGTATGGTTTCGTTTCGGTTGTTTTGGATCGTTTTCATATATTTTTCATTTTAGGTCGAAATGAATAAAGTCGATAAAAGCCGATGTTTTCACGGTTAGAATTCGAAATAAATTACGTAGTAGTATCGAGTAAGGTTAGGTCGTCGTATAACGTGCTTTTTATTCGATTTGGTGATGTTTGAAAATTCTGGTTTTTGAAAGGTTGAAATTTAATCGACAAATCGAACGTCGTAGAAATTTCGTTTATGTGTTCTAAATTGTTCTTATGTATTTGGTGGTTGCGCGTATGTGTTTGTTTCGAAGAAAATAGTTGAATCGGTCGGATTTTCGGGCAAAATAGCTGAAACCCGTAGCAGCCCGCAGGGCAATTTTCTGGTTTTTGGCAAAACTTCGAAAATTCATATCTCTTGAACCGTAAGTCGGTTTTGACCCCCGTTCGAAGCGTTGGAAAACTAATGAGATGTTCTTTCTAGGAAAAATGGTTTTGAGGTCTGAACCTGGTCCAATCGGAACAGTATTTTCGAAACGTTTCGTTGTGTCCGGCCTCCGGTTTATGTTTTTGTGTTATTTTGAAATATCCATATCTTTTGCGTTGTTTATCCGATTGAGGTGTTCTTTATATGGATGAGAAGCTAAAACTATGTTCTATGATTTGGTGAAGAAAAATATTACTTTTAGCCGACTTTTTCGGTAAACCGTAAATCGAATTGTTTGGTTATTTGTGAAAACGTTCGGTTGCCATTTGGCACAATTGATGTGAATGTATGTGGATTATATGTGATGAATGCATGACTATGTTGTGAATAAGTATGCATTGCATGAGTGTATTGGTTCATTTTGTATGTAAAGCATCATGATATGCATTCTTGTGTTGTGGGATTCTAAGATGAATTTGTTGTAACGTCGTATGCCGATATGCGGTTGAAGCGATGATTACAAACGATTGTATGTCGAGGTACGGTTGTAGCAATCGGATTGTATGCCAAGATGCGGTTGTAGCAATCATATTATATGCCGATGTGCGGTTGTAGCAATGATATTGTATGCCGAGGTGCGGTTGTAGCAATGATATTGTATGCCGATGTGCGGTTGTAGTAATGGTTCCAATAAGTTCTTCAATTGAACTTGAGATGAAATGAGTCGGTACCCGCATTGCATTTGCATAGAGTCGTGAGTCGGTCTCTATGATTTGCATTGTCATCCTTGTATTTGTGCATGGATGAATGAACATGAATATATGTGTTTATGTTGAATGATAAGCATTGTGATGAATATGCTTGGTTTTGTATATATATATATATATATATATATATATATATATATATATATATATATGCCTTGCGATGTATATTGAATGAGATATGATGAATTGTGATAAGAATTGTATCGTTGTAATGATGCATTGAAGAATGAATATAATATGTATGTTTATGTGGAATGGTAGAATGGTGAGAATGTGTTATGTGTATACTTTTATGTTGAGATATATAATTATATGCATTGTTATTATGATAATATTTCTCACCCTTCAGCTGGAATATGCTTTTTATGGCATAGCGCAGATTGTCAGCTTTAGAGGCGTGGAGGCAAGTGGAAGAGTTAGATCTTCGTTTGCTTAGGTCTTGGTGTCTGCTCTGATACGTAGCACGGGAGTCGGGGAACGATTATGTTATATATGTATATATTTGTAGGATATATTTTGTATGAATATTTTGATGTATAAAACAGTTTATTTTGTAAAACAAGTCGGTTATGGATCTTTCCGTTTTATTCCATAATTGATATTTCCTTTATTATGGAAAAAGTTTTCCCAATGGAGGGTAACCTATTTTATGCTATGTATCAAATTTGTGAGCAGGGATGATGTTTTGTTTATTTAAATGTGGCATTCTTGTTCCTGTCGGAAAAATAAATTTTTAGTTACTCTGATTTTATTTATGTATTATTTATTCGCGATGGGAATTGGGGTGTTACATTAGTGGTATAAGAGCAGGTCGGTCCGTCCGGCCAAGTTGTTGAGTCAGTTGGTGTGACAGTTGAATACTGTCGTTGTTGTTTGTCCCTTAGTACGTGATATGTGTGTGAAACACTGTCAGTGCTTTCTGGTTTTCTAATCCTTTGTTTTCAGGAGTTAGAATGAGATAAGTGGGGGAGAAGCTGGTAATTCTCCATGTTGCTTCAGGTGTGGAGCGCTGGCTCAGTGTGTTGTGAATTGCAAGATTGTAAGTGTTGTTTGGACAGTGTTGTTCCCGATTCCGTAAGAAATGCGGAGGTAAGGTTTATGTCAACTAAGGATTTGTGCCTTAGGTAGTTTTGTGTATGGGATGCAAGAAAGGCTATTATAGTTTGGTAAAGACGGTTTATGCCCCATCATGATTGTCGGCTGTCTATTGGCAAATTGAGAAACTGATCACCCTTAATCTCTTGTTGATAGCAGACGGAAATTATGTTGGATGGAATAGGCGGGTTTTTCCGGCTTTGATAGTGTGTGAAATGAGTTGTTTGGAATTTAAGGAGATGATTACAGATTGTTTTGATGAGTCGATGAAGATGCTAATATCGGAAGATGAAATGGATTAGAGGTTTTGGTATGTTAGTCCAGTTGGGAAGTCATTGAGAGATGATGATTGGGTTTTATTTAAGGACTGCTTCATAGAGAGTAGAGATTGAACTTAATTGGATGAAGGTGAATAGTTGAGGTTTATATCTTCTAAGTAAGTAGGAAACTCTTAGTAGATGGGAATAAGATGTTTGTTTTGTCTGTGATGGTAGTGTTCTGGGAATTGGCAGGAAGTCGCAGTGATGGGCCGTCAGTTGGGCATAGTTTTCAGATGTGTTTTTGGATGGAACATTAAGGTGTTGTCTTAGAGAGCTCCAGTATTGTTGGTAACAAAAGGAAGGATGATGGAATGGAATAACAAGTATAATGGTATTGAGACTATGGACCGCAAACTTAGAGTTCTGGTGGGTTTGGAGTCTTTGGAGTTTTAAGGCATTAATGGAAATTGTGAGGAAACCCTTGTGGGTGGATGTAACATTGTGTTTGAGAATTCTTTTTGGTTAGTTGTTGATACATGTTGGAATTGCGGAATTGGACGGTCAGGAGAAGAAATTGGGTATGGATTACTAACAGTTGAATAAGGTAATGATTGAGAAAAAGTGTCCACTTTCATGAACAGATGACTAGAATGGTTTGGCTGAGTTTGAGTAAATTACAATTGTTCGGAATGTTTGATAAGAGTGGTGAATTGTGTGAGTTGAGGCTTTGATCGATTTAATGTGACTGGTTAGGTTTGTTATCCTCGGAATAGGTTGTTATTTACTCGGTTAAGCTTGTATGTGAGTAACCAGTTACCCAGTGAAAAGTTTTGCAAAAGCTTTAAGGATTTATATCTTTTGGATTTTGGTTGGGAATTGCAACGTACAGTGATGGTATTTGGTGTTAGTAACGCGTCTCTAATGTTTATGGAATAGAGGAATCGTATCTTCCATATTTACTTGGATAAGTTCGTAGTGGTTTCGATTGAGGATATTTGGATTTGTTATAAACTCAGAGGAAGAATGAGTAAAGTGTTTGAGATTTGAATTACAAGTGTTGAAAAGAGACGAAGTTTTATGCTAAGTTATTCGAGTGAGAATTTTGGTTGAAAAGGGTTAGTTTCTTGGAAATGTTATTTCAGATGAGAGTATGGTTAATGGATCCATCGGAAGTAGATGTAGTTCTACATGAGAGGCTCCGAAGTTAGTTAAGGAGATTAGAAACTTTTGGACTCAGTTGGTTGTTATTACAGGTTATGGAAGACTTTGTTAAGTTCGTACTTCTGGTATCTCAGTTGACTTGTAAAGGGTGAGTCGTTTGTTTGGATGTTCGTTGTGAGTAAGTTTTGGTGAGCTGGAGTAGAAGTTGTCTACGGTTTCAGCTTTGATTTTGTGTGATCCTAATAAACCGGTTGTGGGGTATTGTGATGTGTCTTTGATGAGTTTAGTCAACGTGGTAATGCAAGAGGGTAAAGTCGTGGCTTATGCTTTACGACAATTGAGGATTTATAAAAGGATCTGTATTATTATGGATTTGGAATTGGTTGCGGTGGTATTGTGTTGGAATAGTTGGAGGTATTATCTTTATGGTTCTAGGTTCGAAGTGTTTGGTAATCGCAAGGATATTGAGTACTTGTTTGGTCTAAAGGAATAGAGTATGAGACAACAAGGAGGGTTAGAGTTCGTGATGAGTTATGAATTTGGCTTGGATTATCCTTCGGGGAAAAGCTGTTGTTGTGCCTGAAAAGTTAAGTCGGAAGTTTCTATGCATGTCTGTTTTGATGGTCAGAGAATTAGAATGATTTGAGCAGTTCAGAGACTTGTGTCTGGTGTGAGAGATAACACAGTAGAGTGTGAAGTTGGATATATTAAATGTGAATAGTGATTTTTGGTGAATATGAGAAAGAGTTAGACTTTGGACGTGAGATTGATAGTTTTGATGGTTACGAGTAATCAGAGTGCGCAGCGGAAGTGTGTTGTGGCACGTTTTGTATTTGCGTGTGTGACTTATATGAATTCATAAGTTGAACATTGGGAACATGTAGGAATGGTAAGACTATTGGACATTTCAGTATGGAAGTGTTAGGCGAAAGGTTTAAAGATTAATCAGGTACTAATATGTAGTTGGGTGTTTTGGTCGTATGTTCGATTGGTGAATCGTAGCATTGTTGTAATGTTGTTGTATGACAAGGATGTTTGGTATTCTGGTTTTGTAGAGGTTGTTTGATCGATGTTGTGTCGTGGAACTTGTGTTCTTGTTGTGTTCTGGTTCAAGAGTGAACCTGTGTGTGTTCGTAACTTGGGTATTCCTTTGAGTCGTGAGTTTGTCGTCAAGAGCATTGTATGGGCTTTGCATCTTGTCGTTGTAGTTGTCGTCGTTGTCGTGTCTTTGTTGATGTTGCTGCTAGTGTGTTGGTTTGTTGTTTTGTGTTATTCGTGGTGTTGCCTCTCATGGCATATGAGTTGGTTAGTCGGATACGAGAGCGTATCCGAGGTTGTTCGCATTTAGCATATTTTCGAGGACGAAAATGTCTAAGTGGGGGAGAGTTATAATGCCCCGATTTGTCAGTTTTATTTAATCGAGTCAATTTAATTATTTTCGTTTTTATATTATTTTATTCTTGACTTTTATTTTATAATATATTATTTTTCGTCGTTATTATGTTTGATTGCGTTTTGAGAGCGTTTGAGAGATATTTGAGCGAAAGGGTAAAATGGTCTTTTAAAGGGGTAGATATTTTTAGAAAAATAAGATATTTTTCTTTTCTTGGAATATATATATATATATATATATATAGAGAAAGATAGAGATAAGAGAGATATTTTATGAGATTGAGAGAAAGAAGAGAAAAACCAAGAGAAAAGAGAAGAAAAAGAAGAAAGAAGTGGAAAATCGATCAACAAAGCTTGGAATCTTCGATTAATCGGGTAAGGGTGTGAAATATCGTTATCTTAACTTTGTATACGATTATGTATGGTTTCATTTCGGTTGTTTTGGATCGTTTTCATATATTTTTCATTTTAGGTCGAAATGAATAAAGTCGATAAAAACCGATGTTTTCACGGTTAGAATTCGAAATAAATTACGTAGTAGTATCGAGTAAGGTTAGGTCGTCGTATAGCGTGTTTTTTATTCGATTTAATGATGTTTGAAAATTCTGATTTTTGAAAGATTGAAATTTAATCGACAAATCGAACGTCGTAGAAATTTCGTTTATGTGTTCTAAATTGTTCTTATGTATTTGGTGGTTGCGCGTATGTGTTTGTTTCGAAGAAAATAATTGAATTGGTCAGATTTTTGAGCAAAATAGCCGAAACCCGTAGCAGCCCGCAGGGCAATTTTCTGGGTTTTGGCAAAACTTCGAAAATTCATATCTCTTGAACCGTAAGTCAGTTTTGACCCCCGTTCGAAGCGTTGGAAAGCTAATGAGATGTTCTTTCTAGGAAAAATGGTTTTGAGGTCTGAACCTGGTCCAATCGGAACAGTATTTTCGAAACGTTTCTTTGTGTCCGGCCTCCGGTTTATGTTTTTGCGTTATTTTGAAATATCCATATCTTTTGCGTTGTTTATCTGATTGAGGTGTTCTTTATATGGATGGGAAGCTAAAAATATGTTCTATGATTTGGTGAAGAAAAATATTATTTTTAGCCGACTTTTAGCCGACTTTTCCGGTAAACCGTAAATCGAATTGTTTGGTTAATTGTGAAAACGTTCGGTTGCCGTTTGACACAATTGATGTGAATGTATGTGGATTATATGTGATGAATGCATGACTATGTTGTGAATAAGTATGCATTGCATGAGTGTATTGGTTCATTTTGTATGTGAAGCATCATGATATGCATTCTTGTGTTGTGGGATTCTAAGATGAATCTGTTGTAACGTCGTATGCCGATATGCGGTTGAAGCGATGATTACAAACGATTGTATGCCGAGGTGCGGTTGTAGCAATCGGATTGTATGCCGAGGTGCGGTTGTAGCAATCATATTGTATGCCGATGTGCGGTTGTAGCAATGATATTGTATGCCGAGGTGCGGTTGTAGCAATGATATTGTATGCCGATGTGCGGTTGTAGCAATGGTTCCAATAAGTTCTTCAATTGAACTTGAGATGAAATGAGTCGGTACCGCATTGCATTTGCATAGAGTCGTGAGTCGGTCTCTATGATTTGCATTGTCATCCTTGTATTTGTGCATGGATGAATGAACATGAATATATTTGTTTATGTTGAATGATAAGCATTGTGATGAATATGCTTGGTTTTGTATATATATATATATATATGCCTTGCGATGTATATTGAATGAGATGTGATGAATTGTGATAAGAATTGTATCGTTGTAATGATGCATTGAAGAATGAATATAATATGTATGTTTATGTGGAATGGTAGAATGGTGAGAATGTGTTATGTGTATACTTTTGTGTTGAGATATATGATTATATGCATTGTTATTATGATAATATTTCTCACACTTCTGCTGGAATATGCTTTTTATGGCATAGTGCAGATTGTCAGCTTTAGAGGCGTGGAGGCAAGTGGAAGAGTTAGATCTTCGTTTGCTTAGGTCTTGGTGTCTGCTCTGATACGTAGCACGGGAGTCGGGGAACGATTATGTTATATATGTATATATTTGTAGGATATATTTTGTATGAATATTTTGATGTATAAAACAGTTTATTTTGTAAAACAAGTCGGTTATGGATCTTTCCGTTTTATTCCATAATTGATATTTCCTTTATTATGGAAAAAGTTTTCCCAATGGAGGGTAACCTATTTTATGCTATGTATCAAATTTGTGAGCAAGGATGATGTTTTGTTTATTTAAATGTGGCATTCCTGTTCCTGTCGGAAAAATAAATTTTTAGTTACTCTGATTTTATTTATGTATTATTTATTTGCGATGGGAATTGGGGTGTTACACGCGGGGTATGCATTAAACCAACCATCATTCATGTATTATCGCGAAGAAATAAGATTGTCAAACGCGGAAGCATTAAGCTGGGTGGATAGCATTCCAGTGAAGAAATGGACAAGGGCATTTAATGGAGGATTTCGATGGGGTCACATGACCATAAACCTTGTGGAATCCCTGAACGACGTATTTAAGGGAACTAGAAACCTCCCCATCACTGTGTTGGTAAGAGCAACCTATTATAGGTTGGGGTCACTATTTGCAACAAGACGCAAAAAATGGAGCATTATTTTGGAATCAAAGCAATTATTCAGCGAAAGATGCATGAAATATATGAAGGAGGAAATTGTTAAAGCGGTCTCAAATCGAGTTAGATCATTTGACCGTCATGATTACAACTTCATTGTTGAAGAGACAAAGGATCACAATGAGGGTCGGCCAATGGGACACTACAGGGTGGAAATTCATAAAAATTGGTGCGACTACGGAAAGTTTCAAACCTTCCGTATGCCTTGTTCACATGTCATTGCGACATGTTCTAATGCTCGTCAAGATCCATTCTTGCAACTATCAGAAGTTTACAAGGTCGTGAACTTATTCGGTATCTACAATAACAGCTTTCCAATGGTAGTTAGTGAGGACTATTGGCCAACCTATCATGGGGACACAATTTACCACAACGAAAACATGAGAAGAAACAAAGAGGGCCGCCCCAAAAGCACGCGAATTAGAACTGAAATGGACACAACTGAGAAAATGAAAAGACTGTGGAATATGTCGTCTTCCCGGGCATACACGAAAACATAGTCCAAATGTTGGAACAAGTTCTAGATAGATTTAATTTTGTCATTAGAAAAGTTGTAACCTTCGAATTTAATATCTATAACAACTTCTGGTTACAAGAAAACAAACTGAAATACTTCTAAAGCAACACACAAACCATTAAAGATATCAAGATTAATATAACATAAACTAAGAAATAACAACAATCAAAACAATATCATCAGTTCCAAACATCATAGACCTAACGTCGTTGTCATCTTTAATTCGCAGCCACTCACGTTGTATATTGCCATCTGCAATCGAGAAGTAAGAAACAAGTCTTTCAATACTTCTAATTCTTTCACCATCTGGAATGTCTCCTTCTAACCAGCGATTCAAACTCCTTCGTAGTTGCTTTAAACTTTGGATGTTCCAGAACAACATCCTTATCGGAGGCTTGGTTCTTGAAAAAATAACATGGCCGTATCTTCTGAGATACATGATTGAATCTGCTAAAATTGTAAGAAACAATGACAATTTAAGTGTGAACAAATATACAAGAGTAACATCTATTTATACAAGAAAAATTTCAAATAAAATAATAATTAATACTACAATAATATATAATATATGAATTAATAAAAATTAATTATTTTATCACAACTAAGGTGACTACAAAGCAGATGACGCTCCCTTTGTAATTTAAGAGGTGACTCAAAACCATTTGGCGCCCCCTCCTAAATTGTAAAGGAGACTACATCTCAGATGGCGCCACCTCATAGTTTTTTAAGGGGCAGCCAAACCAAATGACGCCTCCCTTATAGAAAAACATTTTTTTTAAGTTAGGTAAATTGGATATTTTATTAGAAAGATGGGTAGATTGAAATATATTATAAGTAAAGTTGGTTATATGGGTAAAAAATTCTACATCCGCCCTTAAATACAAAACTCCATAAAATAAATTAAACTAATTAAAAAAAGTTGATTAAAGTATTATTTTATCAATTAGTATAACTTTATCTTTAACAGAGAAATATAATTAATATTTAAACAAGAATAATTTACATATTAAAAAGATGACATAATATAATTAAGAGTATATTTTAAAAATAATAATTAACACGCTTTAAAAGGATTTTATAAAGGTGAATTTTTATCTACCCAATTTTCAGTGTAAAATATTTTGAAAACAACAATATTTATATTAAATGATCTCATGTGATTGGTTGAAGATATATTATCAATTTTTTAGTGATGGGTAGAGAAATTTTCCCTTTTATAAAAGGAATAAAGAGAAAAAACTCAATAAAATCTCATAATTAAGGACAGAGTTATTAATTATCAACCGTTGGAGATGAAGTATTTTGAAATGAAAAGTCACTAAAGACATAAAGTTGTTGTTTTCCAATTTTATCCTCACATTTTTATTTAAAGATGCTGGTGTTTTTTTTTACATTTCGTACATTTTTCTTTTTTCTCATTTTATTTTCAATCAAACCAGAGAAATAATGTAAGTAAAAGTTGTCTTCTTTCCTTCCACTTCCTCATTTTTTTTGTCGTCTTTGAAAAAAAGCCACACTATTTTGTCGTTTTGTCAAACAATTCAAAAATTTGTCTAACTTTCTACGCAGCTTTCTTTTCTTCCTCTTTCTTTTCTACTCCTATCACTTTTCTTTTTCTTTCATTTTCTTTTCACAATTCAAACAACCAAAAAATGATATCAACATCTATTCATTTTGTACTTATATGTAATTTTTTCAACATTAATTTCTTCTATCTTCTTTTTTTATGCATTTCTTTTGAATTTAGTTTATACATACAAACATACATTAATAATGTAAAACTTCTTTACCCATCCAATTAAATTACACTATATAAATATTTGTAGAGGTATTTTAAAAAGTAACCAAAAAATTCATAAAAATTCATCTCATTTCTTTTACTTTCTTTATCAATCGAAACAAAGCCTACTTGTATTTCTTTAAGGGTTTATATATCAAATATTACAAGCATAGCCAATCATTCCATTCCATGTTTAGGAAGGAATGGAACAAACCCTTGGTTGAGATTTAAATCATCTTAGGCCAATTCTAGATGGTGTTTGGGACTTGCCATAATTGGCAGCATTACATTCCTTCCTAGAAGTTCTTTTCCTTATAATAGAAGGAATGTTCTCATAGGTCATTGCTAAGTTTCTTAGTACACATTCTGGGCTCACATCGCTTTCGCTACTGTTTTGCCTTCCAACATAAACTTTCTTCTCATGATTAACCAATTTTAAGTAACTCAAATGGGAACTATCAGATTCATTACCAGCATCAAACTTTGAATCTGTAAAAGAAACCTTTTGCCATTTGGGAGAATTATAGGACTCATCAGTAACAGTCCCGGAAGAAGGGAAACAATTTAAACTCGTAGCAAACAACGTAGGGTTGCCGTGATCTTTGCAACTCATAACTGTTTCCATTTCATTTGGTAAATCAAACAATCTTCTTTCACCTTGTCCTAAGGCCCTAGGAGTTGCCAAATCAAAACTGTTATCAGCACTGTGTTTCAACCAGTGACGTTGCTTGGGAGAAACAATTCCAATTAAACTTTGATCTTCAGCTTTAACCAAATCATGTGATGGATTTTTTAAAGAAGTGCAGAAACTGGAAGTGGAAACATTCATGTCACACCTAATTGGTGATGCAGACGACTTCTTCTTCATTGAGCAGTTCCAATGATTTTTTATAGCATTGTCACTCCTGGCTTACACAAATGATACAAACAGTTATCACATGTCATTACATACAACGGATATAAGTGGCTGCTTCAGAAATGCTACATTTATCGATAACTCTAGCATAATAGTTCTAACTTTTAGCCTTCAGAAACGAGTTTGTTTTGAACTTGAAGCATATATTTTTAGAGTGTAGGTCAAAAAGCCTGCATAACATTACTAGATAAGTACCTTCCAGGAAGAACCCTAGCAATTTCTGACCATTTACTGCCATGTATTTGGTAATAGTGAGCAAGTATTGATTCTTCCTCCTCCGACCAAGAATCCTTTTTTATAGTCGGATCAAGGTGATTATGCCACCTGAAATGAGTAACTAGTAGTTATTCTTCTAGCAACATATTTAATATGAATAAACACATAGACTATAATGATCTGCAAAATATAATACCAACGTGGCAACTAAGATTATCTAGCATATGCATAGATGTTAACCAATCTAAAGAAATCCAACAGCAAAAAGCAACAGAAAATTGTTTGTGAATGGTAAGAATGCATACAAAAGTTGTTGTTGGGTCAGAAGAATAGCAATACATCAAAAACAATTATAGACAAGTTCACAGTATGCTTTCCTCTCATGACATCGGACATTTTCTAAGGTCTATGATTACCTACCTCTCTCGACATTGCTTTCCTATGCGGCCCGGCATGGATTTCGCAATAAAAGACCATCTTTTGAAACCATACTTTCTTACTAGTTCAATTAGGGACTCGTCTTCCTGAAATGTTAACCACAGACACAACAACCACCATCAACAATCAACGTCAGCATTTCAACAAACACAAATTGGCATAAAGAATAATTACAACATGTATAAAGAAGAGCACCTCCTTTGTCCATGTTTTCTTTACAAGATCAGGATTTGAAACCTTTTGCCAGCGACGGAAGCATTGGACGTCAGTTCGCCCAGGAAGGTACGCAGCTGAAAAAGACCAATTGAACAACCCAAAATGCAATTAAGTTCAGCATGTTACTTTAGCCCTTAAGATAAACTCATATGTGAAAATGTGAATAGACAGTAGCAAATTGTTGATAAGCCAACAAAAAATTAAACATAATCTAATATTTCAATTGAAACTGAAATTGATAATTATACTGATATACTATGGCATCCACCTATATTGTTCCAGTTGCTTCCATCATGCTTCTTGACTGTCTCAATCAAAAGATTATCCTGTTTGTCATAGTCATAAGATTACAAAGTCAGAAATCATAAACACTAAATTCAACTTCCAATAATAGTTAATTTAGTACAACAAATATAGCCAAATCAAATTTCACATTTAAGATCAGAAACTGTACTCCTACACAGACACCGCAGACACTAACACTAAAACTTCGACTCAGATAATAATTTGAAAAAAAAAATAAATTGAAGGTTAGTGTCAACGTAAACACATATTTTTCAGAATTGTCATTGCTACAAACATTGCTATTGATTTTTAATTAAATCAACAAACCTCTTCCTCTGTCCATAGCCTCTTTGTGAAGCTAATTAGGGATTTTCCGCTCCTGTCAAATCAATTATGAAAAATTGTTAAGAAATAATGCAACAAAGTACATTTCTAAAATTTGAAGAATCGAAAGCATCAAGTAGTTACTTACCCTGTAACAGGTGTTGATTCGAGAAAACAAGTGTCGCTATTACAATTAGGCGAAGAAAGACATAAATGAAGCAAATCTCGATGAGGTGATTCAAATTCAAAATCCTTAAGCTCCTTTTCAACTTTCAACATTTCTCTTGTTTTTTTCTACCTAAATCAAAAATCATTTAACACAAAAATAGCACATAGAGATGATCACATTGGGAACAAAACCAAGAATAATAAAAATCAGCAACACAAGTTTTAATTATATTTTAGATGATTATAACCGAATGAAGTTCACGTGTGATTGTTAATAAAGTGAAATGAATATACGTTACAGAAAATGGAAAGCGAGTAAAAAGTGTAGTGGATGATGATGAAGTGTGGAATATGAATGAATATGTAGTACTTACTTGAAAATCGATGAATGGGAGAGAAAGAGAAAATGAAGGTTGAAGAAAGTAAGAGAGTAGTGTGGAGATGAAGATGATTGAAGCGGTTTGAAGCGGTTTTAAATGATCTATAAAGTGTTGAGCTTGTGTTGGAAGCTAAACAAAATAGAGAGAGAGAGTGTGTGTATGTTTGTGTGAGAGTGTACTATTATTTTATAATGATAATAAATAATAAAAATTTAACGGATTGCTTTGGAATTTACTTGTTATTATTGTTATTTAATTTCAAGGATTTCATTATTTAGTGAATGAAGTGGAAACCGACGTGGGCAATTAAATGTTTTAAAAATCAGATTGAATCCGCCGGTCGAATTGGAAATTAAATGGTTATCGATTTAGTCTGATTGTTGGATTGGATAAGCTATATGTCGATTAAGAATTGATCAGAATTAACTGTGAACCAACTATTTTGTAAAATCAACCTATTAATGCATGTTTTTTTCTCGAACAAAATGATGTAGTTTTGATAGTTTTTTTTTAAATATATAATTGAAATATAATTGGACTTTGTTGAGCAATTTTTCTTTATTTGCAGTTAGATCTTGATCAAATTTTTTTTTTGAATTTATATTTTATGCTATCTTGTTGTTAACAATTATGTTTAGAATTTATGTTTAAAGAATGAACACGCGAAATTATAATATTTTAATGAATGAACACGTGAAATTTATGTTTAGAAAATAAACACGCGAATATATAATATTTTAAATATATATTTTTGTTATAGTGATCAATTTATTCAATTGAGTTATTCGATGCAGTTATACGATTCAGCCAATAAATCAATGAAATTATTCTTATCGGTTTAATTATTGATTTAATGACCTATCTGATTTAAATCAGATTTTGTCAAACTACTCTATTAATCCCAAAGATATGAGAATTATATTTGGAAAATTTTTAATTCAATATTAAGGGTGATGCATGCCCTTGTTATACAGTTCAGATGTGCAATTTATAAGATATGCTCTTGCACACCATAAATGAAAGTGCACGTATATAGCGTGTTCCATTACATTAAAAATTGAAAGTTCCGATATACAAATATGTTTCAATAGTTTCAATCATAAAAGTGTTGGTAGGTTCTTTGGATTAACTTTTTTTTTATAGTACATTTTTTAGTTAATAATTTTTCTAGGGATTACAACAAAGAAACAAGACGAATGTACTCCTCTGTTTTTTTATTATAAATCGTTTTTTATTTTTCACATAGATTACGAAATGTAATAATTATGATATGGAAAAGAGAAATTATTAAGGGTTTTACAAAATTGTCTTTCATTAATGATATTGAAAAGATAAATTTACATAATTGAAAGAAGATAATTATAAATATTTAAGGGTATAATAGGAAAAATAACATTAATGATTTATTGATATTATAAAACGACTTATATTATGGTATAAAATATTTTTCCAAAACGACTTATAATAAAAAACGGAGGTAGTATTATATCTTTTATGTTATGTAATTTGAGATAATTTTAAGTGTATGTACCATATTGATGACTCTTTAGATTCCATTTGCCATCATGTTTTTCATTTATTGAGAGGTTAGAGAGATGCCCAACATATCAGATCGAGATTTATTATCTAACATCAAGTGGTTTTTTACTCCAAGTGGAGCAAATCTTCCGTTGGGCAGTTTAAATACAACATTGATGCATCCTTCTTAAATAACAAAGTTGAAATAGTTATTTGTATTAGAGATGATGAAGGGGTGTTTTTTATTACTGAAGTAGATGTAGATGTGGGTGAAGCGTTAGGCCTGTTATACTCAATCAAGTAGGTGCATGAGTTAGATCTGGACAATGTGAATTTTGAGCTAGATGTTAAAAGTGTAGTGGATAATGTGAACATCCAGAATCCCAGTGATTCGAATTTCGGTGCTATCACTAAGGAGTGTAAGTGCTTGTTAGCTTTTCTTTATAAGAACTCTCATGTTAAGTTCGTTAGGAGACAAGCCAATGAGGTTGCTCACGCTTTGGCGCGGACGACTTCATATCTTGCTAGTTTCCAAACTTTTAATGATGTACTAACATATATCCAGATTATTATTATTAATGATAAGTTATAAGTTTTTCCCGTAAAAAAGTGTATTTTGAGACTTTTTGTCAGGTAATTTGAAATATTTTGGTTATGTATTTTGATTGCATTGGACGACAAAAATATTTTGGTTATGTTAGACAAGTTTAGTTTGTACATTTCTACTTTAAAAAGTTTTGTAATTCTTGCAAAATTTTGATCATAACTCATTAAGAAATATGGACGGGAAAAAAATCAAACATACAAGAACAAAAATCAATTAAATACAAATATTTAATTGTTGCATTCAGACATTTCACATCCACCAAGTAATCATCTTTGAATGCAATTTGTGCATTATTTTAGCCATTTCTTGTAAAGTTCTATTTTGCATTCAATAACTCCATTTTGTTGCAGAGTGATATGATCATAGTACCCATGCACAATCCCTTCTAAAAGACATAATTATGAGAAATTAGAATTCTCAAATTCTCTTCCATGGTCATTTCGTACGCGAATGATCTTGTCGGTCTCTTTCCCTTTCTAACGTTGAAGACATTGACATAGTCTTTAAAATGTGATAAAGATGTCAGATTTTTGTCTAAGAAACTCAATCTAGGTGTGCCTTGAGTATTCATTAACACAAACAAAAACATATTTACTTTCACAAAGCTTTCTCCCTGCATGGGTCGCATGAGATCCATCTGAATTAACTCAAGGACCTCTGAGGTGGTAAGATGTTGCACCTTCTTGTGTGACTTTTTGGTCTATTTGCCTATTTTACAATTTTCATAAAATTTTCCTTCCTTAATTGTGAGGTTAGGCAAGCCACTAATAGCTTTTTTAGAGATAATCTTCCTCATGCTTCTAAGATTTAGATGGACAAGTTTCTTGTGCCACAACTTGGTTTCATCTTCTTTAGCGATCAATCAGGCTGGTGGTTGAACTTTTGATAGAGAGCTCCACATATAGCAATTACCTAATGATCTGATATCTTTCATGATTTGTTCCATATTTTTTTTGGAAACAATACATTCAGGACTATTGAAGTTAACACATAATTCTTTGTTGTTCCTTTTGGATTAGCTACATTGTGCAAAACAACATGATATGGACACATGTTGGACATGATGTTCTAGCTGGTGTGGCACATCTGGCCTCAACTGCTCTTGTGTAGAAAGAAACATGTGGGAATAGATATCTCAGCATGTGGCTCTTATCTGCAGGACAAGGCTATTGTTGTATGTGTGTGTTTTCCAAATGTCTATAGTGTGTTTTTATGTTAATTGTGCAACGAGGGTTTTTGTTATATTTTAGCAATATGATTTGTTTGATCATTTTATTAAATTAAATTTAAATCAAGGAGATTTAAATTTGAATTCAAATCAAACCAAATATTTTTGTGGAGCTATTTTGAAGAAACAAATGCTAACTGAATCTCCATCATATATGGACGAGATAACTGCCTAAATCCAAGGAGAATGGCCCGAATATGGATTTTTATATATAGAGACTCTTTTTATGCCTTGAATACCACGAGCTTGAGTGATATTTTGTGTTTTTAGGCTGAGTCTTTGTTTGTGTTAATTGTACACCACGTTATTGCTTCATTCATATCATAAGTGAGAGTTGGAGTTTCTCTCATGAAAAATTCATGAAACAGGAAAACATATAGCCATAAATAAGTGCTAGGAGAGAAATGTAGGCGAAGAACCTTAAAGAATGTGTGTGAGGTAGCACCAGTCTATTAACATGGATTAATGGTTTAAAAGCATTGCTACCTAACATTCCGATTAGACTTTGCGTTGTCTTTACTATGGATAAGAACAAGTGGGGGATTGTTGTAAATTATTAACAATTAATAATATTAAGTGTGCTCCAAAATGACAAGAAAATATTCAAGTGAATTTTAATTTTTGAATTCGAAGAGAAGCAAAATTTCGTGAAGTGTTGCTGCGGAATGAAAATAGAGAATGCTTGGAAACAATGCAGGTTTTGGTTAAAAGGTGTTGTTTCATCAAGGGTCGCAACCTTGTGAAACAAAACATACATGACCTATAAATACATCATTCCAGAATTCAGAAAAACATCACAAACAAAATATTCTCTTGTACAAAATTCCAGACACTCTTCGCTACATAATCGTGTTTTCGTCGGTCTTGCGCAAATTCGATATAAGGCTGAATTATCCTGGGTATTCCTGCGTTCCAACTCTAAGACAATTGAGAGTGCTTGAAATAATTTTAAGGAAAGTGATTTCGTTCACGATTCTAGCCTCAATCCATTCGGTTTAAATTAAATTTCTAACATACAACAGAAAATCAACAGAAACTCAATGACACAAAAGAATAGAGAATGCAATATCCACTTTGTGTGGAGGCTTATAGGAGATTCGAATGAAGAAATTTTTTTTTCATCAATGCTTCTATTTAGGATCACAAGCATGAATAATATCACTTTGAAAAAGAGTTTTAGAGAAACAAAATCAATCCTAATTTTAATATATTATGCGTTCTTGAATTCTTCTTGGGTTAGTATCAGTGTTCTTGAATTTTTCTAGGGTGGTTTAAATTCCTAATCCTAGAATTAGGGACCACCTTATATTGGTATTCCGGTCAGCTGATTGAGCGAACAAGTATGAAGGACAGAAACTGAGTGGAAGTAAGGAGAAGGAGGCAACTATTCGAAAGAAACAGATGCTCTGTAGGGTCTGCAAGGTGGGGGCAAATGTATTTATGGTGGGGACCAGGTGACTTTTTTCTTCTTCATGGAGTTTCCTGAATATTTTAAAGGAAAAGAAATGGCGGAAGTATTTAAGGAATTTGGTTTGGTTTCTGAGGTTTTTATACATGCAAAGAGAGACAGAAGGGGAAGAAGATATGGCTTTGTTAGGTTCAGAAAAATGGTGGATGAAACGATTATGGCTTCCAAATTAGATAGTATCTAAATTCAATAGAAAAAGATATTTGCAAACATTCCACGATTTTAGCGTGGAAGGGAGGTTGGTAATGTTCATTTGGAACAGAAAAGGATTGAGGAGAAGGAATCTGAAACTCCTGGTCAACCTGTTTACAATTATGGGAATGTTAGAAATCAAGAAAGATCTTACGTGCAGGCATTGGGTAAGAAACCACTAGGTAAGCATGAAACAAAAGGTGTTAGTTGTTCTAGCCAAAAATGGTTAGACCACCAAGAGTGCTAGTTCTCCTTATTCTAAACAAGGAGAGCTACGTTGTCTACACTATAGAGTATGTTTGGGGATTTGAGAGCTATACATGTGTTGTATATTGCCTCAAGAATGAATGTTTTGCTTAACCCTCATGTGGGAGCCCCTTTAATAGCATTCTTCTACCTTCATTTAAGCCAGGCCATTAAGAGAAGCCTCTTGGCCTTCAGACGTTGTATGACCATCATTGCTGTAACTCTTCTTCATGAATGCACGCTTTGAAGACAGGATAACGTCTGCATTGATACGCCACCGTAGTTACAACTGTTGGAACGACGCTTGTTGAGCTCATGACCGACATCGGTGCCGGGTTGGTGGGGTATAGTACTCGGCCTTGTAAGAACTCGGCTAATGGGAGTCGGGCTCCCTGACCGGGCCGGGTTATGTATGATGCTTGTCTAGCTCTCTTCATTATATGATCTTTCCTGCTACAATAGTCTAGTCCGTGCTCACCGTTATTTGACTACTCAATTCGGCATCAAATACATTTGGCATATACATAAGCCCCCGAGTACTATATCCATTTATAAGGGTGCAGTACTCGGCAGTGACATAAGCCCGGATATATTTGCTAGGTGTCGTGCTATAGATCGGCCTTTTCTTCTTAGGTCCTTACGTGTCAAAAAATTTTAAACGGTTGTGTCCCTTAATCTTCCCTAGCGTTATGATGACTTTAATACATCATGAGTGGCTATTCTCTAGCCTTTTTTTTCGAACGTTGGGCTTCTATTAAATTCAGTATTCTCTTTCCTTTACTCCTACATTCTTCTTTAAGCGAATCTGATCTCATCTCCAAGCGCTCTTCACTTCAAGTATTGTTTCCTTTCCCTATTGATTTTCCTCTATTTTCTTTTTAACACAAACACGGTAGTTCTTAGGGAATGTGATAATGAGGGTATAGTTATTTGTAAGAGTGACGAGGAAAGAAAAAGACTATGGGAAGAAAACATGCAGGAGATGATGGATTCTGTAGGGGTAGAAGAGTATAGGCGAGTCATGGATAAGTTTTATAATGAGATTCTCACTTCTGAAAGTGACTTTGACTCTGACTCTTCGGGTTCTGTAGAAATTCTAATGGAGACTGCTGTTCCCTTTGATTCTGAGGTTATGAACCATAAAAATAGTACTGCTGACGCCTTAGAAATTGCTAAAATCAGATCCCTGAGGATTATATCCTCTACTGGTTCCGAGGATGGCGTTATTTTGGAACTGTGCGGCCCAAAGGAAAGAGTATGTATACTCCGGCGAAAGGATGTTTCTGAAGACTTTTTCTACTTTTATCCTAGTATTATGGAAGATTTCAACATCTGTATCCCTTTTTTCGATTTTGAGGTGGACGTGTTGAAGTCCATCAACATAGCACCTTCCCAACTCCGCCCCAACAGTTCGGGGTTTATAAAGGCATTTGAGAGGGTTTGTGAGGTTTTAGATATTGTTCCGACTATAAGTTTATTCTTTTCCTTCTTTGAGGTAAAAGGAATTGATAACTGGAGATGGGTTCAAATTAGTGGAATGCCCGGCCGAAGTTTCCTTCAAGCCTACATCTCAAATTACAAGAATTATGAAGACCATTTTTGAGAGTTCGATGTGGTCCGAGATGTCCACAGGTGTTATACGCCTTAGATGGGCATTCCCGTTTTCCTCATTACTGGACCAAAGATCCCTTATCAATCATTGGTTTTAATTATGATAAATTGAATGATTTGGAACTCCAGTCCCTGACTATTCTTAATTCATTCTGTATGATAAGGATTAAGGAATTGTTACCCTCGCCTTTCTTTTTATTCTAACCTTATGTTGTTTGTTTGTAGATAAGATGACTGACCTATCTGTAGCCGAGCAAAAGAAATTGATGTAAGTAGCTCGGGAAGCCCGGAGAGGAACTGGGGGTGCATCTGCATCTAAGTCTGACTTAGGTGGATTAGAAGTCCAGGCACAAAAACGGCCCAGGGGTACGAGCACTAAAACCGCCCGAGCAAAGCTGAGCCCCAACCTTTTATTTTACCTACTCAGGACGAGGTTTCTCAAGGTGACCCGAAGAAGCTGAAGGTTCAAATGAATGAGGATATTCATCAAGCTTAAATGGAGATTAACTCCCTCATGAGAGGCCCAGGGGAGAACTCCGCGTCTGGGGAATTCAAGTTTTGGTCCAATGATTTTGATGGCTTCAGATACCTGTGTGATCATCTCAATGCTACCGAGGATGTTAATTAAGTTAAATCCATTGGTCAGCAGAAAATCACTCAGAATCTTAGCTCCTATTTGATGAGGTGTGTTGTCCTCACCCGTGGTTTGTTTGAATTATCTGATGACTCTGAAAGGCTTGAGTCAAAATTCAAGAATGAAGTCGCTCAGTTGAAAAGCTCCCAGGAATCTCAGTCTAAGAAACTTTCCAACTTGGAGAAGGATTTGGCTAACTCAAGAAAGGAAACAGAGACTTTGGAGTCTGATCATAAGTCAGCCTTAGCCAAACTTACTGATCAGTTGAAGATATCCGAGGCCCTAATCCCGAGCTCTTATCGTCCAATAACGATCTTAAAGAAGCTCTGAAGAAAACTCAGATCGATATTTTGTCTGCTGGTGACGAAGCTTTTGAGATAGCTAAAGATCAAGTTCTTTGTCTCCATCCGGGCCTGTATTTGTCGGAGATGGATTACTTCAAGGTGGTGCAGGATGGTCGTCTTGTGGATCTTGGCGAGCTGGAGAAGGATAGCCCGGAGAGGTCTCAAGGCCCGGTCAATGATGCTGATGGGAATGTTAACCCGACCCTAAATGATGTTGCCAATGATACTTCGGCTGCTACTTAATCTTGTTGTTCTTTGTTTTAGTTAGTCATCCTTCTGGATGCACTTTTATATTTTGGCGAGGGAGTGTGGTGTTGTCCCCCCTCATGCTCATGACTTTTTAGCCTTCGGGCTTTGTAACGTACAATGTTTTGGCCCTTCTGAGGCGTTATTTTTATTGCTTATGTTATTTTTGTTTATCGTGTTTTATTTATTTGGAAAATAATTCTGTACATATATCCAGCCCCTCGGGCACTAAGTTAGATTAACTTAGGGTGTTAGATTATAGATTGTCGGGTATTAATTTTACTTTGCTTTTGCTTGATTTCCCTGACCTTTCAGGTAGCTTACTGTGAGACTAATTATTAAGGAGCCTTTGGTTATCTTGTGTGTATAGTCTTCACACTTTTGAGAGTTCTGGACTTTTGTAGGCTTAGGCGGCGATTATGGTATGTACTCGGGCGTCCTTTCTATAGAGATTTGCCCTTTTCTTATTGGTAGTTTGCCATGTATGACTTTTTACTTACAAGCCCCAAGTATCTTTTGACGTGTTTTGGGCTTAGATGTTTCATCATCTTTATACCAGATTGTCCGACTTGAGTGCACGAAGCTATTAGACATGTTTGTTTAACCCGTGTACACGAAGCGTTTGTGGGCTACCTATGTACGCGGAGCAAGTTGACACGTTTATAGGAGTTTATCAATCCGTTTATAGGCGACCTATGTACGCGGAGCAAGTCGACACGTTTATAGGAGTTTATCAACCCGTTTATGGGCGACCTATGTACGCGGAGCAAGTCGACACGTTTATAGGAGTTTATCAACCCGTTTATGGGCGACCTATGTACGCGGAGCAAGTCGACACGTTTATAGGAGTTTATCAACCCTTTTATGGGCGACCTATGTACGCAAAGCAAGTTGACACGTTTAAAGGAGTTTATCAACCCGTTTATGGGCAACCTATGTACGCGGAGCAACTCGACACGTTTATAGGAGTTTATAAACCCGTTTATGGGCGACCTGTGTACGCGGAGCAAGTCGACACGTTTATAAGAGTTTATCAACCCGTTTATGGGTGACCTATGTACGCGGAGCAAGTCGACACGTTTATAGGAGTTTATCAACCCGTTTATGGGCGACCTATTGTTAGTAGAGTAATAGTGGGGGTTGTTTTTAATCGTATCCAGAGGGATTGTTTGATATTTGATGCGTGCCTTTCAATAGTTGTGATATTCTAAGTTCAATGGTTTCAAAAGTTTCTCAATTGTTGTTAACATTCACTTGTAGCAAAGATTAATTGGTGACAAAGATTTTGTAAAACTTTTGATAAAAGCATGTTAAGGTTAGGTTTCGCTAATCCTTTTCACGTATAAACGATTAATCAAGCATATGAACTCGGTTTCCGACCAATATAACCGCGTATTCTCCCGACTAAGTTTATGTCTAAAGCGAAGTCGTGAGTGTCGATGTTTAGACCGTTAGATGATGTCTCACACTAACAATCTAAACAACGATCATTAAGATCAACACAATGCGAATAGCAAATCCCAAATCTATGTCTAGAGTTTGGTTTTTAAGAGATAAAATTGTTAGGTCATGATTTGTAGAATCTATGTCTAGAGTAAAATAAATCACACATGGATCATTAAGAGAAAACAACATCATCTATATTGATCAAAGACTTTGTTCATACACAATAGATCAAAAGCAATACATAAAATTAGGATCAACTACCTCTAACCTCAACATTGAGTGTTTAGCTACCACTTCTCATGGTAGATTGGATAACAAGTAAAGAGAGGAGATGAATGAACATCCACGACGAATAATCGAGAATGGATGCGACTTCAGCTTATCCAAGTGAAAATACACTCTTTGATGATCAAAATACTGTAAACTCTGTTTTCTACTGAAAATGAACAAGATCTTCCCAAACAAATAAAGTGAAAATCTATTTATACACTTCTGAAATCTGCACTATTCGCACTGCAAGCACACCATTCGCACTGCGAATGAGAGAAAATGGCACCTCAAGTGCCTCTGAGACTTAAATCGCCCCAAGCAGAAATCGCGCGTTCGCAGTGCGAACCATTCCTTCGCACAGCGAATCATTCGCTAGCTCATTCGCACTGCGAATAAACTAGCGAACCAGGACAAATAAATTCCAGAACTTATTGCCTCCCTTCGCTAGCATCTTCGTACTGCGAAACAACCAGCGAGCCTTCGCTGGACCCTCGCCAGGAGTTCGCAGTGCGAACTCTTTGTCATCTCAAAACTGGAGCTCACTGCCATCATTCGCTGGCGCCTTCGCTGACGTTCGCAGTGCGAACCTTCGCTGGGCCTTCGCCAGATCCTTCGCACTGCGAATGCTCTGTTGCAGCAATAATTTCAGTGGAACTTGCATCCACTCCATGTGTCTCACACTTTTGCTCCTCTCATGCCTAAACCTGCACATTAACACACAAATTACAAGCTCCACACATATATTCCAATGTAAGCATTACAACACAATTTACCGCTTAAATTCACAATTCCGCATGGAAAGTTAATGAAAAATGCCAATTTTTATATACTAATATATAACATGTTTGACATCTAACAAACTCTCCCCAACTAACTCTTTGTTTGTCCTCAAGCAAAGTATGCCTCGATAGAGGATTTGCTCGAGCATTCAATTCAACCAAGACGCGAAAAACGGCTCAACTAAACAACGATCACAACAACGCACAATTACACAATTCAAGAACCTACAATGTAAAAGAACTTGCCTCTTAAACAATTTCAAACAATGTTTCAAGAGACAACTAACTCATCCTGCGCATGTCATTCTACACTCCTCTTCGAAAAAGGATTGAAGGCAAACGTGCATACAAACACGGGACAGATACACTCAAATGACCAATGATGCAATACTAAGCAATTCATACCATATATCAATGAACACAAAAGAAATCATGGAAGTAAAAGATCACTAAAGACTTCAAGGTTGTAGCTTGGTCGGGTAAACAAAAAAGGGACATTTCTTATGGCCATTGAAACGAAATTGCCGAAGCAAAAGAACGTTCACTATACACATATTCACACATCTCAACTTCATTTCACCAATTTTTCATTCCACCTTCACAAACTACCGTGAACAATTATTGACTCTACATTTTTTTTTCATTCAAGCAAGCATTTTCTCATTTGTACAATATATTTACACTCTTTTCTTTACATGCTTCCTTGAATTTTTTTTTAAAAAAATTTGGAGTACTGCACCCATCTTTTTTATATTCTCCCCAACTCATTTTCGACTCAACCTAAAGTGAACGTTCCTTGCTTTTTAAGGCAAGGAAGTAAAAGTATACAATTTCAAAGGTTCAGGAAGAAAATGTTAGAAACTCACCAAATTTAGCGATGAACCAAACTTGCAAATTATGTACATAAAACAAGTTCATCACTAAACTGAGTTATATACTGTTTAGGCTCAAAGGGGCTATCAAATGCTCACTACTCACGGGTGAATTAATATATGGACATGGTTGTGCTCACTTTCAACAAGTGCCTTGATCACTTCTCCTACTTCCACAAAATCACATGGTCACAAGATAAGGCATGAATTAAAAGTAAAAACAACATTCATCAACAATACTTAGCATATAATAACACTTTGAAGGCTTCTCACTTTTATGGTTTTTGATCCTAAAATGACACATGCATTCAAAGGAAGTTGTAACATGAAACAACATTAACCATCGTACAAGACACAAAATTCTAAAACATACAAAATTCTTAAACCAGGTAACAATGTACCTTGTCGCAACACAATGCTTAAGATACTATCATAGCCCTCACATCATGGAGGAATCTTTCTTTAAAAATCAAGACTCTCCAACCTACTTCCACAATTCCATCATAAAAGAAGGAACATTAACATGAAAACATATTAACAATTTAAGTAGAAGTGCACAAAAATAATTTACTCAAAACGCTTAACATTACTAATAATAATAAGTAAAGTGCTTGGTGTAAGAACACCTACAATATCCAAAATGGTACCACTAGGGTACAAGTACACCAATATCAAAATATTCCACTATGTGGATACACTAGACTAGGAAAAACTGAAAAATACAAAATATAAGAAAACTTCACTTTGGAGACCAAAGGGAGTGTACACATCTGAAACTCATAAAATTAGTCCTCTTCGGACTCAGTCTCCAAAACCTCGGTAACCATCTCATCCTCATCCCCCTCATCAGAAGTATTACCCGAAACCTCCACATCAGTGCCATCTCCCTCAATCTCATCACCATCTCCATCCTCGTCAGCATCCTCTCCGGCAGGACCAACTGAATCCTCTCAAATACATCACCACCACTCGTACCAGCCCCTGTAGCAGCAGCAGCCCCCGAAGACTCAGTCCTACCACCCTTTGGTTTGCAAAATTTGTCGACATATCGATCATCGATAGCCGACGTGATAGTGACCTGACGACGCGAAGGCAAATTAACACCCGCTTCAGCACATAAGGTCATGATTAGGCACGAAAATGCAAGAGGGGAATTTTTCCTCGAGGAATTCCCTCCTAATCCACTCTCGACAATGGACCTTATTTCATCAGCTATTATCCTCGCGACATTAATTTCTACATTTGTAAGGATGTTGTGCACAAGGTGAGCCAGAGGAATTGGAACAGTAGAGGAATGTGACTTTGGCTTGATGTTGGTGACAACCAAAAGTAAAACAAGCTGAGCCAAAGGTAACATGTCCTCTCGATGATATCTCACAGCAACTCCTGAATGGTTTAACTTAACATCTTTACCCGGGTGCAACAAATCAGAGGTCATTCGTGTGATATCCCTGTTGTGGTTAAGGTTCATGTGGTAATCATCTTCCTCACTAGCACGCAATGGAAGAGGGTCTCCAAGCACTCGGTTAATAGTCCTTCTATCAAACCTTACAGTTTTCCCTCCAATAACAGTCGTCCAATTAAACAGATCTCCCTCATCAGGAAGGGCGTTGGCATAGAATTCGTGAACCATCTCCACATTGTACGAATCAAGGGGCGTTATCAGCTGATCCCACTTTTTTTCATGCAAGAGGGCAGCTACCGATCAATAAGTCCCTTGATCATTCAGAATAAATCTCTTTTCAGCAAGGATGGTTCTTGTCTCCAATACCTCATATCTCTGCGCCTGCCTAATACCCTTGAACCGACTGTCGTCGAACGTGATCGGAACCTGTCTGGATGTTGATGTTTTTCTTTTCTTGATCATGGTTTTAGGACCCATCTGCACAAATGACAAATAAATCCACACAAAAACACCAAGACAGATCATTAGCAATTAGGCAACACATGCATCAGAATGAACTAAAAAAACAAAAATCTGGGCTGCTCGCTAGAACACTCGCACTGCGAAGCCTGGCGAACGCTCGCCCCAGGTTCGCAGTGCGAACAAGCCAGCGAATGCACGAAAATTTTGGTAAAACAATTGCAGACCCAGATTTCACACATAACATGATTCTACATATCATCTAAACCCTAAAACAAACAGAAAATTTGACATGCATTGAAAACCTAACACATAATTCTAACCCAATTGCTTAAAGATTTCTCATGTAAATTTCCAAACAAAATCACAATAACAGAAAGTACATAGAAACGAAATTCAAACCTTGTTTAGAATTGGAAATTGAGAGAAAAACTTGAGAGAAGGATAGAAAATTGCACGTGAGAGGGAAGGAAGACTTGAGGTTTTTTTTCTCTTTTTCCTTTGGTTGAAAGTGAGAGGCAAGGACTAGGGTTTGGTCCCCTCAAGTCATCAGAATTTCCACACGGGTCTTGGGCCTACGTGCAGGCCCACCCATAACAAAACCCTCACTTTAATGATGTGGCAGCAAAACCACCAAGGCTGGTTCGCTGATGTTCGCAGTGCGAATGGCCAGCGAATGCTCGCCCTAGATTCGCAGTGCGAACAAGCCAGCGAACAAGACAGATTTTCAAAATTTTCAGGTCTGTCCTGCTGCCACACTGCATATGATACCATACTACAATGCACCCACTAGTCTCATAAAAATGACTTCAAACAGCAAATAAAAGCAAAATACTTACAATTTTGGGGTGCCTCCCAACAAGCGCTTGTTTAACGTCGGCTAAGCTCGACGGTCCACCACAATCTCACGGATCGCGGAAGGGAACAATGGCGGGATTCCGCTCAAAATCACCTCCAAGGTACACTTTCAATCTTTGGCCGTTCACAGTCCAATTCTCTTTGGTTGTTGTGTCTTTAATTATAACTGCCCCATAAGGCTTGATTTCTAGGATCCGAAACGGACCCGACCATTTAGACCTTAGCTTTCCCGGGAACAGTTTTAACCGAGAATTGAATAGCTGGACCAGCTGTCCCACATCAAATTGCTTGATGATTATTTTTTTGTCATGGTAATACTTTACACGCTCTTTGTACAGTTTATTGGAATCGTACGCCTGAAGGCGTAATTCATCCAATTCCTGTAATTGCACTTTTCTTTTTTCGCCGCTAAGAGTTGGATCAAAATTTAAAAATTTTAAGGCCCAAAACACCTTGTGCTCCAACTCCACGGGCAGGTGGCAATTCTTACCATACACAATTTTAAACGGTGTGAGACCGATCGGAGCCTTAAAAGCGGTCTGATACGCCCACAAAGCATCATCCAATTTGTTGGCCCAATCTTTTCTCGAGGCCGAAATAGTTTTATCCAAAATACGTTTTATCTCACGATTGGATACCTCCGCTTGACCATTTGCTTGGGGATGATATGGTGTGGCAACCTTGTGCTTCACACCATACTGCTCCAAAGCTTTGTCAAGCTGAGTGTTACAGAAGTGAGACCCTCCATCACTTATTAACACTCTTGGTGTACCAAAATGCGCAAAAATGTTCTTTTTCAAAAATTTGACCACTGTTTTACCGTCGGCTTTAGCGCAAGCTATCGCCTCCACCCACTTAGACACATAATCAACAACGACCAAAATATATTCATTAGAAAAGGAAGATGGGAATGGACCGACAAAGTCGATCCCCCAACAGTCAAAAAATTCGATTTCCAACATATTCTGTAAAGGCATCTCGTGCCGCCGTGAAATTCCTCCGCTTCTCTGGCACCTATCACAACTAAGGACATGCGCATGCGCATCTTTGAATAAGGACAGCCAATAAAAGCCCGAATGAAGGACTTTAGTGTCCGTTCTTAACCCATTAAAGTGTCCTCCATAAGGAGAGTTATGACAGTGCCACAGAATATTCGTGGCTTCCTCCAATGAGACACACATTCTTAAGAGGTTGTCGACACCAAGTTTGAACAAATAAGGTTCGTCCCATACGAAAGACTTGGCGTCAGACAAAAATTTTCTTTTTTGGTGGTGCGTTAGACCGTCCGATATCAATCCAGCGGCTTTGTGGTTAGCCATGTCGGCGAACCACGGTCTAACCTGCACTCTAAACAATTTTTCATCCCAGAACTCCTCTTTGACCTCAATTTCATTCTTGGTCACGTCAACGTTTACCAGGCGGGATAAGTGATCCGCCACCAAATTCTCGGATCCTTTTTTGTCACGAATTTCAAGATCAAATTCCTGTAACAAAAGGATCCACCGAATAAGCCTCTGCTTAGAATCAGGTTTGGTGAGCTGATACCTTATAGCCGTGTGGTCCGTGTAAACGATGACTCGTGAACCAATCAAATAGGAACGAAATTTCTCCAACGCATACACTATGGCAAGCAACTCTTTCTCAGTTGTTGCATAGTTAATTTGAGCCTCGTTTAAAACTTTGCTCGCATAATGTATATCGTGGCCTCTGACCCAAAACAGCCCCAACCGCATAATCGCTTGCATCGTACATTAATTCAAAATCCAATTTCCAGTTAGGTGTAACGATTATCGGTGAGGTAGTTAAACTCTTTTTCAAAAAATTAAACGCAAAAAGACAAGACTCGTCAAAGTCAAAAATCTTACCTTGGACGAGCAAGTTGCTCAACGGCTTTGCGACCTTTGTGAAGTCCTTAATAAATCTTCGGTAAAACCCGGCGTGTCCAAGAAAGCTTCTTATACCTTTGACATTCATCGGTGGTGGTAATTTCTCAATAACGTCCACCTTGGCTTTATCAACTTCAAGGCCCTTTGAAGAAACTTTGTGACCGAGCACAATTCCATCGTTCACCATAAAGTTGCATTTTTCCCAATTAAGCACCAAATTGGTTTCCACACACCGTTCCAACACAGTATCCAAATTTTTCAAGCACAAATCAAACGATTGTCCAAAAATGGAGAAATCATCCATAAAGACTTCAATTGTCTTTTAGATCAAATCCGAGAATATAGCTTGCATACACCGCTGAAAAGTCGCCGGTGCATTACATAATCCAAACGGCATCCTCCTATAAGCGAAGATTCCAAAAGGACATGTAAAAGCGGTTTTTTCATGATCCTCCGGGTTCACAATAATTTGGTTGTAACCCGAATAACCATCCAAAAAATAGTAGAATTGTTGACCGGAAAGCCTTTTGAGCATTTGATCCATAAAAGGTAGAGGGAAATGATCTTTTCTCGTAGCTTTGTTCAACCTACGGTAATCAATGCACATTCTCCACCCGGTAACGGTTTTGGAATGAGCTCATTTTTCTCGTTTCGGACCACCGTTAATCCGCCTTTTTTCGGTACCACATGCACCGGACTAACCCAAGGGCTGTCAAAAATGGGATAAATCATTCCGGCCTCTAACATTTTCACTACTTCTTTCCTCACTACTTCTTTCATGATTGGATTTAACCGGCATTGCGGTTGAGCAACCGGTTTAAAATCTTTCTCCATAAATATACGGTGCATGCAATACGAAGGGCTTATGCCTTTGAGATCGGACAATGTCCATCCCATTGCATCCTGATTTTTTCTCAACACTTGAATTAAGCGGCTCTCCTCGCTTTCAGACAAAATACTACTTATGATCACCAGTTTATTACCACCGTCATCGAGAAAAGCATACTTCAAGGTTGACGGTAACACTTTCAGCTCAAGTTTGGATGGCTCATCATTAACCACTTTTTTTAGAATTTCCTCTTCATACTCCCAAGGTTGCAATTCTTCCAAAGCTTCAAGCTCTAACAAACACTCTTCAAGAGCTTACTCTTCTTCAACCGAGAATACTTCAAAGGAATCATCCAAAGCTCTTTGTAAAGGATCAATGACATGAATTTGCTTTGTAACTTCAAAACTTGCTTCCTCCGTTGCATCAATCCGGAAACAATCACCTTTATCTTTCTTGTGCTTCATGGCATTATAAAGATTGAAACACACCTCTTCATCTTGGACTCTCACTTTCATGAGACCATCGTCCATGTCAATTGCCATTCGGGCAGTTTTCATGAAAGGCCTTCCAAGAATCAAAGGTGCATCCTCATCCTCCTCCATTTCAATGACAACAAAGTCTATCGGAAACAAAAATTTGTCCACTTTGACCAACACATCTTCCGCTACACCGTGAGGACGGGTAGTGGATTTATCGGCGAGTTGCAACATCATTTGCGTGGACCTCAATTCCATGTGTCCTAACCGTTTCACAATCGACAAAGGTATCAAGTTGATACTAGAGCCCAAATCAATCAATCTGTTGCCAACATAGATGTTTCCTATCGTAACCGGCAATGTAACTCGTCCTGGATCACATTCTTTCCTCGGGAGAGTCCGTTGAATGATGGCACTACAACTTGCATCTACCATAATCGTCTCTTGATCTGTATACCTCTTCTTTTTAGTAAGGATATCCTTCATGAATTTCGTATATTTAGGCATTTGCTCCAAAGCCTCGGAAAATGGAATATTTATTTGTAATTGCTTGAAAATATCCATAAACCGAGAATAGTGCCTCGCACTATCTTTCTTCGTAGTAGCATGAGGATATGATAGATGTTGAATCGAAATATTGTTCATCGGCTCTTTTCCCTTCCTAGTTCTCTTTACTCTTTCTTCACTCTCTATTTTTTTCTCATTCTCACTTTTTTCCTTCTCATTTTCAACTAAAACACCCTCAACATTTTTTTCTACTTCAATCTCCTCACTATCTTTTTCTGTTTCATTTTCAACTACAACCTCCTCCTCCACTACTCTTTTACCTACACCCATGTCAATCTCTCTTCCACTTCTTGTTAGAATTGCTTTGCAATCTTTAGGATTCAGAAGCGTATTTGCCGTAAAGTGCCCTTTTTGTTGGTCGGCCAATTGTTTTGATAATTGCCCGACTTGTGTTTCAAGATTCCTTATGGCAGCATCGGTGTTCTTTTGGTTGGAAATTGCCATTTGCATAAATTGTGTGAGAGTGTCTTCCATCTTTGTATTTCCAACGGGAGCTTGCGGAGGTTGAGTGTAATTTTGGTATTGTTGACGGTTTGATGGTCCGGCTTCTTGCGGTCTCCATTGTTGTTGATAACCTTGGTTGCCTTGTTGATACGGAGGTCGGGGTTGGTATCCTTGATTTCCTGCGTAATTTGCTTCCTCCACAACGGGAGGACAATAACCGGTCGGATGGTCACCTCGACATAATTCACAAACTAACACTTGCATATTTTTACTTGAAGATTCCTGCATCTCTTTGAATTGTTGTGGCAATTTCGACATTTGCTTAGTTAACAACTCAACCTGTTGTGATAATAACTTGTTATGCGCAAGGATAACATCGTTTGTTCCTAATTCCAACAGTCCCGGAGTTCGTTGAGAAGGTCCACGGTTGTGACTACCTTGATGATCGTTCAAGGCCATCTTATCAATGATAGCTGTGGCTTCCGCTGCGGTTTTGCTTAACAAGGATCCACCAGCGGTGGCATCCAACAAGGTTTTGTGTACAAGTTGCAGCCCATTTCTAAATATATGAATTTGTGACAATTCATCAAAACCATGACCCTTGCACTTCCTTAACATTGATTTGAACCTCTCCCAAGCTTCGTTGAGAGATTCATTGGCTCCTTGTGTGAATACCGCAATGGCGGTCTTTGCTTCCATAAACCGAGTGTGAGGGAAAAATCTGTCCAAAAATTTCTCTTCCAATGCATTCCAATCCGTCATTATGGCCGTTGACTGATCAAGATACCATTCCTTTGCCTTCCCAATGAGGGAATGCGGGAATAGTCTCTTAAACAGAGATTCCTCTTCTGCTTCCGGTGCACCAGTCGCTCCCGCTATTTCATAGAATTTTGTAATATGGGTAAAAGGATCTTCATGATCCATACCCGTAAATGGACTTCGATATAACAGCTGGAGAATACCGGTCTTCATTTCAGCATGACGACCGTTGTGTGCATGGCGAGCGAACTGAGGATTGTGTCTCAGACTATTTGTACATGGCCTAGAAGCAGGTGGTGGTGGTGGTGGTGGATCTGCCTCCATAACTGGAAGTATTTGTGGAACTGGTGGTGGTGTAGAAGTACTTTCCTCTTGTTCCCGCTTCTGTCTCGCTAGCTGCCTCCTTCGTCTAGTTCTGCTGTTGATTCTACGAGCAGTTCTCTCAATCTCAGGATAAAAAAGAAGTTGGTCCGCCGGTAGTTTCCCTCGCATAAACTAAGTCTGCACACTAAACAAAACAAATTAACAAGTTCAAGATAAAGTTGGTAACAGCTTAAAATAGCTCAACTATCGCAATGCTTGCAATATCAACTAACAATCCCCAGCAACGGCGCCATTTTGTTAGTAGAGTAATAGTGGGGGTTGTTTTTAATCGTATCCACAGGGATTGTTTGATATTTGTTGCGTGCCTTTCAATAGTTGTGATATTCTAAGTTCAATGGTTTCAAAAGTTTCTCAATTGTTGTTAACATTCACTTGTAGCAAAGATTAATTGGTGACAAAGATTTTGTAAAACTTTTGATAAAAGTATGTTAAGGTTAGGTTTCGCTAATCCTTTTCATGTATAAACGATTAATCAAGCATATGAACTCGGTTTCCGACCAATATAACCGCGTATTCTCCCGACTAAGTTTATGTCTAAAGCAAAGTCGTGAGTGTCGATGTTTAGACCGTTAGATGATGTCTCACGCTAAAAATCTAAACAACGATCATTAAAATCAACACAATGCGAATAACAAATCCCAAATCTATGTCTAGAGTTTGGTTTTTAAGAGATAAAATTGTTAGGTCATGATTTGTAGAATCTATGTCTAGAGTAAAACAAATCACACATGGATCATTAAGAGAAAACAACATCATCTATATTGATCAAAGACTTTGGTCATACACAATAGATCAAAAGCAATACATAAAATTAGGATCAACTACCTCTAACCTCAACATTGAGTGTTTAGCTACCACTTCTCATGGTAGATTGGATAACAAGTAAAGAGAGGAGATGAATGAACATCCACGACGAATAATCGAGAATGGATGCGACTTCAACTTATCCAAGTGAAAATACACTCTTTGATGATCAAAATACTGTAAACTCTGTTTTCTACTGAAAATGAACAAGATCTTCCCAAACAAATAAAGTGAAAATCTATTTATACACTTCTGAAATCTGCATTATTCGCACTGCGAGCACACCATTCGCACTGCGAATGAGAGAAAATGGCACCTCAAGTGCCTCTGAGACTTAAACTGCCCCAAGCAGAAATCGCGCGTTCGCAGTGCGAACCATTCCTTCGCACAGCGAATCATTCGCTAGCTCATTCGCACTGCGAATAAACTAGCGAACCAGGACAAATAAATTCCAAAACTTACTGCCTCCCTTCGCTAGCATCTTCGCACTGCGAAACAACCAGCGAGTCTTCGCTGGACCCTCGCCAGGTGTTCGCAGTGCGAACTCTTTGTCATCTCAAAACTGGAACTCACTGCCATCATTCGCTGGCGCCTTCGCTGACGTTCGCAGTGCGAACCTTCGCTGGGCCTTCGCCAGATCCTTCATACTGCGAATGCTCTGTTGCAGCAATAATTTAAGTGGAACTTGCATCCACTCCATGTGTCTCACACTTTTGCTCCTCTCATGCCTAAACCTGCACATTAACACACAAATTACAAGCTCCACACATATATTTCAATGTAAGCATTACAACACAATTTACCGCTTAAATTCACAATTCCGCATGGAAAGTTAATGAAAAATGCCAATTATTTTATACTAATATATAACATGTTTGACATCTAACACCTATGTACGCGGAGCAAGTCGACACGTTTATAAGAGTTTTTTGAGTTATAACTCATCATTTCCAGCCGATCACCTATAACAAAACATAACAATTTTTTAAGTCTGGGTGCCTCGTTAAAAACCCTTGCCCTTGCAAAGGAAAAAAGTGCAACCCGAATCCTTTATTCAGTATTGAATTTCATAATGTCTCAGATGAATACATCCTAAGATTGAATACATTCCAAGCCCTAGGTATTTCTATTCATTCTAATGTTTCAGCTTGTATGCTCCTTTATCGGAAGGATCTTCCCATCCAGTTGGATGAACATCTTCAAACCCAATGCGAGAGCTCTCAGAAGCAGTATACTTTACTAGAAAGTCAAATTTTCCGCTTGGTTGTCCCAAGGTATCCCAAGTCTCTGAGGGGTTGTCTTCCTCGCTGATATTGATTTCAGATAGTGAAAAGTTGATAAATTTTCGTTCTGCCATCCCTGTGACTTCATCAAGATGACGGTTGACGTATTCAGGATTGTCTGCGCAGGGCTTCCATGCTTCTGAAGGAAATGATGGATCTTTTTTAAGACTATCTGGAAGATATGCGTTTTCGGGTTGGCTTTGATACCTCGGATCCTCCATCACCATGTAAGGCTTCCCTGAGGAAAGGACTAGGTTGTCCTTTAGTGCTTGTACGATCCCTTTCTCTTCTTCGGGGAATGAGTTTACTCCTATGGATGTATCATGGGTCGGTAGATGCCTAACCTGGACTTGTTTCGTTCCTTCGTCGGGCAATATGTTGACTGTTGAATGCAGAATAGGGCAAGCAAGCAAAAATATTTATTTTCGGAAGAATTCCCTCCGGGATTTATGTCGTGTCCACAGAGATCGGTTCGAGGGAAAGAATGTTGTTCGACAATCTCTTGCGTTTATGAGTTTGATTTTTGAATGGTTTCAAACAAGAAAATAGAAAAGTAAACATTAAAAGATAAAAACAAATTCATTCTTCAGAGACACACTTATCAGGCACTGCATACAATCGACTCCTCACAAACTTAAACTTACCGACCAGTTATACTCAACCTACAATACTCCTCAATATCACCCAGCATCGCTCACAATAAAGGTTATGTCTAACGCACAGTTGAGAGAACAACCGTGTCACTCTCTTCGTCACTCTCGCGAGCGAAGCCTCGAAACACGGACGGTATTAAGATTCGACGCCTATTGAAGATTGTTAGCTCCTAAATTTATCTCTAGAGTCCAGAAATGAACAGACAACCATCCCTAATCGGAGTTCGCTAAGGTTATGTCTAACGCAAACCAAACCCCTCGCATAAAGCAAAAATCAGAGACAATTACCAATAGAGATTTGTAAAGCAAGTTTTATACAACGCCATGGGCGACAAATATACATGAGTTTGCAGCAAATACATATACACAACCCAACCATAAAGAAAAAACACAAAGAAGAAAAGAAATGAACCAAACATCTCGCGGATTGTCAGAGTCAGTCGACGATCAATCCACCCCGGTTCAACCGTATGCATGCTCCATAGTTATTTTCTAAGCAAAGCAATGAAAAATGAAGTTTGATGGAAGTGGGATCAAGAAACCCCAAAACCATCCCTAAAAAAGTAACTGAAATAATCTATATACATTGTAAATTTTGCATGGTTCGCAGTGCGAACGATCATTCGCAGTGCGAATGACTCAAAAAATGGCACTTTAAGTGCCTCTGATTACCAAACCGCCTTTGCTTTCCTTCGTTGGTTCACAGTGCGAACGAACCATTCGCAGTGCGAATGCTCACTGACTGGTTCGCAGTGCGAACATTGGCTTATTTCTCATTTGTAACTCTCTGCCAGCCTTCGCTGGGACCTTCGCTGGACCTTCGCAAAGCAAAGACAGAAAACTAGTCCTTATTTTGGCCACAACTTCCACACCGAAACTCCGATTTACGCACGGTCGGAAGCGTTGGAAAGCTTATTCAATGCTCTTCAAGAATATGGCAAGATAGCCTTTATTTACTTCCTACAAAATTGAGATAAAAATCAATTAAACTAAGTAATATTTAAACAATACGCAATATATACACTAAAACGTAAAATATACGTAATTATAAACAAAGTGGGGTTTATTTGACCGAGATAGACAAAAAGTATCGATAAGTGCAACAAAACTTATATACAATAATAGGTACATTTTGCACTTATCAAACTCTCCCCAACTTACCTACTTGTTTGTCCACAAACAAAAATCAAACAAACTTGAACATGCACAAGCAATATCCAACGAATGACGAATCAACAGGTTTTGAAAAACGGAAACGAATGAATGGTTCAAATGAAAACGGTACACACAAAAAGTAAATACTTACCACTAAACTACGACGACAACATAGTCACGAAACAAATGCAAAATACAAAAATTCATGCCGAACATTCTTAAACAACACAAGTTCCAAAGTGAATCACACCTAGTAAAAACAATCATCGGTAGATGAAAAACACACAATAAGGTACTTTACACTCACACAACACCCATGCAAACAAAAGACTAAACTATGCATACATCTACAAATTCACATTGATAATACAAAGGCAAGAATCACAAGGGCTTTTCAAGGTTGTAGCGTGGTCGGGTAAACAGACAAGGGGCAATTTCTAAAGGTAATTGAAACAAAAACTTGCCTAAACCTAAGGGAGTGATCAACTCACAAAAGTTCAAACACAAAATTTCAATCAAACTTCTTCTTTCATCCCAAGTGTTACACAACACACAATACTTATTTAGCACAATTATTGAAACTCTTTATGTTTCCTTTTTCAAGGATTTTCTTTTTTCTTTCTTTTTCTCTTTTTTTTTTCTTTTCTTTTTCATATTTTTCTCTTTTTTCTTTTCTTTTTCAACCTCATAGAAAACAACCAATGAGTAAACAACCATTCTCTCCCCAACTTGAATTCAACCACATCATCATGTGAATACTCCCTACTTTCTAAGGCAAGGTAAAAATTCATACAACAACACAAAGTTGAGGGTCCAAGAAAAAATAATCAATCAAAATCCATACAAAAAGTAAATTTGACACTCATAGACAAGCATCAAACTCAAACAACATGGATAATGACCAAAGGCTCAAAGGGGTTACGAATGATCACACGCTCACAAGGTGAATGACTATTTGGCTAAGGTAGTTGTGCTCAAAATGAAACAAAATGCCTTGATCCTTTTCATGCTTTCACATAATCAACACAAACAAAAGATTCAACATAATAAAATCCAGTTAGAACAAGAATGTTGGTTCTTCGTGCATATATGAATAATAGAAGGCTTCCTCATAAAAAGGTTGAGAACTAAAGTGATTCACAATAGAACAAGTATACAAAAGAATGGATGGCATGGAAGTTTATAAAAAGCCTAAGTATCATGAATATGCTAAAGTATAGAAAGCGATAAACACATACCTTGGACGTGTACAAAACTTAACAATATCATTACCATGCATTCGCAAGTTGAAATGAACCAACTTGGAAAATCACAAAAGCATCCTCAAATAAGCCGACCAAGACTTGCAACCAAACAACAAACAAAACATTAGAAAAGAAAAACTATAAAACATGCTTGTTTTACGTCGTAAGCTCGACGCCTTTATGGTGCTTAGCTAGAAACTTCCTTCATTCATGCCATAGTGATGCCTCACCGCGCAAACCAAAAGCAAGTCCCCTAACCAAACACTTAAACAAACATTACGGGAACAAAATCTATACAACACTTGAACAAACATAATGGAAATAGAAAATATATACGATATATACAAAACTCAAAAATAAAGAAACTATCGCAATGCGATTCAATATCAAAATTAATCCCCGGCAACGACGCCATTTTGTTGAATGCAGAATAGGGCAAGCAAGCAAAAATATTTATTTTCGGAAGAATTCCCTCCGGGATTTATGTCGTGTCCACAGAGATCGGTTCGAGGGAAAGAATGTCGTTCGACAATCTCTCGCGTTTATGAGTTTGATTTTTGAATGGTTTCAAACAAGAAAATAGAAAAGTAAACATTAAAACATAAAAACAAATTCAATCTTCAGAGACACACTTATCAGGCACTGCATACAATCGACTCCTCACAAACTTAAACTTACCGACCAGTTATACTCAACCTACAATACTCCTCAATATCACCCAACATCGCTCACAACAAAGGTTATGTCTAACGCACAGTTGAGAGAACAACCGTGTCACTCTCTTCGTCACTCTCACGAGCGAAGCCTCGAAACACGGACGACATTAAGATTCGACGCCTATTGAAGATTGTTAGCTCCTAAATCTATCTCTAGAGTCCAGAAACGAACAGACAACCATCCCTAATCGGAGTTCGCTAAGGTTATGTCTAACGCAAACCAAACCCCTCGCATAAAGCAAAAATCAGAGACAATTACCAATAGAAATTTGTAAAGCAAGTTTTATACAACGCCATGGGCGACAAATATACATGAGTTTGCAGCAAATACATATACACAACCCAACCATAAAGAAAAAACACAAAGAAGAACAGAAATGAACCAAACATCTCACGGATTGTCAGAGCCGGTCGACGATCAATCCACCCCAGTTCAACCGTATGCATGCTCCATAGTTGTTTTCTAAGTAAAGCAATGAAAAATGAAGTTTGATGGAAGTGGGATCAAGAAACCCCAAAACCATCCCTAAAAAAGTAACTGAAATGATCTATATACATTGTAAATTCTGCATGGTTTGCAGTGCGAATGACTCAAAAAATGGCACTTTAAGTGCCTCTGATTACCAAACCGCCTTTGCTTTCCTTCGTTGGTTCGCAGTGCGAACGAACCATTCGCAGTGCGAATGCTCGCTGACTGGTTCGCAGTGCGAACATTGGCTTATTTCTCATTTATAACTCTCTGCCAGCCTTCGATGGGACCTTCGCTGGACCTTCGCAAAGCGAACATTCGCTGCCAGTTCGCAGTGCGAACAAGACAGAAAACCAGTCCTTATTTTGGCCACAACTTCCACACCGAAACTCCGATTTACGCACGGTCGGAAGCGTTGGAAAGCTTATTCAATGCTATTCAAGAATATGGAAAGATAGCCTTTATTTACTTCCTACAAAATTGAGATAAAAATCAATTAAAATAAGTAATATTTAAACAATACGCAATATATACACTAAAACGTAAACTATACGTAATTATAAACAAAGTGGGGGTTTATTTGACCGAGATAGACAAAAAGTATCGATAAGTGCAACAAAACTTATATACATTAATAGGTACATTTTGCACTTATCATTGACCAGGTGGACTTTGGGGAAACTCTTGGAATTTGCTTCTCCTTCTAGTTCTTTTCTTATCAACTTTAAGCTATCCTTATAACACTTTCTCGCCAGCCCCTGGTCGCTTTTGATAATCCTAACCCGACCATCTCCAAGTGGGAATTTCATGGTTGAATATAGTGTTGAAAGTGAAGCCTCGAGGGTGTTGAATGATGGCCGACCTATAATGATGTTATAGGGTGAAGTAACAATGACTATCAAGTACCTTACCCGGACAGTGTTTGCATTATCAGTGTTATCGAAGGTAGTCGACAATACTAGATGTCCGAGCACCTGGACCTGCTCTCCCGAGAACCCTACTAGACTGCCTTGGAATGGCAATAACTAGATCGCATCAAGCCCCATTTCTATGAAAGCATCCCAATACAGCACGTCAGATGAACTTCCAGGATCTACCAGTACCCCTTTCACACTCCGACCTCGTACCTGCACTTTGATAACCATAGGATCATTTTTGTGAGCTAGGAATCCTATGGCGTCCCGTTTGGAGAATGTTACAACATCTTGTTAACCCTCATTTTTCGACGCTAGGAAAGAGCAAATGTTGGTTCAAATTGTTAAAAGATTGTTTTTAACTAGAAGAGGGTTTTAGACCAAGTCCTGAATAAAGCTTGAGTCAAAGAGAGTACGCTGAAACCCCTCAAAATGGTTAAGTGTTGGAAAGTCTTTCGACCGTGGGGACGTGGAATACGCGCTGCAAGGGCTGGAGGGAATTTCAGATATTTGAAATTCAAATAAGGGCAGTTGTGAGCGTGGGAACAGTTGAGACCAGGAGGAAGGCTCCAAGAAGGGACACGTTGGAGCAGTAACTACTACTTAGCAGTTATCCCTTAGCACTATAAATAGGAGTTAGATTTATGTAATAGAGGTGTTCATATTTTTGTACTTGTGACTCAAAGAAACTCAAAGTACCCGCGTGTAGAGAAACGAGTTCGCGAGAATGTACGTAATGTAACACCACCTCTTTCTTCAGCAATGCAATTTATTTTCTTCATCATGTTTATGTTTCAGCACTTTACATTTTCTTAAGTTTAATCTTTCATGTCTTATCTTGTCCTTTGAACTGTATTTTCAATCAGCCTTATGTTACACTGCAGTTGCACTTTCCTTTAGAAGCCTTCGACATCTATTTTTCTGCACATTTTACATTCAAAGTCTTTTACTTTCAAACCTCTCCCTTTACTGCATTTATTTTCAATTGCCTTTTTATCTTCAAGAACGTGGAGTTCATTGCACTTTATTTCCAAAAGCTTTCATCTCCCTGCATTACTTTCGACAGCCCTTTACATTTGCCAGTATTTACTTTTCAAAGAACGTGGAGTTCGAGCATTTTCTCTCATTATTTACTCTCGACAGAACTTTACATTTCCTGTATCTTTATTTCTCAAAGCTCTTTATATTTCTGTCTTTTACATCCGACATCTTTAAAGTTTTTGCATCATTTACTTACAGCCCTCTTTTTAAGCTTTTTACTTTACTGCGCAAGTAGTCGAACGTGGAGTTCGTGTAGTCTATTTTACTGTCGAACGCGGAGTTCATTTTATATTTCTTGCATTTATTGTCGTCAGTTACATTTTCCCTTAAAACTTAGCACATGTCCTAGGATTTGTGTGATCGATCCTGCAAGTTAAATCAATTTGCGTTTAGATTGATAGATCAGAGGTTGTTTACCAAAATTCACGGCAAACACATCTAAGTTTCCTTCCGGTTTTTATGGGGACCTCTGGTTGACATGCATAACTGCTCTAGCATATCTCTTTCTGACTGGACTTGTCTCTTCGCCACCATCAAACCCTCCAGAAATGGTGTTTAGGGTGTTCCGGACTGCCTTTGTCTCGTGACCCTCCTCGGCATCTGAACCCTTCTTCCAGGATGACTTTTCTGGTCCCTGATAATCTCGGCGAGGACTTCTCTTATTATTTTGTGGTCGAGAATCCTTCACATATGTCAATAGATGTCCCCTCTGGATTAGGGATTCAATTTCTTTTTTCAGCCGCTGATAATCCTCAGTGTGATGTCCTCGTATACGATGGTAATTACACCAAGCCTTAGGTTGCCTTCCCATGATTGCTTTGACTCTTTTGGGAAGACGAGGCTCTGGTAACAAATTCATGTGGCCGACTTCTTTGAGGATATCTCCTATGCTTGTATTTAGTAGGATGAGGTCTCTGTCCGGCTCGTACGGCTGTCTGTATGGTCTAAGAGTGTGTCGCTCGCGCGCAACTCCCCGAGGATGCTCATTCCTCTTATTTGACACCTCTTCTTTGCTCTTTGTCTTTTCATTATTCTCCCGGGATCTTTTCTCTTGGTTATTTTCTTCTCCTTTGATGTAACATTCAACCCGGGTAGTGATCTCCTCCATGCTAATAGCCAGCTTCTGAGCCAATGACTCATTGAATTGCCCGGCTCGTAGTCCATGCTGAAAAGCCCCCACAAACAACTCTTGATTCGGGTGAGATACTTTGAGGGTTTCCTCATTGAATCGAGCCAGGTACTCATGTAGTGATTCCGCCTGCTTTTGTCGAACACTGAACAATTCAGTTGTGGATACTTTCCGACGTTTGCTTGCCGAGAAGTGTTGTACTAACTTCTTAGTTAGGACCTGGTAGCTTATGATGGAGATCCGAGGAAGGCTCATGTACCATCTTAGGGCTACATCCTTCAAGGTTCCGGCCATGAGTATGCACTTCAGCGAGTCCGAAGGAGCAACTATGGACATCTGATTGTTGATGGCAATGACATGCTCCTGAGGGTCTGTCTTCCCATCATAAGAAGTTAATGATGGCGCTTTGAAGTTTTCGGGTACGTGGTCGTCCCAAATCTCTTGAGAGAGAGGTTGAGGTTCGAGAACCTCCTCCTCACTATCACCGTCAGCTTGACTTTGCTGCTGCAGCTCTTGTATGCTGTCTTGCAGCGTTTCATTATGTTGTCTCATGGTCTTCATCATAGCTAGTAGTTAAGCCATGTCTGGAGGATCTCCTTCATAAGTTATGTCGTTAGTGAGAAGTGTAGCCTGGGAAAGTTTTACCTAGGCCCCACGGTGGGCGCCAAATGTTCTAGCAAAAAATGGTTAGACCACCAAGAGTGCTAGTTCTCCTTATTCTGGACAAGGAGAGCTACGCTGTCTATACTATAGAGTATGTTTGGGGATTTGAGAGCTATACAGGTGTTGTATATTGTCTCAAGAATAAATGTCTTGCTTAACCCTCAAGTGGGAGCCCCTTTTATAGCCTTCTTCTACCTTTATTTAAGCCAGGTCATTAAAGAAGCCTATTGGCCTTCAGATGTTGCATGGCCATCATTGCTGTAACTATTCTTCATGAATGCACGCTTTGAAGACAGGATAACGTCTGCATTGATGCGCTGCCGCTACAACTGTTGAAACGACGCTTGTTGAGCTCATGACCAGCATCGGTGCCAGGTTGGTGGGGTATAGTACCCGACCTTGTAAGAACTCAGCTGATGAGAGTAGGGCTCCCTGATCGGGCCGGGTTGTGTATGTTGCTTGTCTAGCTCTCTTCATCGTACGATCTTTCCTGCTACTATAGTCTAGTTCGTGCTCACCTTTATCCGACTACTCAACTCTGCATCAAATATATTTGGCATGTACATTAGGAATAAAAACCATGGAACAGAGTGGAGGCATAAATTGGTAGAAAAACCACACTTTGTTCATCTCTAATACAATGTGCATGCGTCTAAATTGGAAAGATTTGACAAAGCATTCGTTGATGTAGTTAAGAAGTCAGGCTCTACATACACTATTCAGGAGGCATTAAACAACGCGGGCTATTTCAGCATTAAAGCGACATCGTTAGGGGAAAATATGTGCCTGTTGGAAGAAAGGGAGTCGGGGAAATTAAGGGAATGTTAGAGGATAATAAAGTCTGGGTGAGGAAGTGGTTTGAAGAGATTCATGCGTGGTTTGTAGATGACATAGACGGGGAAAGGTTAACGTGGATCAAATACTTTGGTATACCCTGTCATGCTTGGGGACATTCTTTATGTTTGTTTCAAGTTGTGTGAGGGAGTTCATCTGCTGCGATGATGAGACAGAGAGGCAATCCAATTTTGATGCTGCTAGATTCCTGATAAAAACCAAATTCTCAATAAATCATAATGAAACATTTAATGTGGAGATAAACGATAGAATTTACCGTTTAAAGTTTGTTGAATACTACCATAGGCCAAAAATAATTGTGGTTAAAAAGAATGTTGAGGTGGTCGGAGAGTCGGATATGTCGGACTCTAAAGAAGATGATGAGGCAAGTGAAAGTTCTGAGGAACAGGAAGAAGGAGACTCTGAGGCGCATACTCCCAAGGAAAAATGTAATGATGAAGGTTCTAATTCCAAAAAATATGACCAAGAAGCTTCGGTGTGTCAGAAGTCTATGCTAGGGCAAAGGGGTGAAGTAGGTGGGGAGGAGATGGGGAATCGTGATAGAGGGGACAACGATGTTGAAAAGGTACTGGCTGGAGGTAACGGTAAAGAAAAAGTTAAGGAAAGTTTGGCTGAAGGAACAAAACCTTTGAGAATATGGACAAGATTGCGCTTTTGAAGAGGACTAAGGTGAATGCGCTGAATGATGACTGTGCTAATTTTTCTATTGGGCTAGTCCAATGTCTTCCAAGTCGATTGAGCCCTATTCAGGTGGTGTCTGATCCTATCTCCTTGACAGCTCCTGGGCCAATTGGTCCTTTTATTGGGCCACTTCCAAAGAAAACTAAATTAGTTAGTGAGATATATGAGAGCATTAAAATTCCTTTTTCTCTATCATATTTCTCAGTGTTAATCCACCAACTGTTTCCCATCTTGCAAAGATCGGCCAATATTGATCATGACACTGGGGGCATCCCTTGCCTATCGCCGGTGGCATATTCATCGTCGCGATACTCTAGAGGCTCAATTTTATGTCGTGACTCGATTAGTGATAATGATTTTAACCAAGGCAAATCTAGAATTATAAAATTAATTGATGATGTTCCTGGTAAAGTTTGGCAATCAATCAAAGAGCTGAGAATTGATGGAGATGAAGATGATGAAGCTTTTGAGAGTATCATAAGGAAATTAGAAGACAGGGACAACAAAAATTTCTTTGGGGTGCTTCATCTGACAACTCCTGCATAGCTTGGGTTGGATGGAATAAGGTTTGTAAGCCAAAAAGTCAAGGAGGACTAGGTATCAAGGACTTAACTTCTTTTAACAAGGCTCTTCTATCAAAGTGGCTGTGGAGATTCATATGTGGGGATGCAACAATTTAGAGAGGGATTCTAGAAGCTAAGTATGGTTGTTTGGCTGAATATATTATGGTAAGGCGGGTAGTTAGGGTGACAAACGTGAATCACTATGCTGGAGAGACATCTTAAAGATTGGTGATTCAACCGATGAAGGTTGTTTTGTGAGGCAGGTTTCCTGCAAGCTTGGTTCAGGTGACAAGGTCTTATTCTGGCACTCGTGTTAGATAGGGCATGTACCACTGAGAAGCCTTTATCCTCACCTTTATGATGCTTCAAATTTGAAAGAGGGAGTCGTCAAGGCCACGGGAGCTTGGGTTGGTGGAGAGTGGAATTAAGATCTACATGTTTTGGAACATGATTGCACTGCTGTGCGGCTGGAAGAATTCAGGGAGGCGATGGTTTTGCTTCAGAAGGTTAGGCCTATGTTGGGTGTTGCAGACAAATTTTCTTGGAGATGATGTCATTTGCACACTTTCACTTTTAAATCGTGATATGCTACTATTGCTTGGGATAATGCTGTATCTGAATTGGAGATTAACCTCAAGACTTTGTTAGAATTGTTTTGGAAGACGAAGTTACCGCTGAAAGCAAAATGTTTTGCTTGGAGATTAGTGTTAAACAGGCTGCCAACAAGAGCAAATCTAATGGCCAGGGGGTAATCTCTAACCCTCACGATATTGAGTGTTTTTTTTTGTTTTTACGCAGTGGAAGATATCTATCATTTATTCTGTTCTTGCCCTCACATCCGTTTCGTGTGGAAGAGGATATCGGATTGGGTGGGAATTCAAGAGATTGTAGGAGATTTAGTAGGTGACCATATAATGCATTGGATTCTGCAGGTTCTATGTAGTTGTTCTAAGGAGAAGGAGTGCATTATTTGGCTAACCACATGTTGGGCCATATGGTGGATTCGTAATCAGGTTATTTTTAATGATGTAATTGGAAATCCTTATGACATTGCTCTTAGGGTTATTCATATCTCTTGGTTGTGGTTGGATTTTTGATCGACTAATAAGGTCAGGTGTAACTATTATGATTGGTTCAAAGCTCCATTAAATTTTTTTAAAGTAGCTTTAAAATAGTTGGGGGTTGTATTTATGTGATTTTTATTAGTACAACTTGTTGATATCCATGTATATGGGTTGATGTAGCCTTAGTACACCTCTTGAGTATATTTTTGTTGGTTATTAAAAAAAAGGCAGCCTTATGTTCCATACAACCAAATCTAGATTTAGGGTAGTTTCCTAATTTATGAAAAAATTCTTAGAGGCTTAAAAAAATAACGGAAAAGATACTCATTTTCTTTTACACGCAAAGGAAAGCGAACATATAAAATTTCACGGCAAAATTACTATTGTTATTCACCAACTCTATTACTAGAAGATCAGGATGATGCAAGATCCTCGAAATTTTGAAAATGTTATTCAAGACTTTAGGCCATGTTTTACACAATTGACTTATATTTTATTCAAGTTTTCAACATTCATTTTCAACTTTCACCTCTATACCCAAAATTCAAATACGACATTTGACTTTATGTTTTTTCATTTTTTCATTACATCATTTCCAATTTCGTTTATTAACAAAATCATATACGTCAAAATCATAAACTCTTTCATATGAGAATCGAAAGATTAAGAACAAATAAAATTAAATATTGATTTTTTTTACCAATATGTTCACATTAGCAGCCTAACCCATCATCATGTAATAAATGTAAATAAATAATTTGAACTTTGGAGTTAATTAAAAGATTAATTAATCAAACTAATGGAGGCAGGAAATTCTGACCATAGTTAACCATTTTTCCACAATCACGGCCAAACCTCATTAAATTAACGTGACCTATTTTGCTAAGTTACTATATTATATATTATCAAAATTGTTAAAACTTTTCTACAAATGGTAGCTATTATACGCTATTTTAATTTCTAAATACTTGACTTGTCTTCAATTTCATAACTATTACATATGAATTTTCAAAAACAAACCACGTTTTTCTTCTTCAACATATCCACACGTTGAACAAATCAACCAATTAATTATAATAATAGTAATTATTAATGTTATTATATATAGATATTGATATATAGATATAAAACCTACTTCTCATTCATTTTTCATCAAACACAAAAAATGGCCATCACCATGAAAAGAAACCTCTCCATCTTCCTTTTCATCGCCATAACCTCCATAGCCTCAACACAAGCAGGAAAGGTCAACATCACAAACAAGTGCAACTACACCGTCTGGGCCGCCGCGGTTCCCGGCGGCGGTGTAAAACTCAACACCGGCGAATCATGGAACATGAACATAACAAACGGCACAAGCAACGCAAGAATCTGGGGTCGAACCAACTGCACTTTCGACAACTCCGGTATCGGAAAGTGTCAAACAGGTGATTGCAACAACACTCTCGAATGTAAAACATTCGGTACACCACCAAACACAATCCTAGAATTCTCTTTGAACATGTACAACGACCTCGATTTCTACGATGTTTCGCTTGTACAAGGTTTTAACATCCCAATTAAGTTGACACCGTCGTCAAGCTCTTGTGGCGTGGTTAACTGTACTAGGAATATTAACGATGAGTGTCCAGCACAACTTAAGGTACCAGGTGGGTGTAACAATCCTTGTACAACGTTTGGAACACCTGAATATTGTTGTGACTCAACTTCTGCTAAATCTGTTGCTACAAATGCTTCTGCCACGTGTGCTCCAACAAATTATTCTAAGTTCTTTAAGGATAGGTGTCCTTGTGCTTATAGTTACCCTAAAGATGATGCAACCAGCACTTATACTTGTATGGGAGGAACTACCTATGATGTTGTGTTTTGTCCTTAAGTTACTTTTTTGAGGAATTTAATTTAATTTGTATTGTTTTCATTTCATGATTCTTATTGTATACTTTGATATATGTATTTGTAATAATCAAATAAATGGGTTGTCTTAGGGGATTGATTCCTATGCACAACTTTGGGATATGATATGTTATATTTAGATATTTGTATAAGTAAATAAAGTAAGATTTATGTAAAAGTAAATCCTGATTATGAGAATCATTAATTGATGTTTTATTGAATAAGAGACCTTGATTCATATGGTTCATATTACAGAAAGCGATCTATGCAGGTTTTGATACAGAATCACCATCTTTGACATCTATGCTCTTTCAAAATTTTGTTACTTGAATGGTTATTTAGGTGTTGCAATTTTTGTTTGTTAATGGATGAACATCAAATGGTTATATTTTACTGTTTTTGTTAGGGAACAATATTTTAGTGTTGTAGTCGTAAATTATTTGGTCAAACATAAGGACATTAACAAAACGTGTAGTTGTTAATTTGTAAATAATATCCTTCTTTCTTTAGTATGGGTCTTCGTTCTAAAGTTGAATATTTCAACTCATATATTCATCATGGACCAAACATGATTCTCAACTCTACCTAATGAGATAGGCAAGGCAAATACTCGACATAAAAAAAGAGTAAAGCAAGCAAATAGAGTTTGGCTTGGATGTCAAAACGGTAGGTCCTGCCCAGGCCTGACTCGGGTTTTTTAGGGTCAGAGTAAAAAAAAAAGTGTTGTAAGAATGAGAGTCAAAATATATTAGATTGCGATTTATCCAACATTTAACGAACCATTTTTTTAAATTATTTCATAAAATAAAAAATAAAAAAATTATTAAATACGGGACTAAAGTGACACAATAAATTATATTAAGGGATCAAAAATTTATTGTGTCACTTTAGTCCCGTATTTAATAAACGTTTGCTTTAAGTTCCTTAAATCAAAGTCTGTTAATCACATTGGTCATTTCAGCTAAATTTTTATCAAAATCTATAAGTTGGACAAATAGGACACTCCAATTGTTATTGATTTGGTTGACCTGACATTATTTTATTAATATTTGATTATTTATAATTTATTAAACATTTTATCCAACCCATCAACTCCTTCTTCTTCTTCTTCTTCTTCTTCTTCTTCTTCTTCTTCTTCTTCGACCATTATCAAAGAAAAAAGAACACAACACAACACTAGTTGCAGTGTGTTGCAATAAACAAAGTTCAAGTGAAAAATGGTGTCTTAAGTGAGAGAAGATTCTCATTCTTTGCCACAAACATAACGAGTTTGTTCGGTTTCGTCACGATTCTTCTGACAATGGGGTTTGTAATCTAAAACTTAATTACAATGTTGTTTTTATGCTTTTATGCACCATCCTGAGTTTAGATCAGATCTAGTTGGTCATGGACTCAATTTCATCTTAAAGTTTTATCAGAAATTTTATCTTCAGATTCATATCAGATCAGATCTGGTTGGTCATGACAAATCTGCCAAATATGTGGTGAAATCTGTCAATTTCCCGGTATATGAGCGAAAATATGGGAACTAATCTTGTCCTCAGTGCAAAGCTATATACAAAAGGCACAAAGGTTAGTTAGTTTGCATGTCCAGTTTTGATATTGGTTTTGTTTTTGGTATGTTCTTTTATGTATAGAGAGAGAGAGAGACTGACTGACTGACTGACTGGGAGAGAGAGAGAGAGGAGTAACTAACTTTTCTTCAACAATCTCAATTTCTCAAATGTTTAATTTGTTGTTATTACAATTTGTAACTAACTTTGGGTTTATATACCCTAAGACATATAAAACTCAAATGCAAACCCAAATGAAACTGAAACTAAACAACTTGAATTTGAATTACATTTAACATCATCCCTTAATTCATATTCAAGATTAAAAATCAACAACACCTATTTCATCCATCAAATTGATGAAGTATTCAATTTTGATTGTCTTGGTCATCACATTTGCAAATTGCTTCTGAGTGCTGACGTGAACAACCTCAAGCACTCCATTCTAAACTAGATCATTGGCAAGACTTATGGCTGATTTTGAAGGTAAGAAAAACACAAGAAAAGGAGTTGAATTGCATTGACTTGGTCAGATTCTTTTCACATAGTGTAAAATATGATTCAATCAGAGGTAGGCAGGGGATATTCAATGTAAGAAACAAGAGAGCCACACAGAGTTATCCTGGTTCCTCTCACAACTTGAGAGTAATCCAGTCCCCTTGTACTTACAAGAGATTTTCACGATAATCCCACAAGATTACAATTTGCTCAAACCCACAAGCAAGATACTTCCTATGCTCAAATACTAAAGTAAGAGACCTCTATACTCAAGCACACAACCAAAAGACTTCTAATGCTCAAACACACAAGCAAGAGACTTCAAACTCTCAAACACTTAGTAAGAGACTTCTAACAATCTATCTAACAGGTAAATGATTGTTTGGGGTAATACACTTGATATACAATCAGAGGTGTAGAAAGACTACAATGCAAATAGACTCTTTTAAGACATGAGGATTTCTAAGATATACAAAAATAAGAAATTCTAAGTTTAGCTTGTGCTTTTTTTTTTACAGAGCAACTTTTCTTTAAGTGTCAATGGGTGTACTTTTCATCAAGTTTCCAGCTCCTTAAATAGAGAAGAAAAAGAGTCGTTGAAGATACAACACAAAAGAGTCTTTGAGAAGATTTAATAGAGACGTTGAGATGTTTCTTCAAATGATTATTGTCGTTGAAATCTTGTTTGAGATTCCTTTACTGCAAGTGCAATTATCAGTTACATCTCAGCTGACTCTATGAAGAAAATGTGAGTGCTAGCTGTAAGACCCTAATTTTTACCCCTAAGATTTCGCACATTTCATTTGCATTTCATACCACAAACAAGATCACACATTGGTTCCCTTGTCCCTCTCATCTTTGGGTTTATGCCTTGTAGGGTTTACCGAGCATCTGTGTGTTTCCTATTCACTTTATTGCTTCATTTGTTTATATTTTACTAACCTTAACCAAAACCCAAAAATATTTTGTTTTTCTCTTTACTAACATTTTCAGGGGAAGAACAGGTTAAAAATGCCAAAATAACAGTCCCTTAGCTCGAATGAATTTCATCTGATAAAGTCAAAGTTGATCTGTAAACAATTCAAAAAAATTCATCGGATCAAGAGTTTCCAAGATTTAATTGATTATTATTCAAGAGATTCCAAGGTTCATGTGTTTATTTCCATGCCTTCTTTGACAAGCAAAAGAATCGAGCCAGAGCCGGAGTCAAGACAGCAGCTCAAAAAAGCCAAATTTCCCAAATTTTCACTGTGTTAATCGATTAATACATTGGTTAATCGGTTAACGCGTGCGAATTTTGAAAAAAATGGCTGCAACTTCAAAATTCAGCAATTGGCACCAATTTTGATCACATGTGGAATATTCTAGACCACCTCATTTTAATTCCCCTACATCACTTTGATCATTTCCTACCATGTACCTTCACTAATCACCACTCTTTTATGAATTTCCCTCCAAATTTGAATTCCAATCCTAATTTTAATCATCCAAACCTAATTCCAAACCACCAAATTCCCAAGCCTAAAGTCTTTAAATAGAGCCCTCATTTCACTCATTTCACAAGCTTTTGATAGCCAAAAAATCCCTTGCAAATTATCTCCTCTAACCACAAATTCACCAAAGCTCTTCTTTCTTCTTTTGAAAGTTAGTAAGAATTCAAATTGATTCTTGCTTAACTTTGAGCTAAACCTTCATAATTTCTTGTTTTCATTCATCAATAACAGTAGATCAAGGTTTTGGAGTGTAGATCTTGCTGCAATTCAAAAGGAATTTTCTGATTTGGAGTGGTAATTCATCGTCCACCATTGTTAAAGCTTCATATTCATCATTCAAGATGTAGATCCTTGGTGCTTCTTGTTGTTGATCTTTTGGATCATATATTGTTGTTTGATTACAGGTTTCTTTGTCTATTTTTACTTTAAAATTCGTGCAAATTCAATTCATGATCATAAGGTGTTTGAAAAATGTTTTGAAAGAGGATCATGCTGAATTTTGCACATTTTTTTGCTTCTGATACAGTGTTAACCGATTAACCAAACACAGTGTAAACTGGTTAACAGATTAACACTCTGTTTTGCGCAGAAATTCAAAATCTGCACTGGTTAACCGATTAACCAATGTGTTAACCGATTAACCAGTGTCCAGAATGCTGTTTTGGGACTGTTTTGGTTCTTTTGCCATTTTCTTCCCTCTTCCTTTATTCTTAGCCTTAGATCACATATTTTTGTGGTTTAATTTGGCTTTCTCTTCATCTATTTCTCTTTTCTTTTGATCGATGAAAGTCTTATGGATCATTAGAATTTCTTTGTCGAATTCTTGATCGAGACGAGATCGTTACCTTCTTTTCTTTTTGTGCGGTATTACTTTCGGATGACGATCTACATATTGTTCATCTAGAATGCATTAGCACAAAGAGCTATTGATCGGCCTCATTGTAGGGTAATTACTCTGTAAATTACTCGGCGATTACTTAACATAGCGCAACATTATGTCCCTTATCGGAAAACCACTCAATGTTGATTGATCTTTTGTATTAGGTTCAAAATCTATGAAGCTTGTTGTTGTAGAGGCTTTGATTCTATCAATCTTCTAACAAGTCTTCATTAACCTTGACCTAAGTACATTATTCAATCATTATTGATCATTTACTCTAACAACTAATTACTAATTACTAACTTCTAACTTCTTTACAATTCCTTCTCGCTCCCTATCTCTCCTTTACTTTTATGCAATTTTTCCTTTGTCCGTTGGACACATGTTTATGCTTCCGCATATTTTTCCTTTGTCCGTTGGACACATGTTTATGCTTCCGCAATTTTTTCTTTATCCGTTGGACACATGTTTATGCTTATGCATTTTTCTCTTTGTCCACTTGGACCAAAACCATTAATAAATGCCAAAACCTCTAAAAAAACTTGTGCTTCTAATCTTGGACTATGGTTACTATCCTTTGCAATGGACATGGAGTTTTGCACCTAGACCTTGGACTTCAATGCTATTCTAGAATCCTTGAACTTAGACCTTGGACATCCAATGCAATTCTTGGAACCTTGGACTTAGACTTAGGACCTTTCTCCCTTTGATTCAGAATTATGGTTCGAAGACTTTGAAGACTTGTACTTTTGCATGGTTTATGGTGAAGATAACTACATTTGTGGTTAGATCTTTCTTATCCTTAGCTTTTACTTTGTGCTTTAGGATAGTCAGTTCTTCTCCTCCCATTCTTCAATTTTCAAAACTCTCCCCCTTTTTCCAAACTTTCTTGATTTCAAAACTTTCACCTCTTTCATAATCAAACCTTGACTTTGTCAAGTGGTTTTTCTCTTTTCATTTCTTAACAAATGCTAAACTACATAAGCATATTGACACCTTTTTCAAAAGACTTTAAAAAACACCAAACTCACTTACTCTCTTTTTGTGTCCTCGTGCACTTTTTTTTCCTTTAACTTTTTCATAAGTTAATCAATAGCTTACACTCACGATTTTGCCGCTACAGGAAAAGTGGCGACTCTGCTGGGGACAGATTGACCTCTTGCTGGTCCATCCCTTAAGGGGTTTAGCCTACTTTGACTTTATTTACTGCTTTTTGTCTGATTTGCTTGTTACTTACTTGTTCTGTTTGGGAATTCTTCTGTGTGGTGAGATAAGCCTAATACCCAGGCTTGAGTGTACACCTAAGACTAGGGTGGAAAGTAGTGGGACCTACGCGCCGTCTTGGTACGTTTGGTGTTCATGAAATTCACATTCAGACGAGGTTTTCTTGGGAGATATTCTGACGTGCGTGTCTTGCGCATTTCGGGGTGTTGATCTAGAGAGCTGTCGACTCTGGAGACTATTCCCAGGGACTCAGTTGAGGCACTACTCCCAAGAGGAAGTAATGGCAAACCAGAAATGGAAAACCCGTTATGCTTCTTGATCCGAGGACCCGAAGCTGGGAACTTTAGAATCCCTTAACCCAACTTGGCCTTATTAGGACGTGGTGCGGTGGCTATTCAGGTGCAAAATTGAATCAGTTGTTACGCTATACCACACTCAGACGAGACTCTCTTGAGAATATTATTGACTACCAAGTAGTTGGGAAATCGATAATATCCGAAAGATAGGTTGTAGACTCTGGGAACTTCTTTAGAACCTTGTTCGGCAGGTGTTATACCCTTAGCACATACCTTTGTGGGTTGGTTCTTAACTTTGACTCCGTGCTCGTGACTCGAACCTTTGAACCCGTGTGCTTTGAGTGATCTTGTTTGTGGTTGTTGCATCCATGCACTCTTGCATCCATGAGCATACATATGCATTCTTTCGAGTTGCCTCCGAAACTCATTTCAACTGTCTCCTTCTTCAGTCATCTGTTCACCGTCAAGCTGTTTCCTCAACACAACTATGAAACTAGAGTTGCTGTAAGATTGAGAATGGAAAACCAAGAACAACACAATGCTGAAGTCAGAATGGAAATTGATGAGTTGAAGGCTGGTATGACCAAACTCACAGAAATGCTGCAAGTTCTTATTGCTAGGGGTGAACCACCTCAGAGGACTGTGATTGTTGAAACTTCACCTGCTGTTGTTGACCCTCCACTGACTCAGCAACCAGCTTCTACTTGGCCAGAATTTAGGTTACCTCCGAATTACTCGCCACCCTTTGCAACTAATCATGTGTTTGTCTCGCCAGTATCTTCAACTCCATTGTTCACTGAACCTCAGCCTGTTATGCATTCTGTTCCTCAAGCTATTCCTGAGAATCCTTTCGTGTACCATGTTGCTGGTCCTTAATCTGAAAGTCAGGGAGAACCTGGATACATTGAAGAAGTCAGAGAGCAATGGCAAACTCTAGACAAAAGGATAAGAGTCGTGGAAGGAAGTGATGTCTTTAATGCTGCCGCAATGGACATGTGCTTGGTTTCCGACTTGGTTATTCCTCCAAAATTCAAGACTCCTGATTTTGAGAAATACAAGGGGCACACCTGTCCCAGAACCCACTTGGTGATGTACTGCCGCAAGATGGCTGCTCATGCCAAAAATGACAAACTGCTCATTCACTGTTTCCAAGACAGCTTGAGTGGGGCTTCAATGAAATGGTATATGGGACTTGATAAGAACTGTATCCAAAGCTGGAAGGACTTGGGTGATGCTTTCTTAAAACAATATAAGTACAATTTGGACATGGCACCTAACCTCCGTTAATTGTAAAATATGTCTCAGAAAGAAAAAGAATCCTTTAAGGAGTACGCTCAGCGCTTGAGAGAGCTAGCTGCTCAAGTGGAGCCACCATTAGCTGAAAAAGAATTGACTGGATTGTTCATGGACACTCTTCAGCCACTCTTTTGGGAAAAGATGATAGGCAGTGTATCATCTGGTTTTGCTGACCTAGTCACTATTGGAGAAAGACTAGAAGAACGTATCAAGAAAGGAAAGATTGCTAATGCTGAAGCCTTTAGTGGCGCTAAAAAGTATGCTGAGAATTTTCAAAAGAAAAAGGATGGCGATACCCATGCTGTTTCAGTTGAAGGTAAACCTCGTCATAGGAAACAACAATATATAGCTGCAGTTGTTCCTGTTGTCAATGCTCAACCAGTTCAAGCTCCTCTTCAGCCTGTCAGACAAAATCAGAATCGCAATAGGGTTAACTTTTGATCCTATCCTGATGTCCTACACTGAATTGTATCCATGTCTTGTTCAGAAAGGTTTGATTACAACGAGGGATCTACCTCCTCCTCCAAATCCTCTCCCAGCTGGTTATAGGGCTGATCTTCACTGTGAGTTCCATCGAGGTGGGGCAGGCCATAACTTGGAAGGCTGCTATGCATTGAAAGCTAGAGTACAAGAATTGGTGAACTCAAAGATTCTGACTTTTCTTGATGAGAATCCCAATGTTGTCAACAATCCCTTGCCAGAGCATGCTAAGTGAAGTTTGAGTCAGTTTAGACGGATCATCTCCTAAAGCCAGTGCTTCAGACAGGACAGCTCATCCTTGTTGCTGATTAGTCACTAGGCCTTGTTTCTTTCTGTTTGCATTTTTCTTTGATTGTATTGACTGTTTGCTTTCAAACTTTATTTGTACTTTCATGGTAATTTTAATGAAATGAGCATTGCAATGTTTGATTCAAATCATCTATATCCACTGTGTGCATCTTTATGCTTTCTTTTTCACAAAAAAATTTATCTCCTGTTCACTTTATTGATCAAACTTTTGTTTATGCAAAGATTGGAGGGAGGACGATGAAAACGAAATACCTGAAATTGCTGGACTGTATGCTTTCAATTAAAACTTAGCTGATGATGTACATGCATTGTTTCAACTCCCAAACACTGGAGAAATAAGGAAGTTAATCCCTTGTCAACCCCTTTGAGCCTAGAAGTTGGAGTTTCTTTCTGTACGAAAAAACCCGCAATCTTAACCAGGGGATGGGTAGTTCTCAGTTAATTTGACTTTGCATTTAAACACAAGTGATTCATTCAAGACGCCTTCCAATAAAGGTTGCAATCACAAGCTTTCCTTCGTACACATCAAACATGTGTCGAAGATGTCTTCCAAATCAAAAGCCAATGATGGTTCACTATAATCATTAAGCCAGGCAGTCACTATCCTTCAAAAAAAAAAGAGAATGAAAAACAAAATCAAAAGAAAAGCCCGCTAAGTCAAAACCTATGAAGGAGACTTAGGAAAATTGGGGCATCCCGCTGACTGTAAAATCAAATGACACAGTTCAGGTAAAAGTTAGGGATAACAAAAAACAAAAGAAAAATCAATCAAGAGGTTACCAAAATCCTCAAAGACAAAGCAAGTTGACTGAGGTCCTTATCAAAAACAACAAAAAGTTGTAAGAAAGAGTGATTGCCATCTCAAAAAATCCCTTAAACCATCATCATAGAAGTGTTGCAATTCCAAAATCACTTGGAACCTGAATGCATAGTTTGAATTAACTGAGCATAGGACTGGAGATCATCACGAAGAATGGGTTGGGTAAAAATAAACTTTGAGCCTATATCCTTTATTTCAAAAACCGTGAACCAGACCATGTTACAACCTTCAAAACACCTAATTGAAGCCAGGTTTCTTTTGAAAGCATACTACAGCAAGGTTGCGTAAATTGACTCCTAAGATTGTTGCCAATCATTTGCTTTGATGTCTTACCTTTGCTTTCTCTTTCACTTTGTATGTCTAAACCGTCGTGTTTTGACAAGTGATTCATTTGCTTTACATCAATAATATCATTCCAAAAATGATTTTTGATTTCAAAATTGCATTGAGCTTTGCATTAAAATTACCATGTTTGTTTGAATAATCTTATTTGCAGGCAAACTTTCTTCATCAAGAGTTTTTAAACAGTTGAGAAACTTGGTCAGTGATCATATCAGGGGCACATTACTTCCAGATCCTGTTGTGAATCAGTTCAAGATTTGTTGCTCAATGCAAGTTACTCTCAGAATTGGTTAGCCAGAATATCTCTTTTAAGACCCATACTGAGTTTAGCCTTCTCAACAGTCATTTTAAGAACTGAAGCCATGATCAGTTCATCCCCAGCAACTGAAGCCATAATCAGTTTATTCTCAACAATCATTTCAAGAATTGAAGCCACGATCAGTTCATTCTTCCCCTGCAGCAGTCAAACTTAAGTTATGATCAGTTTATCCTCATCAGTCAATCTGGGGCAATCTTCTTTAAGAATCCTCAAGATGTCTTTCCTCAAAAGACCATCAGCCTGATACAATTCATAAGTGCGACAGAGATATGTTCAACATCTTCTCTCCAAGCAGAGTGGGCAGTGTTCCCTGTGTTGAGGAATTCGAGTTCCATTCTACCCTCACAAAGGAGTCTATCTCAGTTGTCCCTATCATCTGCATTGCATAAATAAATCATTCATCTATCATGCATAGAAAGATTTCCATAGCTCGAAGTGTGCTTCGCGCTCATATGCATTTTCCCGAGGTCATGTTGCTTTCAACATCTTACCTTGTGAACAAAGTCCAACTTACTTGGCACCTACCAAAGCTTTTACCTGCCTTTTATTCAGTGTCATTCCTGAATGTTGTCGTTTACCTGTCTTTTCACCCAGTGCTATTCCTGGATGTCTTGTTTATCTTGTTTCTTTTTCAGTGCCATTCTTGAATGTGGTAGTTTCTTTTATCCAATGCCATTCTTGGATATCTTATCCCCAATAGAGTGTTTTTCACCTCCATCCAATGATATTCTTGGACGACGTTGCTGCTTTTACCAGAAACTTTCTTGTTGTTGTCCAATGCCATTCTTGGACATCTATCCAATGCCATTCTTGGATGTCACTACTCGTCTTCTCAGGGTCTTGCCCCTCTCTTTCCAACTATTGATGGATACTTCTTGTCACCTTGACAGATCTCCATAAATAGCTTGTGTTCTCTGGCCTGTCTTTTCAAGTCATCTCAATTTACCGAATCTCTTATTTCAAGTTTCCCCGCAGTTTGTTTCATCATTTAAATTCATATCATCTTGTGGTATCTTAGGGCTAAACAATATAGCTTTTTGTATTTAAGTATCTTCATATCTCCCGATAGAAGAGACTTAAATAGGGGCAGCTGTAAGACCCTAATTTTTACCCCTAAGATTTCGCACATTTCATTTGCATCTCATACCACAAACAAGATCACACATTGGTTCCCTTGTCCCTCTCATCTTTGGGTTTATGCCTTGCAGGGTTTACAGAGCATCCGTGTGTTTCCTATTCACTTTATTAGTTCATTTGTTTATATTTTACTAACCTTAACCAAAACCAAAAAATATTTTGTTTATCTTTTTACTAACATTTTCAGGGGAAGAACGGGTTAAAAATGCCAAAATAACAGTCCCTTAGCTCGAATGAATTTCATCTGATAAAGTCAAAGTTGATCTGTAAACAATTCAAAAAAATTCATCGGATCAAGAGTTTCCAAGATTTAATTGATTATTATTCAAGAGATTCCAAGGTTTATGTGTTTATTTCCATGCCTTCTTTGACAAGCAAAAGAATCGAGCCAGAGCCGGAGTCAAGACAGCAGCTCAAAAAAGCCAAATTTCCCAAATTTTCACTGTGTTAATCGATTAATACATTAGTTAATCGGTTAACGCGTGCAAATTTTGAAAAAAATGGCAGCAAATTCAAAATTCAGCAATTGGCACCAATTTTGATCACATGTGGAATATTCTAGACCACCTCATTTTAATTCCCCTACATCACTTTGATCATTTCCTACCATGTACCTTCACTAATCACCACTCTTTTATGAATTTCCCTCCAAATTTGAATTCCAATCCTAATTTTGATCATCCAAACCTAATTCCAAACCACCAAATTCCCAAGCCTAAAGTCTTTAAATAGAGCCCTCATTTCACTCATTTCACAAGCTTTTGATAGCCAAAAAAATCCCTTGCAAATTATCTCCTCAAACCACAAATTCACCAAAGCTCTTCTTTCTTCTTTTGAAAGTTAGTAAGAATTCACATTGATTCTTGCTTAACTTTGAGGTAAACCTTCATCATTTCTTGTTTTCATTCATCAATCACAGTAGATCAAGGTTTTAGAGTGTAGATCTTGCTGCAATTCAAAAGGAATTTTCTGATTTGGAGTGGTAATTCATCTTCCACCATTGTTAAAGCTTCATATTCATCATTCAAGATGTAGATCCTTGGTGCTTCTTATTGTTGATCTTTTGGATCATATATTGTTGTTTGATTGCAGGTTTCTTTGTCTATTTTTACTTTAAAATGCGTGCAAATTCAATCCATGATCATAAGGTGTTTGAAAAATGCTTTGAAAGAGGATCATGCTGAATTTTGCACATTTTTTTGCTTCTGATACAGTGTTAACCGATTAACCAAACACAGTGTAAATTGGTTAACCGATTAACACCCTGTTTTGCACAGAAATTCAAAATCTGCACTGGTTAACCGATTAACCAATGTGTTAACCGATTAACCAGTGTCCAGAATGCTATTTTGGCTCTGTTTTGGGACTGTTTTGGTTCTTTTGCCATTTTCTTCCCTCTTCCTTTGTTCTTAGCCTTAGGTCACATATTTTTGTGGTTTAATTTGGCTTTCTCTTCATCTATTTCTCTTTTCTTTTGATCGATGAAAGTCTTATGGATCATTAGAATTTATTTGTCGAATTCTTGATCGAGACGAGATCGTTACCTTCTTTTCTTTTCGTGCGGTATTGCTTTCGGATGACGATCTACATATCATTCATCTAGCATGCATTAGCACAAAGAGCTATTGACCGGCCTCATTGTAGGGTAATTACTCCATAAATTACTCGGTGATTGCTTAACATAGCGCAACATTATGTCCCTTAACGGAAAACCACTCAATGTTGATTGATCTTTTGTATTAGGTTCAAAATCTATGAAGCTTGTTGTTGTAGAGGCTTTGATTCTATCAATCTTCTAACAAGTCTTCATTAACCTTGACCTAAGTACATTATTCAATCAATATTGATCATTTACTCTAACAACTAATTACTAATTACTAACTTCTAACTTCTTTACAATTCCTTCTCGCTCCATATCTCTCCTTTACTTTTATGCAATTTTTCCTTTGTCCGTTGGACACATGTTTATGCTTCCGCATATTTTTCCTTTGTCCGTTGGACACATGTTTATGCTTCCGCAATTTTTCCTTTGTCCGTTGGACACATGTTTATGCTTATGCCTTTTTCTCTTTGTCCACTTGGACCAAAAACATTAATAAAGGCCAAAACCTCTAAAAAAACTTGTGCTTCTAATCTTGGACTATGGTTACTATCCTTTGCAATGGACATGGAGTTTTGCACCTAGACCTTGGACTTCAATGCTATTCTTGAATCCTTGAACTTAGACCTTGGACATCCAATGCAATTCTTGGAACCTTGGACTTAGACTTAGGACCTTTCTCCCTTTGCTTTGGAATTATGGTTCGAAGACTTTGAAGACTTGTACTTTTGCATTATTTATGGTGAAGATAACTACATTTGTGGTTAGATCTTTCTTATCCTTAGCATTTACTTTGTGCTTTAGGATAGTCACTTCTTCTCCTCCCATTCTTCAATTTTCAAAACTCTCTCCCTTTTTCAAAACTTTCTTGATTTCAAAACTTTTACCTCTTTCATAATCAAACCTTGACTTTGTCAAGTGATTTTACTCTTTTCTTTTCATTTCTTAACAAATGCTAAACTACATAAGCATATTGACACCTTTTTCAAAAGACTTTAAAAAACACCAAACTCACTTACTCTCTTTTTGTGCCTTCGTGCACTTTTTTTTCCTTTAACTTTTTCATAAGTTTAGACATGATTAATTTCTTTAAGCGGAATTATTCACTTGGAAATGAAGACTTGTCTTTACATTTAAAATCAACCAAAACAAACAATTTTCATTCTTTGTACCACGAACTACGGGTTTTTGATCCTACATTGCACATCGTGGGTACGTAGGCGTGAGACGACAAGTCTCTCCAAACACAAATCATAAAAACAATTTCTCTTCTCATCTCCTCAATCACTTTTAAAGCAAACCTTTTTAGACCAAAAGCGGTAGATATTTCAAAGGGCTCCTATAGAGTACTGTAGACGTTTTGGGTGCTAACACCTTCCCATTGCGTAACCAACCCCCTTATCCAGTCTCTCTTCACTTGTTCTTGTTGTAGAGCTTGTGCATGTTTTGTTCGCTCTTTTTCCTTTCCTTTTTGGATAAAATAAAAGTGCGGTGGCGACTCTTGCTTTTCGAGTTAAGTTAATAATAGCTTACACTCACGATTTTTCCGCTACAGGAAAATTGGTGACTCTGCTGGGGACAGATTGACCTCTTGTTGGTCCATCCCTTAAGAGGTTTAGCCTACTTTGACTTTATTTACTGCTTTTTGCCTGATTTTCCATTTACTTGCTTGTTCTGTTTGGGAATTCTTCTGTGTGGTGAGATAAGCCCAATACCCAGGCTTGAGTGTACACCTAAGACTAGGGTGGAAAGTAGTGGGACCTACGCGTCGTCTTGGTACGTTTGGTGTTCACGAAATTCACATCCAAACGAGGTTTTCTTGGGAGATATTCTGACGTACGTGTCTTGCGCATTTTGGGGTGTTGATCTAGAGAGATGTCGACTCTGGAGATCATTCCCAAGGACTCAGTTGAGGCACCCTCCCAAGAGGTAGAATGGCAGACCAGAAATGGCAAACCCGTTATGTTTCTTGATCCGAGGACCCGAAGCTGGGAAATTTAGAATCCCTTAACCCAACTTGGCCTTATTAGGACATGGTCCGGTGGCTATTCAGGTGCAAACTTGAATCAGTTGTTACACGATACCACACTCAGAAGAGACTCTCTTGATAATATTATTAACTACCAAGCAGTTGGGAAATCGATAATATCTGAAAGATGGGTTGTAAACTCTGGGAACTTCTTTAGAACCTTGTTCGGCAGATGTTATAACCTTAGCACATACCTTTGTGGGTTGGTTCTTAACTTTGACTCCATGCTCGTGACTCGAACCTTTGAACCCGTGTGCTTTGAGTGATCTTGTTTGTGGTTGTTGCATCCATGCACTCTTGCATCCATGCGCATACATATACATTCTTCTGAGTTGCCTCCGAAACTCATTTCAACTATCTCCTTCTTCAGTCATCTGTTCACCGTCAAGCTGTTTCCTCAACACAACTACGGAACTAGAGCTGCTGTCAGATTGAGAATGGAAAACCAAGAACAACACAACGCCGAAGTCAGAATGGAAATTGAAGAGTTGAAGGCCGGTATGACCAAGCTCACAGAAATGCTACAAGTTCTGATTGCTAGGGGTGAACCACCTCAGAAGATTGTGATTGTTGAAACTTCACCTGCTGTTGTTGACCCTCCACTGACTCAGTAACCAGCTTCTACTTGGCCATAATTTGGGTTACCTCCGAATTACTCACCACCCTTTGCAACTACTTCTGTGTTTGTCTCGCCAGTATCTTCAGCTCCATTGTTCACTGAACCTCAGCCTATTGTGCATTATGTTGCTCAAGCTATTCCTGAGAATCCTTTCGTGTACCATGCTGCTGGTCCATAATCTGAAAGTTAAGGAGAACCTGGATACATTGAAGAAGTCAGAGAGCAATGGCAAACTCTAGACAAAAGGATAAGAGTCGTGGAAGAAAGTGATGTCTTTAATGTTGCCGCAATGGACATGTGCTTGGTTTCCGACTTGGTTATTCCTCCAAAATTCAAGACTCCTGATTTTGAGAATACAAGGGGTGCACCTGTCCCAGAACCCACTTGGTGATGTACTTCCACAAGATGGCTGCTCATGCCAAAAATGACAAACTGCTCATTCACTGTTTCCAAGACAGCTTGAGTGGGGCTTCAATGAAATGGTATATGGGACTTGATAAGAACTGTATCCAAAGCTGGAAGTACTTGGGTGATGCTTTCTTAAAACAATATAAGTACAATCTGGACATGGCACTTGACCGCCGTCAATTGTAAAATATGTCTCAGAAAGAAAAAGAATCCTTTAAGGAGTACGCTCAGCGCTGGAGAGATCTAGGTGCTCAAGTGGAGCCACCATTAGCTGAAAAAGAATTGACTGGATTGTTCATGGACACTCTTCAGTCACTCTTTTGGGAAAAGATGATAGGCAGTGTATCATCTGATTTTGCTGACCTAGTCACTATTGGAGAAAGACTAGAAGAAGGTATCAAGAAAGGAAAGATTGCTAATGCTGAAGCCTTTAGTGGTGCTAAAAAGTATGCTGGGAATTTTCAAAAGAAAAAGGATGGCGATACCCATGCTGTTAGATATTTCAAAGGGCTCCTATAGAGTACTATAGACGTTTTGGGTGCTAACACCTTCCCATTGCGCAACCAACCCCCCATATCCAGTCTCTCTTCACTTGTTCTTGTTGTAGAGCTTGTGTAGGTTTTGTTCGCTCTTTTTCCTTTCCTTTTTGGATAAAATAAAAGTGCGGTGGCGACTCTTGCTTTTCGAGTTAATTTAATCAATAGCTTACACTCACGATTTTGCTGCTACACTATCTACAAATTCAACCGGTTTTTGAATGATGTCAAACAAGGTAATATATCGTAGCATTTTTGTATATTGGACGGTGTCAACCTAAACTTAGATGTGCATTTGTCATTTTAGCCTTAGGATGCATAAAATAGTCTTCGAACAAGTTTGATAGGTCTTAGGCATGTCATACACATCAAAAATCAAGTTTTGTGTGTTAATATAACGACACAGGCCAACCTATATGAGTTCAGGTCAACTTATGGAAGCCTTGACTTCAGTACAGGTCGGCACATCCAAGTTATAGGTCGGTTCCCACGCTTCAAAAAGGAAGCCTGTAGGCTCCAAGTAAATCCTGATTATGAGAATAATTAATCGATGTTTTATTGAATAAGAGACCTTGATTCATATGGTTCATATTACAGATAGCGATCTATGTAGGTTTAGATACAAAATCACCATCTTTTACATCTATGCTCTTTCAAAATTTTGTTACTTGAACGGTTATTTAGGTGTTGCAATTTATGTTTGTTAATTGATGAACATCAAATGGTTATATTTTACTGTTTTTGTTAGGGAACAATATTTTAGTGTTGTAGTCGTAAATTATTTGGTCATACATAAGGACATTAACAAAACGTGTAGTTGTTAATTAGTAAATAATCCTTCTTTCTTTTGTATGGGTCTTCGATCTAAAGTTGAATATTTCAACTCATATATTCATCATGGACCAAACATGATTCTCAACTCTACCTAATGAGGTACATGCTAGGGATGGCAGGCAGACCCAAACCTGCGGGGCCCACCCGCACCCGAACCCGAGTCAACGGGTGAAAACCTGAGTTGACTGGGTTTGGGTTCGGGTTCGGGTTCGGTTTGGGTAGAGTGGAACCCGCACCCGAAACCACACCCGCTTAGACATGAAATTACATAAGTGCCCATAAATATATATGTAGACTTTAATTTTAATTGAAATGTTAAGATGTTGATGACCTTAATTTTAATTATAATGTTACCAAACTTAATGGAAAGTTGTAATTTAATTCCTTAATTTCTTTGAGGGACCTTTATGGAATTCTTGTGTTTCAAATTTCAATGTTGCAATTGTATTTTTGTGTTTTTATTACGGGTGCGGGTTTGGTTGGATGTCAGAACGGTAGGTCCTGCCCTAACCTAAGTCGAGTTTTACCTCCACCCCTAATTATAAGATCCTCGTGGTACAGATTAATTATTTTTCTCTTAAGAATAAATTTGTAAAATTGTATAAAATAGTTAATAAATTTAATATTTTAACCAATTTTTTTAATTTTTGTAATATTTTCAACGGAGTATTATATTTAGTGATGGAGGTAGTAGTTGAGTTATCTATCTTTAACAAATCATTTTTTTATCATTATTTTATTAATTAAAAAATAAAATTTTTATAATATTTATTATATAAAATATATATTACTGTAGGCTGCTAATTTTGACGCCTGGATTTTACTCAGGAAATAAGTTTAAAAGATTTGTCAAAATATTTCGACAGAAGTCTGGTTTCGGTGAAAGAAGGTCAGTCGAAAATGAGTGTTAAATTGGAGTAAAATATTTGGAGATTTTTCTAAGTATTGTAAATGCTTCGACAACTTGGTGCGAAGGCTTTGTTCGACTAAAGTTTTGAAATTCAAATTTAGGAGGGAGATTTGTTTTTGAAAATCAGACGCGTGGAATTCATCCAGGACGTGAGGGCATGCAGGATGCCATTTGTCAGCATTAGGGAAGATAGCTGTTGTCGACAATTATTTCATTTGTATATAAATAGGGAGTCGTAGTGTTAGATTTCCGTGTGCGTTTCCAAATTTGTACAAGTTACTCAAGAATACTCAAAGTAACCGTGTGAGAGAAAAGAGTAGTTACTGAGAAAATGTACGTTTGAAAAACACCAGTTTTATTCCTTGCATTTTAATGAAGTTCTAAGTTATTCATCTACAGTTTCCTTTACATTTCTGCAATTTCATTCTTGCAATCTTATCACGTTTTTCGCCATTTCTTTTAAAAGTAAATCTTTATCATTTTTAGTCGAATTCTATCAGTATACGAAAACTATGACAAACTCAATGAACAAAAGGTTTTATTTTAATACAAATTGTCAAAATCATTAAAGCACATTGTCCTAGGATTTGTTTGATCGATCCTGCAAGTAAACTAATTTTTCATAAATTAGGAGATCAGCGGTTGTTTGCTAATTTCCCAGGCAAAAAAATTGGCACGCCCAGTGGGACCTTTGCTATTGACAATTGAAAACCTTTATTTTACATTTGACTCGTACAAAAACTTTCTTCGCTTCTTTGTATAAGACTAAGGAGTGGTAAAATAGCCATAAATAACGAAGAAAGACCTAGAAGAAGACGAGTAGGCAGAATGGGGAATCCAAATCCACCAAACAATCAGAATTCTACAAATAATGAAGTACCACCCCCTATTCCTTCGACTGAGGGCAATACAGCCTCAATATCAGTATCAGAGGCTATACCGTCAACAGCGGGTTCGACACCAGCGCATTTAATTCCCTAGAGTGCGCCTAGTTTTTCAACTATATGACCCCAAATGCCTCAAATGACTCCTCCTCCTTCAGGGAGTACGTATAGGCCTTTTATATCTGGTTTTTCCATGCCTCCACTAAATCGAGAACAACCATATGGAATGCCAACGTTAGTGATGGCAAGTTTACATAATGCGTCATCTGCATTTACGGAGCCAACGGTTAACTTAACTTCACCTTTACAAGGATCCGGTTCTGGTGTAAACCACATGGGTAGGATTAGTCAACCTTTAGGAACGGGGATATCAAACATATATGCCAAACATTACCAATAATTCTGCACAAGTAATTAGGCAACAGATGGATGAGAGCAATCATGATATGGTCCAGATGTTAGCCCAACAGATGGGGGTTATATTTAACCCTTTGATCCAAAACACTACACAAACAAATCAACAATTGGCAGCGCAGATGATACGCATTGCCGATTTATTTGGTGTTCCTCAACCTCCCCAAAGGGAACGTGTAATTCAGAGCCCAGGGGCAACCGTCAAAGAATAACCTACTATAAATCAAAGGCAGCCAAATATCCCTCGGGCGGAAGTTTTGAACCAGGGAGGGGTAGTCGAACCACCAGGGATCGAAATCACTGTTCAACAAGAACTAAGGGTGTTGTTAGTAAACCGAAACCAGAATGCTGATAATATTATACAACAAATGCCTTGTAATGATATGCCAGTAGAAAATAATTTGGCAGCCATGGTCGAAAGGATTATGGCACGAAACGGGATGAATGTAGGATTACAGAGGCCCGGTTATACGCCCCCCTTATTGGAATACATTCTGTAGCAAGAGTTACCCCATAGATGGAAAGTTCCCAAGTTTACAAAATTTTCAGGGGATACTAGTGAATCGACAGTCGGACATATGGCGCAGTACTTAATTGAAGCAGGCGAAATAGCGCACAATGAGAATTTGAAAATAAAATATTTCCCTAGTTCGTTAACGAAAAATGCTTTTACTTGGTTTACCACATTACCTGCCAATTCGATACATACTTGGACCCAATTGGAGAGATTATTCCATGAACAATTCTACATGGGACAAAAAAAGATAAGTTTGAAAGAATTGGCTAGCGTCAAGAGAAAATTCTCAGAGCCAATTGATGATTACCTGAATAGGTTTAGGTTGCTCATGGCAAGGTGTTTCACACAAGTGCCTGAACACGAGTTAGTCAAAATGGCTGCTGGTGACCTCGACTATTCGATTAGAAAGAAATTAGATACCCATTACTTAAGAGACATGGCCCAATTAGCTGATAGGGTTAGACAGGTCGAACGACTAAAAGCCGAAAAAAGCTAGGGCTAATAAAAATAAAAAAAGAAAGGGTAGCATATGTCGGAGTTTGTGAGGATGATGACAAAGATGGATCGTCAAATTTCGACAAACAAGAGGTTGATTTGGCATAATTAAAACAGGGGCCGCCGTATGCCTGCAAAGTCTTAGCTCTGTCGAATGGGAAAAACCCAGTCGAATCGGGAAATAACGACAAGTTCCCCAAAAGAACTTATACGTTCGACGTCATGAAGTGTGACGAAATATTTGATTTATTAGTCAAGGATGGTCAAATGATAGTGCCACCTGGTACTAAAGTGCCTCCTTTAGAAAAGCAGAAAAAGAGAGGTTTTTCCAAATATCATAATTTTTGGGTCATAAAACGTCTCAATGTTTCCTTTTTAGGGATCAAGTGCAGAATGCAATCAGAGATGGAAGGCTCAAATTCGGAGACAAGTTGAAGTCCCAGGCGAAGGTGGATTCAAACTCTCTGCAAGTGGCGGAGGCCTACTACGCTGAGCCATCCATAGTGAATATGGTCGAGGTTGTTGAAGGCTTCGACGACAACATAGATATGATTGCTGATGGCTTCGACAACAACGTGAATATGGTGGAGGTTGCTGAAGATCCCACCAACAAATGTGACATGGTCGAAGTTACCAATGACTTTGTGAACCAGGTTGTGATGGTTAAGGCTACTGAAGACCTTAACAGAAAGATCATAGAGACCTACATTGCTGAGGCCACTGATGGTGCCAACGACAAAACTACTGATGGTTTCGTCCAAATCAACAATGAAAGTGCTGAAGGTTTCGCCAGAATTAATAACGAAACTACTGACAGTTTCTTCCAAAGCAATAACAAGATCACTGATGGTTTCAACCAGGCTAACAAAGGGACTACTGAAGGTTCCTATAAACAGGCTGTTATTGGCCTCCTCCGGCGAACCATGGAGGATCCAAAGGAGAAGACTGTCGGTTTTGTCAGCCAACAGATTACCAAGGGTTCATCTCTAAAGGGACCAATAAAGGAAGCCACTGAGGGTTTCAACCGTATCAAGAAGGAACACAAGGTCAATGAAGGCCTCAGTTTGAAGTTGAACAAAATGAGCATTACCACTGAGACAGCTGCCAATGTGAATATGGTGGAAGTGTCTCAGAATGTTTCGATGCAAATCGACGAAGAGCGTCGACGTGATGAGTACCACAAAATAGCATACCCCAAAGAGGAGGAAAATTTGGCATATTTCATTCATAGATGCCAAAGAAAGAGGTATGAAGTAATGCTCTGTCCTCGTTGTAGTGCCGTATTCGACAAAAAGGCAGCACAAAACTTAGAGGGAGTGGAGAGACCAAAGCAGGGAGAGGTTAGGGGGGAGGTACCCTAACACATTCAAACCTACAAACAAAGCTCCAGGCGACAGGTGGGTCAATCGAATCCGACAAGCCCAAGGACAAGGGAAGTGGAAGGATTTCGAAGTACAACGGGGATCTTCCATATCATACAGGAAAGAATTCCAAAAGTCTAAGAAGGTGACTTACCCCTCTGAAAATTATAAGGGCAAGAACCCTATGATGAAGTCACAGTGGAGGAGGTACCAACGTCGAAAGAAAGCTGAGAATGAGGCTGCAGGAAAAGCCAAGCCAGAAACCAGCATCAATGTGAAAACTTCGAATCAGAAGGACGAGTTGAATGTCGAAAAGCCACCCGTTGCTCCAGTACAAGTGTCGTCAAAGGAGGAAGTAACTAGGGATGATGAAATGACAGACAATTTTAACTCAGAGTCAGAGGCGTCCTTCGATGTGATGTGTAACGTGGTCTCAGTGCTCCCCAGGGAGTATGACCAGGTAATGGAAGTCGAAGATGAAGAAGAAGCTATGGAAGTCGAAACGGCCAGACACTGGTCTGTTTGTTATTATATTATGAACAATGGATGCGTGGAAGAACAAAAGCATTTTTCGAAAGGCCAGATGATTCAACGAGGAGTCACTTGAAACCCCTGTTCATAAAAGGAAAAGTGGGCAACATAGGGGTAAATAAGATTTTGGTTGATGGAGGAGCGACTGTCAATTTGATGCCGCATTATATGCTTAAGAAAATTGGAAAAGATGATTCCGACACCAAACCTCATAACATGGTGTTGTCGAATTATGAGGGTAAAGTGGGAACCACTATGGGTGTAATACAAGTATATCTAACTGTCGGAACCTTCACAAGGCCGACAATGTTTATGGTAATTGCCTCAAAGGAAAATTATAACCTGCTCTTAGGCAGGGAATGGATACACGACATAGGTGTCGTCCCTTCATCAATGCATTAAAGAATAACAATTTGGCGTGCAGACGGGATTGTCAAAAATATAGAGGCTGACCAGAGTTACTTTCTGGATGAAGTCAACCAGGTTGACAGGCGAAGCTTCAACAAGAATCTGGCTCATATTGCTCCTTGTAGTCAAGCAACCTTCGACATGACGCCAACTGACAACGCCTTCTGCTCATTATACCTTCATCCCACCCACGGGTTTCAGTGTGATAGAGAGGTAGTTGGCGAAGAAGATTATATTTTTGGAACCTCACACATCCAGCCAACTAGCTGGGGCAGCGAATTTAGTGACAATGAGTGAGTTACTAGTTCTCGAAAAGATTGCGGCTTACATAGCCGAGAATAAACTCAAAGCGGCCTTAGAGGCCGAAGTAAAGTACATGGTTATCGAAGCCAACAAGATTGAAGCAGATCAACAAGGTCTTGGAGAGGATTTTGATATGGATCCACCTGACAAAGATCTAGAAGATTTGAAAAACCAGAGGCTCGACGCGATTTATGACGATGAGCCATTGGGCTTTGAGAAGGATCCATTAGCAACGAACATCAAGATGATGGCACAGGATCCACTCGAAGAAATTGACTTGGGGTCGGGGGCAGAAAAAAGACCAACCTACATCAGTGCAAAAGTGATCCCCTAACTCAAGGTCGAAATAATCCAGTTGTTGAAAGAATTCAAGGATTGTTTCACATGGGACTATGACGAAATGCCCGGGCTGGATAGGAATCTGGTGGAATTAAGGCTACCAATAAAACCTAGGAGGAAACCTGTGAAGCAAACTCCAAGGAGATTCGCACCAGAGATCCTCTCGAAGATCAAAGAAGAAGTCGAAAGACTCCTCAGATGCAAGTTCATCCGTCCGACCAGGTATGTCGAATGGATTGCTAATATAGATCCTGTAATAAAGAAAAATGGCAAATTGAGGGTATGTATTGATTTTCGAGATTTGAATTCTGTTACCCCAAAGGATGAATATCCTATGCCAGTGGCGGAAATGCTCATCGATTCTGTCGTAGGCCATGAGTACCTTAGTATACTTGATGGGTACTCTGGTTATAACTAAATTTTTATTACAGAGGAAGATGTCCCTAAAATGGTATTTCGATGCCCTGGAGCCTTAGGCACCTACGAATGGGTGGTAATGCCTTTTGGCTTAAAAAATGCTGGGGCAACATACCAGCGAGCAATGAATTCGATTTTTCACGATTTTATTGAGGCTTTTATGCAGATTTACATTGACGATATTGCTGTTAAGTCTGTGTCAGGAAAAAGTCATATAGACCATCTTCGACAGTCCTTTGAGAGGATGAGGAAGTTTGGTCTGAAGATGAATCCTCTCAAATGTGCGTTTTGTGCGCAGGCGGGAGATTTCCTAGGCTTTGTGGTCCACAAGAAAGGGATCAAAATCAATCAGAACAAGGCCAAGGCAATAATGGAGGCGAAAGCACCATCTACAAAGAAGGAATTGCAATCTCTACTTGGCAAGATCAACTTTCTTAGAAGGTTCATCTCCAACCTTAGTGGGAAGATGCAAGCCTTTCCCCCTTTACTTCGACTAAAAAAGGAAGACTTCGAATGGGGGCAAGAGCAGCAGGATGCCTTCGACAGGATTAAGGAGTACCTAACACATCCTCTAATTTTAATGTCACCTTGTAGAAGTAGGAGTATGAGGCTGTACATATCCGCGTCGGACAAGACATTAGGGAGCATGTTGGCTCAAGAGGATGAGAATGGTGTCGAAAGTGCCATGTATTACCTCAGTAGGGTCTTGAACGATGCGGAAACTAGATATAGTGTAATCGAAAAGTTATGTTTATGTTTATACTTTTCATGTATGAAATTGAAGCACTATATAAAACTAGTGGATGTTTTTGTTTCTTCTCATTTCGATGTTATAAAATACATGTTATCTAAACCAATTTTGCACAGTCGAATTGGAAAGTGGGCATTAGCATTAACTGAGTATTCTTTGACATATTTACCTTTAAAGGCTGTCAAATGACAAGTAGTGACTGATTTCATAGTCGACCACGCTATAAATGAAAAGTCTTTGGACTACATTGAACTAGAACCATGGAAGTTATACTTCGACGGCTCTAGTCGTAAAAATGGAACTGGAATAAGAATTCTTATTATTTCTCCTAGCAAAATTCTAACAAAATTTAAGTACAAAGTCGAAGGCCTATGTTCAAATAATGAGGCAGAATATGAGGCTTTGATAGCCGGACTTAAAATTTTGTTGGAATTGGGGGCAACTCGGGTCGAAATAATGGGCGACTCTGAGTTAGTCATAAAACAAATAACAAAGGAGTACATGTGTGTCAAAGAAAATTTGATTATGTACTTTGTAATAGCCAATCGACTCTTAAAAAGATTCGATATGGTAACGATTCAACATATCCCACGAATAGAAAACTAGGAGGCAAATGACTTAGCACAATTCGCTTCTGGTTACAAAGTATCAAAAGAAAAATTGAAAAAAGCCATTGAGGTCAGAGGAATAGTCGTGTCGGCCAAATTATCCCCATCAGATTTGGAGACGATAAAGCTAGGATATGCTGACGAAGAGAATTTTGAAATTTTTAACGTAGATAGTTCGACGATTGGAGACTGGAGGAAGCCCATAAAAGAGTATCTACAAAATCCAATAGGACTAGTCGAACGAAAAATAAGGTATCGAGCTTTAAGCTATGTCATTTTGGGTAACGAATTATTTAAGAAAACTCCTGAAGGGATATTGCTTAAGTGCCTAAGTGAATCCGAAGCATATATAGCTTTGTCGAATGTACATAGTGGGGCATGCGGTCCGCATCAAGTAGGCCATAAAATGAAGTGGTTGTTATTCTGACAAGGAATGTATTTGCCAACTATGTTAAAAGATTGCGTCGAATTCGCGAAAGGATGCCAAGAGTGCCAGGTGCATGCAGGGATACCACATATTCCTGCAAGTGAGTTGCATTCTATAGTAAAACCTTGGCCCTTTAGAGGCTGGGCTTTGGATTTAATTGGACCAATTCGACCAGCATCTTCAAAAAGCCAAAAGTTTATTTTGGTTGGTATCGATTATTTCACAAAATGGATCGAAGCCATACATTTAGTGAATGTGGATCAAGAAGCAGTGATCAAATTTATTCAAAAACACATCATCTATAGGTTTGGGATACCAGAAACAATAACAACGGATCAAGGATCTATTTTTACTGGAAAAAATATGCAGGCTTTTGCAAAAGAAATAGGGTTCAAACTTCTCAAATCAATACCTTACTACACTCAAGCCAACAGACAAGTCGAAGCGCCAAACAAAGTTGTAATTGGTTTGATAAAGAAGCATGTGGGAAGAAAGCCAAAGAATTGGCACAAGACTTTGGACCAAATTCTATGGGCTTGTCGAACCTCTCCTAAGGAAGCTACCAATGCTACGCCTTTTCGGCTTACATACAGACACTATGCAGTCTTGCCGGTCGAAATATATTTACAATCAACAAAAGTCCAAAGGCATCATGAAATTCCATCAGATTCGTATTGGAATATGATGATAGACGAGTTGGTCGATTTAGACGAAGAAAGGTTAAATGCGCTGGAATTATTGAAAAGGCAAAAAGAAAGGGTGGAAAATCCTAAATAAAAGAGTAAAAGGCAAGGTGTTTTCAACTGGGGACCTTGTTTGGAAAGTTATTCTTCCCATGGATAAAAAAGATAAATTGATGGGAAAATGGTCTCCTAAATGGGAAGGAACCTTTCAAATTACTAAAGTGTTTTCGAATGGCGCATATGAAGTTGAAGAGTTGCATAAAGATAAGCCAGTGCTAAAAATAAACGGGAAATATTTGAAAAAATATAAGCCCATATTGCAAGAAGTAAAGAAAGCAGTCGAATAATCATGCATAAAAAACAATTAACATGGTGGATCGAAATTTTTCTCCGCCAAACAAATGGCTTAAGTGTCATTACAAAAATGAGGCCTTAAAAGGCCAAATAAAATTACAAATATTAAACAGGGAAAAATTCTTTCAGTTTTTCAAATTTAGACCTCTGAATCTGAAGACGAAGCTCGCAAAGGGCCTTGCTAGTCGAAAGTTCCTCGATTTTTTTCCCAAGTTTCTGAGCCATTTCGACATGGTGCACCCCAACTTCAAGTTCTTTAGCCATTTCCTCTTGGTTGATTTGTTGCAGTTCTTCCTTGCGCTTTTTAGCCTGAGAAATTTTGTTTTAAAGAACAACAATTTGTTTCTCCCATTTAAGGATGTTTTCTTCACAGCTTGCTGCCACTTTCCTATTTTGTTCAGAGGCCTTTTCCAATTCAATTACTTTGTTAGTGGAACTTGAAACGGCATCCCACTCAGCAAGTTGTGTTTCTGACTTATTTTCAAGCTTTTTTGAGTAGTCTCGAAGCCGGTTAAAGTCTGCCACCACAAGGTCAATTAGAGTGGTCAGATCCACAACAACATCAGTCACTTCAGGAGGAGCCTCCAGGAAATTGACCTGTTTTAAGATCTTTTTCAGGTCAAATTGAGCAGATGAATCTTCCTCTAGGAGTTGAAACAAATCAATGTTGAGGATTTTCTGTCGAATCTGAGTCGTCACTTCGTCCATGGATCTTGCGCCAGATATGGTCCCTGAAGTAGTCGAACTGCTGGTGGTGGTGTCAGGAAAGTTATAACGTGTACTAAGCATGGCCTTTAGATATTCCAATGGTATTTGCACTTTCAGATTCTCAAGTTCCTCATGAGAGAGACGGGTCGAAGTCGTGGTGGTTGAAGCAACTTTGAGAGCTTTGAGATGCTCATCAAGGTTTTTCTTGTCGCTTCTTCCTTCTTCATCCGTAGCAGCCTTTAGAGTTGTTGGCTTTTTGCCTACTTTTTCTTCCTCCTCTTCGTCATCAGTTTTGACCTCCCCATCTTTCTCTTCGTCAGCATCTTTTACATTGATGAAGGAGTTGTCTTCAGGATCACCTTCTGTTGTGAGTGTTGCAGTGGGCATCAAGGTGTCCCCACCAGCGTCAACTAAGATATCATCCTCAGGACCAGTTTCTTCTTTAAGAACTTCTTGAGTAGGAGTCGTGGTAGTGATCTGGGGAAGTTTTTTAGAGGCAGTGGTAGGCTGGTTCACTTCAGTGGCTGATTCTTTGGTCGAGTCCTTAGGGGAAGGCTTGGAACCGCTTGTTGGCTTATGAGTGGGATCGCTGCTAGTTTTTGGAAGGACTTGGACAAGAGGATATCCATGAGTATCGACAAGAACCTGGAGAATAAATAAGTAAAAAAAACTCTATCATAAGGAAAAAACGGCTTTAACTGTCGAAGTACAAAAGAACATACCTTGGGAATTTCAGTCTTGAGACTAGAACTCTCACTTTCGACTGGAGCTGGGGTGACTTGCTCGACAGGATTTTTATGAGGAGTCTTCTCCAATATTCTGAAGGCAGAAGATTTGGACCGTTGAGGCTTCAAAGGTTTCTTCTTCTTTTTTGAAGGCTTGGTTTGGTCGGGTGATTCGTCACCATCATTAGATTCAACAACTGGAGCGTCAGGTTCTTTTTCTTTTCTTTTCTTTGGCATCGAAGGAGGTCTCCGACTTCCCTGTAAAATAAAAAGAGGTTTCATTAGTATGTCTCAGAAAGAATTATAATGTATAAGGATTGTGATCAAGTAAAAGACAAAACCATACCCTCGCTATGGGTTTCTTGGTGGTGTCTTTTTGGTTTTCCACATCCTCTGCAGTTGACGCCCCGACGGTAGTTGACTTCTTGACAGGAATTTTTATGGCTAAAAAAAAGAAGTTAAATACAAGTCAAAAGATATATGTGTAAATGAAAAAAAGTGGTGTCGAGTATCTCCCCATTCCACACCTTCATATATAGGAGTTTCCACGCGAACATGTTCTATGTCAATATGAAGGTAGCCTTTGAAATTGTCCAGGGTATACTTAGTCGGAACCACTCGCTTAGTGCATTTTTGATATTCTTGGAGAAGAAGTTTCATGGAATCCCCACAAGTGAACCAATCTGGAAATGGAGGGCTAAAAGCCACACCAAATTCAGCAGAAGGTGGAGGAGGGAATTTTGGTGGATAGAGGTTAAAAGTTATCTCATAACGTTGATCTGGTCGAACGTATGAAGGTAATTTTAACTCATCCAGTTTTCTTGTAAATTTCTCTTTCAAAGTTACGACTGCTTCACTTATGGTTCGACTAAGTTCATTGGATCTCTTTGATGTGTCTTGAAGTACCTTTCTTCGACTTGTCCTGTACAAGGGTGAAAGCTTTGGTCAGTTGAATAGTGAAGGAAGGCACGTTGAAAAATTGTGAGTTATAGTACTCTCTCCACCAGTCATCAAACTCTTGAGTACAGAGGAAGCTGAGTTTAAAAGGCACTGGTTGAATTCTGACCAGATTTGAATACCTCTCTAGGAGTTTGGTGCACTCAGCTTCGTTATGCGTCATGTTGTAGTGTATCAAAGAGCCTTTCTTCGAAAAGAGGGGTTTGGGTTTTATCTGAATTAACCCAAACTGTCGAGAGACTATATTGGGTTGGTAATTGACAAGTGAAATTTTTAGCTTTGGGGGGCTGATCCTGGAGGCTAAGAGCCTAGGGGTTAGAAAAGATTCCCAGACATCAAGGAATTCTGTTTCTTGGGTTTTCGACTCTACGGGGAGCTTCCTGGTAAACCATTCTGGCCCAATTTTTCTGTTGGTGAAAGGAGCCATATTAGAAGTAAAGTTATGACGTTTAGCAAACATCATAACATAGCCAGTAATGGTTTGTTGGAGGCTCAGACCTTCGTCATTAGGAGTTAGCAGCGCCCGTCTAGTTCCTTTGACTTTTCTATCCTTCAGGGCCGTTTCGTCCATAGGGTTTTTGTTGGATGGGGAAGCTTCGAATGTTGCATTAAGCCACAGTTGTAGGAGCCAGAATGATCCTGACAACAGAAGATTGCCCTTATCTTTGAAGTTCTTCAACAAAGTAACTCCTTCGCCAAGGGACTCATATAGATTGGCAAGGATGATTTCGCTGAGACATAGTTGGTGTCCAGCATGGAGTTGGTTTGCCATGGTGATATACCTTTTCGCCACTTGGAGAGACTTAGTGCAGAAAACGCATCTCGACAACCAAAGTTCTAAGAAGGCCACATGTTCTTGGTCAGAGACTTCTTCAGTTTCCTTATCATGATAATTCGCAATGTAGGAGGTGAAGGTGGCCTTATTGGTGTCGAAGCATATGGAGTCATCAGACAAGAGGTTGAGATCATAATCCACCCCAAGTGGGCTAAGGCCAGTAACAGCAGCTACGTTGAAAAGGGTAGGAGTGATCATACCACAAGGGAGATGAAAATTATTGTAGGTACTGTCCCAGAAATAAAGAGAAGTCAAAAGCATAGATGGGCAATATCCAGGTCATACCTTCGACAACTGGATAAGATAAAAAATACCCATGGTTTTCCAATCTTCAGATTTGGCTGCCTTTATTTTTGTTAGCCAAGCTAAATAATCAGATGGGTCTTTCGACAGGGGGAAAGACCTAAGAATCCTAAAATTATTCATGTACCCTAGATTTATGGCTTCCCCGGAGGGTGATCCTTGATCATCTACTTTGGATTTCTCATCTATTGCTTTCTCTTGCTCAGTCCTAGGTCTAACCCCATTGGCTATTGGTTTATAGCAAGGGTAAGCTGGAAAGAATTCCTTTACTTTTAAAGGATCTAGTGATAAATCAGGTAAGGATCCTAACATCGCATGTGATTTACCAGAAATGAGAATAGGAATAAGTATCTGTGACTGGTAAATGCGCCTTTTTTCCTCTTCGTTAGGAGGCTCTGGTATGTATTGTTGGTTCCCCGCCACCTTTGGACCAAGAATCTTGTAAACAGTTGGCAAGCTTTTGGATTTCTTGGAGTCTTTGCTCGTGACTTTAGGAGATGTAGCAGAGGCCATGGTTGATTGCAGAAAAAAATGCAGAGAAAGAATGAAGAAGATGAAGTTTTGCATGAAGAAAATTCTTGTTTAAGAGAAAGAAGAGTGAGAAAAGTGAATAGAGAGAAAATTTCACCTTTTTTATAGATGGCAAAGAAAAAGGATGAAGCGGTTAAAATTCAAGACATTTTTCCATTTAATAATCGTGGGACACGTGGCAATTGAGAGTGGATGGATTAGACGGTGGCGGTTAATTTTTTGATCCACGATCTGCTAGGAACTAGGGTAGTGATGATGAAAGGATCTTAAAACGTGGCTGAAGAGACGTTTCAGAAAAAGTGCAATGATGACTCTGACGTCAGAAATGTCTAGTCATATGAACAGTCGTCTGTCGAACTATTGAAGGCGTCAAATTGTATTGGCAAAAAATGCTTTTCTCCCTTTATCGAAAATGCATTTTCTGGGGGGAAATTTGTAGGCTGCTAATTTCGACGCCTGGATTTTATTCATGAAATAAGTTTAAAAGATTTGTCAAAATATTTTGACAGAAGTCTGGTTCCGGTGAAAGAAGGTCAGTCGAAAATGAGTGTTAAATTGGAGTAAAGTATTTGGAGATTTTTCTAAGTATTGGAAATGCTTCGACAACTTGGTACGAAGGCTTTGTTCGACTGACGTTTTGAAATTCAAATTTAGGAGGGAGATTCGTTTTTGAAAATCAGACGCGTGGAATTCATCCAGGACGTGAGGGCATGCAGGATGCCATTTGTCAGCATTAGGGAATATAGCTGTTGTCGATAGTTATTTCATTTGTATATAAATAGGAAGTCATAGTGTTAGATTTCCGTGTGTGTTTCCAAATTTGTACAAGTTACTCAAGAATACTCAAAGTAACCGTGTGAGAGAAAAGAGTAGTTACTGAGAAAATGTACGTTTGAAAAACACCAATTTTATTCCTTGCATTTTAATGAAGTTCTAAGTTATTCATCTATAGTTTCCTTTACATTTATGCAATTTCATTCTTGCAATCTTATCACGTTTTTCGCCATTTCTTTTAAAAGTAAATCTTTATCATTTTTAGTCGAATTCTATCAGTATACATAAACTATGACAAACTCAATGAACAAAAGGTTTTATTTTAATACAAATTGTCAAAATCATTAAAGCACATTGTCATAGGATTTGTTTGATCGGTCCTGCAAGTAAACTAATTTTTCATAAATTAGGAGATCAGCGGTTGTTTGCTAATTTCCCAGGCAAACAATTACATGAAAAATATTTGTTTTAAAAAAATAATCTAACATATTTATAAGTACAACACAATTTTAAAATTGTTTAAAACAATACACAACATAATACAAATTAATAAAATGTAAGAAACTTTTAAAGTGAAACTATTAGTATAAGATTTTCGACTTAGCATGTTTGATAAGAGTGGAGATGAGATAAATATACAGGCTAAATGCAGATAGCTAAATCATGTTTTCAATGCCAAAGTCACATGGTTCGATGAGGAGGATTCTCGGCAGAGGCAGTTGGGAGACATGAATCTCGACAAAGGCAGTTGGAAGATCTGAAGATGTTTTTCGACAACAGTAGCAATTTTGTAGCAGTTTAAGAACTTAAGACACATGGAAGAAAAATAGAGAACAAAATGATGGGTCATCATGAGGAGGAAGCATTCACATTGGGTCAAACACTCACCTAAAGGTCAAAGACTCACCCAAACAAGTGAGATAAACACCGCATATTCACCCAAAACCTTAAGGTGATAGGTGTATGGGTCCTCTTACTTATAAAGTGCTTAACCTCCACTTTTCTAAACAATGTGGGACCTAGAACTCACACTTGTTTCTCAACAACTTACATTTTTCCCAACACAAAAGGCCACATAATAGTGTATGTGTTGAATGCTAGAGAATTAACTGTTGTCGACGGTTATTGATATACATGTATATAAGTGTTTACCGTCAAAATTGGTAAACAAGTGCTAGTCTTCCAAATCTTTATATATATTTGGTTACTTACAGGATCGACTAGATTGATCCTAGGACATGTGCTTTTATTTAGTTACGAGTGTTGTTATACATGGACATTTCGATAATGTTTTGTTGATTGACGAAAAGGAATACTACAATTCTTAAAGAAATGTAGAAATGTAACTTGCAATAAAAGAAACTTCAAAGTAAATTTGCAGAAAGTGTAAATGACAGAATCTTAAATGATTCAATGAAAACTATAAAAGTATGGTGGTCACACGTACATTGCACTCAGAAAACTCTTTTCTCAACACACATAAATACTTTGAGTAAATTTGAGTTTTTGTACAAGTTTCAACACATGAATCCTAATTGCTAAGACTCATATTTATAATGAATCGAAAATAACGGTAATCAAACGGTCTTTTCTCCAGAAGATTCCATGTCTTCGATTTGCATGCATTTTGTTGCTTAAAACTCTCCACATGTCTTCAAGAAACGGATAAGGACAAAAAATAGTTATTAGTTCCATTTTGAATTGTATCCGTCGAACGCTACTCCAAGCAACTTCGTCGAAATCAAGTCTAGACTAAAAAAAAAATTTCTAAGTCCTAAACCACAATTTTCCTATACGCAACGAAAGTCTTCTTCGACTATATCCTTGAAAACCTTTCTGTCGAACACAATATATTCTTTCTCAGAATAACTCTTCAAATTCCACTAGCTCATTTCAAATATTCATGTGCGTCAAAATCTCAACCAATAAATTGCTCCCCAAAAATGTCATTTTCGACCATAAGGAGTAAAAGACATTTTTTGATATGTTTCGACACTACAACATCTTCACTGCTATGACATCATGGTCATCATGACTATGTCTCTTCAGACGTCTTTTTGAGACGTGTGAAAATCCAACTTTAATCATCGCGCTCATATTTCCTAGGAGATCGTGGGCTACGCTAACTGCCACAGTCCAATCAATCTCTCCCTGATCAACACGCGTACCATAATCCACACTCACTATCAACAATGTTGAAATGAAACATTTTTTCTCACTCCAGTATAAATACTTGTTTTCACCTTCATCTTCATTTCTTGCTTCTTCTGAACTCTTTCCTCTAAAACACAAGAACAAACTTCACATCCTCTCAACAAAACTTCAAATAAACTCAAATATTTTCTTCACTTACAACATCAATGGTGTCCAAAGCTAAGAACCCAAAAGACTCTAAGAAACAAACATCTTTTCCTCCAGTTCATAAGATTCTTGGTCCCAAAGTTGTGGGGAATCAACAGTACATCCTAGAACCTCCTCTTGAAGAAGAAAAACGACGCATTTATCAATCTCATGTATTAATCCCTATTCTAATTTCTGGAAAAACATATGTTATTCTGGTCCTTTATCAGAGATTAATACTAATGCTGAAAAATTTAGAGAATATTTGACTACTTATAATCATAGAACTAAACCCATAGCAAGTAGAAAAAAATCTAAGGCTAGCATCGAAGTTGTGAATACTGAACCAGATAAGGTATCTTATACCCAGGCAAAGTCCTCGACTAAGCCTATAGAAAAACTCATTAATTTAGATTATATGAGCAATGCTCTTAGAGTATTTCGTTCTTGCCCTTTAACGAAAGACTCTGAAAATGACTTGTCTTGGCTGGCGAAGATAGAGAAAAAGAAAACCCAATTTTGGAAAGATATGGAAATCTTCGACGTGATTTAACTGTTGAAAGCTGGACCAGGTTATTACCAAGCTATGTTGCTAACCTCCTCGTACTTTTGGGATATCACACACAACAACTTTCACTTCCCTTGTGGAATGATAACTCAAACACTTTTGACAATGCTGCAATTACTGGTCTTCAACCAACCGGAGACACTTTTGATCCCAGTCACATAACTGAGGATACTATTTTCTTCGATGGAAATCAAGCCACTTTTACTAATTACATCTCTGACAACCACAAGAAGGACACTAAAGAAGTTTCTGATGAAGAGCATATCGCTTTCCTCGCACTTTGGCTATCTCGATGCCTTTTCTGCTCGAAGTCTCTACAAGCGGCGAAGAAGTTTTTAACTATGGCGAACCAAATAGACGCTGGTCATAAGCTCTGCCTTAGCCAAATGATTTTAGGTTGTCTATATGAGTCTCTAGGGGAAGGTGTCGAAATCCTCAAACAAATCCAACTTGGATTGAACCTACTACTAGCTGGCCCATTTTGATTGCTTCAGCTGTGGCTAAATGCTACTTTTGAACCTTCGCTGCCAACCCATAACATAATCAATGAAGAGGATGATGAAATCAAGAATAGAAAGGTCGAAGGGACATGCATCTTCCAACTTACTCCTAGTGACGAAGGGATAAATCTGCAGAATACTTTCACAGAATATGTAATGATGTATGCCAAGCGCAACAATTTTACTCCCTCTATGGCTCCCTTCGCCAATAGGAATTATGGCCCATAATGGTTCAACAAAAAGTTTCCAACTATTTCAAAAGATCAAGAAGCGGAATCTTTGGCCATATGGGAAGCCTTTCTTACACCGAAGTTTATAACAACAAGGCTCAGACCTTCCAAGAATCAAATAATCCTTCTCAGCTACCAGCCCAATCTTGTCTCGACAGTTTGGACTCAACCAGAATTTACCCAAACTAATCTTTCCAAAGAAAAGCTCTATTGTCCTTTACAACATTTACCATACTAAGGCTGAATGTAATGAAGAAATGTCTCAATATATTAGCACTACTCAACTCACCCCCATTCCATTCAAACCATTATACCATTGTTCCCAAGAATATGATACTTGGTGGAGACATTACTACTCCACAGAAATGTTCAACGTTAATGCCTTTACTCAGCATTTAACAACTGCTTTTGCTTCTGTACAGGACAAATCCAAGAAAGGTACTTCGACTCACATCAAAGAAATCCAAAAATTCCAAAAGTACTTTGAGTTTGCCTACAAACCTGATGAGCTTAGTCGAACCATCCGTGAAGCAGCAGTCACTTTGAGAGAAAAATTTCTAAAGAGACTCCCTAATTTAAAACTACCTTCGTACGTTAAACACGAACATAGGTATGAGTTGGCTTTTAATTTGCATTCACCAAGATTCCCTCAACTGCCAACGACTGATTTCGGCGTAGATTTTATCCCTCCGTTTCCCGACTGGTTTGTCTGTGGGGACTTCGTGAAAAATCTTCGAAAAGACTCTCAAAAGCTAGCAAAACGGGTGGTTCCGACTAAGCGTACTCTGGATAGTTTCAATGGACATCTTCATATTGGCATAGAACATGTTCACGGACTCTCTAATATATATGAAGGTGTGGAACAGGATGAATTTTCAATTTAATTTATTTTCCTTCTAACAATTTCTCGACACCTTTTTTACTTGTGGCATTTGTTTTGACCTGTTCTTGTTTTAGCCGTCAAAAGAAAACAACTAGCAAAAGGTCCAACAAAGAAAACTGCCAGCTCGACCAAAGATGAGGGTCAAGAAGAAGAAACCACCAAACCACCGACAAAGGTACACTTTGCGTTTTTCTTATTTCACTTGACGTTTTACCTTCATATGCTAATGTTTATGTTATTTCCAGGTAAATCGAAAAACTCCTCCGACTCCAAAGAAAAGAAAAGCCAAAGAACCCCAGGTTCAAGTAGTCGAATCGGATGATGACGACTTGTCACTAGACACCTCTAAAATGGCCAAGAAGAAAAAGAAGGCAAAGACTTTTGACGCCACCTCTCAACCAAAAACCAACATTATCAAGATCAAACCCAAGAAACCTGTTACTCTAAAGGTAATCGAGATTGATCCTGAACCTGCTACCAAAGGTACTCCTGAATGGCTCAAGAGTGATAATTCCAGCCCTGATGCAGAAGGTCCTAAGGTAAAATAATCTCACCTTACTTTCTTTAGCCATTTGTTATCTTTGACTCATCATAATTCGAATCCTTTTGCAGGGTAGCCCAGACGTTACTACACACTCTAGCATCAAACATACCATCCCTAGGAGCACCAACACTCATTCATATCATCCCACATCTAATAAAGAGACAAAAAAAGATTCTATGAGTGAAGTAAATAAACCTTCCGAAGAACAACCAGAGGTTTCCCCTCCAAAAGACACAACCCAACACTCTCAAACTATAGACTCCAACCATGAAGATGACGAAGAAGAGGAACATCACGCTATTGAAGTCGAAGAAACTACACACATCCAAAACACACACACACACACACACACATATATATATATATAACTTATTGATAAAACTAATTGTTGAATCTATAACCAATTGAATTGATAATTATATCCATACAATACACAATTTAGGGGTGGACAAAGAAACACCACCCAACCGTACCTGATCGAATCCGAAGGTTTTTTGAGTGAATGAGTCGGTTCTGTTCGGGTGAGCGGGTGAGTTAATAGGGTTTATGCGGTTTATTACGGTCGGTTTCGGTTTTTATTTTTGGGTCCGTCGGAAACCGAACCGAACCGAACCGAGGTTTATGCTTAAAAACATAGCCCAAACCCTGAAACCCTAACATAAATACATCAGCCTCCATGCGCCGTTTCTCACCTCAAAACTCACCACCACCACTCAGAGTTCAAACCCCAGTCCTTTCTTCTCCAGCGTCGTCCGCCATCTCCATCTCATAGTTTATGGAGGTATAATCTTGGTCTCTTCTCTATTTTTATTCACCAACAACTATTCTTTTATTTTTCTCATCCATCTTGTTTTTTTTCTCCAACAGTTGGATGGATTCAAGGTTACATTAGAGAAGATTTATCTCTGAATCTATGTTTTCTTTGTTTACTAAACCCTAATATACTTTATTTTCTTAATTTTTTCTAATTTGCTTTCTAATCTTCTGAATGAAATTTGGACATAAAGGTTTTTTGGTATTTCAAGATTTCTTTGACTCAGGTTAGTGTTTTGGTAATGTTTTAAGAGTTCTAGTCTTTTTATTCTGTTCTAATAACTCCATTGTTGTTCTTTTTATGGAGAAATGCAAGGACCCAGAGATATTCAAGGAGCTAGAGATATCCAAGGAGCTAGAAATTTGCTTAATAACCGTAAGTTTAGGTTTTAATTTTTGTATGCTTATGTGCATTTATTTTCTGTGGCCAAGTAGCTCAATTTGCATAATAACCATCATTTGTTTTTGTATCCTTATGGTAACACTGCAAGTTTTCTTTCATTTCACAGTTATACCATTCACTTGGTAGTAGAATTTAGTATGTGTTGGCTCTTGAAGGAAGCGTTTCATGACCTTATCTCAAAAAGATTAGAAAATCATAAGATTGAGCAACTTTTTAGATAAATATAAGAACATTGTTGTGAGTGAAAGTTCTAATTGTTGCAATTGATCTTGTTGCCCCTTTGTAGGTTAAGACAGATTGAGCAATGTTTATGGATCGAGACAGGTATTTTATGTATAATATTATTTGTTAGTTTTCGGACATCACTACTTGTTTCCCCATGTATAATAAACTTGAAATGAGAATGATGCAATTACAATTATGAATTATATTTTTTATGTTTTCATAACTAAGTGTTTGCTATTAAATTTGCAGAAAACCACTGTGAGTTAGAGGAGCTGTGAACAAGTTATTGTAAGTTGGAAAATGATTTCAATGCAAAAATAATATTACAGTTAGATTTAAGTTTTGAACAAATATTGTTGTGATTGATCTTATTAAAATATTACAGTTAGATTTAGGTTCTAATTGTAGTATTAACATTGGTTTTATTGTTGTGTAGATTAGTAATTTTGTAGTTCTTTATATAATGAAATTGGTGCAGTAATTTTTATATTGGACTGCTTTAGATTACTGCAAAATTATTGTAGTAGTGAAATTGGTGAAGTAATTTTTAATGTACATGTGTTTTTAGTATATGATGAAAATTTGGCTTCCTGGAAAAAAAATGTCTTCCTGCCATGGTTTTTAGTTGCTATAAGGATTTGATGTGTTATTGTAAATATTTGTTATTGGACTGAAAGTTGCTGGACTTGATGAAATCGAATATATACTGATAATATAAGATCATAGTATTTGTTTTTGGGTGCTGTGATTTTTTTAGAGTTTTAAGATTTTAGTACTGTGGTTATAAAAAGTGGATCAAATGATAAAAATTGTACAAAATCAACTCAGTGTTGTAATGATTAAATGAGTTTAAATAACTCTGACTTTTTAAAATAAAAATCATATCTCACTTCAAGGAAAAAATAGTTTAATTGATAAAATTGATTAAATCTAGCCCAATCAAATTTAATAACTGTGTTCAAATAATTTAGATTTTTAAAATTTTAAATAAAAATAAAAGTGATTGATTTTTTAAAGGCCTAATATGTGGCCCAGCTAAAAATATACTTAAAAGAAAAGTAGATTTTTAAATAATTTTGTATTTGAATTTACTTTTAACTGATTTATCATTGGCCCAATCTGTAAAAAAAATTGATTGATTTTTAAATTGGCCCAATCATGATTAAATCTGAAAAAACCGATTTTTAAATTCGAATCCGAAATAAACCAAACCTGAATTAACCGAAACGTAAACCGGTCGAAATTGGACCCATTTTTACCACCCGATGGTTGGGCCGGTTTTGGGCCCGAACCCGAACCGGCCCGATCCGGTGCCCACCCCTAATACACATAATGGTATTCAAATTAAAAACTTTTATTTAATCCAAATTTCTACAAATTGTTACGAAACATATAATTGAATCCATAATTATTACTGTGTGATTATAATATAATATTGAATTTGATTAGATGATTGTCTTATTGAATCAATAGCCTGGCGTGATATTTACATCCTGCAATAAGCCTTTTAGCAATTAATGAACAATTCTAATATTTTTGGTTAATTGATTTTTGTTTTGTACAATCTCCGTTCACTATTATAAACAACAAAAATCTTTTTAGATTTATTAAATAATAGATGTATCTAATATATAATAATATTCAAATACATTATGTATTCAATGAATTTTAAAAAAATAATTGTTGCTTATAATAGTTACCGAAGAGTGTATGTCAATAGCATAGTTTTCGGTAATTTTGTTTAATTGTTTTTTTCCCAAATTAATAACACAGTTCCGGTTCTTCACTTACAGTGTATTCATGTAAAATTATTGAATTATACAGATAAATTTGACGTTCATTATACTATATTAATTATGCTAACATTTAGTCCTGTACTGGATTGTTACCAATTGAATTATTATATATTAAACTATACAAAACTAAATAAATAAATATTAGTTTATATATATATATATATATATATATATATATATATATATATATATATATATATATATATATATATATATATATATATATATTTGTGATATATTTGTTTTGTCAAATATTTTGAATCACTATATAATATTCTTATAATATTGAGATTGACATTGTTGAAGATAAAATTTATTGAGAATACTATATTATTTAAATTCATGATTGGTTCATGGTTTTTTTGGCAAAAGAAATTCGATTCCTATATAAGAAATTTTATAAATGATTGTGTGTGATTACCACCAAAACTAGATCACTCATTTTAATTTATAAAAGTCTCATTGTAGTTTGAGGAATGATTTTAAGCCATTATTATGATTGTCTTCCTAAAGATGGATTATTGTATGTAGAGATTGTGGTTGATTAAGGATATAGCTATTGGAGATGCTTGGGTTCAAGGGATTTATTTACCCAAAGGAGATAAATTTCTAAACTCAATGTATGCTCACTGAATAGCTTGTTCTTGAAATTATAGATGAAGTTATTGGATGTGTTTTGATTTAGAGAATTTATCTACCTAAAGAAGATAGGTTTTCGAACCCAATGTATGCTCATTGAGTAACTCATATGAGATTTTGACCTTGGTTGTAACCATGGTTTTGCGCATTCCACCCAAAGTGGATTGCGTGATAATGTTGGTATCTTCATGATAGCTAATGTTCATTAAACCTATATCTTGCCTTTATTATTTGTTCTAATGCATTCCTGTTTTGTCCCAACAGTGACATTCTCTATGAACAACTGTTCTGCTTCTATTGAGATCTTGAATGGGTCTAATTTTAATAAATGGAAGAAAAACTTAGAGTTTTCATTAAGAATTGTTGATCTTGACATGGCATTGCGTGAAACCAAACACGTGATCAATGATTAAAGTACACCTGAAGAGAAAGAAAAATTAGCTAAAGGGGAGATGAGTGACCGACTTAGCTTGTGTGCTATGAAGAAAACAATTTCTGAACATCTGATAAGTGGATTGCCTAAGAAAGAGAATGCTAAAGAATATCTTACTGTTATTGGATAGAGGTTTCAGGTATCTGATAATGCTGAATCTAGAGGAAATATGATAACAATGGGGTGCCAGTGAGTTCATTCTTAAGATGGTTCATGTCCAAACCAAACTGAAATCCCATGACATTGACCTGAATGAGAATTTCATTGTGTCTCATGCCTTAAACTGCCTACCTGTTGAGTTCATTCAAATCAAAATTGCATATAATACCTTTGGTGATAAGTGGACTATCAACAACCTCATTACAAAGTGTGTAGCTGGAGAAGAGAAACTCAAGAAGGAAAGAAGTGATCTAGCCCTCATAACTTTCATGTTAAACCCCATTCTGGTAAGAATTCTGAGAAAAATAAGAAAAACACTCATAGTGCTTCTCATAGATATCCTGAATTTATGAAACAAGGTGATGGTCAACACCATAATATAGGAGGTCCTAAGCCTGTTACTTTTAAGAAATCCTTTTGGTGTTTTTGGTGTAAGGAAAAAGGAAATGATCTTGAGGGAAAGAAAGCTCAGGGTAGGAAATGATCTTGAAGTCCTTGTGGAACTAGTGGGAGATGTTAGCTTAGTTTTAGGATCTGATTTTGAACTTGTTCTGAAAGATACATTTTATGTACCTTTTTTTAGGAGGAATTTGATTTCAGTATCTTGTTTGGATAAGTTTGGATTTCAATTTACCTTTTATGATGGAAAAATAAATTTGATGTTTAATTCTCAAGTTGTTGGTAATGGTATCTTATTGGATGGTTTATATAAGTTATCTTTGGATTGTGATATGATTTCCTCATCCTTGAATGTTGAAAGCTCCATTGATAAAAGGTCTAAAATTAGAGAAAAATCATCTTTGTTGTGGCACAAGCGTGTAGGCCATATCTCTAAAGAAAGAGTTGAAAGGTTAATTAGAGATGATATTTTACCTTTCTTAGATTTCAATGATTTAAGGACTTGTGTGGATTGCATTAGAGGAAAATTTACTAAGACCAATAAGAAATGTTCAACTAGAAGTTCAGACCTTTTGAAAATTATTCATTTAGATATTAACAACCCCCTGTCTCCCACTATTTGTGGTAATAAATCTTTTATCACTTTCATTGATGATTTTTCTCGATATGGCCATCTCTACTTGATCAAGGAAAAATCAGAAGCACTTGAAAAATTTAAAATCTTTAAAACTGAGGTTGAAAAGCAACTGAGAAAAGTGATAAAGGTGATACGTTCTGACCGTGGGGGAGAATATTATGGTAGATATGATTCTACTGGGCAACATATGGGGCCTTTTGCAAAATACCTGCAAGATTGTGGAATTGTTCCACAATACACCATGTCTGGTACTCCTGAACAAAATGGTGTAGCCGAAAGGCAAAACCACACCCTTAAGAATATGATGAGAAGCATGACGAGTAGGTGTAATTTACCAAAATTTTTATGGGGTGACGCATTGGAAACAACCCTCTATATACTTAATAGAGTTCCTAGTAAATCAGTTCCAAAAACACCTTTTGAACTTTGGACAGGTAAAAAACCCAGTTTGAACCATATCTGTGTCTGGGGTTGCCCTGCAGAGGTTAAAATATATAATCCCTTTGAGACAAAGCTTGACCCAAAAACAAGTCGTTGTTTTTTCATTGGGTATCCAAATCGAGCTAAAGGATACAGATTCTTCTGTCTTAGTAGAGGTAATAAAATTGTGGAGTCCATGCCTGCAAAGTTCATTGAACTTGATGTTGTTGAGTCTGTCATTGCATCTGATAATATTTATTCTGTTATGCCTGATGTTGTTACTTTGTCACTACCTAATTTTGATAATTTTAGATCATCCACTGCCCATGGATGTTTTGCTCCAAATGAGAATGTGGTTGAACATCCAGTTAAAGAAATGGTTGAACCACTTGTTGAAAATGTAGTTGATCCTCCTATTATAGCTGAGGTTGCACCACCTGATGAGCCAGTTAAGCAAATTCATGTTAGAAGGTCAGTAAGACAAAAACGGCCTGATATCCCTGATGATTTTGTAGTTTATCTTAGTGAGGATGCTTATGATGTTGGTATTGTTATTGATCCTAAAAATTATCTAGAAGTCATTACTTGTTCTCAATCTAGCATGTGGATAGATGCAATGCATGATAAAATAAAATCTATGGTAAATAATGATGTTTGGGAACTAGTGGAGTTACTGAGATACTGTAAGGCGATTGGCTGCAAGTGGATATTCAAAACAAAGAAGGACTCAAAAGGTAAAATTGAGAGGTTTAAAGCAAAACTTATGGCTAAGGGCTTCACACAAAATGATGGGATTGATTTTAATGAAACTTTTTCTCCTATTTCCACTAGAGACTCTTTTAGAATCGTTATTCCCCTTGTAGCACATTTTGACTTGGAATTACATCAGATGGATGTTAAGACTGCTTTTTTCAATGTTGATCTTAATGAGGAGGTGTGCATGCTACAACCTGAGGGTTTTGTGTCAATGGGTAATGAGCATTTGGTTTGTAAATTGAGAAAATCTATTTATGGTTTGAAACAGGCTTATAGACAATGGTACTTGAAATTTGACGAGGTGGTGACTCATTGGGTTTTTAAGAAAATAAAGTTGATCAGTGCATCTATCTTAAGGTCAGTGGTAGAAAATTCATCTTTCTCGTGCTGTATATTGATGATATTTTCTTGCCAGTAGTGATCTTGGTCTACTTCATGAGACCAAACTTATGCTTACCAAATTTTTTGATATGAAAGATCTTGGTGAAGCATCCTTTGTGTTAGGAATTGAAATACATAGAGATAGATCACGTGGTGTACTTGGCTTGTCACAGAAGGCTTATATTGATAGAGTTTTAGAGAGGTTCAATATGCATAACTGTAAGCCAGGAGATGTTCAAATTACTAAAGGAGACAAATTCAGTAAAGATCAATGTCCTAAAAATGAGATTGCGCGGACAGAGATGAAGGGAAAACCCTTTGACAGTGAATTGGGAAGTGTGATGTATGCTCAAGTATGCACTAGGCCTAACATTGCTTTCATAGTTGGTGTCTTGGGATGATACCAGTCTAATCCTGAGAATGATCATTGGATTGCTGCTAAGAAAGTGATGAGATATTTGCAGAGAACTAAAGAGTATATGCTTGTTTTTAGGAGAGTTGACAACTCAGAAATAGTTGGGTATGCTGACTCTGATCTTGCTGGGTGTGTTGATGATAGGAAATCTACTTCTGGTTATATTTTTATGTTGGCTGGAGGTACGATATCATGGAAAAGTAAAAAGTAAACTACTATACAGGCAATGTTTGTTGCTTGTTATGCTGCTGCCACTCATGTTGTTTGGTTGAGAAATTTAGTGACTGAACTTTGTATTGTTGATTCCATTACAAAGCCACTAAAGCTTTACTGTGATAACAGTGCATCTGTGTTCTACTCTAAGAATAATAAAACTTCTAGTTAAGCATTTGGAATTGAAGTATTTGACAGTTAGAGATCTTGTAAAGAAAAATGACATTCTGACATTATTGTTGAGTACATTGGTACTGATTTCATGCTAGCTGATCCCCTGACTAAGGGACTTAGGCTAATTGTGTTAAAAAACCTTAAGCAATTGATATTACAATGAATATTATTATTATTATTATTATTATTATTATTATTATTATTATTATTTGTCATTGTTTATTTATATGTCAATTGTTAAAATTGGGACTCAGTGTCATTAGGACCATCGTGCCTATGGTCGACACTAGTTTTGAGTTCGAGGCATGGTTATAATTTTGAGCTCGGTGTCTTCGGGGCCACTATACCGGTGGTAAATGCCACATAGGAGCTGAGGTATGATTTTAAGCTCGACATTGTCAGGACCACTGTGCCGGTGGTCGACGCCATATTGGAGCTAAGGCAATATGGTTTGTAAAACCATGCAATTTCTTTGGCTTTAATGCATTTGAGAGAAATTGTTAAGGACTGACAAAGAAAATAGCAGTTGTCTATTGGATCACATGGGCATACTATTGTCTTGCCACACTCCACACTGATGACTAGTTGACGGAGCCCGTAGTATTTGTAACCACGAAAATTTTTATGTCAATGAAGGATATAACAATCGTTGTGATTCAATACTGCTTGACTTTTGTTGGATGAAGTCATATTCAAATACTGCACCTGGAATCATGCATTTCGCCGCATTTTAAGGAATTAGTTATTAAACCGATAGTCGTTTTAAAATTGTATTTTAAAATAAACATCAAACAATTGATTTTGCCCAAGTGGAAAAATGTTAGATTTATCTAACTTTTATGGACTATAATCAATTGTTATTTAGTTGTGAAAACGGGTTAATCGTGATTCTGATGAGGTGCATATATAAACCCTTTTATTGGTTAAGTGATATCTTTTAATTAAAGGTCGAGTGTCTGAAACCTGATTGGTGTGGGTAAAAGTGTGGGCTTTAACCTTGTGCCCATAATGGGTAGGGACTAGAATTATGTAGATTATATGGTTAGGTCTCCTCTGTAATCACAATAAGAATCAGAAACATAACTGACGGTTCTACAGCTTGCCTATTGAGAGTTGTGTGAGATATAGAGGACAATCCAATCATTCATTTTTGAGATTCTGAATCATGACTTCAACAAATAAGTATTGATGTTATAATTTCATATAATCGATGGCTAAATTTTTCTGCTTACATCTTGATATTGATGTAGTAAAATTGTTTTTGATATTTATAAATTAAAAAAAAATTATAAAAAAAGTTATCAATTTCTATTGAAATAAAAGTCGTATCTTTGAATTAAAAATTATAAAGATAGCTAGTCACTGTTCGAATTAAATTAATATGTTCAACATACTATGACATATACTTTATGCGAAATCAAAAATAGTCATACAAACATGTATAAAATTGCAGGATCGAGAAATTGATTTTAGGAATACCTGGATCCATTGAAAAAAATGCCTTTGTGGTAACCCTAAAACCTGGAAGATGATGGCTTTTGTGGTTCTTCCTCAACCGGTACTCCTTATGCCTCAAATTCTCTTCAGATGGGGAGAAGAGATAATTTGCTTGTTGTACGGTATATTGGGGACCATAGCCTATATATAGTGTGATGGGCAATTAGAGCTCCAATTATTCCCAAATGGGTCATCCTGACATCCACTCATATTTGAGTCCATACAAATTATTTAATTAATTAATTAATTAATTAAATAATTCCTAAATAAAATCTAAATAGCCTTTTAATATTATTTGATCACATAATTTATTTAAGGCACTTTATTTGATAAAATAGCTAATATAATTTAATAAATATATTTTGGCCACATAATTATTGGAATATTAATATATTACTAAATTATTAAAATATTCCAACAATCTCCCACTTGGCCAATATATCTTAATAATTATATCATAATTCTTTAGGCGCGCATCTGAATGCTATTTATCTTTAGATTTCAACTTTACAATCTGGTCCACCTCATACATCAATAATGGGACCATCGCGGCTGTCGTCACTAACGTATAACATGACGGAACCCCGACGACCACCACATCAACGTACTTGATGACATAAATCGATATGGATGAGTGGCATGGAAATTTCATGCAATGTGATCTCTGAATCATGCATATTTCCAACTGGTCCTACTGGAGTCTTTAGTGAGATCAAACTGGAGTTCCTTAGGTGCAATTCAAAATTACAATATTTGCACATACCAAAAAAAACTTGATATTGTTATAACAATAGTACCTCATGAGTTTTTATTTCTGCAGAAAATTAAACATAACATAAAGTTTGTACCAAAATAAAACCAAAGGATAGAACATAGTAAATTAAGAAAAAAAAACTCCCACTAATATAACGCAATCTTAAAGCCAAGACCCATATGAGCAACATGCCCATGAAAAGCCTTAGGTGTTAAACCTTTGGTTAGTGGATCAGCTAGCATTAAGTCTGTCCGTATATGTTATATCAAAATTTGTTTCTCCTGAACTCTTTCTTTCACAACAAGATACTTGATATCAATAAATTTTGATTTTGTAGAACTCATATTGTTGTTAGAGTAGAGCACAACTGCACTATTGTCACAATAAACCTTCAAGGGCCTTTCAATGCTCCCAACATTGCGTAGGCTTGTGACAAAGTTCCGCAGCCAAATAACATGATTTGATGCCTCAAAGCAAGCCACAAACTCTGCTGCCATGGTGGAAGGAGCCACTAAAGTCTGTTTGGAAGACTTCCAGGAGACGACTCCTCCAGCCAAGAGAAAGATGTAACCAGATGTGGAACGTCTGCTATCCGGGCATCCCACAAAATATGAGTCAGAATACCCAATGATCTCCAAGTTATCTGACTTACAATACGTGTGCACGAAGTCTCTTGTTCTCTTCAGGTAGCGCATTACACGCTTTACTGCTATCCAATGCTGTTTATCATGGTTGCTTAGATACCTACCAAGAACTCCTACAATGAATGCTAAGTCGGGACGGGTGCAAACTTGAGCATACATAAGACTTCCCACTGCTGAAGCATATGGAACCTTATGCATCTCTTGCTTTTCAAGATCCGTAGTGGGGCACTGTTTGAGACAAAACTTGTCTCCTTTAGTAATGGGTGTGTCTCCTAGTTTACTCTCTTTCATGGAGAATCTATCCAGAACTGTATCAATATAGCTCCTTTGTGACAATCCTAAAACACCTCGAGAACGGTCTCTAAGTATTTGAATTCCTAAGACAAAGGAGGCATCCCCAAGATCTTTCATCTCAAATTTATCTGTGAGAAATCTCTTGGTTTCGTGCAATAAGCCTATATTGTTGCCTGCCAAAAGGATATCATCTACGTATAGTACCAAGAAAACGAATTTACTCCCACTGAACTTTTGGTATACACAGTTATCAACCGGATTAGCCTCAAAACCAAATGAGGATATTACTTGATGAAATTTGTAATATCATTGACGGGAAGCCTGTTTAAGGCCATAGATGGATTTCTTGAGTTTGCAAACCATAGACTTTGGGTCTCCTGACACAAAGTTTTCTGGTTGCATCATATATATTGTCTTTTCAATGTTTCCATTTAGAAACGCAGTCTTTACATCCATCAGATGCAACTCTAAATCAAAATGAGCTACCAATGCCATCATGATCCTAAGAGAGTCCTTCGAAGAAACTGGAGAGAAAGTCTCTTTATAATCAATTGCTTCCTTTTGAGTAAAGCCTTTTGCGACAAGACGAGCTTTATATCTCTCAATGTTACCCTTTGAATCCCTTTTGGTTTTAAATATCCATTTACAACCAATAGGTTTCATTCCTTCAGGTAATTTAACGAGATCCCAAACATCATTGTCAGCCATTGACTTCATCTCATCCTTCATGGTATCAACCCACTTAAGAGAGTTTGGACTCCGCATAGCTTGACTAAAGTTGATAGGATCTTCCTCAGGCAAACCAATGCCATCCTCACGTTCCTGGAGAAATACAACATAATCATCTGAAATTACACTCTTCCTCTCTCTAGTGGATCTTCTTAATGGTGGCTCTTGAGGTTGTTGAGTTTGAACTATAGGTGGGGCTTAAGGAAGAAACTCAATATTGTCTTGTTCTTGAGGGATGTTAGGGATAACATCATTGTTTATTTCAGGATCAATTTCTGGAACAAAGATAGGTACAAAGACTTGATCATTGTGAGAAACAGTTTCTTCATCAAAGACAACACTCTTTATGCTTCCTTCCCCTCCAAACTCTACATCCTCAAGGAATCTTGCATTTCCCGTTTCAAAAATTGTTCTAGTGATGGGATTGTAAAACTTGTATCCGTAAGAGCATTCAGAGTATTCAATAAAGTCTTTGCATCCATCTTACCTTCATGAGGCCTATAAGGCCTCGCTTCAGCTGGACATCCCCAAATGTGCAAGTGTTTAATGCTGGGCTTTTTCCCAGTGCAGAGCTCATAAGGGGTCTTAGCTACTACTTTACTAGGTACTCTGTTAAGGATATAAACTGCGGTCTTTAATGCTTCTCCCCAAAATGACTCTGGAAGAGAAGAATGACTAATCATACTTCTTACCATGTCCTTAAGAGTCCGGTTTTGTCGTTCTGCAACTCCATTCATGCTGGGTTTTCCCTGCATTATGTATTGCAGAACAATTCCACACTCATCGAGGAAAAACGCAAAGGATCATGGACGTTGTTCCCCTGATCCATCATACCGACCATAGTATTCACCACCACGGTCAGATTTGACAGCTTTTATTTTCTTTCCAAGTTGAAGTTCGACTTCAGATTTGAATGACTTGAACATGTCCAAAGATTGAGATTTCTCATGAATCAAATACAGGTAGTCATACCTCGAGTAATCGTCTATGAACGTAATAAAATAGCGTTGTCCATTCCAAGAACCTGTAGGGAAAAGACCACATATATCGGTATGAATTAGTTCTAAGACATCCTTAGCTTTTCCAGCATGGAAATTCCTCTTGTTTGTCTGCTTACCCTTGATACATTGAATGCAGACTTGAAAGTCTGACAAATCAAGAGATCTAAGAATACCGTCCGACATAAGCCTCTGAATTCTTTGTTTAGATATATGTCCTAATCGCTTATGCCATAAAGTGGCGGAATTCTCATATAATTTTCGTTTTGTACCATGTGACTCTATTTGCATTATTTTGTCATAAGGACATTCAATATCAAGATTATCATTCAAAGAACCATAACCAACAACATTTGAATCATATGAGAGGCTAAATTTATTATTTCCAAATGAACAAGTATAACCTGATTTGTCCAAAATAGAAATAGAAATTAAATTCCGTCTAATAGACGGTGCAACAAAAGTCTCAATCAAATCTAAATGAAAACCATTCTTTAATAATAATATAAAAGTCCCCATAGCCTTTACTGCAATTTTATTGCCATCGCCCACATAGATGAATCTTTCAGCATCACTTGGCGACGGCTCCACAGGCAATGCTTGCACAGACATACTAATGTGTATAGCAGCACCAAAATCTACCCATAAAGTATCTTTAGGTACAAAAAATGACTGAAGTAATTTCAGAACAAACAAAAAAAGAAAAAATAACCCTTCTAATTTTTAGAAAATTTCCCGCAGCCTTATCATTTTTAGCAAAGAGTTTCCCCGCAATTTTTGTGGAACGTTATTCCCTTAGGGATAGTCTAAGTCCTACATCGAAGAATAATCTCAACATATTCTTTCCAAGACTTAAAGTTCATCTCACTCACCATAGGGATTGAGTTCATCTGAGTAGTAAAATTTTGGAGCAGTAGCAGCGACAACTGGATCGATTGAAAAGAACAACAAGCATACAACCTTAGTAGGCATGCCAAATAGACATGCACAATATTGTTTATATGCAGATTAAATAAGACCTAAACAAGATACCAAAAACACCATCAATTCCCAATCTTTGATTGCAAGAATTAACTGTAAGCGGTACTCTCACACAATGATCAAATATTAGTAATAAGTCCTGTCAGTTAATGGACGTCTTTGACATCAATCATCAAACACATGGATAAACTTAATAATTACTACAAATTTACCATCACATGTATGCAATTATTCGGCCAAACTGTGTCTTTCTTTTGGCCGACCATAATAGTTCGCATGAATAATTACACACTACATCTTTTATAATTTTAATTGAATCAAATTTAAATAACAGAGGTTACTTTTGCAACTTGTTGTTTCAACTAACCCAATCAAAATTATTAGACAATTTTAATTTAGCAAATTAAAAGAGAAGGTCTTTAAAATCCACATAAACATTACCTGCAAATGTAATGTCCAAATTGTATGTTTACTATGATCGCTTAATAATCAAATGATTATCAAACTATCCTAATTATGCAAGAAAATACTCGCATAATTTAGTCTGAAAAAATAAACACATAATTGTGTTTATGTCATGTACATACCGGTATAATAAATCGGTTGTACTCGAAGGGTGTTAAAAAAATTCTAAATTAAATTAACACTCGAAAGAAAAAAAAAATCTTAATAAAATAAAATTAGTATTTAAATTTTCTTCACAATTAAAAAAATTAAGTTGGATCCATAAAATAAAAAATTGATATAGTTAAACATTATCGATTCAACAAACAGTAACGAAATGAGATTTTCTCAAATCTCATTTGGTTACAGATAATAATAACTAATTGTATCAAAAAACAACCATATCAACTTTTTACAACAAATTCACAATGATAAGTGTATATATAACTAATATTATAACAACCTCTAACACGTTTAAGATATTACCATAAATAAGGTCATAGGGGTTAAGGGAAAACCCCATTTGGCTTAAATACAAATGCACATAAGACAAAGAATACAAAAAATAGTAAAACACGATCAATAAAAAAAAAATGATTAGCATTCCAAAACCCTTGGCGCTGATGAGAGGGGAAGGGAACCCTCATCATATATCCTGTTGTCTAAAAAACCACTTTACAGTAAATAATTTTCCCCCTTATGATAACAATTAAAAATTTAAACAATATATTAAAAAAAATGACATAATAATATATCATTAATAATTAATAATTTAATCACAACCTAAGCTCTAATACTATTTGTTGGATAAATTAATTCAATACACATGTTCAACATACTATGGCATATACTTTATGGAGAATAAAAAATAGTCATACAAACATGTATAAAATTGCAAGATCGAGAAATTGATTTTAGGAATACCTGGATCCATTGGAAAAAAATTTTGGAAGATGATAACTTTTGTGGTTCTTCCTCAACCGGTACTCCTTATGCCTCAAATTCTCTTCAGATGGGGAGAAGAGATAATTTGCTTGTTGTACGGTATATTGGGGACCATAATCTATATAGTGTGATGGCCCATTAGGGCTCCCATTATTTCCAAATGGATCATCCTGACATTCACTCATATTTGAGTCCATACCAATTATTTAATTAATTAATTAATTAAATAATTCCTAAATAAAATCTAACTAGCCTTTTAACATTATATAATCACATAATTTATTTAAGACACTCTATTTGTTAAAATAGTTAATATAATTAAATAAATATATTTAGTCACATCATTATTAAAATATTAATATATTACTAAATTATTAAAATACTCCAACAGTCACTTGATTTAGTTTTATCCCCAGTCTCACTACGTACTGTGTTTATTGTTATTTTTACAAAAAATGATTCATGCATGAACTTTCCACAGAGCCGTCTCTTACTTTATTCATATCCCACTTGCTTATCTTAGTATGCAATGTGCCTCGTGGTGGACAACACATGTTAACCCGAACAAAACCCGATAAAAGCGGTGCCACTGCCACGTATCTAGATTTGTCTTTGTTTAATCAGACATAAAAAAGTAAAATATTATCTTAAATGAAATTTGAAATTAAAATAACATCAAAAATTATTTTGATATATTATCTTCATTAAAGAGCTGAGCTAGTTAGGCAGATAGCCGCCGGGTCATTTCATTATGAAAGTTAAAGTCAACTTGTTCCATTTATATTCTCACACACGCCAGTATAGACTACTCCCTCCTTTTCATATTATAAACAAATTTTATTTTTTTAAATTTATTGAATAATTAATGTATCTGAATTATATATAAATCAGATACATTAATTATTCAATGAATCTAAAAACATGAAATTTGCTTATAATATAGAACGGAGGGAGTATATAAAATATTCACAAGAAGCAGCCAAATTGATGGGTGATACGATGAATAATACTAAATAAAAAATAAACAAATATAAGTATGCTATAAAAAATACTTATTAATCTGTTTACCGTAAGTATATAACACCAAAATAGTCAAGTTGGTCTTCACCTATTATATAATTCTGTATCTTAGATATTTTTATAAATCAAAGTTCATCATCATTTTGAGCACTCGTGAAAAAAGTAATATGACTAATAATAGTTGCTTTAATAACTCAAAATTGCCTATATAAACCTCAACTAGGATACTTCCATTTCATCCAATATCCATACAATACAACAAAATGTCTTTCTTATCACTCCTCACCTTCACACTATGCTCCCTTCTCCTCACGTTCACTCCCTCACAAGCAGCCAACTTTGAGATAGTCAACAATTGCCCTTACACCGTTTGGGCAGCTTCTAGCCCCGGCGGTGGTCGCCGTCTCGACCGCGGTCAAACGTGGAACCTCTGGGTTAACCCCGGAACCGCCATGGCTCGTATTTGGGGTCGCACCGGTTGTAACTTTGATGGCAGCGGTCGTGGCCGCTGCCAGACAGGTGATTGCACCGGTGGACTCCAATGCACTGGTTGGGGTGTCCCACCGAACACATTGGCCGAATTCGCGTTAAACCAATTCGGAAATCAAGATTTCTACGACATCTCACTTGTTGATGGATTCAACATTCCAATGGATTTCTTCCCTCTTAATGGCGGATGTCATAAAATAAGCTGCACCGCCGATATCAACGGACAATGCCCTAATGAGTTGAGGACACAAGGTGGTTGTAACAACCCTTGTACTGTTTATAAAACCAATGAATTTTGTTGTACTAATGGACAAGGAACGTGTGGTCCCACTAATTTCTCAAGGTTTTTCAAGGATAGATGTCATGATTCTTATAGTTACCCTCAAGATGATCCAACAAGTACTTTCACTTGTCCAGCTGGATCTAACTATAAAGTTGTTTTCTGTCCTCTTGGAGCTCCTCATATTGAGATGCCACTAAATCATACTAGTGTGTATTGAAATGTGTTTGTGATCAATGGTGAATCCCTTCAATAAGATGAAGTTTTTTTTACTAAAACTTCATTTGTGATCATGCTAGTTTGTTCTGGCTTTGATTGGGTTTCTAGTGTGTCTTTGTTGTGTGTAGTGATGTTTATGTAGTGAGGTGTTGTACTATCAATGAAGCTTTTTAATTTATGTTAATGATTTGAGTTTTCTTTGGCTTTGTTGAAAATTAAGACATCTTTAAAATAATTATCTTGAGAAAGTTAAATGCAAAAGATCTAATCTTCCTTCTTGCATTTTAAATAGAACTTGTTAGCTCAAAGTTGAGTCTTCAACTTTACATATACGATGAAAAAATAGCATGCCTTGTGTACCTTTTAAAAGTATCTTTAATCATAATATACTAGATCCATCTTTTAACTATTCTTCTTTGAACTTGCATTAGCCATCATTATTGTACTTTGTTTTTCATAAAGGTGTATATTTATACTTTTTGAATGTGAATCTAGTGCAAATTCCATGTTTTTACATATTGAACTTTGCTTTCATTCCTTCTCTGATGGCAAGCATGACTCGCATGAATTCCATGGAAAGTGCAATCAAGACTAGAGTACAGTCTTTTGGCATTATGACCATTTAGTTTATTCATTTGTAAATATTACTATTGTCTAGTCATGGAAATAAGTTAAATTAAATAATATATTTGAGGGACCACCATAATTACATTAATAAAAATAATTCAACAAAATAATAATCAATAAATGTTAGCAACTAGTACATCCTAAAACCATATATATATATATATATATATATATATATATATATATATATATATATATATATATATATATATATATATATATATATATATACGAGGACTATCCGAATGATTTATGGTTGTTAGTGATATTAGAGCAAACTAATGTAGGTGATTACTAGGCTTGAATTCTTGTAATCAAAGAGTGATTATTTTTCCATCTCTTAAGAGCGTGGAAACCGTTATTACCCATATTCATATGGGGAATGTGACTACCCCCTTTAATTGAGGTTTCATACAGTTAGTGCCTAAGCACATGTTAATCCTTACATTTCATAAGTGAATGATGGCCTGATGGGTGGTTTGACCTCAAATCAAACAGAGGGCGAATGATGTGACTAATGAGCAAGTGTCATCCAAGGGGTGTTGTGATATTCATCCACCCTCGATGAGCTTTGTATTGCTTCCTCTGGGCTCTTTTTTTCCAGGCTTGATAAACTTACCCGCGTATAGGTCCCAATACAATTATACTGGTACATAATCCCTCAAACACGAGGAATTGTAAAGGACAAAGTGATTTAGTTCAACCACCTTTTGTCTTTATGTTTGGACGAGTCCCTTAGACAAAACTTGGGATAAGTCTCCCAATCAGAACTTGGTGTGAATCTCCAAACGTTAATTGAGGTGAGTCTTCAAATGTCAATTGAGGCGACTTAACACGCAACATTAAATGTAGTTAATGATGAGTTTGTTTCGAAAAATCAAATTGGTCTCGAATCCTTACACGTGTCAGAGGCGTGGGGAATATTTTTACAAATGTTGATGCATCTAGCGAGAGTTTATTAATTACCCCTAGGGATTGGTTTCAAATCCCTATAAAAAACGGGTTCACACTACACTATTCACCTTTTTGGATACTTTTCCTTCAAGACTTTCTTCTAAACTCCATCAAACTCCGTCAGCTCATATCATGATTATATTAGATCGGAGAAAGGACTACGAGATAGATAAATATTTATGTAAGTTTGAGATCATATTGACCCTCAGTTTGTTAGGATTATTTACTTTCTTGATTAGTTATAACTTTCCTTTTCGTTTATGTAGAGAAAATGTCATTCATCCTACTAGCTGAGAGAAAATATCGCCTAGCGAGGAAGAAGTCTAAGCCTTAAAAGCAATGGACAAACAATCCAAAGAGTCACTCATGTCGCCTTGTTACAAAACGAAACAAAAGGCATATCGAAGGCAATGCCCAAATGGGGGAGTTCTTCCCTAACCCCAAAGGACGGCGCTATTATAGTCTCAAAAGAGGACAACGAGGGAAAATTTCTATTTTCAAATTAGGGATGACTCGCCCCCTCAGTCCTCGATGTGGAATGATCCAACGTTCAACGCCATAAAGTTCACTAGCATTCACCTCCCTTTCAATGAAGATTTTTTTAGAGATTATCAAGTCATTCGTAATATGGCACATCATAAGTTATCAGACCTGGAGAAACTCATCTGCTTATTTTTCCAGAGTAAACTATTCTTATAATAACTTGAACATGTTTTTTGATATTGTATGGCCCTAGAGGGAGGCAAGGGTTCCTCTTTGAGGATTCAACATAAGAAATTGCCTCATGGATAACAAGGATTCCTCCATGTGGATCCAGCATAAATAATTGCCTTTTTGGCTGCAAGGATTCCTCCATGAGGATTCAACATAAATAATTGCCTCTTGAACGAAGAGAATTCCTCCATGAGGATCCAGGATAAGTAATTTCTGCATGGGCAAAAAGGACTCCTCCATGAGGACCCAGCATAAATAATTGCATATTGGACAGCTTTGACAAGATTCTTAACTCCAATCCTCAATTCTTGCAAAAACAAGAATAACAGTATACCAAAATACATATAATAACATGAGGTGCCTCATTAAAAACCCCTACGCCCACACAAGAAAAGAGTGCCCCCTCTAAATATACAAGGTATTTAAAATAAATTATACAATCAACAGAGGTGATACCTCGCCTTAACAAATCAACTGATAAAGTTAAACTAAAAAATATGGCGTAACGCCTGAAGAAGTTAATGGTTCTGCATGACCTATTTGTCTTCCACCCCCATGCTTCTTCAGAATAGGGTGGCCAAATCTTCATCATCAAGAGGTTTCTTCCACGGTTCTGCTTTTGACTTCAAGTCTACAACATTCACTTCGTGTGTGTCTGGCAATTGGGCATGGTACACGGTCAAAGACGCCCTCTTCAGCTTCAAACTATATAGATAACATCTCCTGGCATTCTCCTAGTCCCTTTAGATAACCCCAGCACTACCAACGGGCAATAGTTACTTCATGCATAACTATAGTGTGGACATGGCGGGTCCTAGATGGTTGAACATTATATAAAAACATTCAACTACCAATAATTATTACCATCAGTAGTGTCACGCTTCCTATGACCTGCTTCGTCTTCCACATACTGCGCTCTCTCAACTTCGAGTACTGGTATACCTGGCAAGCCGCCCCCAGTTGTACTCATGGATCAGCTGGAAATCCAAGAAGTACCGTAGGTAGACGACATCAATATAAGTGGTACTCTTGTCCACAAAAATCAAAGTTTCAACCAAAAAAAGCAGTTATGCTCTCAAAGCATACGATTTGTGGACCACCACCTACTCATCATCACCATGAGCCTGCTCTGCTCTCTCAATCTCAGCCACATAGATCTTCCTCAAGAACTCAAATCTAGCATGACCACCCCTGGTCTTATCCACCTCCTTCACCGCCTCCCTTGGAGCAGGCCCTAGATGCTCTACCATCATCTCGACTGCCTCGTCTTTGGTAATTCTCCCATGACCGAGGAATCTCCCTCTAATCAGAAGATGTAGCAAACATGAGACATCGTCGATGTCTCGTGTGATAGATATCTCGCCATGTGGGAGAGGAAACAAAGAGGTATCTGAGTGTCATCTCTCCACGAATGCATTAAGCATCCCGTGGTTGACCAAAATGTAACCGATCATGCTGAGGCAATGCAACAATCTTCCTCTTGTGGTTAAGAACTTCTGGTAATCACGCTCCTGAAATTTGTCAGAAATAATCAATGTCAGAAACAACAATGTCAGCAATTAAAATTAAAGTAAACAAATAAAGAATCCAACTAATGTTTTCTCTCAGTCCCACATATGTCTGGCAGTATGGTCTGGATACAGAGAAATTAAGGACAAATCAACTGGACCTCCTCCAAAAGTCTCTGGCTCAGAATCCGCAGCAGCCTCACCCTCTGGAGGTGGCATTGGATCAACAGCATCCTCTATAAGAGGTGGCACTGGTAAATCTTGCCTCCTACGGGAGGATGGGGGTAGTGATGCGTCAGATGGTGAATCTCATCTCCTACAGGAAGAAGAAGGTGGAGTGACCTGAGGAGAAGCATGAGTCCTAGAAGTAGACGGCTCTACCTCACTAGAGGGACCTGGAGCCTCCAGAACCTGTTGGGTCTGCTCCCTCCGAACAGACGTGTGCTGAGCAACCCTTCCATGCCTCATTCTGTTATGTTTGACAGCCATTATGCATGTAAGTTAAAGTACGACATACCATTAGTGCACACAAAGAACACACACAAGCAAGAAAATTATATATATATATATATATATATATATATATAGTTCCTGCAGTATATGAAATGCTGAACAATTCCGGAGATGCATCTCCAGAATGTTCTATAACTCAAAAGTTGTGTCAATGGCGAATGTACCACATGCAAGGTGAAAAAAAATTGTTATGATCGCCATTTTTCAGCCAACAAACAACTTATACGCTATGTTTAAACTATGTTACATGTGATTTCTACAAATTTCTAATCTTAATAATTGATTTTTACTCATTTACACTAAAACTCAAACATTTATCGAAAACTCGAAAAACTTACTTGAAATTGATGGTTTTGATGAAGTTTGATGATGTTACAGATGAAGATTGATGTTCCATTGAATTTCCTTTAGTTTTGTTTGATGAAATTTGATTTGGTGTAGAGTAGTGTATTGAGAGAGTTTGAAGTTGTGGTTGAAGAAATGTGAAATAAGGAAATAGAAGAGTCTGACACAACGTATACTTCAAAATGTTTTGAAGATGTATCTCTAAAATATTTTAACGTTAAATTGTATTTGGGTGTATCCGAAGATATATCTTCTAAAATAAAAAAAAATTTAAAAATTTATATGATACAGTAGAAATACAGAGTGCCATAAAAAAATTTCAAAAATAGATTCTAATTTATAAGGTTCAACGAATCAAATCATATGAACTATCATATTTTCACAACTCTAGTCTATACCAAAAACTTACATCATTTAAGTTACTACTAGTATATCCTATTTGAGATACCGCACTCACTCTAATATTTTAAATTATTGAGTATAAAAGATTGTCAAAAGTTTACATGCCACAAAAGCATGATGTAACCCGACTGCTACTTCGTGGAATATTAACTAAGATCCAATGCATCCAGCTTCTTGTTAACCCCCTTCTCAATTGTACACCACTTAACATGCGTGTGTCAAAATCATAAAAAATAAAAAGTGTGTAAGAAAATTACATGAGAACTTTTCTCTTGTGAATTTCAACAAAATAATGGTGGTACCCATAAGCCCTAACCACTTCGAGACTAGATTCCTTGTTGACCACCATTATTCAAGATGTGTATTTATCTTACAGGTCAATAAGACTAATTTGGCCTACATGTAAAGGGTTGTAGTTATCTATATCTATATTGCTTGAAACTTTGAATTCAATGTGTGAAATTTGGATCGAACTTTAGAAGAAGCATGCCGTCGAAGTTGGATCACATGCTGCTGTCGAAAATAATGCATGTTTGTAGTCGAAGATTGTTCTAACATGTATTAGTTAATATTGCTAGGTTTGTTAGCATATTGAATTGGGTCTTGTGTTAAGGATCCAATTGTTTAAGTTAGCTTGTACCCTAAGTTAGCTTGTAATGGGTAATTGTTAAAAAGTCCATTAGTTTAGTGTGCTAGGTTTTATTATAAATAGCATGCTAGTCTCTCATTCTAGAGGGTGACAAAACCTAGAAAGAGTGAGAGTGGTTAGTTTGTTATTCTTGTATACTTGTAATCCTTGTTTTAAGGAGAAAGGAAAGAATAACAGTTTTATAACCAATCCTTGTTGTTTTTACTCTTGTTTTCTTTGTTAACCCTAACCCTTGTGGGTTTCTTGACTGATCAAGGAACCAATTATAATTTGTTTCTAAGGTATCCGATTCACAACAAATTGGTGCGGTGAGCGTGGAGAAGATGCCTTCAACAAAGTATGAGATCGAGAAGTTCACCGGAGTGAACGACTTCGGTCTGTGGCGCTTGAAGATGAAAGCCCTACTGGTTCAGCAGGGTTGTTTGGAAGCGTTGAAGGGAATGGCAGCCATGGATGCTGCGTTAACGGAAAAAGAAAAGACTACCATGATCGAGAAAGCACACAGCGCAATATTGTTGAGCCTTGGTGATAAGGTTCTTCGACAGGTATCAAAAGAGATGACGGCGGCGGGATTATGGACGAAGCTGGAAAGTTTGTATATGACCAAATCCTTGGTGAATTGTCTTTACCTGAAGCAAGCCTTGTATTCGTTCAAGATGAATGAAGAAAAGGCTTTGGCTGAGCAGTTGGATTCTTTCAACAAACTGATTCTTGATCTTGAAAACATTGATGTGAAGATTGATGATGAAGATTAAGCATTGTTGTTGTTGTGTGCTTTGCCCAAATCGCATGCTCACTTCAAAGAAACTCTCTTGTATGGAAGAGAGTCCCTGACCTTTGAAGAAGTTCAAGCAGCCTTGTACTCTAAGGACCTGAACGAACGAAAGGAGCATAAACCTTCGACGGTTGGTGAAGGTTTGGCAGTTAAGGGAAAATTCTTGCGAAAGGATGGTAGGTTCGACAAGAAGAAAGGTAAAAGTCAGCGGAAGTCTTCTAGTGGCGAAACATCTGGTTTTCGATGTTATCACTGTAAGAAGGAGGGTCACACAAGAAAAGTGTGACCTGAACGCCTGAAAGATCATGGAGGTAAGGATAATGGCAATGCAACCATTGTTCAAGATGACTTCGACTCATCTGATGCTCTTGTAGTTTCAAGCGGCGACTCAAGAAAAGAGTGGATTATGGATTCTGGATGTACTTGGCACATGACTCCAAACAAGAATGTGTTTGAAGAATTATGTGATCAAGATGGAGGATCAGTGCTGCTGGGAAACAACAAAGCTTGCAAAATTGCAGGTATTGGATCCGTGAGATTCAAGCTCCATGATGAGTCAATAAGATTATTAACTGAAGTTAGGTATGTACCTGACTTGAAGAGAAATTTAATTTCTCTTGGTGAATTCGACAGAAAGGGATATGTTTTCAAAGGAGAGCAAGGTACCCTAAGAGTCATGAAAGGGTCGAAGGAAGTCTTGAGAGGCGTGAAAAACCAACGCTTGTATACCCTGGAGGCTGAGGTTGTAAGTGGTTCGACAAATGTTGTATCCACGAAACCTATGTCGAAGACAGAGTTATGGCACATGAGAATGGGCCATGCCAGCGAAAGAGGCCTGGTCGAATTGGGGAAGCAGAACCTGCTAGGTGGTGACAAAGTCGAAAAGTTGGAGTTTTGTGAATCTTGTGTATTTGGTAAATCCTGTAGGGCAAAGTTCAAAAAAGGCAAGCAAAGAACACATGGATCCCTTGATTACATTCATGCTGATCTTTGGGGGCCTGCAAGGAATCCTTCACACTCAGGTGCAAGGTATTTTCTATCCATTGTTGATGACTATTCCAGAAAGCTATGGGTATTCATTCAGAAGACGAAGGATGAAACTTTTGAGAATTTCAAAAGTTGGAAGGTTCTGGTCGAAACTCAAACTGGCAGAAAGGTTAAGAGGTTGAGAACTGACAATGGCCTTGAATTCTGCAACGAAGCGTTCGACAGTTACTGTGTTGAGCTTGGGATTCCAAGGCATAAGACTATAGCAGGTACTCCTCAACAAAATGGCTTAGCTGAGAGATTCAATCGAACAATCCTTGAAAGGGTTAGATGCATGTTGGTTAGTGCTGGATTGAAGAAGGTGTTTTGGGCTGAAGCTGTTTCGACAGCTGCATATCTGATAAATAGATGTCCTTCGACTGCATTAGATATGAAGACACCTGAAGAAGTTTGGTCGGGAAATCCACCTAGTCTCGACAGACTGAGAGTATTTGGCTGTGTGGCCTATGCTCACATTAGGCAAGACAAGGTCGAACCTAGAGCTCTGAAGTGCATGTTCATGGGATACCCTGAAGGAGTCAAAGCTTATAGGCTATGGTGCCTAGAGCCAGGTCACAGGAGGTGTATCACCAGTCGAGATGTAGTTTTCAATGAAGCTGAGATGACTTTCAAGAAAATTGATGTTGCTGACGAAGAGCTGGAACAGGGAGAGATTCCTGTTGAGGTGGAGCATGTTGATGCTGAAGTGTGTACCCCAGATGAAGTCGAAGACGAAACAGAAGATGTTGTCGAAGATGAGGAAACTGATAATGACTACCTGTTAGCAAGGGACAGGTCGAGAAGAGTCATCAAGCCACCTCAGAGACTTGGGTATGCAGATCTTATAGCTTATGCCTTAATCTCTGCAAGTGAGGTTCTCGACGAAGAACCTAGAGACTATAAGGAAGTTATGAGGAGTCGAAAGAAGACTGAATGGCTGAAAGCCATGGATGACGAGATGAAATCTCTTCATGATAACGACACATGGGAACTGATAAAGAAACCTGTTGGAGCCAAGTTAGTCAGCTGTAAATGGATTTTCAAAGTCAAGGAAGGAATCGAAGGAGTGGCGTCGAAAAGATACAAGGCAAGATTGGTTGCTAGGGGTTTCACTCAGAAAGAAGGTGTCAATTTTAATGATGTGTTCTCACCTGTTGTGAAGCACAGGTCCATTCGAATGTTGCTTGCCATGGTGGCACAGTTCGACCTTGAACTGGAACAGATGGATGTGAAGACTGCATTCTTGTATGGTGACCTAGATGAAACGATCCTGATGAGGCAACCTGAAGGGTATGTCGAAAAGGGGAAGGAAGATTATGTGTGCAAGCTGAAGAGATCTTTATATGGACTGAAACAATCTCCTCGACAGTGGAATAGGATATTCGACAAGTTCATGGCACGCATAAATTTCATCAGAAGTCAGTTCGACCACTGTGTTTACTTCAGATTTCGACTGGGTAATTCATTTGTTATTTTGTTGCTTTATGTGGATGATATTCTAATAGCAAGCAACAATGTCGAAGAGGTAATGAGGGTGAAGGCTGAACTCAGTAAGGAGTTCGAAATGAAGGATCTGGGAGCTGCGTCCAAGATTCTTGGGATTGACATCCGAAGAGATAGAAAGCAGTCAAAATTATGCTTATCTCAAGAGGCATACCTACGGAAGATTCTCGAAAAGTATGGTATGTCGAATTCAAAGCCTGTTGTAACTCCGACAAACCCTCAATTCAAGCTGAGTATAGATCAGTGTCCCAGTACTGATGTCGAAAGAACTTATATGAATAGCATACCATATGCTAATATAGTTGGTTCTTTAATGTATGATATGGTCTGTACAAGACCTGACATAGCATATGCAGTGAGTCTTATGAGCAGGTACATGTCGAATCCTGGAAAGGCACACTGGCAAGCATTGAAGTGGATTTTAAGGTACATAAATGGGTCTCTGAATAGGGTCCTAATTTATGGTGGAGCCTTGGGTGAAGATAGTAAAGCAGCAGTCGAAGGATTTGTTGACTCTGATTATGCAGGTTGTATGGATTCCAGAAAGTCTATTTCTGGATATGTTTTCACAATGTTTGGCACAACAATCAGTTGGAAAGCCACGCTCCAGAAGGTTGTTGCCTTACCAACTACTGAAGCTGAATATATTGCCCTCACTGAAGCTGTGAAGGAGGCATTGTGGCTTGAAGGTTTTGCAAAGGAGCTGAAACTTCATGGTCGAAGTATCACTGTTAAATGTGATAGTCAAAGTGCAATACACCTGTCGAAGAACTCAGCCTATCATGAGCGAACCAAGCACATTGATGTGAGGCTGCATTTCGTCAGAGGGGTAATCGAGCGTGGAGAAGTTCAAGTGCTGAAGGTTTCGACAGACCATAATGCTGCTGATATGATCACCAAGACATTGCCAAGTTGCAAGTTTTTCCACTGTATGCAGTTGATAAAGCTGCATGAAGAAAGCTAGTTTATTTTCTTATTGTTAGAGTTAGATCCAAGGTAGAGATTTGTGAAATTTGGATCGAACTCTAGAAGAAGCATGTCGTCGAAGTTGGATCACATGCTGTTGTCGAAAATAATGCATGTTTGTAGTCGAAGATTGTTCTAACATGTATTAGTTAATATTGCTAGGTTTGTTAGCATATTGAATTGGGCCTTGTGTTAGGATCCAATTGTTTAAGTTAGCTTGTACCCTAAGTTAGCTTGTAATGGGTAATTGTTAAAAAGCCCATTAGTTTAGTGTGCTAGGTTTTATTATAAATAGCATGTTAGTCTCTCATTCTAGAGGGTGACAAAACCTAGAAAGAGTGAGAGTGGTTAGTTTGTTATTCTTGTATACTTGTAATCCTTGTTTTAAGGAGAAAGGAAAGAATAACAGTTTTATAACCAATCCTTGTTGTTTTTACTCTTGTTTTCTTTGTTAACCCTAACCCTTGTGGGTTTCTTGACTGATCAAGGAACCAATTATAATTTGTTTCTAAGGTATCCGATTCACAACACAATGAATATGAGCTTATAAGAGCATATGATAAATGATTTAGTGGCGTGAACGAAAACTTTATATGCATATACCATGCCTATGTTCAGTTTCCATTTAAATCTTTTTTGTTGGGGTATTAATTTTTGATGACTCACTCTATCAAAGGGACCCTTTCCAAATGGAAACCCTCATTCAACTCGTTGTATTTTCACATGAAAGTTTTCTCGAATAGAAGTTTTTTTAGTTAAGATTTTTTTTCTCTTGTATGTAGATGTAGAGTACACACTAATTTAATAATTTTATCGGAATATATGTCAGTAAGAATCACAATATTTTTTAATCGAATAGACTAGAGTAGAAATCTAGTAATGAACTAATTTTAATCAAATAGACTATCGATGTTATTGCAATTACAAGAATGAACAAGGTTTCATCCATGGACAACAGAGATATTACATGAAGAAGAAGCTATGAACTAACTTCTGTAACTAATTTCAGTTACAGTTCCAGAAAAAATTCGTTCGTTAGAGAAGTACAATCTCAACCTTATATATAATCTATCAGCAATCGTAGGCTTATCTTTTTACTCAAACTTATCCTTACTCTCTATTTACAATAATACCCTCAATACTCCCCCTCAAGTGGGAAGGTAAATATCAAGCATTCCCCACTTGGAAGTGAGAAATTCATACAAAGGTCTTGATAGTGCCTTGGTGAGAGGATCAGCCAATTATTGGGATGACTTGATATGCACGAGTTTGAGGAATTGAGTTTGAACGTGCTGATGGATGAAATGGCAATCAATGTCAACATGCTTGGATCTTTCATGACTCAAGGGATTGGAAGCCAGTTGAATGGCAGACTGACTATCGCAAAACACCATGACTGACTGTAGTTCAATCTCAAAGGTCCTGAATAATTGCTTGATCCACGACAATTCTGAAGTGAGTGAGGCCAGCGCACGGTATTCAGCCTCGGCTGATGAACGAGCTACCGTTGGTTGTTTCTTGGACTTCCAAGCTATCAAAGCGTCCCCCAAGAATATGCAGAAACAAGTTGTAGATTTTCTCAAGACTTTACAGCTGCCCCAATCAGCATCCGCAAATGCAGTGAGTTTGAGGGAGGATTTCGCAGGGAAGAATATACCTTTGCCAAGCATGCCTTTAAGATACTACAAGACATGTTGAACTGCTGCTAAGTGAGGAGTACGGGGATGTTGCATAAACTGACTCAAACGATTGACTGCATAAGCAATATCTGGTCTTGAAATGGTTAAGTACATAAGCTTGCCGATCAGTCTACGATATCCAGAGATATCTTCCAGTGCTTCATCATCTATGTTATTGAATAAAATTGATGAATCGAGTGGAACAGTTGTAGGTTTGGAGCCTATATACCCTGTGTCTTGGAGAAGTTGTAATGTATACTTTCGCTGACAAAGGTGGATACCCTTTTTTGATTTGGCAATTTCCAACCCCAAAAAATAGTTCAAATCACTTATGACCTTCAACTTGAAATGCTGCTTCAGAAGATCCTCCACTTGTCTCAATCTTTGAATGTTTGGACCGACAAGAATAATGTCATCTACATACACAAGTAGGATGACCAATGATGCACCAGTTCCACTGAAAAACAAAGAATGATCTGCTGAAGATTGTTCAAAACCTACTGAAGTGAGTGTGGAGCTGAACTTTTGATACCACTGTCTAGAAGCTTGTCTCAAGCCATACAGTGATTTGTTGAGTCTGCACACTAAATTCCCCCCTTAATGGGATAACCCTTAGGCAACTGTATGTACACCTCTTCAGATAAATCTCCATTAAGGAATACATTGTTAATGTCTAGCTGAATAATTTTCCATTGTCTTTGAGCAGCCACTGAGAGAAGAATTCTGACAGTGGTAAGCTTTGCCACATGTGAGAATGTATCTAGAAAGTCAACTCCAGCTTGTTGTGTGAACCCTGGAGCAACTAGGCGTGCCTTATACCTGTCAAGTGATCCATCAGCTCTATACTTGACCTTGTATATCCACTTGCAGCCAACAACTTTCTTTCTTGCAGGTAAATGCTGAACTGACCAAGTGTTATTTGCTTCTAGTGCAGCAATTTCCTCTGTCATGGCTTGCCTCCACTTAGGGCTACATACAGCTTGGTGAAAGAAGGAAGGTTCATAAATGTTAGAGATGTGGTTGATATAATGTTTGTAAGAGGGTTGAAGGTTTTCATAAGACAAGTGCTTTTGGATAGGGTATTGAACATGACATTGAAAGTCTTGCAGGTAGGATGGAGGTTTATGAGGTCTAGTTGATCTCCTAAGATTGGTGTTCTGGTCAGTAGGTAATAAAAGAGGAACATTATCAAGAATAGGGAAAGAATTGACACTGGACGAAGTGGCAGATGCATCATTAACCACAGGTGTATCCGGTGGTGTGGTATGAGGCTCACAATGGACCAAAAGGTTTTGCTCAGCATTACATATAGGTTCAGAGATAGCATTAGGTAGTATTGTGTCAGAAAACAAGCTTGGCAGAAAATTGTCATCTTTGATTAGACTCATGGAAAATGACATCCCTGGTTATCAATATTTTTCTGGATTGAAGAATTAAAAGCTTGTAGCCTTTTATACCCGGTGAATATCCAAGTAAGACACAAGGTATGGCCTGGGGGGTAAATTTGGTTCGATGAGCAGGTATGGTGGATGCAAAGCATAAACAACCAAAAATTATCAAGGAGGCATAATCAGGCAGCTTACCATAGAGCAACTCATATGGAGATTTATTGTCCAAGCCATGGGAAGGAGTCCTGTTAATCAAGAAGGCACTTGTGTTGACACATTCACCCCAAAACTGAATTGAAATCTTGGCTTGAAACAATAAGGCTCGAGCCACATTTAGAAGATGTTGATGTTTCCTCTCTACCACTGAATTCTGCTGAGGCCTATGAGGATAAGAAAATTGGTGCACAGCTCCTTCTGTTTGTAGGAAATCAGTCAACTGCGTCTCCTTTGCATTATCACTACGAATTCCCTTAATAGAAGCATTAAACTGAGTTTTGACATACTTGAAAAACAGCTTAATTAACATAGTAGCTTCAGACTTATGTTTCATTAAGTGTATCCAGGTGTAACGTGTGTTGTCATCAACAATTGTCAAAAAATAGTGAGAGCCATTATAAGTAGGTTTTCTAAAAGGCCCGCATACATCACAATGAATTAAGTCAAAAGGTAATGCAGAATGATTACTGTTTGAATTGAATGATAAACGATGAAACTTTGCAAGGGGACAAACATTACAAATTTCATGAAATGATACATTTGAAGGAAACAATTCAGGAATTTTATTATGAACAACTTGTAATACTTGATCAGATAAATGCCCTAATCTAGCATGCCAAGTAGAGATGGAAACATTAGTAACAGAATTACATGTTGGTATATTCAACAAATTCTTGTTTGAACACTTATCAGGTATAACAGATGAAGATTTAGGTGCAGCTTTGAGAAAGTAAAGGCCATGAGCATATTCACCCGTGCCAATCACCTTCTCCTTGTGGTTGTCCTGAATTAGGAATCCATTATCAGAAAAAATAACAGATAAATCAGATTGATGGACTAACTGACCAACTGATAATAGATTAATATTGAAATGTGGAATGTATAACACATTTGTCAATTTCAAATTTGGTCCTAAGGAGATTGTGCCTATTGCAGAAACTAGAACTTTTGTGTTATTTGGTAAGGAAACAAATTTGTTAGAAAGGAATTTGTAAGAAGAAAACAATTCTAATGAATGCACAATGTGAGATGTGGCTCCGGAATCAACAATCCATGATTTTGTTAAGGGATATTCATTGTGATGCGAGGAAGAAAAAACCATACCAACTGAATCACCTGATGCAGAAGTGTCTCCAATACTGGACTAACGAGCCATTTGACCTTGAATATATGCAATAAGTTACTGATATTGCTTTGTGTTCAGTTGTGTGTCAGCTTCCATGTGATCAATGTCGACTGCATTTGCAACAGACTGTGAAGAAACATTCCCTTTTCCCTTTCTATATCCAGGTGGATATCCATGGAGTTTGAAGCATTTGTCTTTGATATGACCAAGAATTCCACAATGAGAGCACAGAGGCCTATCTTTCTTCCCATTCTTGGATTTAGCGCCATTAGGATCATTGACAGCATAGGCTAAATTTTCAGTATTGTCACATGCAATAGCATTGACCACTCTTTGCTTCTCCTCTTGAATAACAAGAGAGACCACGTGACTCACTGATGGCAAAGGATCCATGAGAAAAATTTGGATACGAATAAGATTGAAGCTCTCATTCAATCCTAGGAGGAAAGTTAGTACATATTCACGATTGATGTGTTCAATTAAGGCATTAACACCACCGCATACACATTGGTGAATCAGACGAAACTCAGCAAGCTTTTCCCAAAGACCTTTGATCTTTGAGTAGTAAGCACCAATAGAGAGTGTACCTTGTGTGCAGGTGATGAAATCTTTGCGAAGCTGAAACAAACGCGGACCGTTGTTCTGAGGGAAACGTTCCTGGAGATCGTTCCAAATCGCCGCCGCAGTGGATGCATAAATGATGCTGGTGGTGAGGTCTTTGGAAACGGAGTTCAAAAGCCAGGAAGCAACAACATTGTCATTACGCTGCCATAGACGATATTGGGGATCATCATCGGGAGGTTGCGGAATCGAACCATCAAAGAATCCAACTTTGTTCTTGGCACGTAGAGCTATGAGCATCGCGCGACGCCACGACAGATAAATTTCCTCCGTCAACAAATGTGAGACCAGAACAAGACCAGGATGATCTGAATGATGGATGAAGAATGGATTCTACTGTTAATCTTCCATGATGATGAGAAAACGAAGCAAACTTGACAAGAATCAAGGAAACGCGGAAGCAGAGACTCAAATCTTTGATGAAGATCCGTTGAAAAATTCTACTGATACCATATCGATGTTATTGCAATCACAAGAATGAACAAGGTTTCATCCATGGAAAACAGAGATATTACATGAAGAAGAAGCTATGAACTAACTTCTGTAACTAATTTCAGTTACAGTTTCAGAGAAAATTTGTTCATTAGAGAAGTACAATCTCAACCTTATATACAATCTATCAGCAATCGTAGGCTTATCTTTTTACTCAACCTTAACCTTACTCTCTATTTACAATAATACTCTCAATATAGACTAGAGTAGAAATCGAGTAATGAACTAAGTTTGAGTGCAATACATAAAAAGATAATGACAAAGTCTTAAAAATGATGGAAATGGAGTGGATGTGAGGGGTATTACTCTTCACATCATTTTTATAATATCCCTCGTTATTGTTGAAATGTAATCCAAATTCACATTTATTTTAAGTTACATTTAGCTTTAATTTTGAGTTTTATTTAATGGCTCTGATGATATAAATACTAAATTCAAACTCAAGTTCAGTTTGTAATAGATTTTTCATTGTAACCGTTTTTGCATCCGAGAGTAAAGTTAGTTATAGACTCTCTCTCTCTCTCTCTCCCTCTCTCTCTCTCTCTTTCTCTCTCTCTCTCTCTCTCTCTATCTCTCTAATTTTCTTCTTCTTCATTCTTATGCACCACCAATTAGTATATCTAGAGCTCCGGTTATGATTCAGGAACGGGAAACACGAGTGTACGTGGGGCGTGTCTGATTTATTCTGTTCATTCAATTCACAGTGAATTGAAGATCTAAACCAAAACAGAATCACATTTATTGATTCTGAGGGATTGGGAAACACGAGTGTTGATGGGATCTGAGTGAATTTGCACAAGAACGAAGATGAACGAAGGAAACGGTATCTTGAACACAAAGCTTTCAGTCTTTGATGGAAAGATTTGGAATCTATGGGTGATTCAGATGTATGTGTTATTTGGCGCTCAAGATATTCACGATCTTGTCAATGATGGTTACATGGAGGTTGTAGTAGATACAACTGAAGCGCGGAGAAACGTGTATAGAGAAACGAGGAAGAAGGATTAGAATGCGTTGTTTTATATCCATTAGTGTATGGATACGAATGTGTTTGAGAAGATCGTTGATTCAACGACGACGAAGGCTGCGTGGGACACACTGGAACGGTGCTATGGCGGTGATGTATCAATGAAAAAGGTGAAGCTTTAGTCTCTACGTAAGCAATATAAGAATCTCAACATAATGAATAATGAGAAGATACCTAATTACATCTCCAGAGTGATTTTGATCACGAATGAGATGAAATCTTGTGGAGAAACTTTCTCTGAACAAGTAATCTTTGAAAAGTTACTGAGACCACTTACTCCTCAGTTTGATTACATTGTTGTAGAAATTGAACGCTCTAAGGACCTCAACACCATGAGAATTGAAGAGCTACAGAGTAGTCTAGAGGCTCAAGAGTTGCGTCTAATTGAGAGAAACTTTGAAAGAGACGTAGAGCATGCTCTGAAAGCGTCTTCTGGTAAGAAGAATCAGAAGCAGTCTTGGTCAGAGGCCAAAAAGAGACATGGTGGTGGTTATTAGAAGTCAAAAGCCTCTAACTTTGATGAGAAGAAACATCATAAGGGAAAGGATAAGTTTGACAAGAAGAATGTTCAATGCTAATGTTGTAACTGCTGACAGTTGGTCAAACAAGGAAAGGAAATCAGAAGAAGCAAACATAACCATAGGAGAGGCTGATAATGAACCTGTTCTATTGATGACTTATGAATTTGATGGTGGATATTTGGTAGACTGGTGGTACATGGACAATGGCTGCTCAAATCACCTAACTGGAAACAAGCAATGGCTGATTGATTTTGACTCTAGAAAAATGACAGAGATCAGATATGTTGATGATAAGTACCTTAATGCTGAAGAAGAAGAAGCTCCCTCACACCTTGTGGGGAGAAGTTGTTGCCACTCCAGCATATGTGCTCAAGAGGTGTCCAACCAAGAAGCCTGAAGGAAACTGTCCCTTTTGAGAAGTGGACTGATGATAAGCAGCCTGTGAGTCATTTCAGATTATTTGGTTATGTTTGTTACAGACACGTTCCCGGTGCTACTAGAAAGAAGCTGGATGATAGAAGCAAAGTAATGTCACTGATTGGGTACCACGGTACATGTGCTTATAAGCTTTATTGTCCAGTCACTAACAAGGTGGAAGTAAGCATAAATGTTATTATGAAGGAAACATATGCATGGGATTGGAACAAGTTTCAATCCAACTCTAGTGCAGTGTTAACACCTAAGTTAACTTCTGAAGATATTTCAGACTCTGAAGGAGATTCTGCCTCTGAAGATGAGTTTGAAGAAGACTCTGAAGGATATTATGCCTCTGAAGATGAGTTTGAAGAAGACTCTGAAGGTGAATCTGATTTTGATCTAGATTTTGATAATGATCCGGACTCTGGTGTTAATCATGCCTCTGAAGATGGTCATGCTTTTGAAGGTGGTCCAACTTCTGAAAGTAGTCAAGCATCTGATACTATTCCAACATCTGAAGAAGAATCTAAACAATTTTAGAGGCCACAAAGAATCATACAAATACCAAGAAGATTTGCAGAGTTTGACATGTTGCAACATATTGAGATAGACTCTGAAGGGGGAGCCATTTAATGTGCTATATTGGTAGACTATAAACCAATTAGTACTGAAGAAGCTCTCAAGAAGAAAGTGTGGCTGAAGGCCATTAAATAAGAACCTGAGGCTATAGAAAGAAATAAGACTTGGGAGTTAACTGAGCTTCTAAAGAACAAGAAAGCCATCAACGTGAGATGGGTTTATAAGTTGAAACTGAAGACATATTGATTAATTGGAAAACACAAAGCAAGGTTAGTAGCTAGAGGATTTCTACATAGATATGGATTAGATTACTTTGAGGTGTTTGCGCCTGTAGCTAGGCATGAAAGAATCAAATTGGTGATTGATATAACTGCTAATAGAAATTGGCCTCTGATGCATTTAGATGTGAAATCAACATTTCTGAATGGTCATTTACAATATGTGTCATAACCTTCTAGATTTATGAAAAAGAATCAAGAAGGAATGGTGTAAAAGTTACATAAAGCCTTGTATGGACTGAAATAAGCTCCTAGAGCTTGGAATCTGAAAATTTATTTATTTTTCAAACTTCAAGGATTCAAAAATTGTGAGATGTTAAGCATAAATCTGATAGCAATATGATTATGGTGTGTCTCTATGTTGATGACATATTGCTATCATGGAGTTGTTCAAATGAGATAGTCAAGTTCAAAAAGGTGTTGATGAATTTGTTTGAGATGACTGATCTAGGAGATATGGTATATTTTCTAGGGATGGAGATTTTGTACTCTGATAAAGGTAAAATTTTACATCAGTTGAAGTATGAACTTTAGCTTCTAAAGAGATTTGAGTTAATAAGTTGCAAGTCTGCAATCACACCTGCTGAAATAAATCACTAGTTAGATTATGATGTTGAGTGTGATGATGTAGATGCTACAACTTTTAAATAGTTGGTGGGCTCAATGAGATATCTCTGTAACACCAGACCTGGCATATGCTATGCAGTTGGAATGGTGAGTAGGTTTATGAACAAACCAAAGTGGTCACATTAGCAAGTTGTTGTCAGGACACTGAGGTATATTAAGGGGACTCTGAGGTATGGATATTTGTTCCCTTATGGAACTAAATCTGATTCAGAGCTCATATGCTATTCAGACTCTGATTGGTGTGGAGACAGAGTTGATAGAAGAAGTACTTCTAGATATTTCTTCAAGTATCTGGGAGGGCCCATTTCCTAGTGCTCCAAGAAGCAACCAGTGGTTGTAGTGTTAACCTATGAAGCCGAGTATATTGTAGGTGCTTTATCTACGTGTCAAGCTATTTTGATTATGAGCTTATTGCAGGATCTGAATATTAAGGTGAGAAAGCCTGAGAGGTTGATGATTAACAACAAATCAGCTATAAGCCTTGCCAAGAATCCAGTGCTGCATGGAAGGAGCAATCACATTATCATGAAGTTCTATTTTCTATGCAATCAGGTTCACAATGGAGTACTAGAAGTTGTTCACTGTAGCACTCAGAAGAAATTTACAGATGTGCTGACTAAAGCTATCAAGACTGCACATTTTATCCATTTGAGGGATGGAATTGGTGTTGTTGATTTTAGTCTTGAATGTGGATTAAGGGATTGTGTGGAAGTATAATCCAAATTCACATTCATTTTAAGTTGCATTTAGGTTTAATTTGAGTTTCATTTAGTGACTCTGATGATATAAATAGTGAGCTCAAGTTCAGTTTGTAATAGATTTTTCATTGTAACTATTTTTACATCTGAGAGTAAAAGTTAGTTACAAATTTTCTTTCTCTCTCTCTCTCTCTCTCTCTCTCTCTCTCTCTCTCTCTCTCTCTCTCTCTCTCTCTCTCTCTCTCTCTCTCTCTCTCTCTCTCTCTCTTCTTCTTCTTCTTATTCTTCTTCTTCTTCTTTTTCTTCTTCTTCATTCTTATGCACCAAAGTTATGCCTAAACCTTGATTAATAGGAGATTAGTGAGATATTAGTAGCAACACTTAGAATTCTAAAACTCGTACATAGCTAATGGCGCCTAAGTTATTTGAATTAAAATAGAAGGGTATTTTGGTCATTTCATGGAGAGGTATATAAGCTTGTTTTATGAGAGAATTCACTATTTTCTCTCATTCATCTACCTTTCAAAAACCAAAATTTCCATAGAGACAAGAGAGAGAGAGAGAGAGAGAGAGAGAGAGAGAGGGAGAGAGAGAGAGAGAGAGAGAGAGAGAGAGAGAGAGAGAGAGAGAGAGAGAGACATGACAAGAAGGGAAACTCCACACACCAAGCCAACTTGCATGCATTTTAAGGGATCAAATTATTACAAGTATAGTCAAAGAAATGACCAACTTAGGAGAAAGGATAGGAGCAAGGATCACCAAGATTCATCTTCATCCTCCTTTAAATTTAGTTTGATCATTTAAAAAGATGGGGTTCTCTAGGCTTTAATTAGGTAGCTCAAGTTAGGTCCTTGCATGTAGGGGTCAGAGGGTTAGGTCTTGTATTCATGATGTCCTTCAATGTTTGATTGTGATTAATTGTGAAATTCTAGCCATTTATGTGTTTTTTTTATGCTTCTCCATGTTTTATGTATGTTGTGTTGGACTGTTGGATAGAAATTCATGACTAAATGCAAGTGAAATGCAAGTTTTAGAGGTGTTTGGGCTTGTTACGACCGTAATCATGGCTTACAAGCTCTCTTACGAGCGTAAGCAAGGATTACGGCTAAGTCGTAAAACTTACAATTTCATTTAATAAAAATAATGGGTCGGTTATGACCGTAAGCTAAAATTACATCCTAGTTGTAACGCTCTTTAACTAGAAATAGGGTTGGCTCGTAATTTATGTATCTTGAGTTCGTTAACTCCGATTGAGATGCGGCTACTTGTGTTAGAAAGCTAATTTAAATATCTATCTTGTAGTAACATGTTATAGTGTGTATGTTTACTGTTTGTGATTAATGAATGATTGTGAGGTAAATTAAAGATTGTTGGTAACCTAGAACATAAATCAAGGTAAACTAATAGTGAATATTTGATACTTAGATGTATCATGAGATAATAAGCACATGATGGCATTGATTCCAAAAGGGATCAATTGAGATAAATATGAGGAATGAAGAGACTCCCTGCACATCCAGAGTATAGCTTGTAATCAGGAAGGTAATCTGGGCAAGGTGGTGGATCCCACCGTAAAACCAAACTTGACAGAAAATATTAGTAGGAAGTCACAGAGGTTGTAAAACTAGGCTTGATATGAGAAATGATAATAGGGAGTTGAAGTTCCGTGTGGCTAACCATCTCCTTAAGTGTACACAATACGTTAGAGTGAGTATATCGACATTTTGACATTGTATGAGGTTGATTATGCCTCAAAACCCCTTGTTTTGTTTTATGTCACATGAGTGCTATAACTTTGTAGAAACTTTAGTAGTTCTAAATGACCTTATTACTGAGAGAACTTATGGTTTTAGTAGGACTCCACAAAAGGGAAAGGCAAGATGATCTGAGGAGTATTTTAAGACTTTTCTGTTATTTTGTTTCCATTGTGTTTCCTTTTAGAATTTTATGTCTCCATATGTTTTATATGTATGCACATTGATGTAGCCTATGTTTTTTCCATGTACTTATGATATTTATGTACTACTTTATGTATCATAATCAACATTTAATACTCTAAATGTGATGATTCTAAACACTATCATATTTTGGGGTGTTACAAATTTTCTAGTTACACCCTGGTACGAAAGTTAACTCTTGTATTTTCATAATTTGCATAGGTTGTTTTTTTAAATATTTTGTTCCTTGGGTTTTAATTATTTGACTATAATACAATTTTACTACTTTAATTAAAGGTAAAATGTATGACAACCAAGAAACATTAAGACCTGGTAGAGTAGTTTAGCATGCTTGTGTTCGGAGGGAAAAAGCTAGAACCTCTCATTGAGAAATTGGTGCCACTTGATTTGATGCAAGAGTTTCGTCATCTAGAGTTCACATGTCTCTGGCATCATCCTCCCAGAGACATAAGTCTCCTATTTCTTCCCATGATGCCCTAGAAGTCCAACCTATTTCCCCAAAAGTCCAACCTCTTGTTATCGTTCCTGATGTTTTTCCAAGATGCCCATTAGACACCTCACTACTGTGTATGTCTGCAAACCATGCTTCTAGGTGTAACACCCTAAAACCCCCGACTCTTAAATTAAAATAATAAAACCATTATTTTAGGATGTTACTCAAACATAACATGCATACTTTCCAAATAATTTCAAAAATCGTAGGGGAACTCAAAAATAAATAACATAACTTCAATTATCTCTTCAAATGAAGTACTTAATTAAATCAACAAAATACAAACATTAACTCAAAACAAATTAAACAACATGTTCTCCGATGTTACAGATTAGAGTAATAGTCCCAACTAAATGACGATAAACAATAAAGAAAATAAAGAGAGTTTCATAGTCTTCTTCCAACTCACATTAGCAATTACTCCTCCTGAGTATCTGTACAACATTGTATAGAACACCACAAAACACACAACAAATAAAGGGGGTGAGAATTTGCTCAAATATATAAACGGCGTAAAATAATGCAAGGGTAGCTTAAATTACACAATAAATAATACACATTAAATTACACAATCACAGCTCGACTCTATGCATGATGTACTAATTTGGACATCAAAGGTTTATTACTGATCTTGTCCACTTAACAATGGTTCCTCATTCGAATCGAGTCCCCACTTCTGAACCTGTGACTCACCTCTTTTAACACACTTACACAAAATGATGCATGGCATACAAAGTAATGCAACAACAACAACATTAATGGTTCCACTTCTAACCATAAACAACATGCAATATAGCATTCAGAGTAGTTCCCACTTCTAAACTACTCACTTTAACACCAAAAATTATAATTACATTCATACCACATAATTATAATCACAAATTCACAACTCACATGTATCGTCATAATTATACAACAACATCATAACTCACACATATAATTATAATTTGTTCCTTATAATTATACAAATAACACGAATATTATTTAACTCATCATAATATTTCAGCACGATAATTTAATCTCGACAAAACACCTCAAACAATAGCTAAATATCCATCACACACGAAAACAACATCAAAAACCGAACCAACCGCATAAAAACAGTCTCTAATGGTCGTGACGTCCAGCTCGTCACCTGGGTGACAACCGTAACCCTGCCCGTCAGCGCTCCGGATCCCTTTCAGAACCCGTCACCCTTATGACCGCTGGTAGGTGAAATCCCGCCTAGAGACTATGACGGTCTCCCCGTCACCATGCTGACGATCGTCATCTACCCCAGACGCATGAAGGGCAACTCGTCACGCTCGTATGGTCGTTACGCTGATGCAGAAACTAAAATCTATGTTTTTCACCGTGGGAGCTCATTCGAATCTCCAATTTTAAACCCCGGTATCCCAAATCGCATAGAAAATAATATATACATATTATAGAACCATTAAAATATCACATATGCATCGATTAACATCCAAAATTCATTGATTTAGCATAAATTTCACAACTTTTCATAATGTTATTTCATCTAGACATGAACACAATTCAATCCAACTAGTGCATACCAAGACACACTGAAATTAGTAGTAAACTAGTGCACGAATTTCATATCAAATACATCAAATACCTTATAGATTCCACATAAGGACATACAAAAACTCATAAGGCACAACAATGGAAAAAAATCTAGAGGAGGGTGAGGACCTCTCTCTACGCTTCATACAATACACCTATATTCAAGTAGTTCCCCTACCATAATTTCCAGTAGCAAAAATCAAAATTTTTGGCTATGGTGTTCTTCCCCTTCAAGAGTTTCCTAGGTTTGCCTTTTTTCCACTTTTCACAACTTTTATGTATCAGCCACTTTTTCTCCCCTCACATATTCTATTTATTTTTACCTAAAAATTGTATTAAGTTAATTATGATACTTTTGTCGCATCTCGAAAAATATGATCCTTTGCGAAGTCACGGAAAAAATGATTCAAACAAAGTCGCCATCGAACTTTATTTATTCCAATGAAGAAAAGGGAAAATATCAATAAAACCTTTAAAAGAAAAAGAAGATGGTCGTCGCAACCAAGTTCGAGTTCAGGAGTCGATTACGCAAGGGGAACATATTAGCACATCTCACGTCTGTTGTACTCAATGGGAACCTTTTAGTTAAATTTCTGATTGAATGTTAGCTTATGTAAATTGTTTTACTCGAGTTATTAAAAGAGAAAACAGAAAACAGAAAGGAGATACAAAAAATAATTATTAGGGTGCTTCACGAGATTGCGGGTCTCACTCCTACGTATCCTCGGGCACAATGAGGAACTCAAAGCTTCGTAGTTCGGGGTGAAGATTATGTTTTGGTGGTTTATATTATTAAACAAGTGTTTAGATCGCATTCTAATAGAACATTCGTTTGTTTGATCGTGGTGAAGACTTAAGCGCTAGTTTGTGTTCGCATTAGAATGGACTAAACAGTTCTTTTGAAAAACGTTTGATCGCACGGGGGTGAGAAGTTAAGTTAATGTGTTTAATGTTTTGTGGGACGACAATTACTCGAATAGTCATGTAAGGAAACTCATATCCAAATAATCGATGAGAGGAATTGAAGGCTCTAAACCATCTCCTTTTTCATCCTTACTTGTAAAAGGATTTAGATAATGTTAAAGTATTTTAAATGGACGAAGGATACTTTAATTGTCGAGTAGGGCAACTCGTATCCAAGTATTCGAGAAAGGGAATAGAAGGATCTAAACCACTTCCTTTTTTTTCTAAGTTTTACAAAAATGGGTTTGATTATGATTTAATTATGAAAGAGATTTGAAGTGGATCAGATTAGAAGTTTTTAATGGATGACGATTTCTTGAATGGTTGAGTAAGGGAACTTGTATCCAAACAATCAAGGAGAGGAATCGAAGACTCTCTAGACCATCCCCTTTTTCATCCTTAATGAAGTAACGTTTTAAGTACGATTAGATATTTTAATTTGAACTAGAGAAAAACACTTGATGTTGATCGAAGTTTTAATTTACATTGAATCGAAACAAGACGATATGATTTGAGAGAAAATTCACTTGGCATTGGAAGGTTTTAGCATTTTGAAAAGTTTATTTACAAAACTAAAGTCATTTTATATTCATTTGACTAATTAATTAGTCACTTAAACAAATGCTAACAAAAATAATCAAGATGATAATGAATGCTATTTGAAGTGAAAGGTGTTATGATGAATAATTAAAACATAGCAACAAAAAAAAACAAAGTCTAGTTAATCAAATATAAGTGAATAAATTAATTTAGTTAATAGGAATTGATTAATACATTTAATTATTAATTAATTAAATTAGAAATTGATTAATAAAATTAATTATTAATTAATTAAATTAATTAATACTAATTAACTAATATTAAATATATTTAACAAATTAAACTTACAAGTAGTGAAAAAATAATAAAGAACAAGAAAAAAGCAAAAAAAAAAAGTTGGGCTGCTGCGTAAGATAATACCCAAGGTCAATCAAGTGGAAAGGAAAAACAGGGGGCAAAAAGCAGCTATGGGCGTAGGCCCAAACGAGAGAAAGCCCTAAAGAGAGAGTCAAATGGTTGACTCTCTCCTAGCCATAGGATGCTCATACTTATGAGAGTCAAACATATCAGAAGGTTAGACTAAAGGGTGCATGGTAAGTTGGAGTGGGGAACGTGTAAACGAGTCAGGTGGCACCTTGCATAGGTGCCAAGTGTCCACAGATGGACGACCCCTGGAGAGAGTTTAAAAAATCAATCTCATAGAGAGAGAGAGAGAGAGAGAGCTCTTCTTCTCTCTCACCCTCTCACCCTCTCTACTCTCTTAAATCACCAACACCGGCCTCCCCCAAACAACAACACCTTTGTCCTCCAAACCACCTCTAAAATCCAATCTCCGGTTGAGCTTCAACCGAAGAACTCAACCTGAACCTATAACCACCCTACCTAATGAACACTAATGAACTCCGATTGAACTTCAACCGAAAAGTTCAACATAACCCTTAAATCGCCCTAAGCCACCGCTAATCCACATGAACTTCAATTCAACTTCAACCGAAAAGTTCAAACAAACGTAAAACTTACTTATAAACCTCAAAACCTTAAGCCTTTAAACACAAACCCTATCTAGAACTTCCTCTGATCATTAATCCCAAACCAAAAACATCAAACAACTCAAATGCTTGGATTGAAACCATGAATTTCAGAAACCCTAACCTTCTAAACCCCCTAAATTGTATCTAAATCAACCAAAATCCTTCACCAAACAATAATTCAACATCAAATTTAAGCAAACATAACCAAATCAACGCGAAATCAAACAGAAATATGATACATCAAAGACAAACCTTGAGTTTTCTAAACAAAGGTAATTCCAGATCAACAAGCTACAACAAATAAGTATCAAACAAAGAGAAGGCAAATGGATTAAGTTTAACCACTTCAGAAGTTACTGAAGGGACGATTCCACACAAGCATTATTTCCTCTTCTTCTTTATGCTTCTGACTTCTCCTTACTCTCTTTCTTATTTTCCTTCTTGAACTTTTCTCTTTATGTTATGGTATGTGTTGTTGTACTATGTTATTGTTAATTAGGGATGTGTTAGGTTTAGCTCAATTACTTTAGAATTTCAATGAAAAATTCTAAGTAATTTTTAGGGTTAGAGCTCTTAGTAAGGATTTGATGGTGAGGAAATAGGGTGATTCAACTCAACAGAAAAAAATGTTGCTCTAAACTCACGTAGATTAATTCATATAGAAAATAATTTATAAGTGAATCAAGCTTGAATGATATTTCTGCAGAGTGACTCTAATGGTATTTTTTGTGTCCTTAAATGAAACAGTTTCTTGATGTATATTGAGAATTTTGGCACGTATAAATATTTGGAGTGTGTGAAAAAGTTTTGTTATACTTGATTCTTTTGTGAATTTGTTACTGCAACTAGGATTGAAATTGGTGTGCATTGTACTTGTGAGTAATTCTGTTTTTGTTTTACCATGTATACGAGAAAAAGGCTTGAATAAAGTTCAAAGGAGATGGCTTAGAGATAACTCACATTGAGGAGACTTGGGGATAGCTTAAGACGTTGATGGTGAGGCTACAAGGACAAGGCTTAATGCAGTTTGGCTTACACGAGAAAAACTTTCCTTCTTTTCCCTTTGTAGTGTGTTTTTTTTATTAATGTGTATTAGTGCTCAAAAGTGCACATGTAATGTATTATGGTGATGTATATATGAAAATCTTGTACTATATACACTAGTATTAATGCCAAACAAATTTTCAAATAAGAGTTCCAAACATTTAAATTTAAGTAGCATTTTTCTTATTTTTAGCACAAAACAAAAGTCTTGCATTAAATCGTAAGAACAAAAAAATTAACTAAGATGTCAATTCAAAATAAACAAATACAAGGTTATAAAAAAAATGAAAATGAGGTGAGAATGTAGTTAAATACTAATAGTAAAAAAAAGCAAAAGTCAACTTTCTTATATGGCTCATTTTATCTTTATCCAACGACTGATATCAAAAATTGTGGTGATACGTGCATGACTAGAATCTAAGATTTTGAATTCCACGCATTAAATGTGTGACGCGGTAACTGATTTTGGTTATTAATCTCAAATTAATGGTGTAGACGATTTACAAATGATCTCAAATCAATGGTCAAGATCAATTAATGCATGTATTTTCTAATGTATGGAATCTATATTTAAACACAGCGTACCTGAAAATGCCTTCACTGCTTGTTCATGAAGTCCACTATTAAAAATTGAAGAGTAGAAAAAGAAAAAATCATTAGTTTTATGTTATACCCACCTTAGTGAAGGTGTGAAAAACGCAAGAAATGGGGGTTTGAATTGGTTTTTCAAAATAAATCGTTTCTTTAGAATAACTTTCTCTTTAAAACTTTACCCCTTTTCTAAAGAAAAACAACTTGGTTAAACAAAGAGATATAAACACGTTATGTTTATACTAGTTCACTTGAGAACCTCTCAAGTTAATCTAGTCCACTCGCCAAGGTGATTTCGCCTCTCTCAACGAGGTCTTAATCCACTATTCAACAAAATAGTACACTGCACGAGCTAACACAGCTGGTGACTAACAACAACCTCTATAACTCACACGTTCTAGACTTCTCAAGTAATCCAACCACACAGGTCTTACTTAAGGCACAATCTCTAAGACACAAGTCCTAGACTTCTCAAGAGATCTAATCACTAAGACTCTCTTAAGGAATACAACTTTAAGTTCAAATACAATGGGTTTACAGAAAATTGCTTCTTATCAAGCTGATAATGTAAACAAGTTTTTAGACCAAGAATGAATTAAGAAAGAACAGAGTTAGAAAGTATTGTAGCAGTTTATGTGTGTGTCTTTCTTCAAGTCTTTGAGCTTCCTTTTATAGCCGAGTGAAAAGAGCCGTTGAGATGGAATCATGATAACTAAGTAGGCTTACGGCTAGAAGCGCGAGGACAGGTACAAAGTATTCTGCATGCTGTGCGTCCTGTCTGTGTCAGATTGTCTTGTTTGTATTTCGCACAGTCTTCAAGAATTTTAACATTGTAATGTGGTACAGCTGTACAGTGTGACAAGTTTTCTTGGCTTCTCAACTTTAGAGGCTTTTTGTGAGCATGAGTAAGAAGGGAAAACATTGCTCGGTTCTTGAGATTATCAAGTCTTCGAATCATCAGCTCTGCGCTTCCAGAATCTTCAGAACTTGTCTTCAGAACCTTGTTCTCTTAATCCACTTTCTTTATATCTTCAAAGGCTTCTGATAATATTTGATTGAAGCATGAGAGTCGACTTTGTGTAGGTTTTCAGAACCTTGATCAGAGAGCTTGAGGCTTCAGCATCTGGACTTCGTTCCATTAGAACCCTCGTCTTCAGATCTTCAGAACTCATACTCTTTTCCTTTTGAATTCAAGTCTTTTGTGTTATCTTCGTTCAGCTCTTTTAAGTGCATAGACGGAATGTCTTTCTTTAAACATTGCGTTGATTCTCAGGAGCATAACCTGTTTGCTAGGTTCTCACAAGTAACAACATTAGTTGTGCAAAATTGTTCATGCCAATACTCATTTGTTATCATCAAAACTTAGAGATAATATTGCAGAACCAAATCTTGTTCTCACAATCTCCCCCTTTTTGATGATGACAAAACTATGTATTTGATGACGCAATTTTGATATATAAATATATAACACGGAGAACATGGAAAAAGGTTTTTAGGATAGCTTATCCTTTTTATGAAGTGCTCCCCCTGAGTATTAGATTTGATTAAGGTTCATGCTCGGGCTCCCCCTGACTTCATTAACCTTTTGAGTCTTTCTTCATCATCAGAGTTCTGAGTTATCTGCACAGAGGAAAAATACAGAAAAAAAATCTAATAGAGAGATAGATTTATCTGTTAGCATGTAAGCAGCATTGTTTTTCAGAGAATGACTATAAGATCAAAATTATCACATTCATATACTTTCTCCCCCTTTTTGTCATGAATAAAAAAGATAAACACAGGGTAGTCCAAGGGTGAAAAACACATAACTAAAACTTAAAAGAAAAGCAGAGGTTTATTTGCTGTCAGAGGACATCTTGTCCCAAATCTTCTTCATCATGATCTGAAGATTTTCACTGACAGTATCTTGCTTGTCAAACCTTTCTCTGAAGTTCTTCTATTCAATTCTGATTTCATCAATGGCTTCTCCCAGACGCTTGATAACAGGATCAGAAGTGGAAGCAATCATAGGACTTTCTTTAGCTCTTTCAGCTTCAGCAGCTTCTTGTGCCTTTCTCAAAGCTTGCTCTTCTGCTTCTTTAGCAGCCTTTTCTTCAGCTTCTTTCTGCTTGCCAGCCAAGAACTTGAGTACTTTGACTCTTGCTTCAGCTTCTGCTCTCTCCTTAGCCTTTGCTAGTTCAGTAGTTATGGTTATATTTGAGAAACGTACAATTCTTGTAAGTTCCATGTCCAGCAATTTTTGAAAACTTTGACAGGCACTCTCAAGTTCCATGAGCTTTGTGCTTGTACAAAGTTCCGCTCTTAGCTTAGCAAACATCTCAAGTGTTTTGTCATGAAATTGACTTGTACATTCTTCAAAGGATGTTGGAGGTGGAGCATTATAGATAACCAGAGCGAGGTTGGATTTATCAGAGTTTGTTTCAGGTGGTGGTTGCTGAGATAAGTCAATCTCAGTAGCAGCAGGTTTAGGTGGTTATTGTTGATCGGTAGGAGAGGATACTTCTAGATTGTCGGAGCTCATGAGGTTTTTAGGTAAGACAATATCTAGGGATTCATAGGAGGTTCCCTCAGAACTAGATTCAGTATTGGGAGCTTGAGATTCAGAAATTTGATTTATTGGTTCTAGTTTATTTGGCTGAATTGTTGAGGTAGTTGTTGTTGAAATATAGGTAAAAACAGTCTCAGACAAGATTGGAGTAGTTAAAGATGGGTTGGTGGTTGATTGATCAGTGGTTGGTAAAGGAATAGAAAAAGATGGGGGTTTAAACCTTACTTGTGGAATGGAGGTAAAGGTGATTGGTGATGAAGATGGTGCAGCAACAGATGGATTTGCATCAACTTTATTGATTTTCTCAAGAAGAATAGCTTCTTTTCTGGAGATTTCAGATTCATCCTTTTTCTTCTTTTTACACTCCGCATCCTCTTCAGCGAGCTTCCTCTTACTCCTGGTAATATGCTTTGACTGAGGGACAACTTCTTCAACTCTAGATTCTGCTTCTCTCATTATGACAATGTAAGAGGCTATTGCGGTTGGATTATCTTCTTTGCGGTAGAATGGATAGTTGTCTAATGGATTCCTGATCTTTTTCACCGTGTCAGGAGAAATAGGTGTTGGTTTCACATCGACACTTGCAATCATCTTCATATGCTTAAGATTTACAGCATTGAAAGCTTCTCCAACTTTTTCATTCAGATATTTCGTGAACTTTGCTTCCTTGATCAGATAATTCACTAATCCGCTTTCAACCAGAATGTCAGATATCAGCCTTCCAAAAGGAATGTAGTTAATAATCTTCTTTTCTGGTGAGGCTGTTGTTCTTATCTTGCGCACCATATCCCTTAAATAGTAGAATAAAATAGAGGGAAGGCACATTTTCTCATGTTTGTGCAAGTAGTACAGCATGTGTTTTTTATTTGTGTTGGCAAAATCTGCAGCACTCTTCGTCGGTCTTGGATTGATGCATCTAAGAATGATCTTGTGCAAGATCCTTAAGTTGTCACGCAAGTTTTTGCTTTTGTAGTCTGTTGTTCCTGATTGACAGCTTTTGAAGATAGCTTTGTTGATTACTGACTCAGATTTTTCAGTTTTTCCGTACACCCTCTTTCCTTCTAAGAACTTCATTCCTAGCAATTCTGAAATGGATCTCCCAGTGATGATAATCTTCTGCTCCAGAACAAAAGATACCACATGAAATTCATCTCTATTTGCATGTTTCCAGAATTCTTTCACTAGATCATCAAGGCATGGACCTCTTAGTCTATCAAAGTAATTTTTCCATTCTTGAGCACCCAATTGATCAATTAGGTTAAACCCATTATCAGAGAGGTTGTTGAAGTCAACATCTAGCTCTTTCAGAACAGTTAGATCGTTTGCATGTGTCACGCATGTCACAGAGCGAGTTTTCTGGGTGACATGGTTTGCATCAGTTGTGGGAAGGGTTAATGGATTTAAAACAGTTGGTTCAGCCGTTGAAAGAGTAGTATTGGGTGTGATGGATGAGGATGGTAGTTCTTGAGAGATTTGAACAGTATCTTGTTGATGAGTGTTCATCCTTATGGTGGTAAGAAAGAATGAGGATTGGGCTTGAGTTGATTTTGAGGGAGTGATAGATAGAGAGAGAAATAGATGAGAGTCGATTAACTTTTTAGGGTTTGTGTGTGTGTGTGTGTGAGAGAGAGAGAGAGAGAGAGAGAGAGAGAGAGAGAGAAAAGATGTTCTCGAGAGTTTAAAGGACAAACACCTTCTTGAGGGGATAAGCTAATAAATGTGATAAAGTTGAGTCAATCTCGAGAAAAATGTTGTTCGTTCAATTTGAATAATTAAAGTGAATTAATTTTATTTAAATCACATGCAGAAATAATTTTCCGAATTATATGCCATGTCACATATTTATCAGAACTTGGGATGTGTTAAGAAAAAGGTTCTGATGATTTGAAAATACTTTTCTTCTGACTAAACACATGAGGTTCTGAAAATGTTTTTATTCTGAACAGTACTCCATATTCAGATGTTTTAAAATGATTAGAAATCTATCTTCAGCTAAGGGTTTTGTAAAAATGTCAGCCCACTGATGGTTTGTATCAATGAATTTTAAGCATAGAGTTCCCTTCTGAACATAGTCCCTAATAAAATGATGTTTTATTTCAATGTGTTTAGCCCTAGAATGCAAAATTGGATTTTTACTTAAGCAAATAACAGCAGTATTATCACAGAAGATATGAATGTTACTCTCATATATCTGATAGTCTTCCAGCTGATTTTTCATCCATAGCATTTGAGTGCTGCATAGGGAAGCTGATATGTATTCTGCTTCTGCTGTTGAGAGAGCAATTGTAGATTGTCTCTTGCTTGACCATGAGATTAGGTTACTTCTTAAGAACTGACAGTTCCCCGATGTGCTCTTTCTTTCTAATCTGTCTCCAGCATAATCTGCATCGCAATAACCAGAAAGAGTATACTCTGATGTCTTCTTATACATCAGGCCAAGGTTAGTTGTTCCTTTCAGATACCTTAGAATTTGCTTGATAGCGGTTAGATGTGATTCTCTTGGATCTGATTGGAATCTAGCACATAGATGTACACTGAATAATATATCAGGTCTAGAAGCTATTAGATATAAGAGAGAACCTATCATACCACGATAGAGTTTTTGACAAACCTTAACTCCTGTTTCTTCTTTTCCCATGATACACGTTGGATGCATTGGTGTTTTAGCAATGTTGCAATCCATCATATTGAACTTCTTCAGAAGTTCTTTTGTGTACTTGGTTTGATGGATGTAAGTGGCCTCTGATCTTTGATTAATCTGAATTCCAAGGAAGAACTTCAGTTCTCCCATGAGGCTCATTTTAAATTCGGTCTGCATTAACTTTGAAAATTCTTTACATAGAGAAGAGTTAGCAGAACCAAAAATAATGTCATCAACATAGATTTGAACAATAAGAATGTCATTCTTATATGTTTTGCAGAAAAGAGTTGTGTCAACCTTTCCTCTGGTGAAATTGTTTTCTAAGAAAAATTTGCTCAATCTATCGTACCAAGCTCTGGGAGCTTGCTTTAAACCATAGAGTGATTTTCTAATTTTAAAAACAAAGTCTGATTTTTCTGAATTTTCAAAACCAGGAGGTTGTTTGACATAAACCTCTTCTGATATATAACCATTTAAGAATGCACTCTTAACATCCATTTGATATAGAGTGATGTTATGATTTACTGAAAAGGATATTAGTAAACGTATTGCTTCAAGTCTAGCAACTGGAGCGAATGTTTCGTTGTAGTCAATTCCTTCTTGTTGACTGTATCCTTGAGTAACAAGTCGTGCTTTGTTTCTGACAACTTCTCCCTTTTCATTTAGCTTGTTCCTAAATACCCACTTAGTTCCTATTACATGAACATTCTTAGGTATAGGAACTAGATCCCAAACATCATTTTTGGAGAACTGGTTAAGTTCTTCTTCTATAGCCAGAACCCAGTCTTTGTCCATGAGGGCTTCTTCAATTGTAGCTGGTTCTATCAATGATACTAGTCCTACAAGTGTTTCTTCTGATGGTCTAAAAGATGATCTGGTTCTGATAGGAGCATCTTTGTTACCCAGAATTAGTTCCTCAGGATGGGATGTGGACAGTCTTCTTCTTCGTTGAGATGAGGTATTTGGAGTATCTTCAGTGATTTCTGGTGTAGGATCTTGCTGTTCTTTAACTTCATCTATCTTTTCCTTAGGTTCGGAGAATCTGATTTCCAAATCTGCAAGTTTCTCAACTAGCTCTGACTTTTCTGAGTCAGGCTTGTCATTGAATCTAACATGAATAGATTCCTCCATAATTCTTGATTCTGTGTTGTAAACTCTGTAGCCTTTCGAGCGTTCAGAGTATCCCAACAACAGACATTTATGTGCTTTGGAATCAAACTTGCTAAGATTCTCTTTAGTGTTAAGCATAAAACAGACACATCCAAATGGATGAAAATAAGAAATGTTGGGTAATTTATTCTTCCACAATTCATATGGAGTTTTATTCAAGATAGGTCTTATAGATATTCTATTTTGAATATAACATGCTGTGTTAATTGCTTCTGCCCAGAAGTGCTTAGCTATGTCAGTTTCTTGGATCATGGTGCGAGCCATTTCTTGTAAAGTTCGATTCTTTATTTCTACAACTCCGTTTTGTTGTGGAGTTCTAGGGCAAGAAAAATCGTGAGATATAATACCATGTGAATCAAAAAGTTCTTCAAAGTTTTTATTTTCAAATTCTCCACCATGATCACTTCTGACTCTGACTATTTTACAATTTTTCTCATTTTGTACTTGAGTGCAGAAGGAAGCAAATACATAATGTGATTCATCCTTGTGTTTTAAGAATTTTACCCATGTTCATCTGTTGTAGTCATCAACGATGACTAGTCCATATTTCTTACCATTGAGAGAGGCCATTTTTACAGGGCTAAATAGATCAATGTGAATAAGTTCCAACGGTCTAGAGGTGGAAACAAAAATTTTAGCTTTGAAAGAGGTTTTTGAAAACTTTCTTTTCTGGCATGCTTCACAAAGAGCGTCTGACGAATATTTCAGATTTGGCAGGCCTCTAACAAGACCAAGCTTGTTAAGCTGAGAGATTCTTCTTAAACTGACCTGGCCAAGACGTCGGTGCCAGACCCATTGCTCTTCGTTTACAGAAAGAAGACATTTTACATTTTGATGTTTTAAGTCAGATAATTTAATTTTGTAAGTGTTGTTTTTCCTCTTTCTGTTGAATAGGACATATCCATCCTTCTGACATACAACTTTACAAGATGTTTGATTAAAAATGAGATCATAGCCACTATTGCTAAATTGACTTATTCACAACAGATTATGCATTAGAGCTTCTACTAATAAAACAATCTTAATGGAAGAAAGCTTACCATTTCCAACAGTGCTGGAGCCAATGATTCTTCCTTTCTGATTTCCTCCGAAGCCGACGACGCCTCCAGGCTTAAGTTTCAGATCTTGGAACATAAGCCTTTCTCCCGTCATGTGTCGTGAGCACCCACTGTCCAGGTACCATGACTGGTGTTTCAATGGAGCTATTAAGGATATCTGCAACATAGATTATCTTGTTTTTAGGTACCCATTTTGTGGGTCCTTTCACGTTAGTTTTTCTAAAGGTTCTGATCCCTTTAGATTTCTTTACATTAGCAAAACAATGTGGAGTTTGTGCATAGTGTTCGTGTTTAGGATATTTCTTTAGTGTGTGTGTTTGTGTAATCCTAGTGTTTGAACCTTTTGGTTCTGAATGCTTAAGGTTAGTACCAGAGGGAACCAACTGTTTGGACAAAGGTATTATTTTGATGTTTTTGGTTTCATCATATGGTTGAGATGGTCCTAAATATCCTAGAACTTTACTACCATTTCTACTGACTCCATAGACTAGTGAGGTCATTTTGCTTCTATCTACGCTTTTGGCAAGAAAGTTTTTAAATGCATTATCATATTTGTCTTCTTCACTAGTGTTAGTTGAGTTTGAAACAATTTCTTCTTCTAACTTAGATAATTTACATTTCAGGACAGTATTTGAGTTTTCTAAGACAAATATTTTCTCATTTAGTTCAGAAATGGTTTTCTTGTTTTTAGTAAGATCTTATGAAGAAACTATAAAACTCTTTTTCAAGATTTTGAATTTGCTTTGAAGGTTTTGATATCTTTTTATAAGTTCAGTTAATCCTAATTCAAGTTCAGAACGTGATAAGGAGGAAAGTACCTCTCTTTCGTTGTCGGAGTCTGATAGTTATTCCTCTAACGAGTCGCTTCTGGTTTCTGCCATGAATGCCATGTTGACCCGACCTTCATCAGCATCTTCTTCAGATTCTAAATCATCCCAGGTTGCCATGAGACCCTTTTTGGTTTTCCTAGGTCTTTCTTCTTTCTTGGCCTTTGGACAGTCATTTTTGAGACGTCCAGGTTCTTTGCATTCAAAGCACGTAACATCTTTTCCATAGTTTTCTTCTTTGACCAGATATAGATTCGATTCTTCTCCTTGGTCCTTTGAACTTGTTCCTTCTGTATTTCCAGAGTTGACTTATCTTTCTTGATATGAGTGATATATCATCTTCTTTTGAATCTTCTTCAGATTCTTCCATTTATTCTTCTGCCTGATACGCCTTCTTCTTTTCGGGCTTTGCCTTCAGTGCAATGGATTTGTTTTTCTTTTGAGGTTCATCTCCTTGAAGCCCTATTTCATGACTTCTTAAAGAACTGATAAGTTCTTCAAGACTGATACTATTCAAGTCCTTTGCAAGTTTCAAGGCAGTCACCATTGGTCTCCATTTGGCCGGAAGACTTCTGATTATTTTCTTGACATGATCAGCAGTAGAATAGCCTTTGTTCAGAACTCTGAGTCCGACAACAAGCATTTGAAACCTTGAGAACATGGTTTCAACAGACTCATCATCTTTCATTTTGAAGACTTCGTATTTTTGGATTAGCGCAAGAGCCTTCGTCTCCTTGACTTGAGCATTTCCTTTATGAGTCATACGAAGAGAGTCAAAGATGGACTTTGCAGTTTCTTTGTTTGTGATTTTCTCATATTCGGTATAAGAAATTGTGTTCAACAGAATGGTTCTTGCTTTGTGATGATTTTTGTAAGTTTTCTTCTGAGCATCTGTAAACTCATTTCTTTCAATCTTTTTACCTACAGAATCTACAGGATGACTATAGCCATCAAGTACTAGATCCCATAGATCTAGGTCAAATGATAAGAAATAACTTTCAATTCTATCTTTCCAATAATCAAACTTTTCGCCATCAAAGATAGGAGGTTTTGCAGTGTAAGATTCTCTTTCAATAACATTTGTTTCAGAAGTTGTTGGTGGTGGTGTAGTCATTGTTTTTCACACTTTGATCGGTACTGAACACTGTTAAGTGCTTGATAAAGATTTAATCTTTTTATCACCTCAGAACCGGAGCTCTGATGCCAATTGAAGGTGTGAAAAATGCAAGAAAGGGGGGTTTGAATTGGTTTTTCAAAATAAATCGTTTCTTTAAAATAACTTTCTCTTTAAAACTTTACCCCTTTTCTAAAGAAAAACAAATTGGTTAAACAAAGAGATATAAACACGTTATGTTTATACTAGTTCACTTGAGAACCTCTCAAGTTAATCTAGTTCACCCGCCAAGGTGATTTCGCCTCTCTCAACGAGGTCTTAATCCACTATTCAACAAAATAGTACACTGCACGAGCTAACACAGCTGGTGACTAACAACAACCTCTAGAACTCACACGTTCTAGACTTCTCAAGTAATCCAACCACACAGGTCTTACTTAAGGCACAATCTCTAAGACACACGTCCTATACTTCTCAAGAGATCTAATCACTAAGACTCTCTTACGGAATACAAATTTAAGTTCAAATACAATGGGTTTACAGAAAATTGCTTCTTATCAAGCTGATAATGTAAACACGTTTTTAGACCAAGAATGACTTAAGAAAGAACAGAGTTAGAAAGTATTGTAGCAGTTCGTGTGTGTGTCTTTCTTCAAGTCTTTGAGCTTCCTTTTATAGCCGAGTGAAAAGAACCATTGAGATGGAATCATGATAGCTAAGTAGGCTTACGGCTAGAAGCGCGAGGACATGTACAAAGTCTTCTGCATGCTGCGCATCCTGTCTGTGTCAGATTGTCTTGTTTGTATTTCGCATAGTCTTCAAGATTTTTAACGTCGTAATGTGGTACAGCTGTACAGTGTGACAAGTTTTCTTGGCTTCTCAACTTCAGAGGCTTTTTGTGAGCATGAGTAAGAAGGGAAAACATTGCTCGGTTCTTGAGATTATCAAGTCTTCGAATCATCAGCTCTGCACTTCTAGAATCTTCAGAACTTGTCTTCTGAACCTTGTTCTCTTAATCCGCTTTCTTCATATCTTCAGAGGCATCTGATAATATTTGATTGAAGCATGAGAGTCGACTTTGGGTAGGTCTTCAGAACCTTGATCAGAGAGCGTGAGGCTTCAGCATCTGGACTTCGTTCCATCAAAACCCTCGTCTTCAGATCTTCAGAACTCATACTCTTTTCCTTTCGAATTCAAGTCTTTTGTGTTATCTTCGTTCAGCTCTTTTAAGTGCATAGACAAAATGTCTTTCTTTAAACATTGCACTGATTCTCAGGAGCATAACCTGTTTGCTAGGTTCTCACAAGTAACAACATTAGTTATGCAAAATTGTTCATGCCAATACTCATTTGTTATCATCAAAACTTAGAGATAATATTGCTGAACCAAATCTTGTTCTCACACTTAGGAGTATATAAGTAATGCATTGTATTTTATCGTTATCTATAACATGTGTTTTTATTTGTTACCAATGAAGAAAATAGCAAAAAAAATCCCCAAAATAGACGAAAAATGGAGATTCCGCATACACTCGAATCTAAGTCGCTTGCAAGGGAGCAACATAAGTTGTTATGTCTAAATTTATATATTGTTGATTGTATTCCTAAGAGTACAAATAATTAATATTTGTATTTATTTGTAGGAATTGAGAGATGGACGACCATACAACAGAACAAAAATGTATGCAATTTCTCATAAAAAGTTTGAAGGGTCTTTTGTCAATGAAGATGCATACAACAATAATGTATGTGCACGTTAATTCATTTGAAATATTTGTTAGTTTCCTTAAGGTTTGAGAAAAGATCGAACCTTTTGACATCTCTTAGAGGTGGGGTGATTATGTCTGAAAAATGGTTAAATTAAGTTGAGAATTGTGATTATGTTTGAAACTATCAAGCGTGTTAAAAAAGTGGAAAATTGAAGTCCTTGTAAAATGGAATATATATTCTAGGGGTGGAAAAACGGACCCGGTCCGTTGGGCATGCCCATTTTACCCGCACTTTAGTGCGGAGCGGACCGAGGGTTTATGTCCTCACCCTCTAATGTTTTCGCCCCGCCCCGTCCCATTTTCTTTTTCGGGCTTTTGTAGGCACTAGCATTTACATAAACTTTTGAGTTTTTAGCCTTAAAATGTGCAGTGTTAGCGGGCTTTCCCCGACCCGCCCTCACTTTTTTTAGGGGTGGATCTAGATTTTAGGCTCGCATCCTCAACTCTGACTACCCCGCCCCGCCCCATTTTTTTGCGGCTTTTGCAGGGCGGGCCTAACCGGGATGGACATGCCCGTTTGCCACCCCTAATATACTCTTGTTATACTTTAGTAGAAAAAACTAACAGTACCATACATAGAGGAGGAGGGTTTGTTTTGTACTTTATGCAATGTTGAGTATATGAAAGCTGTCGTATATAATGGAATGTGTTGTGATTATGAAAACTGCCGTATATGAAAATTGTACTTTATGCAATGCATACATGCTGAGTATATGAAAATTGTCGTATATAACCATGGAAGGGGTGTGATTATTGATCATGTGTTAGTGTCTTCCGTAAGTATACGGACTACGTCAGAGTAATATAAAAGATTATCGTTCCCACAGATACCAATGTCAAGCTATCTATAGCTATTGTTACGGTGTTATATTTTAGGCTAATCAGACAGGGTTGCAAAGTGCACGGAAAATAATATAGATAGAATAAATTCAGAGAAATAATACTGAAATGCAATTCACATTGATCAGAAAATACTCATATCGTATCTAAATAGAATTACTTATGGGGCAATATTTTCTTCCTTGAAAAAGAGTTAATTAAAAAGAAACTGCCACGTTAGCGTAATCAAAACCAGATTTAACCTCTAATCTACACCAGCCGCTAACGCTGCATCGGTCGCATCTTGCGTTAAAGTGAAAAATCCTTTTTTATATAACTACCTCTAAGACTTAGTTAAAAAGTGCTTTTGATTGGAAACATTTAACATAAAAGGGTTTTCGGCATATGCTCGGCCAACCAGACCTTAAACCTATGAACGCGTCCGAAAATAGTTTAAAAATCACTTTCTAATAATATTAAAATTTTCTAATTGATTAACAAAGTGCTTATACTATTTTTCTCAATCAAAAACTAACCAATTTTTATCTTAAGTGTCGGACGACTTTCGATCTTACCCGACATAATCACGGATCTACTTTTGTAATATTCGATCAGATAAACCACAGAAAAATTGCATTAAAACCAAAATTGCCACTAAAGCATTCCTACAGACACAACATACGGAGCATCTTCGAAACGACAATCCTCACATTCCAGCACTAAAGATTTAGCTGGACATGACTACGGTAAACAACATAACATATAATTGATTATCAGAATAAGTCACTTAGGAAAATGTGTGTTAATTGTGCAATTGGTTTTGAAAAGGTAACGACAAGAACAACAAGATAAATCAAAGTAAAACGTGTGAGACGATAAAGAAATTAATACAGAACGATAAAATAAAGGCAGTGTGAGAAATAAATCAAAATAAAGGCAGTGCGAGAAATAAATAAAAGTAAATGTGATGTGAGAAATAAATAAAAGTAAATGCGAATTAAATTAAAAACCTACTCCAAATCGGAGACGTGAATCTAGTACAAGACGGGTAAAAAAAACAACGACAAGCTTCAACTCTACGATTGCTCCACACTCGCTCATAGCAATGGTGCGATAATTCCTCGATGTTACAAATTATCACTTTTACAAAGTGAATCTATGCATATGCTGCGATTAAGAGTGGATGATAAAAAATGAGAAACTAGGTCCTATTTATAGTGAAACAATGCCTTGGACGTCAAGTTGGGCCTTCAAAAATAGTGGGAGAGAAAACCTCTGGTCATGGCTTCAACCTCCAACCGCCCTTAACTGACTCCTCCTTTGTGAAGATGGCGCCCGCCATCTAGGCATGGTGTCTTCCACGTGTGTAATTGGTGGTGGACGTGGTCTCATGACCGTTGGGTCGTGGGAGAAACCCTACACATCACGGCTACCCCATGGCCAACGCCATGTGTGTAATCAACCCTAAAATCTTCATTTTTCGCTCGTTTCGCTTTGTTTCTTCATGAAAGGCTCTTATTAGGCAATGTACCTGAAAATAAGACAAAACACAAACATAATGCAAGAAAATAACAATTAAACGACCATAAACATGTGCAATCTGAGTCGAATATGCAGTGTGTTTCAGTGTTATCAAATTCTCCCACACTTAAACTTTTGCTTGTCCTCAATCAAACTTTTTTGAGCACAAAAGAAAAACAACAACACACAAGTATTCAATTCAGGCTACAGACTCTTAGTTCGATCAAGGTTGCGTCGATAGGTACTAACTTGTGAACCAAGGATATCGTAGTGACACTTTCTGTGGGTCGCGGTCATAAGTTTCCTTCCTATGCAAACAAATATGTATCATGTTATTATACCTAGGCCTAACTTACTAATCCCTCTTTTATCCTTTTTCATTAAGGCGCAATCACATGAAACCCGTTATCTTGTACTCGCATGGTGAACAAACCTGTTGGTGATCCTGATCCACAATTGTGTCAATATTCAATGATTTTTTTTTTGCTTTTTAACACAGGCACATAAGCACAATTTTTAGAAGTTTCGCTACCGTTGGGCTAAGTAATCGGGTGATGGTTATCTAACTTACAAGGCGGATCCTTTTTCAAAATATTTGCATTTTCTACATGTATTTTTTTCTCTTTTTCTTTCTTTTCATGGGATTATTCACCTATTTTCATCGGTTCGTCTACTTAGCGGTACCTAAGATGGTGTTGATTGCTAAAATAAACTACTTAAGGATTAATTCAAGGGTGAGATTTTAAGGCCATAACATAATAAGTATCCGAATCGATTCCTATAATTAAGAAACTTACGGTGTCAAGACGGTATCGATTTTTCAAAAGTTTTCCCAAGTCTTTGCAAACTATCCTAAACTTGTCTAACAACCCAAATTTTCAAAATAAAAATTGTTTTCTTATTAAAAAAATTTTGGTATGGCTCAAGAAATGGGGAAAATAGACAAACTACACATACGAATCGTCAAACACATGTAATTATTAAAATAAAAAAAATAAAAACAAACTAAAAACAAGCTAAAAGCATTATTAAAACTAAGCTAGAAAGTAAGAAATGCATAATCAAAACTAAACTAGAAAGCAATAAAATGAAAAAATAAAAGCAGTAAATATCTCCTCCCACACTTAAATCGAACATTGTCCCCAATGTTTCGATAAAAGATGGAAAGAAATAGGTGGAACCTGGACAATGCTACTGATGGCCACTGGTACCCTCTCTTCCCTGCTTTGAACGTCGAGGACGATGACTCCTACTGCGGTGACGTGCATTCTGTGAAAGCTCAAGCTGCTCAATCCTCATTGCCAACGAGGCATTAGACTCCTGGAGTTGCCGGAGGTTTCCAAGTATAGAACCTTGAGTGGCCTCCACCAGGTTGAAGTTGCTAGTCAGGTAGGCTTGCTGGCGTTGTTGTTGGGAGACTATGGTCACGCATGAAGTCCATCGCGTCCTATTGATGCTCATACATAGCATACAATAGGTCATCTCGTTCTTCTTCACGAGCTCTCTGCTCTCTCCACATTTTCTCAATAATATAAAAGCCAGGAGATGTACCTGCAGCAGGATAAATAAAAGGTGGTGTGTGCAGGTGATGCATGCGATGAGGGTGGGCGATGAATGGGAGACTGGTTCCTCTGCTAATATTCGTTGTCGATTCTGTCACCTTTGTCCTCTAGGACGTTCGATGGTAACGGGCCAATAACAGGTGGTGCCTGTAAGTCATAGGTCCAGTTCCTATCATATCGCACATTTGTACGACGAGAACAAGGTAAAGCGACACTCGGGATGGCTACATTATAAACCATGAGGTTGAAACCTCCTTCCTTCCTCACTTTGCATAAAATCATATTTCTCAAAAAATTTAAATCAATCGTGTGAGATGGAAGTGGTTTTAATGTAGCCAGCTCAGCGTCTAACTGTAGAGCTCGTGCCATGGAGGTAATCAATCCTCCGAATGATATGGTTCCTCCCTTTTTCACAACGGCACACATGTGTGATATCATAAACGGGACGAAATTTAATCTCCTCCTTAAGAGGGCAGCCTGCAAAAAGATTAGTTCTTTGGAATTCAATTTATTAGAATTTTCCCGGCCGAAGATAGTGTTGGACAACAAATGGCGGAACACTCGTATGGCCGGGTTGTGGATATCCGAGGCCAAGTTTCCTTCGAAGGAATCAACAGTTTGGCCCGTCATATTTCTCCACAATTGGAAGGTCTCAATATGCCAATCAGTTTCTAGAGGCACTTCACAAATAATTCTATCCCCGTAAGGGAATCCTAACAAACCTGCCAGATAATCGGTGGTACATTCATATTCAACATAAACATTCTAAATTTTTTATCGTACCGGCGGTACTAGCACTGTTATGACTGACAGTGTAAATTAGGGAACTCAAGAATTCTCAGGTCAGCCTCTCAAAAGTGGGTTCTTTTCGCTAAAAAATGCTATGCAATCCTAAATTGTTAAGCAGATAGAAAACACTATGATAAATGCCTAAACTATACAGACAGTCTAAATCAATATACCTCGTCGCAAAAATTTCGTGTGTCTGCAACGCTTCGAACTTCTGCCTCTACCTCTCTCTGGATTTTCCCTCGCGAAAAATGACTTCTCCCTGCTCCATTCCTACCATTGTTGGTGGTTGTTAAAGAAAAGTGGAGGTTTTAGTGAGATTTGGTGAAATGGAGATTTTATGGATTTTTGGTGAAAGGTGGGGTTTTTATGGATAGGAAGTGATTGGGGTTTTGGAAATGTTAGTGGGTTAGTGAGGGAATGAGTTTTTAACGAGGTTTAGTGGGTTTTGAAGTTGGTTGAAAATGGGGAAAATGGTTGGAGAGGTTGAAGATGAGGAAAATGGAGGAAAAATAAGGCTTTTCATGTTCTGCCCCACACTTAGCTTCAGACCCCATGGCGTTCGCCAAGGGGTAGATGGCGTCTGCCATCTTCACAAAGCATCTGGGCCTTATTTGGACGAGCTTGGGGGCTTTGGATCCTCATCTGGGGGTGTGTTTAGCATCTTCTGCAACTTTTATTCATATTGGTACATGCATGCAACATAAGTGATATTATGATAGAAAAATAATGGTAAACACAATAATATTTAACATAAATAAGGAAAATAAAATAAAATATATATTTTTTGAAAATTCGAGATTTTCGTAATTCTTGAAAATCCGAAATTTCATTGACAAAAACAACCAAAACAAATGCAAAATATCCAGATAAGTTTGGTAACAGAAAATTTAGTAACGGAAAAAAATCCAGATAATTCAAAATGCTAGAAATTTAAGTTTGATGGTGCGGAAATAAATTTAGTAACGGTGAATCAGATAATAGTGAAAATGCGGTAATTCTCCCACACTTAATGTGAGCAGTGTCCTCAGTGCTTATAGTAACTCCTCTAGAGTGATTTGCATTGGGCCCCCTGGTTCATATGTAGACAGAGTGCTTGGGCTTCTGCTAACTTTCGTCGGAGACTGTAGATTTCCTGATAAAGGTAATCAGTCTATGAAGCATGTGTGGCATCGACTACCTCCATCTGCAAGGTTAATTCAGTAAGATCTTCACGAAGAGAGATCATCTCTTTACACATGGTATCCAACTCAGAGTAAATGTTGCGCCGCTGCAAATTGGTATTAGAGAAATAAACTATGGTCCTATCCGAGAGAGGTGTATGATGATATTCGGGAACAAGAGGGGTCTTAGGTCTAGCAGGTGTCTCATCCTGGGCTTCTAAAGGGTATGACCAATTCTCTTTCTTGTGGATGTTGGTTATCCCCTGGTGTGGTAGGCCAAAGTAGTGGATTATTTCATGGTTTATTAGGAGCTTATAGTGTTTGGTACCGAAGAAGACTCTACTCACTAGGCCTCGGTCTAAACAGTGGTTCAGGTCGATGAGGGTGTAGCTACAATAGGGGGTCAGGTGAGACAATTGGTTCAGGAGACCTAAGGAAAAAGCTATGTGGGTCACTGTTCCCCTACATATAAAGGTCCCTCGGAGGATCTGGCAGTAAGGTGTGGGTTCAGAATTAGGAAATTACCGCAGGCTACAGGACGAGACTGAGTGGTGCAGAAAAGCATAAGGATCTCCTCAGCATTGACATGGTCATCTGTCTCACTCTTCTCGAGAAAGGTCTGGGCTAAGATCATCTGGAAGTATCTGAAGAATGGGTTATGGATGCAGTTTAAAAGCTATGTGGATGGACCAGGGTCTCCTCCACCTGTGATATCGCTCCAAAACTTATCAAGCGCTTCCTGCATGAACTCACCAACAGGAAGTTCAAGTATAACATCGAGGCCACACTGAAATTCTAGTAGGTTGGAAAACTCCTTATGGTTAAAGGTGTACTCGGTTCCAAACAGTCTAAAGTTGATACGGCCTCTTTTAAATCCTTTACCCAAGTAAGGTTCATATGAGAGTGAACTAAGGAATTCTAGGGTTAGGTTCCTGTATGTGTCATTTCGGGCGTCAGAATATTCCTCCCATTAGAGTTGATGGCACGGGTATCTCACACTTCCTTCCAGGCCTAATGCTTTTAGGCAGTTAGGATCAGGGTATCTGGTAGGTAATATGGGTCGTTCGAATAGAACCACAAATCGATTCCTCTGAGCTTCATCCCTGAATGCAACATGCATATCGTCAAAGTTCTGCATCCTGAAAATATAGTTAGTGGAGAATATGCAATGGAGAGTGATGGAATCTGAAACCTGCAACGTAAACATCACACAAGCCAGTCCTGTTAAGTAAATAATAGATTAAATAATTCACCTTTTGAAAATAATAGGAATTAATGCAGAATAATTATATATTAAAAAAGGTCGTAGGTTGCCTCCCACGCAGCGCTTGTTTAACGTCGGTAGCTCGACAATCATAAATATCACAGTGTACTAGTAGCAATAGATGGCTCAATCAGAGTATGGTCGGAGTAGTAGGTAGGGATGTCACCTCCGTTATAGTGCTTAAGTCTTTGTCCATTTACTATGAAAGGACTACATGAATTGTTCCGGATTTCTACTGCCCCAGATTTCATGACTTTGGTGACCTCATAAGGGCCAGTCCATCATGAGCGTAATTTACAAGGGAAAAGTCGTAATCTCGGATTAAAGAGAAGTACAGGGTTGCATACGTTAAATTCTTTTCTAACTATTCTCTTATCATGTCATGCTTTAGTTCTTTCCTTATAGATAATGGCATTTTCATAAGCGTCACGACAAAGTTCTTCTAACCTATGGATGTCGAGAATGCGCTTGTCACCTGCTGCTAAATAATCAATATTAAGGGTTTTTATGGCCCAATAGGCCTTATGCTCTAACTCGAAGGGTTACTATTCATCATCTTCTTCCTCCTTCTTCATCCATATCTGCAAAGATGTCAATGAACTCCAACAACAATTCAAAATCAAACATCCAAAATTATGGGTCATTTGGATCTGTGATGATAAGAAACAAAAGGATGGATTGTTGGTGCCAAGAAGAGTGTGAAATGCGTACTGTTACATATTTGAACAATGTCAATGTTGGGAAAAAGTTTTGGAGTTGTAGGAATTACATAAATCAATTGAAAAAGGGATGCAATTTTTTCAAGTGGGTAGGTGATGAAGTTGTTGATGGAAGGGATTTAAAGATTTAAAGGAAAAAGAAGAAAATATTCAAGTTGAAGAATGAGGTTTTGAGGATAAGAGGAATGTTGAAAAATGCAATTTTGTTTGGCATTATTAGTTTAGGGTTTAATTTAGTTTTTGTAACAATGTATTTGAAATAGATTTGTGGGCAACACAACATGTAATTTGCTGTTATGAAAGTATGTATGTTTGATGTTGCTTAAATGAAGTGGGTTCAATGTTATAAGTGTTATCCATTGTTTTACCATTTCTGTATTGGTATGATTTAGTGGTCTGTAATGTTGCAGAATGTTGATTTAAGTGAAACAAAAATATTATATAAGGGACTTAACTTAAACAATGGAATAAAATAGGGTCTGTGTTTTATATCTGGTTCTATGTTATTTATACATGTTTGCAGTTTTATGTTGAATCATGTAAAGAACAAGTTGATGAATATTACTTTAACAAAATATTTTGCATTATAAAAGCATGCGTTCTTTGACACTAATACAAAATGGCATAATGTTAGGATTCATTGCCACTAATACAAAAAGCATATTTTAGTGTTCATTGACACTAATACACAAAAGCCTAATTATGTATTCATTGACACTAAGTTACACAAACAGAAAAAGTGAAATTGGATCAAGTTGCAGTTGCTTCATGCTAATTTGCTTTAAGATGAGTAGGTGCAGGCTGAGTTGCTTCAAGCTGACTTGGATCAGACTGACTTGGTTCAGGTTGAGTGGTCTGACTTGATGCTGGAAGTTTGCAGGTTGGTTTGTTGTGCCCCATCATGTGGCATCTACTGTACTTGATGCCAAAGTTATCTCTCTATAGCCGAGTCTCATCCCTTATACTCTCTAATGTATCTATAGTCCTCTTTTTATCTGGCCTTCCAGGTTGCCTTTTGATTAGTGGTGGTTGTAATTCAACATAGCATTTTTTCTCCCAAAGAGTTTCCCCATTCACTGGAAAAATTACAGGTGCATAACATGCCTCACAATTCAATTGTTTGTTTTTTCAGATTCTTTTGCAATCTTTTTCTTCATATTGGGTAGAACATCACCTTCAAACTTGAATTTTTTTTGTCTGTTTGACTCCCACCTTTGCATGAGATACACTCTGATTTCTTTAATCATTGTTATGATTGGCTTGACCCTAGCTGTCACAAACATAGAGTTGAAAGCCTCTAACATGTTGTTCACTAGGGTATCACACAAAGGATTGGTTTTGAAGAAAGCCTTGGTCCAAAACCTTAGTGGTCCCCCCACAATGTCCAACCTCAGTGGCCCCATTGTCTCCAGCTTCCACATCATGTACAACATCTGTGGTCCCCTTGTCATTTATGTCTCCTCCTTCCACATCAGCTTCAAATTCAATGTCTCATTCACCCATAACATTCTCAACTTCAATTGGCCTCTTTTCAGTAATGCCTCCTTTATTCCCTACATTCTCAACACAAATGGTCTCCTCATCATTGTTGTCACCTATCTCAGTTTCAGTGGCACCTACTTCAACATTGTACTCAAGTGATAGTATTGGTTCCTCAATTACATCAGCTTGTAGTATAAGATGCATAACATATAAATGCACTTCCCCAGTCAACTCAACAATTGTATGTATCCTCCTAGTTCCATTGTCATCTTTCAACTCGACTATGCTATTACATTCCATTTGATCATAATATCAAAGGCTCTCTATAGTTGGATAACCTAAATCCTTTAACCCACTCAATACTTCAAAGTAACTCCAAAAAATCAGGCGTAACATCCCAAGTTTCCTCTAAGCCATTATAACCTAATTTCGTGAACTTAGCAAACTCACCCCCATGATAAACAATGCATTTAAAAGAAATATCCATGACCTAGATAAAATGACTACATGAGAAATACATCTAAGAAAGATGAAAAACCCTAAATGAGAAATACAACTAAGGAAGAGGAAAAAGTCAAAACAGTTTGCATTATTCGTACCTTAAAACAGATGATGGATGTTGTTATTCCTTCTCTTAGTAAGGAAGATTCCACAAACCCTAAAAATGAAGATGAACGAAGTATCAATAACGAAAAAGAATAATGTATCAGAAAAGATGATGAACGAAAATGTATGAAACAAACGAACTTAACAATGGAGATTGATTAACATATCTTTGCGAACGAAGATGAAAATGGATGATAACTATGCGAATGAAGATGGACGATAACTTTGCGAACAAAGATGAAGATGGATGTTAGCATCGTTAGGGTTTTCTCATAGAGCTCAAGTGAAGTCAAAATGAAACTAGATGGGTTAAAATCAAACTTTTAAAATTCCTGTATTTTTTATTCAAAATGTCTTAGCATAAATCCATGTCACCTAAGGAAGCCCATCTGGACTGCCACCCTAGTAAAAACTAACGGAAATACACAACTTTTAACAGAAAGGATGACATTGACTAACAAAATTACAAATAAGGGACCTGCAACGAACGTTTATTACATAAGGGACTAAACTGAAACTTGAAATTAAATTAAGGGACAAAATGATGCATTAAGCCTAATTATAATTATAATGATCGCTTTGAAGATGAAATTGAAGACAAAGTGAAGATATGTGAGACTTTGAAAGAATTGAGGATTTGTTGGGTCAAATAGTATATTCATCTAAGTCTCACATCAGGTAGTAGGAAGAAAATAGAATTTGAGTGTTAATATAAATAGAGATAATTAATTTTCGTTTTAAGATACAATAAAATGTAATCTCTTGGGATTGTCCCCTCATACTTAACCTCAATAACTCGGTCTCAGAAATTCTGGGATGTATAGGGAGATATACTAGTGTTGAGCCAGTCAGAGTTACAAGTCTAAATAGTGTATAATGTTTCTCCTTTCCCTTATGCTGATATTGTTATATAGTAGTTCTTATTTATTTCATCCCAAAATGACCATTCATTAGCCATTAAAGCCTCTATTCCTTTTTATTTATCCGATCCATTTTGTCTATTAATTTACATTGAATGACATGTTTGTTACCATTTAATTCGAATATTCCTCATGCCTTAGTTCTAACTCGAATTTGTCAACTTGACTTGCCATTGTGTTAACTCAGTACTATTCTTATATCAATCTTAGCTCAGTACTATTCGAGAGATTGGAATGTACACTTACTAAAGAAATATTTGTTAAAAAAACAATTGATTGAGATGATAAAAATTTCTTCCAACTTATAGCATGTTTGGTTTAGCAGCAGAAATGAAAAAGCACGACAAAAAAATCACAGTAACATAGAAGCTACACTTTGTAGCTTTTGATTTCTCACGGTGGAAATGATATGGGACGTGCTTTTGAGGTTTCAAAAGCTAAACCAAACACACTATTAATCTATCTATTATGGTCTTCTTCAACTTTAAAGATTAGTCTTTGCCATTTCGTAAAAAATTTATACCTAAACAAGTATCTAATTTATTCTTACATCTTGCCATTAAATTATTTTATATCATGTCAATAGTTAAAATTATCTCCAAGCATAAGACACAAATTTATCATGTTCTAACAAAAAAAAATATTCAGCCACGTAGGTTAAATGGCAATAAACAATAAATACCCGTAAAATGCAAAAGAAAGTACAATAAGAAGCAAATTTCGCAGGAAACACTTATTGTCTTTTCAGTTTTCATTGCTCCCGGAAGAGAAAAATCTGTCTCGACTCTCACTCACGGTTATCATTCTCTTTATCTCTCAATTTCTGCAATTCCGTTTCCGAATACTTGTTGCGTTTCAATATCTATTTCCACGATTCAATCATCTTCCATTTCCCTTTTCACGCTTTCCGATCCTCAATTTCCGTATCATTTGATCAATATTCGCTAAACCTGTTTCAAAAACTTGATCGAGAATTAGGTTTTGATCATCCAAATTTTTATGATCGGAGAGAATTTCAATCTATAAATACTTCTTGTTGTTGCTGTTTTTGTCGGTGAAACCCTAGCGATTTTGATTGTTTTGATTTGAATATCATCAGATGGCGCTACAAGGAAAGCTCGATAGATTCAAAAAGCAGCAGGAGAAATGTCAAACAGCCCTATCGAGCATAGCAGCTACCAAGACTGCATCTGCATCGATGCCGAGTTCTCTTGTTCCTGTCAAATTCTCAACTGATACGGAGAGGCTTCAGCATATTAACAGTATACGCAAAGCCCCTGTTGGAGCTCAGATGAAGCGGGTTATTGATCTCCTTTACGAGGTACCGAATTGGTATAGATCATATACAAGTTGCAATCTTTATGTTGCGTGCGCTTTGTGATCTTAATGTTGCAGAAAATTGTGGTCAAATAGTGCTATTTTATAGCATGTGAGAAGATACTTAAGTTGTATATGGCCCTGTTTGGATAAACAACTTAATTAAATGCTTGTCATATATGAACTTATGCATAAGCTGTTTATGTAGCAAAATATAAAATAGTTAAATTATTTTTATTTAGGCCATAAGTTGTTTTTATAAGCTATTCAGGCGAGCTTATGGAAATAAGCTGAAAACAACTTATAAACATGTCATAAGATGTTTTTATAAGCTCTTCCAAACAGTTTCACTTGTACTTAGGTCAATAGATAATTTCAAGTAAGTTAATTCAAACAGAATCATAAATAATATGCGATATCAACACTGGCAATTCCTCCTATCACAAGAGGGACTTATACTGAAATTGTTTCTTCTACCCTGTGAATTAATAATGTTTAATAGGAGTAATTTTATGGATCACCTTTGGTGGTATTTTTTTCTCTCAAGGATCCACCATTATCCGGTTTCAATAAAAAGTATTAATGGATCTTTTACCTCATTTCATGCACATGTGTAGTCCCATTTCATCTTATAAATACTATGTGCTTTAGGTTCAACAGTACGTAGGTTATAATTATAAAAACTTAATTTCATAATCAAGTCACGGTTTAGGAAAAGTTCTGCATTGCTTCATGTACCTGGCACATAAGTATGCTTTTATGTTGGTTATCTGGAAGCTCTTTTGTGCCTAATGGTCATTCTGATTGGTGGTTAATACACCTTTTCAACCAATATCTAGCTTCTCTCATGGTTGATGGGTATATGCATGTTGCCATGGATACTTATTTAGTGCTTGTGCCTGTGTTTTCTTAATAGACTCGGCAGGCTTTAACTTTGGAGCAAATAAATGAAACATGCCATGTCGACATGAAAGCTAACAAAGATGTTTTTGACAATATGAGGAAAAATCCAAAAGTAAGATATGATGGAGAAAGATTCTCTTACAAGGTAACTTTTATTCTCGCATATATGCAAATCTTCATGTGTTCGATTTTGTTCACTCTGACAAAAACATCATCTTCTCTTATACTACTATTTTGGTTCATGATATTTGGCATTGCTTTTGGTCTATAGTCGAAACATGCCCTTCGGGACAAAAAAGAGCTCCTTTACCTGATACGCAAATTTCCAGAGGGCATTGCTGTTATTGACCTGAAGGATTCGTACCCTACTGTGATGGAGGACTTGCAGGTAAATTATTTTTGTTTGCTAATTTTATTGATTTCTTGACATTAGTTTTTCTGATACATTGATGAAACTTAATCATAGATATATGCCTAATTCCCATATTGCATCGAGCTTACTGAGCTACTGAATTTTTGGGAAACACATTTATGCCAAAATACTAACCAATCACTATACCTATGAAAGAAGCTCAAATGTTATAGTCAACACAAGCGATGGATATAAGAATAAGATATCAGAAATAAACGATCCAACTAATCGTTCACAATTATATGGATATAGGTTTATTATCCTGAGTATTCCTCTCCCCCTTTGTACCTGAAATACTAACCTATAACTTTAATACAATACCAAAGTGGTTTCATCCACAGTGCCCTCGGCCATCATCATCTTCTTGACTATTTTTTCTTGTTATCCACACTAATTTCTGCCACCCTTTCTACCAGTATCTCTCCTTGTGAGTGGGTTTTCTGTCTTCTACTTCCAAAACTTATCTTAAAAGCCCTGGACCAACTCGTTTCAATGCCCTTTACGGGTTCCTGCAACCCCTCCGCCTATCACAATCAAATGAAGTTTGATCTCAACTATTCCAAATGCGGTATTGCCTTAGCTATCCCAAATGACCAACTATCCCATAAAAGCATTTTGGCCTAGCGGCTATGTAAAAAATAGACTGGCCCTCTGTCTATCCTATGGAACTAGACCCTCCTTGACAGTTCCAACCCAGAATCTTAGCTCTAACTAAGTGTGTGTGCGCCCTCTATTCAGTAGTTGCAAATGCATCCTCAGAGCTTATCCGATTTGTTTTTTCATCTATCTATATATTAGTCCTCGAGAGTTTTGGATATTTTATTCAATTCAGTGACTATTTAGGCAAGTTCATATTATGGATGAGAATGCTAAGGAGTTTTTTCAGAGAAACATTCTATTCAGTTGCACCAACCTTAACGTAGGTTATTAGTTATACAAACCACTTAAATCCATTAAATCTATTTGTAGAACAAAGCCACCAAAGTTTACTTCATTTTAGTCAACATGTCTCTTTCAGATGACTATTTTTCTCTATTTTTTTTTTAATTCTTTTAAAAGATCATACTTATTGTGTCAATGCTGCTTAGAGTTTTACTCAGCCCTGAAATATATATTAATACAATTGTGAACTGTTTTAGTATGCTTCACTGAAAAATGAACAAAAAAAAAAAACTATTAATCTGCAACATCTATACTCAGATGACTGGCTGTGTTAGTGGTGATGTTTTTTAGAGGTGGTCGAGAGTCAAAACTTTGTTATATAATTGGTTTCTTGTGGAATTAAGATCTCATAAAGCTCTCAGTTTATAGGGTTTGAAAGCTGGCAGGGAGATTTGGCTGCTGTCCAACTTTGATTCACAGGAAGACATTGCCTACCCTAATGATCCTAAAGTGCCCATTAAGGTGGATGATGACCTAAAACAGGTTTTTCGTGGGATTGAGTTGCCACGTGATATGATTGATATAGAGAGGGATCTACAAAAAAATGGAATGAAGCCTGCTACTAACACTGCAAAGAGGAGGAGTGCAGCACAAATGGAAGGCATTTCATCCAAGCCTAAACCTAAGAAGAAGAAGAATGAAATCACCAAGAGGACCAAGCTGACTAATGCCCATCTTCCAGAGCTTTTTCAGAACTTAAAGAACTCCTGATCCAAGTAACTCATAGCATGTGTTGGGCGAATTCTCATAGTATATTTAATGGTGCAAAATTGATCATGTGTTTAGAAAATCTTCCAGTCGCCCTTAAGGATATATCTTTTTTTATTGTATTAGATTTTACTTCCACTCGTTTTGGACATATGCAATTTGTCAAAGAAACAATTTTTCAGAGCACATTGCAAATACTGGGCACTCCTTCCAGGCTTAAACAAGATTCTCAAGCAAAAGGGAAAAGGTGGCCAGAGCCCTTCTGGTAGTTTTTCCAAACTCAAGGCCGTATGGTTTAAACCAAGGGCATAAAATGGAGCAAGCGAATATATTGAATATGTTCTCATTCGTACGTCTTACTTTTTGAAATGAATAATGATATTGTATGTTTTCTGTTTCAGAATGATGTAATTTTATTTAACATTTTTGTATGGATGTTTGATTATATTTAAACATTTGCATGTTATTTCAAATGTTCTTGGCAAAACACTTGCATGTAATTTTGTATTGTGTAATTGTGAAATATGGAATTCTTTGTTACAACTCAAACATTACATAGAAGAACAGATAATGCAGTAACCGTGCAATCCACACTTTAAAAGTAATACATAACTGAACACCAAGTAACCAATCCACCAAGAACTCAGTTTTTTTATTTGCTTTAAAATAACTTAACTGCTAAAGCATCCTAAAAATTTCTTTGGCGCAACTCCACGGGTACGAAATTTTGCAGCTGTCTCTTCTAGGTCAAGAAATTCTTCCCTTTTTTGAGCCTCAACAATTGCCCTTTTCTCTTCCGCATACTGATGGATTTCAGCTATGTCATTTTTCATTTTTAAAACATACTCAACCTTCTTTCTTTCCAAATTTTCCTGTTAATCAACAATTTTTGTATTAACAAATAACAACGAGTGAAACAACTTGTATTAACTCACATTGATGAGTGATGCGTTACGGAGAGTTTTGTTTCTTTTAAGATTTGAGCTCAGATTCTTCTAAATAATTTTTTCTTTAACTAGAACTCATTAACTGTTTGAGCCCTACCAAGGTTCCTCAAGGTTGAAACAAGAAAAAAAGATAATATATGAGTTAATCACCTCAAATTTCTTGAGTTGAGCCTCTATTGATGCTTTCTTGCTTTCCTCCCATAATCCAACAGCAGATTGCTTCTTGTATGCCCTGTGTGACAGTTTCACTTTTCATCAAACTTAGTTTTCAAAATAGATGATGAACCTGGAGGTTTTATCCAGCATCTAATCAAATATTGACATTCGCACATGACTAAAAATTGTATTTAATCATAACTAGTTATGCAAGTGAAGTATGCATTCTTTATTAACTAGCTTCAGTTTTTCAGGATCCATTCCATACTTCAAAGTCATGCAAATTCACAAGAAATCTCATAAAAGAGTATACTAACAAAGAACCTTATTGATATCTTCCAAAATACACAAAAAAAAAGCTTGTAGTTATTAATGGAGCCAAATAACTTCAAACTACACGTCAAAATGGTTCAACAACATTTTCTTGTTAATCACGTTTCTAATAAATTTGCAAAAAAACCAAAACTGAACAGTGATTAACATAGTTATCATAGATTTATAGGATGGTTTCTTACCTATTTTCTGCCTTTGTCTTTTCACTATCTTCCCATGCTTTAATTAAAGCCAATCTTTTCTCTGCTACAATTTTTGCAAGCCCAGTATCTGATCAAACAAAATAAAAAACAAAGTTACTAATATCTATTATTATACATATAATAATTATATACAATTTTTTTGGTTGAAAATAACCTTTGTCACTCGAGCCCTTAGTATCTTTGTTATCATCATGGTTTTCTGTTTCCTTATTTTCAGCATGATCATCTGCAACCTCTGCATATAAAACATGATGGATTGAATGAATCAAATAAAGCAGTATATATCTATACACGTGTGTATGTACACGTGCGTGCGCATGACATGAGAGACTTACTCTTATCATCGTGTGTAGATGTGATCGATTGATTAGGCTCTTGGTTAACAATATCTGATTCATTTTCCTGAGGAGGCGAACTCTCTTCAGGGACAGGGTCCAGAGGCTGTGGCTGTGGCTGTGGCGATTCGGTTTTGTCGATGCTGTTATCTTCATGTTCTAATTCTCCCATGTTTTGTTTTGTTCTCTTCTGTTCTGCAACCTGAAAAGTTGGGTGAATGAATGAGTATTATGATTTAGAGTTGTATTAAGGTTGAATATATAGAAAGTAAGCAAAGAGAAAAAATGGTAGTAAATACTAAGTCTAGAAGGAATTTGGAGATAACAAGGTAACTTGACAGGGTGGTTTTTTGTTTCACAAACGTAAGGGAGTAGGGAAGTTTCACCACAACAAATGTATGCGGATATTCACGGTCTTGTTACATTTTTTTTGTAGTTACTGTAGTTGTTACCTATGTTTTATGACATCTGTCAAAATAACTATGTCTAATGATGTTGATGTTGAATCTTATTTCTTAGCTGTTAATTTCATTTTTCAAGTATCTTTCTTTTTTTGTAAGTATCCTTGAGATATGATTTCACTAAATTTTTTTTATTCTATTGTTTGTATTTATGTTTGTTAGTGAGTCTTAAATTCACTTTGAATTTAACCATCTTGAATCATTTGAATTAAGTACTCTTCACCCTCACATTTGCCTAGAATTGATAGTCTCAACCCTCCTTCATGTTTATGATTAGTTTTAAAGAGAATACAGAACAACTTATTTATGTATAAAAATGAAATTTATGTATAAAAATGTTGTATCTTATAGTTTAATGAATGTAGTTTTAAAGCGGATTGATTTTAAAAGGGATAGTTGTGTAATTTGTTGTCTTTATTCACAAATCAATTGAAAAATGAAAGGATTTGTTTAAAAAAAATGATTGCTTTTTCTTAATTAGTTTAGCCCGTGTTTTGTTTACGAGGTTTTAATGTTTATCATTATCAATTAGACATGGCAACAAAACCCAAACCTGCGGGTGCCCACCCGAACCCGCCCCGAAGTTAACGGGGAAAACCTGTTTTGACTGGGTTTGGGTTTTTTCCGATTAAAAAATATGGGGACGGGTCGGGTAATGGAGACACTAGTACCCACTCCGAACCCGTCCCCGAACCTTCCCCGTTCATTTTATTATGTACATTATTTTTTAATTTTATTAATTTGGAATATTAAATATATGGCTAATGTTTTAATATTTTGATTTGTATTAATTAATTAAAATATTTAAAATGTATGTAACAATTTTCTTTGAGATTTTTTTTTTATTATTTGAAATATAATTTGATTTTGGAAAAAATAAATATTTTTCTATAAAAAAATTGATTTTACTAAATAGATGATGGCGGGGCGGGGATACCCGAACCTGTTTGGGACGAGTTTGAGTTTTAAATCTCCATCCCCGTTTGGATTTGGGACGGGAAACGGGAATTGTTTGGAAATTCGGGTTTGAGTTTAGGGGAAGTAAAAACCGTCTCCGACCTGCCCGTTGCCATGCCTATTCTAAATTTCTCTTTTATTTAGATGTTTCAAGGTCCTCCTAAAATTCAAAAATTGTTTTTGATAGATTATTCATGAAAAGTGAGCAACATATAAGAAAACATTTAATTAGACCTTTTTTTAGATGTCTTTACGACACCCTAAATCCTAAAATATTTATTATAGAAATAAACTAAAAATAAAAATAAATTTTAAAATTCCTTTAAAAAAAAAAAACGATGTCAAGACGAACCAAATGTAGAAATGGGGGAATCCCCTACTCAGCTTCAATTTATACATAATTTTCAAACCTCTTAGACAATGCACGATGCTAGCCAGTTTCACTATGGCTAGACCTTTTGGACACCAAAGGTTGGGTCCCAACCTCGTAGCTATTGAAATCAAATGCAAAAGATACTACAAGTGCACAACTCTTATAATTATGCAGAGACTAATTGTGTTATTTTCTTGAAATCCATTCAGAAGGTTATTTAAGAGGGTATATTAAAGTTGACCGACATGAGAATGACGAAAGTGGTTGTTAGGCCATGACAACGGGGCGAGGCAGAGATAATTTTTACCTTCTTTAATTCTAAACTCAAACTCAAATCCGAATTCTCAAACAATCATCATTCTCTGTCCTAAACCCCAACAGAGATGGAGAATTAAAACTCAAATTCGTCCCAAACGAATTCGGGTTGAGTTGGGTTCGGGTATCTCCACTCCACCACCATCCATTTAGAGAAATCAATTTTTTTAATAGAAATATTTATTCTTTCCAAAATCAATTTACATTGCAAAAAATAAAATAAAAACAATCTCGAAAAACTCCATACATATATTTCAAATATTTTTGAAATTCTGGCATACCAGATCACAGATGTCCTAACACATGTCACGACATTGTTCTCTGCATAACTTTAAAACAAGGGCAGAACAAACAAGTTGAAACTCTGAATATCAGCAACAGAATCAAGACAAATGTTTCAACATCTGTTACAACATGTTAATCAATATTGAACTGTAAATTTGCAGAATGATAAATAACACAGAATATGATGACTCAGTTCGGTGAAAATCACCTACATCAGTAGTATAGTTTTATTTAAACAACCCCTGGTTTACAGTAAACAACCTCTGATTTACCTATCACTATCCAATGAAAACTTTATCATTAGAAGTCACATCTAATTGATAAGAGAAACTCATCTCACTCCCTTAATCACAACCTGTGATATCTAACAGTTATAGTCACAATAACTGTATCATCCTACTTGAAAGACACCTCTTTCAATGCAAAGTTCAGCCAAGCATTCTCGACTAACAACCCAACTTGGATTTGCTTAAAAGTTTCATCCAAGAACAATATACAATTCATTACCTAGAGGTTTCTGAATCTGTATAAATATTTATGTCTACCACAGTGTATCAAACAGATACAAAGGGAAACTTACAACACAAGAAAGTCCTACGACTCTCAAAACCCTAAACTTTATTTTCTACTTTACAAGTATTACATAAGGATTCTAAAGTCTATTTCTATCCTAGGTCTTGGTCATCCTTTTATAGTCTTCTGTCTTGAGCTTCGAAATATCTGTTTATCTCTTCCTTGATCCATGTTCTGATTGCTCCTTAAATCTTGGACCAGATTAGCAACAACCTGTTATATCAGGTCAAGATGTCGAGACACACGCTAGGACATCTTGTCTGATTGGTCTTCTTCCACCAGACTTCTTTATGTTGGAACATCTTGCACAACATCTTGTTTTACCAAAAATTTGCTCAAATCTACAATCTCCCCCTTTTGACAAACTTTTGGTTAAAACTTCTTAGGTAGAAAAAGAAAGTTTGAACGTCATTCAAATTCATCCAGAGAGTGGTGGTTATGATTGTCACACTTCTGAGGCTCCCAATTTCCCCTGAAATTCCTAGCTGCCTGTTGGTGTACATGAGGAAGAGGATGTGTTTGCTGGCGCGAACAACCGCTGGCCTTCCGTCGCAGGTTTACTGGCGGGATCGGCCACACAAATCCCAAAACAAGTGATTGAAAACGTATGCTTACGCGATATGACAGTTTCTTGTCTTTTTGGAAAAGTTGTAAGGTTTGAATGATCAACCAAGTTTGGAACAAAACAAAAACAAAGAAAAAAGAAAACAGCCAGACAGCAAAAGAAACAATAACTTAAACTCTGAAAAAAAATTGCATTAAGGAAAGGTGGACGCCATTATACATTTTCGCGGGATTGAACTCGTTTCTCTCTAAGCTTGGTACTTTGAGTGTTTTCCCTTTACAATGTTACAAAATGCGACCCCCAAAATTGGAAAATACTATGCTTTATATAGGCCTAAAAAATAACTGTTCATCTGCCCAGATTTCCTTTGGTGTTGACACGTGTCACCCCACTTTCTTTTCAACTTCCCATATTCTTGGAACTTTCAAACTTTTCCCGCCCAGGTACCTATCCTTGAATTTGGGACCGGCCCTTCGCCTGGCTTTCCTCCGACACCATGGCTTGTCGCCTTGTCTCCGACGCACCTTCCTGACCTGTGTCGGATCGACGCTCTGAAAATCCCTTGGCGTCGACTTGTTGTTGACTTTCCTCTTATCCTTCTATCCCTGGTCGAAATCTCCTGTCAACAAATTCCCCCCCCCTAAAAGGCCAGTTTCGACTGAGCACCACGTCGATTGAGAAATCTGGTTTTTTTTGGTTTCTTACAAGATTTCGACGGCTTTTCCTTCGACACAATCACCAATCGTTTTGTCTTCTCCTAAGACACGTGTCCAACGCCGTCTGACATGATGATGGCAATCTCATACCATGATTTCCAAGAAAAACGCCATGATGGCTAGTCTCGTCTGAGTTATGGGCCTCGAAACCAACTCCCACTTACTTTCAGAAGTTGAAAAGTTTTGTGATCTTTCACCTTTTGCATGCGTCTTATAAATAGTATCCCCCAAAAACCGTTTCACCATTTCTCCATAACTTCTTCTTCAAACTTGTTCTTGAGATCAAACCTTTGCCCTTTTCTTCCCAAAAAGCTCTTTGTCTCAGAACACCTTCTGCATTTCGTTCTTTCTAATGGCTTCGTCAAACATTGCTACCGCTTCTATTCCTCAAACTACCGGTAACAACCCAGTTGCGTTTGTGCTTTCTGAAGCAGAAACCCTCCGTCCTCTTCCTCAACCGTCATCTGCTGACGAGACGGTGTTAGACAACTGGCGCCGCCAGATGGTTATCCCATTCGCGGTGGAGAACAAGCTTCATGCTTTTCATGGCCCCTTTCCGGACAAAAGACCTAATCCACAAGAACTCCAAAAGTTCTTTCCTTGCTTTGAACAAACAATTCCACCGACTTTCGCAAAAGGCAGAACTTTAGATCTCAAATTTATGGCGCCTAAATATCGAGTCTTTAGATCTATGCCTACTCCAGGAGCCAAAGATTTTACTGCCTGGCTTGACAAAGTCGAAGATCAACGTAAAAATCAATGGAAAGAATATGGCATTTTAGACGTCATCCAACTCTCCAGAACTGCTCATAGGGTCAACCCTTGGTTGCTACTTGCGTCGATGTACTTCTGGGAAGGATCGACCAATACATTCCACCTCCCCTGTGGCATGTTCACACCAACGCTTTTCAATGTGGTGGCCATTACTGGCCTTTCGCCACTGGGTGACACGTACGACCCGACCCTGGAGACCAACAATGCTTTCGACTTCGAACGTGCTAGATTTCAGAACTATATTGAAGACCATCACGACAAGCGCTCCAAATAAGTCTCTGATGAGGAGCACATTTCCTTCATGACATTATGGCTGTCGTACTATATGTTTTGCCCTGGCTCCTTACAAATAGCCAAATGTTTTATCAGTCTGGCCATTCAGATCGATGAAGGTCGACAGATATCTTTGGCCAAACTTCTGCTAGCCTCTCTCTACCATTCTCTTGGCCTATCGGCTATGAGGCTGAAACTCCTCCACCAGACCACCAAGGCTCTAAACGTCTCAGGGCCTATGTGGCTATTGCAGCATTGGCTCAATGCCACTTTCAAGCACAAATTGGGGTATCCAGCTTCTGCGATAATGGAGCGTCTAAACAGAGAGCGCTCTGTCGAAGGAATGCGACTTGCTCTGATTACTATCCAAGAGGCTCCAAAGAAAACCCTTTTTATGAGGTATCTCAGTATGTTTGTCGAGACCACTTCCTTTGTCCCCGACATGGCGCCGTTTGTGGAGCGTAAGTTTGGGCCTGAATGGTTTAAACATCCCTTTCCTGGAGTCTCCCTCAAAGCTGATATGCAATCGAATTCTATATGGCGGGCGTTTCTTACTCCTACCATGATATCCTTCTGGATGGACCCAGGCAGCAATGGCTATGGTTTCATGAATTATCAGCCAAATTTGGTAGCCCGACAATTTGGCTTGAGCCAAATGTTGCCAAAGTCTCTGGTGAAACATGCTGACGATATAGTACGGTTTGACCGACGTTTGACCCAGGTAGGTCATAGGGCTTGCATGAGGTTCGTCAGAGCCACTCAACATCTCGAACTGCCGGTATTTGTCTTCCTGCCTTCCTTTTCACTACTCAAGAATTCGACGCCTGGTGGTCGGAGTACCAGGCTCAAACCTTCCCTCCAAACCTTTTCTTGGAGAATATGGTCGACGCTTTTGATTCTCTGGCTGGTGGAGTTCCTAAATCATCGACCGCCGCCTCTATTGCAGACGTCGACACCACAGATGACCCCTCCACAAAGGTGGATTCTGGACTTTGATTTTGTTTCGTCTGTGAGTTTGAACTAAATCGTTTCAGCTTTGTTTTCAGGGACGCAAACAAGAAACAACTGCTGCGTCGACCTCCACTAGGCCTGCTAAAAAACCTAGGACCACCACTTCACAAGTATATTTTATTCTCTTACCTTACTTCTTTTTCTTTTCTCTGTCTGACGGTATTCTGAACATGCCTCTGAGAAAGTACCTTCTCCTGAAAGGACTGAGTCGAATGAGAGTACTCACTCTTGAGTTTTCACTGCAACAGCTCCGGCATCCCCTCCATCCACACCTTTTGTGAGGAAGAAAAAAGCTTTGACAAGGAGAACACCTTCAAGAATCGGTACTTCGACGGTGGCCCTGGTTGTCCCCAAAAATCTCGAAGACGTATTTGAGCCAATCCCTACTGTCGTCCCTCTCAAGATAGCTCCTTCTCAGCCTATGAAGGTACTTCCTCTCTCCGTTTTAGTACCTTAGGTGATATTCAGGCGAAAAAACTCACTGCACCTCGTTTTGTAGGAAAATGTGGTCACTTCGACCCAACTCCTCGAGTCCTGGGACCTTGACCAACTTGATGGTGAATGCACAGTCGATACCATCTTGTCCCTAATTTCGATGAAATCTTTCAGCCTACCTTCTGACACTTTATAACCAGAGGCAATTTGTGCTAATTCATTTGCTTTATGATTTTCTACTCTAGGCACATGCAAAATGTTGACAACTTCAAAATGCTCTATCAAACGTCTAGCCAATGAGAAGTAACTCAAAAGATGCTCTTTCACACACTTGTATTCCCTTGTAATTTGTTTAATCACCAACTCTGAGTCCCCTCTTATCTCGACCTCTTTGGCTCCCAAATCCTTCAGTATTTTGAGACCAGTGATTAAGGCTTCATACTCCACCTCATTATTTGAGCATTTGCCATCAACTTTGCATTTAAATGTAGTTGGAATACCTTGTGGGGATATTATTAGGATTCTGATTCCTGTCCCGTTTTTATGGCCTGACCCATCGAAGTACAACTTCCACGAGCGATGCCGATACTGTGTATCGACGTTTCGACTAGTGCGTGGTCGACAATGAAGTCTGTGCAAAATAGGTTTGGACAACATATGCTTGATAACATCAAAATGCAACGAAACATAAACATGAACTGGTTTAATATATTGCTTTAGTTTCATACATGAGAAGTACAAGCATAGGCACAACTTTTCAATCATAGTGTACCTAGTTTCAACATCTATTAACATCCTACTAAGGTAATAAATGGGTCTTTCAACGCCACTACTATCCTATTGTGCTAACATATTGCTTATGGTTGTATCCGACGCTGCAATGTACAACTTCATGTTTTTATTTATACTAGGTGGTAATAGGATCGGAGGCTTTGTGAGGTACTCCTTAATTGCGTCGAAAGCCTCCTGCTGCTCCTATCCCCAACGGAACTCACTTTCCTTCTTGGTCTTGAGCAGTGGTGAAAACACTTTCGTCTTGCCACTTAGGTTCGAGATGAACCTCCTCAAGAAGTTTATCTTCCCCAACAAAGACTGGAGCTGTTTCTTTGTCGTCAGAGGCTTGAGATCCAAGATTTCCTTCGTCTTGTTCTAGTTGATCTCGATGCCTCTCTTGTGGACCACGAATCCCAGAAAGTCCCCTGCATGAACACCAAAGGCATATTTTAGTGGATTCATTTTTAATCTATATTTTCTCATTCTCTCAAATGAGCGTCGAAGGTGGTCAAGGTGACCATCTTTTGATGACGATTTTATTACTATGTCATCAATATATACCTGCATAAAATTTTCAATGAAGTCATGGAATATAGCATTCATAGCCCTTTGATAGGTTGCCCCAGCATTTTTCAACCCAAAAGGCATCACAACCCATTCATATGCCCCCAAAGCTCCAAGGCATCGAAACGCGGTTTTGGGGACATCCTCTTCGGCTATGAGAATTTGATTGTAGCCGGAGTAGCCGTCGAGCATGCTTAAATATTCGAATCCTGCGACTGAGTCGACAAGCATCTCTGCCACAGGCATCGAATATTCGTCTTTAGGGGTAGCGTTGTTCAAATCCCTAAAGTCGATGCAAACTCGAAGGGTTCCATTTTTCTTAATAATGGGTACTATGTTTGCTATCCATTCTACATACCTTGCAGTTCTGATGAACCGGCTTTTGAGCAGTCTTTCAATTTCCTGCTTGATATTCGCGTGACTTCTGGGGCGAAGCGTCGAGGTTGTTGCTTTACTAGCCTCTTACCCGGTTGGATTGGAAGTCGATGCTCCACTACGCTCCGACTCAGACCAGGCATTTCACCATAATCCCAGGCAAAGCAATCTTTATATTCTTTTAATACTTTAATCAGCTTGACCTTCATCTCTGGCCCCACTTTGGTGCTCACATAGGTAGGTTTTTTGGTTGTCCCATCCCCTAAGTCAACTTCTTCAAGTGGGCCCTGCACCTGCATTCTCTGCAGCTCATGATTTGGGTCTTTCTCAAACCCCAAAGGCTCGTCGTCATAAATACAATCAAGCCTCTGGCTTTCTAAAGCTGCTTCTTGGCCTTGTAGGCCACCTATTTGTGTATCACAGTCGGCTCCCTTAATTGCTTGTGGTGGTTTATCTTTTTCACGTGCCGACATTTTTCTGTTTTTAGCCAAATAGGCCGAAATTCGAGCCATACTTTCTGACTCAGCAGTCATTTTCACCGACTGTGGGCCACCCCGTTGGTGGCATTTCCATAGGCTCCATGGCTTCGCCGGCAGCATCCCAGATGAACCCATAGTCGGGGTATAAGTTCAGGACGCGACCTGTGTCGACGGAGGTGTAGGAACCTGACCCGTCATCACAAGGAGCCACATTTGCTAAGTGTTGGTCAAAAGACTTCTTGTTACCCTTGGCTTCGCCAAGTTTGTAGTAACTTTGATCTTCCTCAATATTTTCGACGATGCCATCTTTTCTCCAAATGGTCAATCTCTGGTGCATCGTCGATGGTACTGCCCCAATTCCATGGATCCATTCCCGTCCTAGCAACAGATTAAAATTTGCTTTTGAATTGATGACCATGAAGAGTGTTAGCCTGTTTGTTGTACCTACTGCCAAGTCCACTAGGACAACCCCCAGGATATTACTGGTCTTGCCTTCATAGTTGGAAAGAACCATGTTGTGCTGTCGGAGGCCAGCCTCCTTTTTTCCAATTTTCTTGAATAAATTGTGGGGCATCAGATTTACGGTTGCCCCACCATCCACGAACACCTTGTTGACTGCCACCCCGTCAACCTTCGCCTTTATGAATAATGGCTTCAAGTGATACATCATCCCAGGACTAAGACGTTCAAACATAGCAGTTTGCTCTTCGACCACACCACTATTCATCACATAATGACACAGCGACTTGCATCCGCGTTTTCGTCGGGGACGAAATCTTCTTCTGCCTCAGAGATTTCAGACACCACATCATACTCAGCTGGTAGGATCGACACGATACCACAATTTAGCACGAAATCTTCACCATAGGTGTCGTCATTGGTGTCGACGTACATGTCTTTGTCAAAATCTCCCTCAGGTGAAGGGCCATATTCATCGTCCGATTGAGGAGAGTATTTTGGCTCCTCCTCATCCAAATGAAGGGTGTATTCTGGCTCCTTTTTACTTTCAACTAGCGAATTACATTTTGAGCTTTGAGTCGACACCACCCCTTTCTCTCCTGATGTTTCCACGGTTACTGCCATGATCTGGTTTGTCACCACCTTGTCTTTTCTACCCATTGCTTTCTTGGGTGTTACCGCTTGTGCCCAGACATTCCGACCGGCTTCAACTGTGAAGTAGCAGCTTCTTTCTCAGCCTTCTTATTGCGCTAATAGCGCCTCCACTGAGTCCTAGTCATGGGGTTCTTTCCCTTGTAGTTAGGGGACACCACATAGCCCCTTGGCTCGACTCTTTTGTCGGAGACATTCGCTTCTTTTTCCAAATCTAGAACCTTCCATTTTGGCCTTTTACTTCCTTTCTGGCTGACTGGTGCCATCCATCTTTCCTGTGGGGTGTCTGATGGAGGCACAAAAGTTTTGGGTCGTGCCTCTTGGAACAACTTTTTGTACTCCTCATTTCGACGAGGGGCACCACTTTTGTCAAACACGAACCTTGGGACAGGTGGCTTATTCTATGGCAGCACTTCTCTCTTGCTTGCCTCATACCTCTCAGTAGTTTTCTAATCGAACACAACGTTGCACCTAGGGCATAATGCGGCCTTCGACCCACTTATCCTGCACGTTTCCTAAAAATCTTCCAAACTTTCGCCAGCCTGGGGATACACTGCTTCGAGTTTTCCCTCAGCTTTCTTGTCGGAACCTTCAGTAGTTTCGACCATCATGCACTCCACCACTTCAGTCATTGGTTATTTATCAAGACCCTCAGTAGCCTCGACCATCATACATTTGTACACCTCTGAGTACAAAGCCTCTTTGACCTTCAATGGGTCAGTGTCAACCTGCATCTTTGGCTTTTCGCCAAATTGGAGTCGACCCTCCTTCAAAGCTTTCTGCACCAAATCCCTGAAAAGAACACATTGAGTTGTTTTATGACCAAGGAAATTATGAAATTTACAAAATCCCCTCTTTTTCTTTTGTTCCAGAGGGGGGTCTTTTAAACCAGGAGGAATAATTATTTGACCATCTTTAACCAGTAAATCAAATATTTCATCACATTTGGAAACATCAAAAGTATAAGTTTTAGCAACGTATTTATCCGTTTTTCCGGTTTCGGCGGGGTTTTTCCCGTTTAATGGTTTCAACAACTTGCACGTGTAAGGAGGTCCTGGCTTAAGTTCAGCCACATGGACCTCACTTTCATCGACGAATTCTTCATCGTCGGACGAATACTCGTCAACAGCCACATAGGACACTTTTTTCTTTTTTACGAATCTGTTAGACTGAGTTTTCTCGGCTTGCAATCGTTTGACCTGGCGAACTCGGTTAGCCAGCTACGCCATATCTCTAAGATATTGCGTGTCTAGCTTCTTTCGGATCGAATAATCCAAACCACCAGCTGCTATTGAGTAAAGCATCGCGCTTTCAAAAGTCTAAATCTGTTCAAGTACTGGTCTACTGATTCTATGGCCTTGTGTTTGACGCTTTCCAACTCTTTCAGACTTATTTTCGACTGCCCCATGTAAAATTGTTCATGAAACAGTCTCTCCAATTATGCCCACGTGTGGATGGATTTAGGGGGTAACGTGGTAAACCACGTAAATGCATTTTTTGTGAGGGAACTTGGGAAATATTTCATTTTCAAGTCCTCATTGTTTGCTATGTTGCCTGCTTCGGTTTGATACCTAACGACGTGTTCGACGGTGGATGCCTCAGTCTCGCCAGCGAATTTGGTGAACTTTGGCACCTTCCAACCCCTGGGTAATTCTGTTTGTAATACAAAATCTGGTAATGGGGACGTGTATGTCGGCCGTCGAAGGCCTGGATTTGCCCCATTACGAACCATGATACGTTCGACCACAACCTCCAAGTTGTGTTCCCTAGCCAAGGCGTCCTGTCGAACTTGTCGGACGACAAAGTCCTAATCTTGGTTCTTATGGACTATCACAGGAGGCCTTTGGGCCATCCTATGGATCCCTTCAAATTTACGGGGTTGTTTAATTGTTTCGTCGAAGACCTCATCCCGACGAATGGGCGTCTCTGGTCGAGGCGGAGGGGTTTGTCGACCCTGAGCCCTAGGAGCGCCTAGAAAGTCACCTATACGTGTAATTTGAGTTGTCAGTTGTTGGTAACTCTGCGTTGACTCTTGTATCAGTGGTCTCTATATTGTACCCATCTGTTGAGTCAACATATGGACCATCTCATGATTACACTCATCTATCTGTTGCCTCATGACCGTGACGGAACTAGAGGTAAATGTTGATATGGGTTGAGAAAACATATTAAAACCTGGGGGTCGAACCATCTGGTTCGACAGATTCCCCGCCCCTTGATAGGGTGAAAACACTGGGGACGAACTTTCCCCAAACAAAGGACCGGTAGAGTGCAAACTCGACATGAACTCTGTCGGCATCCCATAAGATCGAGGAATAGGCATGGTGATACTAGGCATATACTGCCCTGTAGTCCCTGCCATTGTTGATTTTAGGTCATGTCGACGTGACGTCGCGGTTGGCCCACTAGGGATAGTGGAAACTGCTGACATGGTACCGGAGCCAACATCAGTTACTTGTGTCACAACCGTACTTTCCGTCGAAGACGGTTCGTCGTTCGGACGTGGTATTACCATCTTACCACTACGTAAAAACATACACTCAATTCACACGGGTCCCACTGGGATTGCCAATTTGTTCGCCGACGCAAACAACCGCTGGCCTTCCGTCGCAGGTTTACTCGCGGGATCGGCCACACAAATCCCAAAACAAGTGATTAAAAACGCATGCTTACGCGATATGACAGTTTCTTGCCTTTTTGGAAAAGTTGTAAGGTTTGAATGATCAACCAAGTTTGGAACAAAACAAAAACAAAGAAAAAAGAAAACAACCAGACATCAAAAGAAACAATAACTTAAACTCTGAAAATAAATTGCATTAAGTAAAGGTGGACGCCATTATACATTTTCGTGGGATTGAACTCGTTTCTCTCTAAGCTTGGTACTTTGAGTGTTTTCGCTTTACAATGTTACAAAATTCGAACCCCAAAAATGGAAAATACTATGCTTTATATAGGCCTAAAAAATAAATGTTCATTTTCCCAGATTTCCTTTGGTGTTGACACGTGTCACCCCACTTTCTTTTCGACTTCCCATATTCTTGGAACTTTCAAACTTTTCCCGCCCAAGTACCTATCCTTGAATTTGGGATTGGCCCTTCGCCTGGCTTTCCTCCGACACCATGGCTTGTTTCCTTGTCTCCGACGCACCTTCCTGACTTGTGTCGGATCGACGCTCTGAAAATCCCTTGGCGTCGACTTGCTGTTGACTTTCCTCTTATCCTTCTATCCCTGGTCAAAATCTCCTGTCAACAGGATGTAACACCCCCCCTCTCAAACCTATACTTGCCACGGAGGAATAAATCTTCCTCTTAAGGGGCATAAGAGAACTCATAAGGAGATCCAGAAAGAGCTTAAGAAGAAACAAATGTATCATCCATAACACAGATTCCATAAAGTATGTAACTCAGGTCACAAGACACAACCTGTTTCATAACTCAGATCACAAGGCACAAGGGAAAGACTCAGAGAGGATGTTAGAACATCTCATCCAACATCCTTGCAAAACAACTGCAATAATGGACTCCTCACCAAAAAGGATATCAGTTGTGTGTTGTAAGAACCAACACACAACCGAGATGAATATGCACCCATTCTCCCCATTTTTAGCCAAAAATTGGCAAAAGTAGCCAACACAGTTCCATACCTATATGATACTTACCCAAACCCAGACAAATACCATGACGACACAACCTAGAACAAGAACCATAACCTGAGAATCTAGAAGCAACCACCCCCTTTAAATTCCCAAGCAGTTTCTCTAGAAATTTACGGTCCATAGAAGTTACCGCTGAACAATTCAATGGAGAAATAAATTTAGGTAGGTAAATTCAACATAAATGATTGTGCATCACCCAACTAGGATTTGACTATTTCAACTTTAGGATAAACCGTCCAAATAATGCACTTGTATCAAGACACATGTTTAACACGCCTTCTCCAAGACACCCTTTCCACCATCCAAGACAATCAACTTGGAAACAACAACACGTCCTAAACAATGTCCTGACCCATTGTTAGACTTTGTTCAATCCATCTTGTTAACTTTAAAGCATAGTTGTACTGCCTTTTAATGAGCCCCAAGAACACTCCATTCAACCAGAAGTAAAAAACAAATGACCAAGATGTTAAGACATTTCTTCAAATATCTCCTAGTTAACAACAAAGACTCACATGAGCCTTATCAAAATCTGCAGAGAAAAATAAATTCTCCCAGACACAAGCAGTGACTCTCAGGACACTCCCAAGAAGCTTGTACAACTCTGATTCAATCCATTGATACCCAATGACAGAACCAAAATCAACCTATCAAGTCCACCCAGAACTATAACAGTAACACAAAGTCACGACATCATGTCTGACATTATGCCCTCACCAGAAGTATTCAAACACAGACTGCTTGAACCACAAATAATCTTGATAAACAACTACACTACTGCAGCAACAGAACCTAGACAAAAGTCCAACTCCCCCTATCAAGGATAACCAGTGCTCTTTTGCAAGAAAAATACCTTAAAGTGAATGAAAAACATAAGACTCATCTTCAAGTCTTCAAGAGCGCACTCCTTATTCAACACACATGTTGAACACATTCACTCACTGCTTGATCCATAAGAAATCTACGTACCACAATAATACACCCAACAGACAGAAGTTCTCCCCCTATCTATCATAAATGATGCTCCTTCCAACAAGAAACATCCAAAATCACCACATGATATCACATGACTAACTTCATGCTCATATAATGATAAAGTACCAGGATCACATCCTTGTTCCATAACTAAAAAACTCTTGGATTGAGACCAAAATCACCATTGAACCCTCTCATCCTGAACCCATCCATACCCTGTACAAATCCACCTTGAATTTCACAGCCATAAATATCATTGTTCCTTGAGAATAAATCCAATTGAATCTGGAATGCTTCACATTCCTCAAAGAGACATACAAAATCTCTTAGTTTGTTAGCCCAAATGTCTTTCACACTTGAAAGGCATCAAATACATGCTCCAGAAATCCTCAGCTTACTTGCTTCACAAGCACCAAACTGATCCACTTGTTTCTTGAGTTACTTGTAGCAGAAGAAACCACCTCTTCACAAGCATTCTGACCTCAACAAGAGTCAGACTACCAAATAGACACCCCATAATCCAAGATAGTCTTCACCTCATCATTCTCCCGTATGATAAGTTAGAACACTTCTGATTCAACTAGTGAATATCAACTTCCACAATCTGAACTCCAATTTCAGAAAAACACGATGATGTTCTAACATCAGTTAGAACATCCAGATCATATCACAGACACCATACACTATGACTCTTGATACAATTACCACTGGACTTACTATCTACATAGTAATCTAACTGAAGATCTTCAGAGAACACAGCTCCTACCAGCTTGATCATCAAGAACTTCAGATAGTTGTAGAGAGAAATAAACTCATACTCCCACTAAGGCAAGCTCCTCGACTGAAGATCCCTTCAATAATTAGCAAGCCAAGAGAAAAGCCAGTTTCTCCTTTGGTCTTCAAACAACCTCTCTTCTCCACAAAGGTAAGTTGTTCCAAGGACAAGAAGAAACACACATCTTGAATTCAAATGACACAGCCAAATGTCACAACTTCCTCCAGATCTCCAACTAAGAATCTTGGTCTTCAGCAAGACATCTTCGATACACTAAGACTATGAAATGTAGCCTCTACTAGCTTCTGCAATTCCCATACATTGAATAAGTTTTTTGAAGCATCCATTCCAATCAAGACTGAGAAGATCAACTTTTCTCAAGATGATATACCTCCACTGTAACCAGATCCCACAGTCTGATGATAACCCTGATGTCAGAACATCTGATTTTGACATCAATGTCATGACTTCCAGCTGATGAGCTCAAGTCTATCTGATACAGTCTTGATCAACTTCCCTTCAGACATACCATCTTGAGAGACTTCTCCACTTCTACAAAACAAGAGTTTCGTGCTCTCATAGACTTGATTAACATATCAAGTTTGAGTAGACAAGCTTTATCCTGTATTAATGGTCCACAACCAACCTTAAGACCATATACCTTGAAGAGCATCAGCTTCAAGAGCTTATCCTTAGAAAAATCAAACATGCCAAAGCCTGAGTCTTTAGGAAATAGTAGTCAACATCTACAAGAAATCCAGCTTCCTTCACGATGTCAGAGATACTATCCTGGACACTAATCCAGAACCTTCATGATGAACGTATCTCATGTTCTCAGCAGCTGTACTCCAATTCACCTAGTTCAGGAATAAACTGATCCAAGCAATATTCATCAAGAATAAGACGACTTCATCTTTATTTCCATCAGCACCATATTCTAGGTAAGCTTCCTGCCACAAAACTTTCTAGTCAGAATATGTGCCTCAGCGGATCCAACCAGAAGAATGTTCCCAACACTTCATGTCAACACAAAAAAGTTTGGTTCCCAGAGCATAAGCTACTCCCGTTCCTTGTTCTAGAGATTCACTCCTTGAATCAACAAGATTCTGCACAATCTTTGCTGATGGAAATTTTCAACATCTGGTTGAACATCAGATCCTTATCTAATGAAATCTTCACTGATGATCTTGACTGCATCCAATTTTGAACACCACACACATGGATAATTAATTAAATACTAGTGTATTCCACAAATAGCAATTGATCTTAAATCCTTGTTCAGAAGGTCATACACCCAAGAGATATCAACACTTTAGGAATACAAATCAAGTATTCTTTAGTGTAGGTACCTTCCTTGCCAACCATAATGTTAAGACATCAAGACTGACACCCTTGACTCATGTTAACTTAGCTGGCACAATCCTATGCATCTTCCTTGAGAAGAACCACTTCAAGTGATCTGAAGAAGCCCTACCTTGCACGAAATTGAAGGTGAAAATAAATCACCCCCAAATTCTTCAGATTGATGATCCTCAGGATCAACTTAAGTCCAGAAGAGCAACCAGAAGACTCCAGAATTACGTATTTTCCAGAACCACCAAAATAGTCCTCATGACAAGAGATGCCTTTATGAGTGGACTTGAGACAAATCTCAAGTGTATTTGGCAACTTTATCATGACAAGAGTATTTACCAGTTTTGTAACCCAAGAAATTGATAACCTAGACCTCTCCTCTTCTGACTTCAAAATACCTGAAGGAACCAACCTTCAAAGTACCAAGACATCAGCGGCAAGTAGCAACAAACAACTCTCTCCATTCCATTACTCCCTGTTGGAATGGCTAGAACTTCAATAGATGTTGACACCTTCATGAACAGATTCTTCAATCTAGCTTTACCAAAGTCCTTTCATATGCAGTGGAATACCAACACATCTTCAACAGGATCCAGTTAAGATGTCAAGACATCTTAGGGGACACCTAGCAGAAATGAACCTCTTCACCAACAGCGGCTGAAGAAACTTCACAGAAGCAAAAGATAACCAACAGAAGTTGTCATCCTTGATCTAATACTAATCATTCCAGATATCTAATGAATGGTCTGATCGCACAGACACCTTGTTTAAAGACCAGAAAGTATCTCCCAAGATCTCATCCAAAAATAGACAGGATGCCTGCTCTGATACCAATTGAAATTCTGGCAAACAGATCACAAATGTCCTAACACATGTCACGACATTGTTCTATGCATAACTTTAAAACAAGGGCAGAACAAACAAGTTGATACTCTGAATATTAGCAACAGAATCAAGACAGATGTCTCAACATCTGTTACAACATGTTAATCAATACTGAACTGTAAATTTGTAGAATGATAAATAACACAGAATATGATGACCCAGTTCGGTACAAATCACCTATATCTGAGGGCTACCAAGCCAGGAAGAAGAATCCATTATCAATAATATAGTTTTATGTAAACAACCTCTGGTTTACAGTAAACAACCTCTGGTTTACCTATCACTACCCAATGAAAACTTTATCATTATAAGTCACATCTAATTGATAAGAGAAACACATCTCACTCCCTTAATCACAACCTGTGATAACTAACAGTTATAGTTACAATAACTGTATCATCCTACTTGAAAAACACCTATTTCAATGCAAAGTTCAGCCAAGCATTCTCGACTAACAACCCACCTTGGATTTGCTTAAAAGCTTCATCCAAGAACAATATACAATTCATTACCTAGAGGTTTCTGAATCTGTATAAACATCTATGTCTACCACAGTGTATCAAACTGATACAAAGGGGGACTTACAACACAAGAAAGTCCTACGACTCTCAAAACCCTAAACCCTATTTTCTACTTTACAAGTATTACATAAGGATTCTAAAGTCTATTTCTATCCTAGGTCTTGGTCTTCCTTTTATAGTCTTCTGTCCTGGGCTTCGAAATATATGTTTATCTCTTCCTTGATCCATGTTCTGATTGCTCCTTATATCTTGAACCAGATTAGCAACAACCTGCTATATCAGGTCAAGATGTCGAGACACACGCTAGGACATCTTGTCTGATAGGTCTTCTTCCACCAGACTTCTTTATGTTGGAACATCTTGCACAACATCTTGTTTTACCAAAAATTTGCTCAAATCTGCAGAGCCTTCAATTTTAAATAATAAATACAAATTAAAATATCAAAATATTAGTCATATATTTAATATTCTCAATTATATCAACTAAATAATATTGTACATAATGAAATAAACGGGGTGCATACTAGTGTCCTCATTACCCGACCCGTTCTCATATTTTATAATCGGAGAAAACCCAAACTCGAACATAAATCCAATCAAAGTGGGGTAACCCCGTTAACTTTGGAGCGGATTCAGGCGGGTACCCGCAAGTACGGATTATGTTGTCATCCCTAGTGGTTGTTGATATCAATCCTTTATCAATCACAAATATCACTATGATGTCTTTCTCAAAACCTATAGGGTTGTTAAAAAAAAGGGTGAAATAAATTTGTAAGCCTAAAGTCAAATTAGTCAAATTCTTACTGAGAGATATAAAGACAAATTTAACCTATGTGTTTGATAAACATACCATTACCAGGTTGTTTTAAAAATGGAAAACCACTCAAGTTTAGATGACTCACTTAGGATATAGTAAAACAATATATTTTTATGCAAGATTCTGAATCGTCTAGAAATCCCTGCACAAATGTGAAGGGGAAAATTCAAGTAAATAATCTAATCCATATACAACCGATCTTACCTAGTACTTATTACGAGCTTGTGCCTAAACGAATAAAAAGGATAGACAAAGTTATCATGGAAGAAAGTTCAGAGTCTCTTGAGATCACCGTAAAAAACAACAGAGAGTTGACAACTTAGAGAATGATAAAAACTCCATTCAACGTATCTGAAAGAAAATAGATATTAAATAAGAGGACCAAGTCCAAAATATATCACATAGTCACCCTGTCTAGAACTCAGAAGAGGAAGGGATAAAGAAATTGTTCTCTACAAAAATTGAAGCAAACTATGAAGATGATTCCCAAAGTCCAAAACCAAGATAAAAAAAATAAAGAAGATATGCATGAAGTATTATAGGTGCCAAAACAAAGTGTTTCCGCCATTCTGAATAAGAGGCACACTCTGATGCATTAAATGACATCAATATCCAATTTCTTTAGGCACAAAAAATATTTCTCTCCAACACATGGCCATGAGACTCTTTTTGATATGAAAGAAGTGCACAAAAAGTTGATAAGCTAAAAAGAATCAACTTCATTTTTCCTAATAATAAATGGATAATATACCTTTACAAATGGTTTTCTCCGAGTTTTGGAAGAAGAAGGTGTCAAATCATTCCCGTGTATTAGAGATTGCAACTTGGCCTTCTCATTCTTTCTAGGTTCTTTATTTGCATGGGAATAAATAGTGGACGCCGACCTAAAAATCTAAAATTCATCATTTTTCTATTTTTTATGAATTTGTTACTGTTTTCATAGTTTCAGAAAAATTTGAAAAAATTCCCAAAATTCTTATTATACCTAATTAGATTAAAATGAGTAATTTTAAAAATGGTAGTTTAGCGACAATGACTCGAGTCGTATCACATGTATTCTTGTATTAAATTAACCAACTAAAGAAAATGTTTATGGGGGTTTTGAATTTCGATTAACAGAAAAAATAATGGAAATAAGTGATTATCAAAATAAGTTGAAACGGTTAATCTGCTGTTTTGGTTTCCCAACTTATCATGGATCCAAATAATTCTCCATTCCTAAACGGACTCTATCCCTTTTTCAATTATAATAACAACCAAACAAGCGCAATTGATATTATATGATACATATTTTTAATTTCAGAATTAAGCAAACAGATGAGATATAGCAACCGTGAATTAAGCAAACACGAGAAACATATGCGGATTAAGCAAACGCGATTAAATTATAAGAACATGCAATCATCGAAGTAAATCAATCAATCCTAAGATAAATCGAATTAAGAAAACAAGATATCACAGAGAGAGATTGAAAGGAAATAGATTTTATTGAAAATTAAAAGAACCTCAAAGCGTCGGCGTAAACCGATTACAACAGATTAATCCGAAAAAGTTAGGTCTCCATAAGATTCGTACAAAGCAAAAAGCAAAGATGTCAACAGTGAAAAGAACGTAATAAACAGTAGCACGAGTGCTACTAAGTATAGGGAAGCACACAAAATCTGATTCTAACCCAACTGGGTCGAAAAACATAAAAAACCCGGCCCAAAACTAAATATTCCTAAAGGCAGAATTCGGGTCCTGACTTCAACGAGTTATTCCAGCCTGCTACACTCCTAATCAGCTTCTGCTTAAAACATAAAAGTTGTACCTTTTTGTCTCAGCTTTCCAACAATTGGTAGAACGCGCAAATCCGATTCTCGAAGCTCCAGTTATGATCCGAACAGTGGCAGGTATCAAATAACCGCTAAAGCTAAAATTAAGCTGCGAAAATAGATTAACGGCAAACAAAGACTTAATTGTAAAAACATAATAAAACAGTAAAATAAACAAAACAAACTAAGGAAATGCCTAAGTACAAAGATAAGAAAATGTGCATTAAAATGCACTGATCACATGAGAAGACATGCCTACATAAAGACGATCAAAGTCTTGGATTCCTAAAAAGAAAACACCTTTCTTGATAGTTGGATGTCGTCCATGGGAATTAAGATGAGAAATAATTAACATAATAAGATAGACAACATAAATGGACAGCACAACCAATCCATGATTGAAGAAATTTTGACCATTTGCAAGCTAGGGCAAGGTTTCCAACAACTAATTTTCTTATTTACCCACAATGATAATTTTATTCATGTGCAGTAATAAATTCCATGGCATTTGAAATCCGCAAGACAGACCATTAACATACAGGTGAACTCATTTCACCTTATAGCAAGTCATGCGAGTATGGACACATCCTAACACGAGTCATATGAATCTTTACTCAATCTATCATAGTTGTCAAGACTTTAGACTTAATCAAAATGCATGACAATTGAGCACTATAATTATGTTCCATGTTGGTTGCGCCACTAACCAAAGATAACGAAGATTGCGCAACCACAAATTGAAGAAAGTTACGCACTAGGGAAAAGGTTAGCCTAAAGTGGTAACAATGAAAGGCATGGTACCATACGTGGGGTACCATATACCTAGAGTAAAGAAAACACTCACACTTGCATATATAGTCAACTGATATTCTTTAAGTCATAATTCTATGGCCAATACGATCATAACTTATAATTATTTGACACGTCTAAATAATCAAACTATTTTTAATATTTCTATTTTATTTTATTTTATTTTTATATATTTCTTAATTTATTAGTTAAATATTCTCAAACATTATGCTTAACTATAAAGAGATAAAATTCATTCTTGAATGCAATCCCTCGAAATCAAAATAAACACTATAGAAAATTATTAGTCAATTTGTCGACTAATTTTCAAGTTCAACAATATACACAAATATTATTTAAGTCATACTTTTTAGTGTCATTTCATGTCCATTTTTTTTAAAATTATTTAATAATGTTAATTATTTAATTGTTAAATTATCCGTAGAATGAGTAATTCACAAGTGGCTAGGCATATAAGCCAGGAAACAACGAAATGGGAGGAAATAATAATGTGAAGAAACATTGCCATCAACAATCCATTGAAAATATGAACCAAACAAAGTATTATAATATTGTTTCTTAATTGTGATGATGATACCGTATTACCGTGTGCCTCAAATAAGCGCCTTATTATTTTACTCAACCTATTCCAATTGGTTGGTGTTTTATCTTTTACTAGAAAATTTTATACTGTTTATTTATTTTTTATTCCCAAAAGTATGCATGCGATGTATCATATCATGTATAGTGGATACAGTGTGAATGAATCTAAACTTGTTCTTTACGTATTTCATTTCGATTCAATTTTCTGTCACCATAACATCATCTCGACTTCTGTCACCATATTTGACACTTGAGTCTCAAATTAATTGAATCATTTTTAGAAAAATTGAATGTATTTGAGGTTAATCTAATATAGGGGTAAACCAAACCATCTCAAAATGAAAAAAATCTAAAGTTAAAATTTCAAGCTTTTTCTTAGCATAAATATGATAGATTATAAATAGTATTGATAGATAAAGGGAGAATAATACACTCAAATATAATATCATATTGTAATTATATAGGAAATAACTTTCTACAACTTGGGTAGTTGACAGTTACAATATGTAACAATAATTAAACAAACACAATTAACCGCATACAACCACTAGAATTAGAGAGTTTAGTGTCTCCCAAATCAAACCAAACCATGTAATAACAAAATGAACGAGGGACTTTTTTATTCTTTATTCTACTTATATACATGACATCTATTAAATAATTTGTGTCTAAGTTAGTGGGTCTCTGCGCCTACGCCTAGCATACATATTCATAATTGAAGGTTTATTAATAATATTCCCGTCTAAAAATTGAGAATTTCTTAATGCACCTTATAGGTTACTTACATTTCATGTAAAAAATATTTAAATGCTCTCAGATCTCGTATATGCATTTTTGGACGCATCCAATTATCGGTTAACGTTAAAATATCTCGAAGATGCATCTTCGAACTTATTTTAGAGATGTATCTACATAACGTTTTGGAGCTTAAATCGCGTCAGAACCCTTCTCCTTTCTCATTTATGATATTTCTCAAAACCTCTTCAAACTTTTTCTCATCACCAAGTCCAAAATCAAACAACAAAACTCAAGGAAACTTCAATCCAGAAACATCATCCAACATTGAAGCAAAGTGGAAAATTGTAAGTTTTTTGATGTTTTGAAAAGTTTTTGAGTTTTTGTGTAAATGAGTAGAAATTGATGATTAAGGTTAGAAATGAGTAGAAAGTGCATGTATGATAGCTTAGACATAGTGTAAAACACATTTTTTGGCTGAAAAGGATTATCAAAATATTAATTTTTGTGTTTGCATGTGTACATTGGCGCCATTGATGCACCTGTTATGTTGCATCTCCAAAATTTTTCAACGTCTCAGTTTTTCAGTAACCGGATATGCATCTCCAGAGTTTTCTCAGTCTTTTTTTCTTTCTTGAGGTGTTGCTTGCTTGCACTAATTGTCTGGTTTAAGTTAACTTGCAGACATTATTGATGATAGACACTATAGGCTGAGGCACAGAAGGATCGCATAACATGCATCAGTGCGGCAGGAGAAGAGTCAAGTTTTGGAGGCTCTTGTTCCCTCTAGCCATGTAGATCCATCTACTTCTGGGGCTCACGCTTCTCCTCATACTTCTACATCTTCTTCTTCTCGTAGGAGACATGTCTCAACTACCGACGCATCACTCCCACCATCCTCTCAAAGGTTCCAGATTTCACCTATTCAAGCACCTGAGATAGCTGAGTCACCGATGGTGCCTCCTACTGCTGATGTTGTTGAGCCAATGCCACCTCATACCGAGCCAGTGCCACCTCTTACTGCTGATGCTGTTGAGCCAGTTCCACCTTTTACTGAACCCATGCCACCTCTAGATGGTGAGGCTACTTAGGATGCTGAGCCAAAGGCATTTGGAGAATGCCCTATAGATTTTTCATTACTGCCTCTGTACCCAAACCATACTTCCAGACATATCTAGGACAGAGAGATAACATTAATTGGATTCATTATTTTAATTTACGTTTATTTTAATTTACAAAAGTTTCTTAAATTTATTTATTTTTCTGCATGAACGTGATCCACTGAAGATTATTAACCACAAGCGAAAGATTACTGGCTTGCCTCAGCCGAATGAGAAGTGGTTTCAAATAGCTTTGTCCCTATTTGTGATGAAGGATTTGTGCATGACCGATTATATTGGACAATGTGATATGCAATTTTCCAATGCTCAATGATTATCTCTTCTTCAATCTTCTTGGAAAATATGGTTTTGATAGTATTTTTAAATCTTGTTAATTATGTGGAGATACAAGACCCAGTAGATGTGCACGCACACCTTCAAGTTAAATAGTCAATGGCTAATAAATTATGTTGATGGTGAGATTCCTATTGCAAATATGTCTTTAATATTGTCTGAGCCTTAGAACCAAGAAGTCAAGCTAGTGACGTTAAAGAAACTCTTAATTGGAGGCAACCCATCAGTTAAAAAATATCATTTGTTTTCGTTTGCACATTATTTTGTTCATTTTTATGTGTGTTAGTTTTGTAGTGCACGTGAGTTTGAAGAAGAGAGATATTGGAAAGGTGAAATGTTTCTAAGTTAAAAAAGTGACTCGCCACTGGAAAATTCGTGGCACGATTTGTACAAATCATGGCACAATTTAAGAAATTTTGTGGCACAATCTGTAGAGAGACGTTAGAAATATGTTGGAAAATAGACTTTGCGGGTGACTGTTGGGAAATCATGGCACGATTTAAAGAAATTGTGGCTCGATTTTGAGCAAAACATGCTGATAAATAGAAGGTATTGATCAGTCTGTACCATTTCATCTCAATTCCTTTGCCTAATTCCTTATTATTCCAAACTTTTCCCTTATTTCATCATCTTCTAACCTCTGAAGAATTGTTTTTGTGTTTTTGTTCTAATTATGTGTTAATAGAAATGACTCCACCTACCAAGAGTGGAAGAACACCGGAATCATCAAGCTACACTACTTAACAACGTTCAACAATGTTTTTTCTCATCTAACAAATTCATCTCAAGAGATCATGTTGAGAGTTTCTTGCACGTGAAAAAATACTCATGCATTCAAGATATAAGGTTTGAAGTAGAGAACCGAACTATTGCTCTGGAATTTAATTCAAACGCTCATAATAGAGTCCCTGGCCAGCTTGTCTCTTATGTAAGGGGCAAAGTAATTGATTATAATAGTGTTGTTATTGAAAGCTCCAAGGATTTGACTAAATTTTGGTAAAACATAATTTTAGGAAAGATGTTCCAACATGAAGATTTATGCCCCAGACCAAAGATGTCGAATGAAATGTCCCAGGATGAAGACTCGACATCATGACTATCACAGCAGGTTTGTTTTCAAATCTATTCCAAGATTCAAGGCGCGATTGGAAGTGGATCAAGGAAAGAAGATTTGAAGCCCAAGCAGCGGAAGGCTATAAAAGAAGACCTAGTCCTAGGTCAGAATAGAGAGAGAGAGAGAGAGAGAGAGAGAACGATATAGACTTAGGAATCCTATTTTATAAATTAGGGTTTAGGGTTTGAGAGTCGTAGGTTTATCTTGTAAGTCTCCCTCTATATCAATTTGATACATTGTGGAAGACATAAGTACTTGTACAGATTCAGAAACCCGTAGGTAGTGAATCGTGTATTATTCTTGGATGAAGCTTTTAAGCAAATCCAAGTTAACCTGTTAGTCAAGAATGCTTGACTGAACTTTCTATTGAAAGGGGTGTCTTTCAAGTAGAATGGTACAATTATTGTGACTATAACTGTTAGATAATCACTGGTTGTGATTTAGGGAGTGAGATGGGTTTCTCTTATTTAGGGTGGAGTTCTTAGATAAAGTTTTCATTGGGTAGTGATAGGTAAACCAGAGATTATTTACTGTAAACCAGCAGTTGTTTACATAAAACTATACTACTGATAGTGGATTCTTCTTCATGGCTTGGTATGCCCCTAGATGTAGATGATTTGCACCGAACTGGGTTATCATATTCTGTGTTATTTATCATTCTGTAATTTATAGTTTAGTTTTGATTAACATGTTGTAACAGATGTCGAAACATCTGTCTTGCTTCTATTACTGATATTCTGAATATCAGTTTGTTGTTATGTTCTTGTTTTAAAGTTGTGCAGAGAACAATGTCTTGACATGTGTTAGGAGATCTGCTATCTGCTATGCCAGAATTTCAATTGGTATCTGTCATACCCCAAATTTTGACCACTAAGATTTCCCATCATTGTGCAAATCATCATCACAATATGGATGTACCTTTGTACCTCATTAGTCTCCCCAAAGGTGGGTGAGCATTCACTACAAACAGGATTTAGGGTTTCAAGCCCTCGCAGAGCTCTTAGACAAAGGATCAATCAAGGAATGACATGATCTTCAACTTGTCTAGCTTCTCAAACATCCACAATGGATCAAGAGGACTCCCACTTCAAGGATTAAGCACAAGTTTGCTCCCTTCTAGGTGGATCAAGCCTCAGGATCGCCAGTGTCACCAAATTAGGGTTTGGTCGACTAGGGCCTCCAGATGGAAATTTTCCTCTGGGCATGAGTCAATGCTTCAAAGCATAACCTAAAATGCTCCATGAAACATCATAAACCCCATCATCAAGTCAATTTAGCCTCAGGGGATGCATACATCAAAAATCAAGAATTAGGGTTTCTTGACCTAATTCACCCCTAAGTTGACTTTTGGGACAAATCATGAGCCAAGACCTCAAGACATGATTTGAGGGTTTCCAACATACCACGTTGATCCATTTGCAACAATGGATTGACCCAAGAAGCTTGAGCAACAAGTTTCAATTTCATCTAAACCACAGTTAGGGTTTCGCGGGAAAAGTCAATTGTAGCTTTGACTTTTGACCAGGACGTGCTCCCAAGCCGTGGGACACGATTAAATCTACCCTATAACACCCATGGAACATGTCCATCAATTTTGATTTAGGTCAAGGACATGATTTCCTGAAGAATCGCACAGTTTGGAATTCATCTGATAAAAAGTCAACTGTGCACAAAAGTCAAACTTTGACTTTTTGAGATTTTTCATAAAAATGGTGTTTTAACCCTAAAATGATGTTAATGTGTGATTGGAATCATCATTCATCAAGAAAAATCAAAGAAAGTGGGATAACTTGTAAAAGGGGTAACCATAAAAACTTAGAAATTTTTCTAAGTTATGAAAAAAAGTGGCAAGGGTACCAACTTTGGAGGATCATAACTCCTAAACCACAAAGCCATTTTTCCCCATCCAAAGCTTGATTTGTAGCCCTCATTACCCTCTACAAAAACTTCAACTAGACCTAAGTCCAATTCATTAAGGATTTTGAGTTATGCTTGGATCAAAATGGCTAAAAACTTAAAATTGACATTTTTCAGCACTTAGCCAAAATCTGCCTTGTAATTTCAGCACAATGTCCCAACTTCAAGGCTGTTTTTCTCCATGATCCAAGTTGAACCAGGTCTAGGGCCAAACATAAAAGTTGAAGTACGTCATCTAAGCTTTTCCGAAAAGTCCTAGAACGTCCATGTAGCATACTCGAGCAGGGAGTTATGGATCTTACAAAAGGGCTTGCTGAAGTTGAATTTTTCAAGGCAGATTTGCACATTTTTTGTGCCACACGAATTTTCAAGCCTTGTCATCAGTTTGGACACATCTAAGGATCAAATCCAAGTGGGATGATCTGATCCATGAACCTCCCAAGTCCAAGGAACAAAGCAAAGCATGCCAAAGCCTAGAAATCCCTAAAAGAGGGACAAAACTCCAATTTTGGTTTGGAGCATTTAATGGATGCTTAGAGGTGGCATGTACTGAGCCATTCTCATCTAAAATCAGTCAAGACTTATCCAAGACCAAGGGAACCACATCCCTGTGCCCTAACCTCTAGTCAATGGCTAGAGGAGACTTGGATTTTCATTGGCCAAACCTCTGCTGCAGCCACCATTCACTGTGGATCCCAAAACAAACTTGCTCTACTATAAATAGAGCTCATTTGTGTTCAGTTTGAGTACACCAAAGCCATCAAACAGATGCTTTCCTCAAATTCTCTCTTTCACTCCAAAATGCCTTCTTTAGTAAGGAAATTCTGAGTTTTTGAGCTAGAGAGTAATTCCACTCAAACTAATCACACACACACCTCATATATATCATATGTAAGTTGTGCAAACCATCAAAAGTGACCTGTAATCACAACATCACAAAGTCACCTCTCAAAACCTCAAAATGGCACTTTTTTGCATTTTTCAAGTCATGTCTTGATTAAGTCACTTTCCAAACCAGATGAAACCTCAAACACACTCTAAATATCATCCTTGAACTGTCCCAAATGGTGCCACACATCTGGAACACCATTTGAGAGAGTTGGCATTTTTGCCGTTTTTTACCATTTCGCGAGAAAGTGCACAAACTTGCTCTAGAGGTTTCCAGCCGATTCCAACCATCCTAAAAGCTTCTAAGAGGTCATTTGAGGTTTTCCAAAGCATCAAATCATTTCTGGAACAAAGCACTTGGTAGGTTGCCCAAAATCTCCAAAAAAGAGGTAAAATTCACAACTTGAATTCTTTGAATCATGCTTTCCTTTGTTGTCCACATGCATGCATCATATTGAACAATTCTTGAGGCAAAAATGTAGTCCTTAATGTGTATGTTGTGATCCTCCCACTGTTTGCATTTTGACATGTTTTTATGTGGAATTTTGGTTATTTCAAAAACATGTACAGTTTTGTTTTTTTTTTCATTGGTGTGTTCTATACATTAAGTTTTAGTTTGCATGAGTAACACCATTGAATTCCTTGCGAAAAATCGGTCAAGATAGGTTTTTACGGATTTCAATTCCGATGAAAATTGAAAGAGTTACGCGCGTTGGAAATTTTACGCGAAACGCCGTCGAATTAACGATGGCGGTTCTGGTTTTTTCGCTTTGTGTGTTATGTACAGTAAGTTTCTGAGTGCGTGAATAATACCATTGGATTCCTTACAAAAAATCGGTCAAGATAGGTTTTTACGGATTTCAATTCCGATGAAAATTGAGAGAGTTACGCGCGTTAGAAATTTTACGTGAAACGACGTCGAAAACACGTGCAGTTTTGGTTTTTTTATTTCTGCGTTTTGTGTGTTAATTTTCTGTGCGTGTGAGTGATACCATTGGATTCCTTGCGAAAAATCGGTCAAGATAGACTCTTGCGGATCTTGATTCGGTTAAAAATCGAGAGAGTTACGCGTGTTGGAAATTCGACGCGGAACGATGTTTTTAAACGTAACAGCTCTGGTTTTTTATCGCTGCGTTTTGTACGTTGAGTTTCGGCGTGCGTGTATGATACCATTGGATTCCTTGCGAAAAATAGCTCAGGATAGGCTCTTGCGGATCTTGATTCGGTTAAAAATCGAGAGAGTTACGCGTGTTGGAAATTCGACGCGGAACGATGTTTTTAATCGATAGCAGTTTTTGTTTTTTAATTTCTGCGTTTTGTGTGTCGATTTTCCGTGTGCGTGAGTAATACCATTAGATTCCTTGCGAAAAATAGGTCAGGATAGGCTCTTGCGGATCTTGATTCGGTTAAAAATCGAGAGAGTTACGCGTGTTGGAAATTCTACGCGGAACGATGTTTTCAAAACGATAGCAATTTTTTCTGTGTTTTGTACGTCGATTTTCCGTGTGCGTGAGTAATACCATCGGATTCCTTGCGAAAAATCGGTCAGGATAGGCTCTTCCGGATCTTAATTCCGATAAAAATTGAGAGAGTTATGAGTGTTTGAAATTTGATAAAAACGTGTTGAAAATTAAAGTTTCGGTACTCGTTTTTACTCCAAAAGAAATGTCGGAGATGATATTTTGATATCTTTCTTCTTTTTCTTATTTTTTATTTTCAAAACTCAACCAATTTTTTTCACATAGCAAAAAATCATCATTTTCCAATTTATACCCCATAATATTTTAATCCACAAAAAATCACAAAAAAATGTATTATTTTTAATATATTTAAAAATAGTGTTTTATATTGTTTTAAATGTTTTTAAAATGATTTCTTTTTTTTCTTGATTTTTAAAACCAAAATGATTTTAAATATTTATGTGGATAGAATATTTTTTTTTTCATAAACTTTAATCATTATTTAATGATTTTATTTGATATTTTTATCATTTTTTACTTAATTTTTCTTGGAAAAATGCCTAAAAAAATGAAATTGGGGTTTTCTTTGATTTTCACCCTAACAAATCTTTTTCAAAATACACTTTGGGCCTCTATTAGAGTGTAAGACCCAATCCCCTTTTAACCAAAACAATTTTGGGCCTCACTTATTGTATAAGTCCCTCTGCGTTAAAAGAAAACTTCGGCACGATCATCATTTTCAAACGAAAATCAACTGGGTTTCTCTTTGAACTGTAAGTCTCATTTCTTTTCATTTTTTAAACACTTGGGCCTCTATTAGAGTGTCAGACACAACCCTTTTTTAACGAAACAATTTTGGACCTCACTTATTGTATAAGTCCCTCGCGTTTAAAGAAAACTTCGGCGCGATCGCCATTTTCAAACGAAAATCAACTGGGCTTCTCTTTGAGCTGTAAGTCCCATTTCTTTTCATTTTTTAACACTTGGGCCTCTATTAGAGTGTAAGACCCAACCCTTTTTTAACGAAACAATTTTTGGGCCTCAGCTATTGTATAAGTCCCGATACGTTAAAAATCTCGGCGCGGTCGCCATTTTCAAACTGAAAATATTTTGGGCCTCTCCCTGAGTTGTAAGCCTCATCTTTTGTACAAAAATACACTTTGGGCCTCTAATAGAGTGTAAGACCCAACCCCTCTTTTTCATATTTTCTCATTTTTCATATTGTTTTTTAATGATTTGGAAAATTAATAACTCCCTCAATTTTGATTATTTTTTATTGGTTCTTTTTCTGAAAAATCACAAAAATAGTAAAATATTTTATTTTACAAAAAAATCAAATTTATATTATTTATTTAATATAGTTGGTATTTTTGTGAATAAATTCATTTTTAATTGTTTTTAAGCATTTTAAAAGTGAATATTCATCTTGAAAATAAAGACTATGGGCCTCCTCTCGTGTTGTAAGCCCCATTTCTTTTCTTTAAACTTTTTGGGCCTCTATTAGAGTGTAAGACCCAACCCCTTGTGTACAGAAAACTTTTTGGGCCTCATTCGTTGTATAAGTCTCTCTGTACATTTTCAAATAAACGACGCGATCGTCGCCAGTTTAAAATTAACCAACTGGGCCTACCCTCGAGTAGTAAGACCCATTTCCTTTCTTTAAACTCTTTGGGCCTCTAATAGAGTGTAAGACCTAATCCCTTTGTAAATGTCAAATTTTTGGGCCTCAGTCACTTGTATAAGTCCCACGGTGTTTACAAAACCTCGGTGCGACCGTCGCCCTTTTCAAAATTAACCATTGGGCCTACCCTCGAGTAGTAAGACCCATTTCTTTTCTTAAAACTCACTTGGGCCTCTTGAGAGAGTGTAAGACCCAACCCATTTGTACAGAAAACCTTTCTTGGGCCTCAGTCACTTGTATAAGTCCCTCTGTACAAATTCAACAGTGCGCTCACTGATAAATCCCTGGGTCTCTCCTTGAGCTGTAAGCCCCAAATCTTTCTTTTTCAAAGCACTTTCTCCTTTAATTTTGAATATACTGTTGTTTTCAATCTTTCTTTGTTGAACAACTAACCAAACAGCATGGAAGCTCTACAACCGAGTAAGTGTTTACCCGCTTTCATTTACCGCTTTCATATGTATATAACTGTATTGTGGGGCTGTTTCACTGTAAGTCTCCTTTCATAAACTCATATACATATAACTGTATTGTGGGGCTGTTTCGCTGTAAGTCTTCTTTCATAAACTCATATCAACTGTGTAAGAATAGTATAGATATTTAGAGTTTCCCCGGCAACTACGTCTAGAGTTAGGTGACGCCGTTTCGTTTATTCATAGAAATAGACACCTAGATCCCCAAATAGGATCACCAGATACAGTCTTTTCTTCGGCTGTCCTCATTAGGAATTGTCAAGAAACTCTACTCCCCAAGATGAATGTCTTCTCCGTGAATGACATCTTTGAGTTTCTTCCAAATTCTCGAACTTTCCTGACTTGATCTATTCCTTGTGAATAGCTTGCCTTGAATTTATCGGGGTTTGGGGACCCACGGGCTTCTTAAAAGCATCGACCTCCTCTTGGGCATCGTACAAGGACCCACAGGCTTTCTAAAAGCAACCCCGCCTCCTCTTGGGCTTAGTACAAGGACCCTACGACTTCTTAGAAGTATTCACAGCCTCCTCTTAGGCTTCGTATAATGATCTATTCCTTCGAGAATGATAGCCTCCTCTTGGGCTTCGTACAAATTGTCCCGACGACCTCCTAGAGGTATAGGAACAGAACCTAGTCATTCTCATAGAACAGTCCTTTCATAGAGTCTACTACTGTTTCTCAAAGCATAGTACAAAAGATAAAACTCTAGACACGGACAGTCTAACTTTCTTGAGTCTCAAAGACATTCTTAAGTGACCCCTTCGTTAAATAGGAAGGAAACCCGCAGACTCGGACAGTCTCAATACCCTTTGGATTTCCCGTTTCCTCAAAGAGAAGGAAATATCCCTGATCCTCAAATCAAATCCCTGAGTACAGTGTTGCTCATATAAGAACTGATTTTCTCTTTAAAATCAGTATACTGGACCTGTCACTTAACTGAAACCGTTACCATAGCCTCCTCTTGGGCTTTGTACAATGATTATCCCCAGCGGAGTCAAACAACGTTTAGCCTCTCTCTTGGGCTTTGTACGAGACACATAAGAGACTCCCTCGTTGAGTCAATCACCCTTTCGCCTCCATCTCGGGCTTTGTACGAGATACAAAAACTCTCTTGTTGAGTCAAATAGCCTCCATCTCGGGCTTTATACGAGATACCAAAAGATTCCCTTGTTGAGTCAAACCTTTTCGCCTCCATCTCGGGCTTTGTACGAGATACAAAAACACTCTCTTGTTGAGTATAAAAGATCCTCTTGTAGGATCAACCCCTTTTAGCCTCTCTCTCGGGCTTTGTACGAGACACATATTAGCCTCCTCTTAGGCTTTGTATAAGAAAACCACTGGTTGATCCAATCAACCTTTTAGCATCAAAGTTGTGCCTCGTTCACAGTACACAAACATCAACAACTCATTTCCCTTCATCTAATCGCTGTAAGTGGCAAGCCTCTAGATTATCTACATCCATGCCACTGCCCCTCTTTTAGCATGAGAAATTCCTAAGGAAAGATAGCATTGCTCTACACTGAGTTAAAGTCTTCTCCTTCAGGTTAAAATCCCCTATAAAGGAAATTATGGCATTACTAGGATCCGCGTATCCCGGTTAAAGTAATTCTCCTTTATAAACCAGTCACCCAACAGTTAGGACAGACAAACCCTTCTTTAGAGATGACAAATTCTCTCTAAAGCCGAGGTCTTTCAGCTTCACGTCTTGGGCTTTGAACAAGACACAAATAGACTTTTCAGCTTCACATCTTGGGCTTTGATCAAGATACAAATCACCTTTTGCTTCACGTCTTGGGCTTTGAACAAGATACCAAAACACCCATTTCCTCCCATAGAATAAGAGGAACTACGAACGCTCTGATTTCCCTGTTTCGGTAAAAGGGAATACGTAGGCATAAGATCGAAAGAAAAGATCTTAGCGAGCACACTAAACAAAAAACCCAAATCCCATATCTCCATCAATCAAAAGTAGTAATTCAAAAACATCAGTCCTAACATCCTAATCCTTGTTCCCCGCCAGAAACCCTCTGTCTAGATAAAAAAGAAAGAAAGAAAACCGTATTGGCGAAAATACAAATAACCAGTACAAAGGCCCCCCACATTGATCGCATCCGTAACCTAACAGACCGCTATTTAAACTCAGTATGCAAAGCAGGGTTAATTGGAGACATCTATTTCCCTTCCTTATTCAGCTTACAATAGAATAAAAAATGAATCGACCTGTAGTTTAAGCTCAACCGCAGAGAGCGACCAGCGCTTAAGAACCGCGTCCAAAATCGCTCGCTACAGAAAAATGGCGCCCACCGTGGGGCCAAATTCTGATTTCCTTTTTCTTCACTTATGTGAAAACCACAGATTGGGGCTTCCGCCGGGGAACCCATATCTGTCAGGAACTTAGGATTCATAGCTTTAAAAGTCTAGGATGTTTAGGACAAATATATATATATTGCTTTTCCTAATTGCTATACGTGTTTATTTTTCTGCTAATGGGAATGCGGGTGATGCCGTATGTGGAAAGATTGAGTATACACTTAAGATAAGTGATGGCGACGGGGTCGACCATCAACCTCAGTGGAGGCTGACCAACGCAACCCATTCACTCTCTTAGCCAATGGGCCGGTTGTTAAGTCTGAGAAGCTGAAGAGCCAAACCCTTTCGTAGTGCGGAAACTATCAGAAATAGTTGTTACGCGATACTACCCTCATTTGAGGCTGGTGATCTATTCTCGGTGAATGGCACTTACTCTAAGATTGCACTACAACTCGCTGGCGATCCGCTTGTTGTTTTACTTTCCTGGGAGGAGCTGATGATAATGAGTACAGGTACAAAAATCACCCTAGTATAAACCTTTGGGGATGGGTAGAGCCTTGACTTCATGACAACGACCCTTTGACCGCATGTTTTTTCTATGTTTTTGTGTGCTACATTCATGCATTCATTTAATAAAACATTAAAACATTCAAAAAACTTCTCTTCTAGTCTCTCTGTTTTTCAAATTAAACTAAGACTGTGATTGCAAATATCAGAGAAGAGGATTACGCTAATGGATTTCGGTAGAAGGAGAACTCATACGTACACCTTCAAGGTTCCAAAGCTAGAGGATTTGAGAAGGTTAGCAAGGATGATCACTAACCCTGAGGCTTTCAGAGCCAATTACGGAGGTTTGCTACCACTGTTAAGAGTCTATGTGATTGAGGGAATCATGGATGCGCTCGTTCAATTCTACGATCCAGTTTATCACTGTTTCACATTCCCGGATTACCAGCTAGCACCAACGCTGGAGGAGTATTCTCATCTGATTGATCTACATATCACCGATCGAGCTCCATTTTCTGGACTGGAAGAAATTCCAAAGAATCAGACTATTGCAAGAGCAATTCATTTGGACGAGACTGAGGTTAGGACTCACATGACCGCCAAGGGTGGCATCCAAGATTTGCCAGCCCAGTTCTTGACGAAGAAAGCCCTGTATTTTTCCAGTATAGGAAACGTCACTGCTTTTGAAAGCATCTTTGTCTTGCTCACCTACGGGTTATTTTTGTTTCCTAACATCAATAACTTCGTCGATATTAACGCTATTAAGGTTTTTCTCATTGGAAACCCTGTGTCGACTTTGCTCGCAGATGCGTATCATTCTGTACACTTAGGAAATTTGTACAGCGGAGGGGAGATCACATGTTGTGTACCTCTGCTTTATAAATGGTTTATTTCCCACTTGCCCAAGTCTGCTGCTTTTTGGGATTGCAAGAGTGTCTTACGTTGGTCGCAGAAGATCATGTCTCTCACCAACTCTGATATAGATTGGTGTAATAGGATTTATGAGGGAATCAGAATCATTGATCGTTGTGGAAACTTCCCCAACGTACCCCTCATAGGAACTAAAGGAGGAATCAACTATCACCCGGTATTGGTTCGTCGTCAATTTGGATACCCGATGAGGCTTGTTCCGCGCAACGCTCATCTGGAAGGTCTTTTCTTCAAGGAAGGAGAAAGTGACAGAGCACTAAAAATGGAAATAGTGCATGCTTGGAAACACGTTCATAAGAAAGGACGAGAGTCTCTGGGAAAACCGGACTGTGTCTCGGTGGAGCCTTATCTCCATTGGGTACAAACTAGAGCTCTCAAGCTAAAGATGCCTTATCCTCGTTATGGAATTCTTCCGCCGAGGGAATCTGTCATGTACTTCATGACGAAAACTGAAAAGCTTCAGGTTACTCTCAACAAAATTCAAAGGGAGAGAAGGTCTTGGAAGAACAAGTACCTCACCCTCGACGTAGAGTGCATCAAAATACAGCAATTACTAAAGGAGAAGGACGCTCTGATTGAAATTTTGGAGCAACATGTTGTGGAGAATCAAGATGACCAAAGGAATTTGCTCACTCCTTTCACCTGGAAAAGGAATGATAACCCGACAACGGCCCAAGAGCCCCGGTCAAAGAAAAGGAAGATATCAGAATCAGCACCCGATTTCTCTTCAGAGAGGACTCGGGACCCATTAGCTTGGGTTTCTGTTTCCGCATCTTGTAATCTACTGTATTTTCATTTCTGTAATCCTTTGGAATTCAATAAAAAGGGGTTTCCCCACCGTTTGATATTTGCAATCTAATTGTCGAAGTTTATTTTGATTAAACCAAAAAAACAATTAATATAATCATTGCATTCATCATTCTCACATCGCGTATTCTTCTTCCCTACGAATCTCACATTTGTGTCTCAGTTCTAGAGTCAAACTGTCTCATTCGTACAATACTCGGGCTAATCGTCAAAAAAAGATGGATGATCTTGAGGAAGAAAACAAAGAGTTGAAAGAAGAGATCGACGCTCTAAGAGAGGATATGAGAAAGCTTCGTAACGACATGCAAGCCATGGCAGAAGCTCAGCTACAAAGAACTGTGATCTCAGAGATCACCTCAACGCCCATAGTGGAGAAGTATGATCCTAGGTATCAGATACTGAAAGATCGCCCTTGGGGCATACCTGTTAACTATATCCCGGAAGGATATGTTCCGCCGATCACTGAAGATCAAGGAATCGCAACAGAAGTCGCTGGTCCTGAAGGTTACAAACTTCGAGAAAGCGAAGATGCCAGGGGCATACTGAAGACTCCTGAAGGTTACAAACATTGGGAAACGCCAAGACTCACTGCCGTAGTCACGGTACCACCCCCTGTGGTGCACACTGTCCCGGAAGGACAGATTCCACCAATACCTGCTGGTAAAAAGGAAACTATGTTTGATAGAATGGATGAATTCCAGGAGCAGTTCTTGGAAATGCAGAAGGAACTGCAAGCCATTCGCGGTCAGGATCTATTTGGAAAGGATGCCGCAAATCTCTGCTTGGTCCCAAATGTGAAAGTCCCGCACAAATTTCAAGTGCCCGACTTTGAAAAGTACAAGGGTAACTCTTGCCCTCAGAGCCATCTGGTGATGTACGCTCGGCGGATGTCAGCTCAGACGGAGAATCAGGACCTACTGATTCACTACTTCCAGGATAGTTTAACCGGTGCCGCATTAAAATGGTACATGGGTTTAAACCGTGCCACGATCAGCACTTTCAGAGATCTTGGCACTGCCTTTGTCCAACAATACAAATACAATTTGGACATGGCACCCGACAGAGATCAACTCAGATCAATGTCGCAAAAGGACAAGGAAACCTTTAAGGAGTATGCTCAAAGGTGGCGTGAAATTGCCGCTCAAATTTGTCCGCCTCTTGAGGAAAAAGAGATGACAAAAATCTTCTTAAAAACCTTAAGCTCATTTTAATATGACCGAATGGTTGCCAGTGCGCCCAGTGATTTCACCGAGATGGTCGGCATGGGCGTACGTCTTGAGGAAGCCGTCCGAGAAGGACGTTTGGTAAAAGACACTGGATCGACGAGCGGTACTAAAAAATACGGTAGTGCTCTCCCTAAGAAAAAAGAGCAAGATATTGGGAATATATCTCTCGGAAAGCAAAGGCGACGTTATCAGCCGGTAGCAGCTGTGACTCCTGCTACCAGCCCTGCGCCTATTCCTACGTATCAACCTCAAGTTGCACAGAGCCAACCTGATCAGCAAAGGACACAACACCCTCTTCAGCAGGCTCGTCCTCCATACAATAACAACCGTACAACACGACCATCAGGGTTTGATCCTATACCCATGTTGTACGCAGAATTATTTCCGTTACTACTGGCTAAGGGGCACATTCAGACTAAGTCTCCTCTTACAGTACCGAAAAATCCGCCTTTTTGGTTTAAGGTGGATCAAACTTGCCCTTATCATCAAGGAGGTTCAGGGCATAACATAGAGACTTGCCTCAATTTCAAGTCCGATGTGCAAAAGCTTGTTAGGAGCGGGCTCTTATCTTTCAAAGATACGAATCCCAATGTTCTCACGAACCCGCTGCCTCAACATGAGAAAGCTGCAGTCAATCTGATTGAGAAAGAGACTAACAATGTCTATCAAATTCACGATGTACTCTTGTTGAAAACCAATCTGGTCAAGATGCATTGTAGACAGAGTGGATATGGCCATGTGCCACCTCATAACTATCACCAGTGTGATATCTGCTCTAAAGATAACCAAGGATGTTCGGTAGTGCAATCAGCTCTACAGGAACAAATGGATCTCGGATGGATCCAAGAGCACCGAGTTCGTGGAGTTAACATGGTCTACACGAATTCCAACGTCATTCAGAACCACGACATCTGTGCAATGAATGTCAACTTGGTGGTGATGCACTCAAGGCAAAGCCAGTATCATAATCTGCCGCGACATGATTACAGTTCCTGTCTGATTTACTCGGTAAACAAACAGGGATGCTCTTTCATACAAGAGGCCCTCCAGCGTCAGATGGATCTTGGATGGATCCAAGACTACCATGATAGGAACCCTTATCAGATCAATATGGTTCAGATTTTTGATATTCGCGTGATGAATACCAGCCTGGTAGAGTTACATGCTGAGCAGGTCCGACTCGGATTCTTAATATCACATGACTATCAAAAATGTAAAGCAGGTTGCGAAAACGATTGAGGTTGTACCCTTGTCCAGGAGGCACTCCAGCACTTGTTAAATCACTGGTGGATGCCAATCTACATGGATGAAGATACTCAGCAAATTAGTATCAGTAACAGGAATCCTACTCGGCGTCAAAGTCAGGATGTCCGATCAGTGGAAGCTAACCTAGTGAGGTTACATTGTATTCAAAGTGGGCGTGGCCAGGTGCCACCACACAATTACGACCGTTGTAGCGTCTGTTCAGAAAGTAACCAAGGGTGTTACCTTGTGAGAGCAGCTCTTCAGGGTCAGGTGGACCGTGGAGAGATTCTCCCATATTCGGGTTCTGGACCCATCAACTGGACGCCGAACTACCTTGCCAATCAAGTCGAGGATGTTGTCACAATCTCTGGTCGTCACCAGACAAGGGATGTTTTTGCCATCATCCCTCTACTTGACGAATCTAAAGTTCCCAACCGGGAACGGATCGAGATTATTTACGATGGTCAGAAAAATCAGAAGGCTCCCATAGTCATCTATCTACCGGGACCACTACCGTATGAATCAACTAAGGTTATCCCTTACAAATACGGTGCAACGATAATTGAAAATGGAAAGGAAATTCCATTACCCTCCGTTGTGAACATTGCAGACATCAGTCGAGTAACACGGAGTGGTAGAATCTTCAACCGAGGGGTTGGGGAACTTAACAAGGAAAAGGAACTTCAGACAGAAGCTCCCGATCCCCCAGTCGGTCAATCCAGTAATCCCGACCTTTCGAAAAATGATGATGAGATGCTGAAGCTCATCCAAAGGAGTGAATACAACATTGTTGATCAACTGTTACAGACTCCTTCAAAGATCTCGGTATTATCACTGTTACTCAGTTCAGAAGTGCATAGGGAGGCTCTACAGAAAGTCTTAGAGCAAGCCTTTGTGGAACAGGATGTAACCATCAGACAGTTTGATAGTATTGTCTCTAACATCACTTCCTGCAATAATTTGGGATTTAGTGATGAGGAATTACCCGAAGAGGGTCGTCTTCATAACATGGCGCTCAACATTACAGTTAACTGCCAGGACGATGCTTTAGCCAGCGTACTGGTAGACACAGGTTCAACCTTGAATGTTATGCCGAAGTCCACTTTGATGCAATTATCATTCAAGGGACCTCCGATGAGAATCAGCGAGGTTGTCGTCAAAGCATTTGACGGATCCAGAAAAACAGTTATCAGCGAAGTTGATCTTCCCATAACTATTGGTCCTCACACTTTCCAAGTCACTTTCCAGGTCATGGACATCCGGGCAACATACAGTTGTTTATTAGGAAGACCTTGGATACATCAGGCTGGAGCGGTTACTTCAACCCTCCACCAAAAGCTAAAGTTCATCAAGAACGATCAACTTGTCACAGTTTGTGGGGAACAAGCCTTGCTCGTGAGTAACTTATCATCATCTACTGGTATAGAACCCGAGGAGGTTATTGGAACGCAGTTCCAAGCACTATCGGTGAGCAAGGACAATCAGTTCAAAGAAGGAACTTCGATTTCTTCATACAACGATGCTATCAAAGCGGTCGAGAGTACCGATACAACCGGATGGGGACAACTTGTCATTCCTACTGACAATAAAACAAAGAAGGGTCTTGGTTTTTCTGCAACCTGTACCCAGACAGCTGCTAACGATGAAAGTCGTCATCCCCTTCAAAACTTCTTCCACAGTGGAGGTTTCCTTCACCTAGTGCCTCAGGCAGTCCATGCTATCAATGAGGAAGATCCCTCTGACACGGATGAAGAATGGAAGTCCTATCTTAACGAGGACGGTTATATGTCTCAGGAAAAGGTGCCTATGCCTTTTTGCTTTCCTACAGAAAGTCCGAGATTTATACCAAGATCAGATGTCGAAATGATATATGGAGATTGTGATCCGGAAGGATGTCGTGCTCCACCAAATTCATTAGAGGAGGACACTCTGATGAAAGACAACTTTGACTACATGGCCGAATGGATGGTCTGCCAATGTGGCAGCCTTACCCAGTAAACTTGGGGAAAGAAAGTCAGCCGAACAATGAAACTCAGCTGACCGTCATTGAACAGAATACCTGTGTCCCCACCATGTCATGGGATCAACACTCAGGTCATTCAGAAACTACTCAACATGAAGATGAATTTGCAACGTTTGCAGGACTTGAATTCATCAACTATGCTTTTCCCAAGGTCAACGCCATCGAGAGGGATAACTCCTCTAGTTCTAAAGAAGTGTGGGACACCTTGGGACAACCGAGTGGAAAATACGACTATATGGTCAAGTACACCGCTCCCGAAAGCTATCGTATCAGGCTCGAAGATATCCAACCAACTGGATGGGGAGATGTACCTGAGAGCACCAATACTCTGCAAAATGCAACTGAGGAATCCTCCTATGACAATTCTGCCTGGGAGACAGATTCCAATGATCCTACTCCACCAGAAATCAGCGTCATTTCTGAAGAAAAATCAAGGAAGGTGCCAGACTTTGTGATTCACCGAGGAGTTCGCCACCAATGGGTTGCTGTCGATGTTTCGAAGGCCGTTCACCAGTCAAAGTAATTGCCATCTTTAACCTTTCACACTGCCCAGGTGAAACGGATGTTTTAATAGGGCTCGCTTTCTGTAAATTTCCCTCTTCGCTTTGCCCAAAGCGACAGAGTTTTGTTTTATAGGGCTGTAGTTTCAAGAGTCGACTTGTTCATTAATAAAATAACGTCGTTCTGTAATTTCCGCATTTATTGCTGTTTTCTCTTTTTTCTTTTTCAGAAAATGGTAATCCTAAAAAACAATTCAAAAATAAAAATAAGCAGTAAAATAAAACACTACACACACTTGCATTTTCTCTATCTCTTCTAAACTTGAATCATCACGTCACACAGATTGCTTGTTTTACACCCCATTGAAACATACGATCCGATGCCTTCTCCCAACTTTGAGTTCCCGGTATTCGAGGCTGAAGAAGAAAATGACAACGAAATTCCAGAAGAGATCTCTCGACTACTCAGACAAGAGGAAAGGTCCATTGAACCTCACAAAGAACCGTTGGAAACGGTAAACTTGGGTTCAGAGCAAGAGAGAAAAGAAATCAGGATTGGGGCACTGCTCAATCCAACTGTCAAAGAAAGTTTGATAAAGCTTCTCAAAGAATTCCCCGATGTATTCGCTTGGTCCTATCAGGATATGCCAGGGTTGGATACCAGCATCGTGGAACATCACTTACCGTTGAGATCAGAATGTCCGCCAGTAAAGCAAAGGTTGAGACGGACTCACCCGGACATGGCTATCAAAATCAAAGAGGAGGTACAGAAACAGATTGACGCAGGTTTCCTCGCTACATCTGAATATTCTCAATGGTTAGCCAACATCGTACCCGTTCCCAAAAAGGACGGAAATGTCAGAATGTGTGTTGATTACAGAGATCTAAACAAGGCAAGTCTAAAGGACGACTTTCCTTTACCACACATTGACATGCTGGTTGACAGCACAGCAAAGTTCAAAGTATTCTCCTTCATGGATGGATTCTCGGGCTATAACCAGATCAAAATGGCGCCGAAAGACATGGAGAAAACTTCGTTCATTACCCCATGGGGCACCTTTTGTTACAAGGTAATGCCGTTCGGTTTGAAGAATGCCGGGGCAACCTATCAAAGGGCCATGACTACTCTGTTTCATGACATGATACACAAGGAAATCGAAGTGTATGTCGATGATATGATTGCAAAATCAAAAACAGAGAGTGAGCACGTTGAACATCTGTCAAAATTGTTCAAACGTCTAAGAAAATTCAAGCTCCGCTTGAATCCCAACAAGTGCACCTTCGGTGTCCGTTCAGGGAAACTACTAGGGTTCATCGTCAGCCAGAAAGGAATTGAAGTTGATCCTGACAAGGTCAAGGCCATTCAAGAAATGCCTTCTCCGAAAACTGAAAAACAAGTCAGAGGATTCCTGGGACGTTTGAACTACATCTCCAGATTCATATTCCTCATGACCGCGACATGCGCGCCGATCTTCAAGCTACTTAAAAAGAACCAGGATTGCGTTTGGTCAGAAGATTGCCAAACCGCCTTCAACAGTATCAAGGAATATCTATTGAATCCTCCGATTTTATCACCTCCAGTGGAAGGAAGACCACTGATCATTTACCTCACAGTTCTAGAGGACTCAATGGGATGTGTACTTGGCCAACAAGACGAAACCAAAAGGAAAGAGTCTGCCATTTACTATTTAAGCAAGAAATTCACCGACTGCGAGACTCGGTACACGATGCTCGAGAAAACTTGCTGTGCTTTGGCTTGGGCGGTCAAACGTCTTCGCCAGTACATGATTCGTCATACTACTTGGTTGGTCTCCGAAATGGATCTAATCAAGTACGTTTTCAAAAAACCTGCTCTTACGGGAAGGATTGCCCATTGGCAGATGCTGTTATCAGAATATGACATAGAGTACCACGCTTAGAAAGCCGTTAAAGGAAGTATTTTAGCCGATCATTTGGCTCATCAACCGATTGACGATCAAGAATCAATCGGGTTTGACTTCCCAGACGAAGATGTCATGTATCTAAAAATGAAAGATTGCGATGAACCGCTACCCAGTGAAGGGACAGAACCAGGTTCCCAGTGGGGACTTATCTTTGACGGAGCTGTCAATCATTACGGAAACGGAATTGGGGCTACCCCTTTCTCTCTAGTGTATGGCATGGAAGCAGTGCTCCCCATAGAAGTAGAGATCCCATCAATCCGGGTATTGATGGAAGCGAAGCTTTCAGAAGTTGAATGGTGTCAAAGCCGACACGACGAACTGAATCTGATCGAAGAGAAGCGAATCACGGCATTATGCCACGGTCAGTTGTATCAACAGAGAATGAAAAGGGCGTTCGACAAAAAGGTCTGACCTCGTATCTTCAGAAAAGGAGACCTTGTGCTCAAGAAGATACAATCATTTCTCACTAACTCTCGGGGCAAATGGACCCCAAATTATGATGGCCCCTATGTGGTCACGAAAGCTTTCTCAGGCGGCGCCTTGAGACTTGCAACCATGGACGGAGAGGAATTTGCCTACCCCACGAATGTTGATGTAGTCAAGAAATACTTCGCCTAAACTATAAAAAAAAAAAAACGTCTCGGTGGATTGAAAACCCGAAAGGGCGGTCCAGGCAAAAGTTAGAGACATGAAAAAAAATCATCCCGATGGATTGGAAACATCAAAGTACAATCCAGGCAAAAATTAGGGATAATGGCAAGTAACTATGTTCAATAGAGGTAAGTCCCTCAGCAGCAGTTACAGCATCCATCGGAGGAAAACTCCAGTCAAGGTCATCTTCGACAGAAGCTCAGGATGTCCCGAATTCAAAGTTGGTAGAAGGATAGTGGTCGTTATGTTTCAACGTAGCCCTTTTCCCTGTAAATTACCATTTTCAAACTTTGTAAATACTCTTTGGAATCACGCGTTTGGCTGATTTCCATCTTATCAATAAAATTTGAGCCCTTATGCTTTTGTTTGTAATTCTTATTTGTTTTAGCTTTACAGAACGACGTTGTTAACATGATTAACGATCTTGAAATGAAACAAAAATGAATTTACTTGTTAAAACTTTTTCTGCTTTTTTAAAATAGAGATGGAAATTTCTTTTGACTGTTAAACATCGAAAGAACATCAATCGCGTCTCCAAAGGTGTTAGAACCTCAAAGTGCAGAATCAAAGTACTCCTTCTAGACCAGTACGCCTGAATGAAGGATCAGCAATGTCAGAGACCATGTTCCATCTGACATCTTCGGCCAAGTTCTTATCTCCTAAGCCCGACCAGCGTCGCTCCCAACAGGGACCATTTCTCCTAAGCAAGGCGGAATTGCTATCTTGAACCAGCGGTACTTCTTCGCCCCGCGATGGCCGAGTGTCCAGTCATGTTCATCTTTTAGTTTGTATGTCGCGTCAGTTTTGTCCGCATATACATACATACATCACGCATTATTGATTTGCATTCACATTCATATTGCATCACTATCACTCCCGTCGGTCTTGTCCCCTAGTGATAACAGTCCTCTCAATCGAGTTGTCAGTTCTTTCCTCGTTAGGAAAGGTTGCGTCGAACAATCTCTCTCCTCTAGTTTATTTCTGGATTAAAGTTGGCCCTTGACTACTTTGACAACTTGAACTGCTGAAAGACCAGAGAACTTTCAACAAATATCACTCTTCGCCATTGAAGATGATATCCTTGCTTTCCCGGATTAAGGAAGATCCCCAGAGAAAGCCTCTTAATCAGAGATTCGGCGGTACGACAGTTTTTCTCAAAAAAAACCACTGATGAAAAGGTCATCGGCACCTCAAAATTGGATCCCATCATATGGCATTTCTCCTGAAAGATCCCGAGAAAAGTATGATGTGAGCCCCCAAACGAAAACAGTCTCTCAAGAGACTTGCTTTCCCTAGTAGAATCGACAAATGGCGTCTCCAAAACAGAGAAGTTTGTGTACCTCTACAATTCAGACGAATGGGTTCCCCAGCAAGTCTGACATCAAAACTTTTTCCGCTCAAATGGCATCTCCCCAGGAAAATTCGGCGAGAAGTTTGAAGGAAAACCGCTACACATAGCGTCCCTTGTCAATAAAGTTTATTGACAAAAGAAACTAAGACCAGTTCCTTGGTAGGAAACCAGGATCGAGGGGAAGTTTAAATAAGAAACTGAGACCAGTTCCTTGGTAGGAAACCAGGATCGAGGGGAAGTTTACAAAAGAAACTAAGACCAGTTCCTTGGTAGGAAACCAGGATCGATGGGAAGTTTAATTCAGAAACTGAGACCAGTTCCTTGGCTGAAGACCAGGATCGAGGGGAAGTTTACCTTTTCTAAGTATCTTCGCTTAGCTAAAGAAGATGAATGCGTAAGCTACCATTCATAACCACCATCAAAATTTCGGGTATTCTGATATTTAATCCTCTTGCACCCCGAATGCCCGAATACCTTCGTCATTCATACCTTCGGGTCCAAGAAGATTAAATAGGGGCATCTGTCATACCCCAAATTTTGACCACTAAGATTTCCCATCATTGTGCAAATCATCAGCACAATATGGATGTACCTTTGTACCTCATTAGTCTCCCCAAAGGTGGGTGAGCATTCACTACAAACAGGATTTAGGGTTTCAAGCCCTCGCAAAGCTCTTAGACAAAGGATCAATCAAGGAATGACATGATCTTCAACTTGTCTAGCCTCTCAAACATCCACAATGGATCAAGAGGACTCCCACTTCAAGGATTAAGCACAAGTTTGCTCCCTTCTAGGTGGATCAATCCTCAGGATTGCCAGTGTCACCAAATTAGGGTTTGGTCGACTAGGGCCTCCAGATGGAAATTTTCCTCTAGGCATGAGCCAATGCTTCAAAGCATAACCTAAAATGCTCCATGGAACATCATAAACCCCATCATCAAGTCAATTTAGCCTCAGGGGATGCATACATAAAAAATCAGGAATTAGGGTTTCATGACCTAATTCACCCCTAAGTTGACTTTTGGGACAAATCATGAGCCAAGACCTCAAGACATGATTTGAGGGTCTCCAACATACCACGTTGATCCATTTGCAACAATGGATTGACCCAAGAAGCTTTTGACCAGGACGTGCTCCCAAGCCGTGGGACACGATTAAATAAACCCTATAACACCCATGGAACATGTCCATCAATTTTGATTTAGGTCAAGGACATGATTTCCTGAAGAATCGCACAGTTTGGAATTCATCTGATAAAAAGTCAACTGTGCACAAAAGTCAAACTTTGACTTTTTGAGATTTTTCATAAAAATGGTTTTTTAACCCTAAAATGATGTTAATGTGTGATTGGAATCATCATTCATCAAGAAAAATCAAAGAAAGTGGGATAACTTGTAAAAGGGGTAACCATAAAAACTTAGAAATTTTTCTAAGTTATGAAAAAAAGTGGCAAGGGTACCAACTTTGGAGGATCATAACTCCTAAATCACAAAGCCATTTTTCCCCATCTAAAGCTTGATTTGTAGCCCTCATTACCCTCTACAAAAACTTCAACTAGACCTAAGTCCAATTCATTAAGGATTTTGAGTTATACTTGGATCAAAATGGCTAAAAACTTAAAATTGACATTTTTCAGCACTTAGCCAAAATCTGCCTTGTAATTTCAGCACAATGTCCCAACTTCAAGGTTGTTTTTCTCCATGATCCAAGTTGAACCAGGTCTAGGGCCAAACATAAAATTTGAAGTACGTCATCTAAGCTTTTCCGAAAAGTCCTAGAACGTCCATGTAGCATACTCGAGCAGGGAGTTATGGATCTTACAAAAGGGCTTGCTGAAGCTGAATTTTTCAAGGCAGATTTGCACATTTTTTGTGCCACACGAATTTTTAAGCCTTGTCATCAGTTTGGACACATCTAAGGATCAAATCCAAGTGGGATGATCTGATCCATGAACCTCCCAAGTCCAAGGAACAAAGAAAAGCATGCCAAAGCCTAGAAATCCCTAAAAGAGGGACAAAACTCCAATTTTGGTTTGGAGCATTTAATGGATGCTTAGAGGTGGCATGTACTGAGTCATTCTCATCTGAAATCAGTCAAGACTTATCCAAGACCAAGGGAACCACAGCCCTGTGCCCTAACCTCTAGTCAATGGCTAGAGGAGACTTGGATTTTCATTGGCCAACATTGGCCAAACCTCTGCTGCAGCCACCATTCACTGTGGATCCCAAAATAAACTTGCTCTACTATAAATAGAGCTCATTTGTGTTCAGTTTGAGTACACCAAAGCCATCAAACAGATGCTTTCCTCAAATTCTCTCTTTCACTCCAAAATGCCTTCTTTAGTAAGGAAATTCTGAGCTTTTGAGCTAGAGAGCAATTCCACTCAAACTAATCACACACACACCTCATATATATCATATGTAAGCTGTGCAAACCATCAAAAGTGACCTGTAATCACAACATCACAAAGTCACCTCTCAAAACCTCAAAATGGCACTTTTTTGCATTTTTCAAGCCATGTCTTGATTCAGTCACTTTCCAAACCAGATGAAACCTCAAACACACTCTAAATATCATCCTTGAACTGTCCCAAATGGTGCCACACATCTGGAACACCATTTGAGAGAGTTGGCATTTTGGCCGTTTTTGACCATTTCGTGAGAAAGTGCACAAACTTGCTCCAGAGGTTTCCAGCCGATTCCAACCATCCTAAAAGCTTCTAAGAGGTCATTTGAGGTTGTCCAAAGCATCAAATCATTTCTGGAACAAAGCACTTGGTAGGTTGCCCAAAATCTCCAAAAAAGAGGTAAAATTCACAACTTGAATTCTTTGAATCATGCTTTCCTTTGTTGTCCACATACATGCATCATATTGAACAATTCTTGAGGCAAAAATGTAGTCCTTAATGTGTATGTTGTGATCCTCCCACTGTTTGCATTTTGAAATATTTTTATGTGGAATTTTGGTTATTTCAAAAACATGTACAGTTCTGTTTTTTTTTTCATTGGTGTGTTCTATACATTAAGTTTTAGTTTGCATGAGTAACACCATTGGATTCCTTGCGAAAAATCGGTCAAGATAAGTTTTTACGGATTTCAATTCCGATGAAAATTAAGAGAGTTACGCGCGTTGGAAATTTTACGCGAAACACCGTCGAATTAACGATGGCGGTTCTGGTTTTTTCGCTTTGTGTGTTCTGTACAGTAAGTTTCCGAGTGCGTGAATAATACCATTGGATTCCTTGCGAAAAATCGGTCAAGATAGGTTTTTACGGATTTCAATTCCGATGAAAATTGAGAGAGTTACGCGCGTTGGAAATTTTACGCGAAACGACGTCGAAAACACGTGCGGTTTTGGTTTTTTTATTTCTGCGTTTTGTGTGTTAATTTTCTATGCGCGTGAGTGATACCATTGGATTCCTTATGAAAAATTGGTCAAGATAGACTTTTGCGGATCTTGATTCGGTTAAAAATCGAGAGAGTTACACGTGTTGGAAATTCGACGCGGAACGATGTTTTTAAACGTAGCAGCTCTGGTTTTTTTTATCGCTGCGTTTTGTACGTTGAGTTTCGGCGTGCGTGTACGATACCATTGGATTCCTTACAAAAAATCGGTCAGGATAGGCTCTTGCGGATCTTGATTCGGTTAAAAATCGAGAGAGTTACGCGTGTTGGAAATTCGACGCGGAACGATGTTTTTAATCGATAGCAGTTTTTGTTTTTTAATTTCTGCGTTTTGTGTGTCGATTTTCCGTGTGCGTAAGTAATACCATTGGATTCCTTGCAAAAAATAGGTCAGGATAGACTCTTGCGGATCTTGATTCGGTTAAAAATCGAGAGAGTTACGCGTGTTGGAAATTTTACGCGGAACGATGTTTTTAAAACGATAGCAGTTTTTTCTGCGTTTTGTACGTCGATTTTCCGTGTGCGTGAGTAATACCATCGGATTCCTTGCGAAAAATCGGCCAGGATAGGCTCTTCCGGATCTTAATTCCGATAAAAATTGAGAGAGTTATGAGTGTTTGAAATTTGATAAAAACGTGTTGAAAATTAAAGTTTCGGTACTCGTTTTTACCCCAAAAGAAATGTCGGAGATGATATTTTGATATCTTTCCTCTTTTTCTTACTTTTTATTTTCAAAACTCAACCAATTTTTTTCACATAGCAAAAAATCATCATTTTCCAATTCATACCCCATAATATTTTAATCCACAAAAAATCACAAAAAAAATATTATTTTTAATATATTTAAAAATAGTGTTTTATATTGTTTTAAATGCTTTTAAAATGATTTTTTTTTCTTGATTTTTAAAACCAAAATGATTTTAAATATTTATGTGGATAAAATATTTTTTTTTCATAAACTTTAATCATTATTTAATGAATTTATTTGATATTTTTATCATTTTTTACTTAATTTTTCTTGGAAAAATGCCTAAAAAAATGAAATTGGGGTTTTCTTTGATTTTCACCCTAACAAATCTTTTTCAAAATACACTTTGGGCCTTTATTAGAGTGTAAGACCCAATCCCCTTTTAACCAAAATAATTTTGGGCCTCACTTATTGTATAAGTCCCTCTGCGTTAAAAGAAAACTTCAGCGCGATCGCCATTTTCAAACGAAAATCAACTAGGTTTCTCTTTGAGCTGTAAGCCTCATTTCTTTTCATTTTTTAAACACTTGGGCCTCTATTAGAGTGTAAGACCCAACCCTTTTTTAACGAAACAATTTTGGGACTCACTTATTGTATAAGTCCCTCTGCGTTAAAAGAAAACTTCGGCGCGATCGCCATTTTCAAACGAAAATCAACTGGGCTTCTCTTTGAGCTGTAAGTCCCATTTCTTTTCATTTTTTAACACTTGGGCCTCTATTAGAGTGCAAGACCCAACCCTTTTTTAACGAAACAATTTTTGGGCCTCAGCTATTGTATAAGTCCCGATACGTTAAAAATCTCGGCGCGATCGCCATTTTCAAACTGAAAATATTTTGGGCCTCTCCCTGAGTTGTAAGCCCCATCTTTTGTACAAAAATACACTTTGGGCCTCTAATAGAGTGTAAGACCCAACCCCTCTTTTTCATATTTTCTCATTTTTCATATTGTTTTTTAATGATTTGGAAAATTAATAACTCCCTCAATTTTGATTATTTTTTATTGGTTCTTTTTCTGAAAAATCACAAAAATAGTAAAATATTTTATTCAACAAAAAAATCAAATTTATATTATTTATTTAATATAGTTGGTATTTTTGTGAATAAATTCATTTTTAATTGTTTTTAAGCATTTTAAAAGTGAATATTCATCTTGAAAATAAAGACTATGGGCCTCCCCTCGTGTTGTAAGCCCCATTTCTTTTATTTAAACTTTTTGGGCCTCTATTAGAGTGTAAGACCCAACCACTTGTGTACAGAAAACTTTTTGGGCCTCATTCGTTGTATAAGTCCCTCTGTACATTTTCAAATAAACGACGCGATCGTCGCCAGTTTAAAATTAACCAACTGGACCTACCCTCGAGTAGTAAGACCCATTTCCTTTCTTTAAACTCTTTGGGCCTCTAATAGAGTGTACGACCCAATCCCTTTGTAAATGCCACATTTTTGGGCCTCAGTCACTTGTATAAGTCCCACAGTGTTTACAAAACCTCGGTGCGACCGTCTCCCTTTTCAAAATTAACCATTGGGCCTACCCTCGAGTAGTAAGACCCAATTCTTTTCTTAAAACTCACTTGGGCCTCTTGAGAGAGTGTAAGACCCAACCCATTTGTACAGAAAACCTTTCTTGGGCCTCAGTCACTTGTATAAGTCCCTCTGTACAAATTCAACAGTGCGCTCACTGATAAAACCCTGGGCCTCTCCTTGAGCTGTAAGCCCCAAATCTTTCCTTTTCAAAGCACTTTCTCCTTTGATTTTGAATATACTGTTGTTTTCAATCTTTCTTTGTTGAACAACTAACCAAACAGCATGAAAGCTCTACAACCGAGTAAGTATTTACCCGCTTTCATTTACCGCTTTCATATGTATATAACTGTATTGTGGGGCTGTTTCACTGTAAGTCTCCTTTCATAAACTCATATACATATAACTGTATTGTGGGGCTGTTTCGCTGTAAGTCTTCTTTCATAAACTCATATCAACTGTGTAATAATAGTATAGATATTTAGAGTTTCCCCGGCAACTACGTCTAGAACTAGGTGACGCCGTTCGTTTATTCATAAAAATAGACACCTAGATCCCCAAATAGGATCACCAGATACAGTCTTCTCTTCGGCTGTCCTCATTAGGAATTGTCAAGAAACCCTACTCCCCAAGATGAATGTTTTCTCCGTGAATGGAATCTTTGAGTTTCTTCCAAATTCTCGAACTTTCCTGACTTGATATATTCCTTGTGAATAGCTTGCCTTGAATTTCTCGGGGTTTGGGGACCCACGGGCTTCTTAAAAGCATCGGCCTCCTCTTGGGCATCGTACAAGGACCCACAGGCTTTCTAAAAGCAACCCCGCCTCCTCTTGGGCTTAGTACAAGGACCCTACGACTTCTTAGAAGTATTCACAGCCTCCTCTTAGGCTTCGTATAATGATCTCTTCCTCCGGGAATGATAGCCTCCTCTTGGGCTTATCACAAGGACCCGTCGGCTTCTTAAAAGCTTCCAGCCTCCTCTTGGGCTTCGTACAAATTGTCCCGACGACCTCCTAGAGGTATAGGAACAGAACCTAGTCATTCTCATAGAACAGTCCTTTCATAGAATCTACCACTGTTTCTCAAAGCATAGTACAAAAGATAAAACTCTAGACACGGACAGTCTAACTTCCTTGAGTCTCAAAGACATTCTCAAGTGACCCCTTCGTTAAATAGGAAGGAAACCCGCAGACTCGGACAGTCTCAATACCCTTTGGATTTCCCGTTTCCTCAAAGAGAAGGAAATATCCCTGATCCTCAAATCAAATCCCTGAGTACAGTGTTGCTCATATAAGAACTGATTTTCTCTTTAAAATCAGTATACTGGACCTGTCACTTAACTGAAACCGTTACCATAGCCTCCTTTTGGGCTTTGTACAATGATTCTCCCCAGCGGAGTCAAACAACATTTAGCCTCTCTCTCGGGCTTTGTACGAGACACATAAGAGACTCCCTCATTGAGTCAATCACCCTTTCGCCTCCATCTCGGGCTTTGTACGAGATACAAAAACTCTCTTGTTGAGTCAAATAGCCTCCATCTCGGGCTTTATACGAGATACCAAAAGATTCCCTTGTTGAGTCAAACCTTTTCGCCTCCATCTCGGGCTTTGTACGAGATACAAAAACACTCTCTTGTTGAGTATAAAAGATCCTCTTGTAGGATCAACCCCTTTTAGCCTCTCTCGGGCTTTGTACGAGACACATATTAGCCTCCTCTTAGGCTTTGTATAAGAAAACCACTGGTTGATCCAATCAACCTTTTAGCATCAAAGTTGTGCCTCGTTCACAGTACACAAACATCAACAACTCCTTTCCCTTCATCTAATCGCTGTAAGTGGCAAGCCTCTGGATTATCTACATCCATGCCACTGTCCCTCTTTTAGCATGAGAAATTCCTAAGGAAAGATAACATTGCTCTACACTGACTTAAAGTCTTCTCCTTCAGGTTAAAATCCCCTATAAAGGAAATTATGGCATTACTAGGATCCGCGTATCCCGGTTAAAGTAATCCTCCTTTATAAACCAGTCACCCAACAGTTGGGACAGACAAACCCTTCTTTAGAGATGACAAATTCTCTCTAAAGCCGAGGTCTTTCAGCTTCACGTCTTGGGCTTTGAACAAGACACAAATAGATTTTTCAGCTTCACATCTTGGGCTTTGATCAAGATACAAATCACCTTTCGCTTCACGTCTTGGGCTTTGAACAAGACACCAAAACACCCATTTCCTCCCATAGAATATGAGGAACTACGAACGCTCTGATTTCCCTGTTTCGGTAAATGGGAATACGTAGGTATAAGATCGAAAGAAAAGATCTTAGCGAGCACACTAAACAAAAAACCCAAATCCCATATCTCCATCAATCAAAAGCAGTAATTCAAAAACATCAGTCCTAACATCCTAATCCTTGTTCCCCGCCAGAAACCCTCTGTCTAGATAAAAAAGAAAGAAAGAAAACCGTATTGGCGAAAATACAAATAACCAGTACAAAGGCCCCCCACATTGATCGCATCCGTAACCTAACAGACCGCTGTTTAAACTCAGTATGCAAAGCAGGGTTAATTGGAGACATCTATTTCCCTTCCTTATTCAGCTTACAATAGGATAAAAAATGAATCGACCTGTAGTTTAAGCTCAACCTCAGAGAGCGACCAGCGCTTAAGAACTGCGTCCAAAATCGTTCGCTACAGTATCAGAGCAGGCATCCTGTCTGTTTCTGGATGAGATCTTGGGAGATACTTTCTGGCACTTTAAACAAGGAGGAGTTTGGAGATCAGATCATTCACTTGGACATACTCAAGGGAATTAATGGATGGGATGTATGTTATGGATCGAAGGTAACGACTACTGTTGGTCGTTCTTGTTTTCTAAGGAGTTTCTATAGCAACTGCAGGAGAAGTGGCTAGTTCTCTTGTGTGGTGTCTTATAAGATGTTCAGACATCTTATTAGGGCATGTTGAAGATGTTCCTTGGTGGTTCCGTTGCATATGTTTCTGATGGAAAAATCTGGTATTTATGGGATTCTGGAGTTGTGACTGAAGAAAAATGGTGAAAGATCTTGGCAGTCGCTTCTTTTCTTGAAGATATTAACATCTATAAAAGTTCCAATCATTCCAAAGTCGGGAGCAATGGAATAGAGAGAGTTGCTGGTTGATTCTTGTCATGTTGACTTGATACTTGGAGGTTTGGTTCCAACATGTATCTTGAAGTCAGTTAGTAGAGAAGATGAGTTGCGATTGTGTTTATCAAACTTCATGATTTATGAATTTGGTGAACGTTCTTTTCGACTAAGTTGCCAAAGATACTTGCTTTTTCACTCAAGTCCACTCATAAAGGCATCTCTGGTCGTGGTTGAAGAGCTCTTTCAGAAGGTTAATTCGCTCTTATGTTGAAGATGGATTTCTGAAGGTCTCTGGTGCTGATGGATGTTATTCAACTTGGAGATAATGGTAAGTGATTTATTTTCACCAATCATGATTTACAAGGATTCTATTAGTAAAGGAAAGTCATAGGCAGGTTGAGTCAAGGGTGACAGACTTGATGTCTCAACATGTTATTTGACTTGAAAGGTGTTGACACTGTTGTGTTGATATCTGGTAGATCATATATCCTACAGGATGTATGGTGTTGAGGACAAGGATTTAAGATCAATTGCTATCTGTAGGATTTACAAATATTTAAATGATTATTCTTGTAATTGGAGTACAAGATCACTGATGACAAGTGATACATCAGGAAGTACAACATCTCTTGCTAAATCTGCTCAAAGATTTCTTCTCTAGTGAATGGGTACAATCAAGATAAGGAACTGGTGTTCTATCAGATGTTGAAACATCTTGACAATAGAGTATATGTGTAGAAGTATATTGATTCAAGGAGTGAATCTCTGGAGCAAAGGAGTTGTAGCTGATGATCTTGGTACCATACACGTATGTGTGGCAGTCTTTATTACAAGGCATGTATTCAGACTAGGAAGTTTCGTGGTAGGAAAATTGACTAGAATATAGTGCCGTTGGAAGTGATGATGAAGACATTTATCTTGGTTCAGTTTATTTTTGACCTAGGAGTATTGGAGTGCAGCAAGTATGTTCCAGTTATTACTAGAAACATCTGATCTTATCTGGAAAGTTTCCTGGCAATAAACTTGTCTAGAATATGGTGCTGGTAATAGCATTTCTTGGGTCAATTTATTTCTGATCTAGGTGCGTAGGAATTGTGATCTAGCTCATCTTGGATTTGAAGGATAAGTGGCAGTTATCTCTGACTTCCTGAAGAAGTATCTACTTAAGGAAAGTGGGATTACTTTTGTAAAGACCTTGTGTGACTAATCTCTTCTGAAGAATCAAGCTTTGGCAGGTTTGGGATATCTGAAGATGAGGTGAGTGTTGTAGTACAATAAAGCAGAATGGAGGATGTCTACTCTAACTTGATAGCATTGATCAAGTCTATGAGATCATGGAACTCTTGTTCTGTTATAGGGAGGAGGTTCTTCTAAGTGGCAGAAGGAATAACTGAATTCTTTAGCTGGATGTCTGATCAGATGTTGTGACATCAAGCAGAAACTTCAGGGTCTTAGTTGATGTTTTGGCGTATCATCGTAAGATAAGTTGACCTTCTCATAAATAAATGGAATTAATGCTTCAAAAAGGTTTATCTCATGCAGTTTGCGGGAGTTGCGGAAAGGAGTAGATGTTACATGTCTGAATCTTGGTGTATCTAAGATGGCTTGCTATGGAGTAAGTGGACTATGTGACTTGAAGATTAGGTTTCATTGGTGGATCAAAAGATTTTCTGGAATTCTAAAGAAACCTGAGATTAATCAAACAGTGGCATTTGGTTAATCTTTATCGTGCATTCAAGCAGGATGCTTGGAGCTAATTACTCTTGGGCAGAAGGGTAGTTGGTTGAAAATCAAAGAAGGTTCTTGATTTGTTCATATCTTGGAGCTTGTGGTAGAAGCCCTAAGTTGCTTATGGAATATTACCTTCTTTTGGGAGTTAAATGAAAGTTTATTTCTCTCTTTGGTTATCTGGAGTTCTTATTAATCAAGTTGGTGGCGCAGTGTTGTCTGAAGATCTTTAGTTGGATTACTATGCTAATAGTAAGTCCAGTGGTAATTGTATCAAGAACCATTGTGTATGGTGTCTGTGATATAGTTAGGATGTCTTAACTGATGTTTGAACATCATCATGGTTTCTGAACATGGAGTTCAGATTGTGAAAGTCGATATTCACTAGTTGAATCAGAAGTGTTTTATCTTATCATATGGGAGAATGATAAATTGAAGACTGTTTTGGATCATGGGGTGTTTATCTGGAAGATTGACTCTTGCTGAGGTCATAATGCTTGTGGAGAGGTGGTTTCATCTGCTACAAGTCATGCTAGAGAGAAGTGGATCAGTTTAGTGCTTGTGAAGCAAATAAGCTGAGGATTTCTGGGGAATGTGTTTGATGTCCTTCAAGTGTGAAGAACATCTGGTGAGCTAGCAAACTAAAGGGCTCTGTATGTCTCTTTGAGGAATGTGAAGCATTCCAGATTTAATTGGATTGTATCTCAAGGAACAAGGATATCTATGACTGTAAAATTCAAGGTGGATTTGTACAGGGTATGGATGGTTTATGGATTAGAGGGATCAATAGTGTTTTTGGTCTCAATCCAAGAGTTTGTTGGTTGTGGTACAAGGATGTGATCCTGGTACTCTCACTATATGATCATGAAGTTGTCATGGGATATCATGTGGTGATTTTGGGTGTTTCTTGCTGAAAAAGCATCTTTTGTGAAAGATAGGGGAGAACTTCTGTCTATTGAATGTACTAGTGTGGTACATGGATTGCTTGAGGATCAGGTATTAGGTGAATGCGTTCAGCATGTGTGTTGAACAGAGGGTGCGCTCTTGAAGACATGAAGATGCGTCTTATGTTTTCCATTCATTTAAGGTATTCCTCTTGCAAAGGAGCACTGGGTATCTACAATAGGGGGAGTTGGACTTCTGTTTTGGATATGTTACTGCAGTAGTGCAGTTAGTTATCAAGATTGTTTGTGGTTTCAAGCAATTTATGATAGAATGCCTCAGGTGAGGATGATATGTCAGACGAGATGTCGTGACATTGCTCTACTGGTATAAGTTTTAGGTGGACTTATCAGGTTGTTTTGATTCAGTCATTGGGTGTCAATGGATTGAATCAGAGTGATACAAGTATCTTGGGAGTCTTTGTTGCTGTCTGGAAGAATTTATTCTTCTCTGCAGATTGGAAGGTCAATGGAAGCATTTTGTTGATTTGTTACAAATGTCATGATCAAGTCCAAGGTTGTCAAACTCGCGAGTCTACTCAGACTCGTAAAGGGTCCGTAGACTCGACTCGCAGACTCAACTCGCAAACTCGTACGAGTCTACGGAAAATTAAAAATGACTTTCAAAAACCTATATGTGACATATACATGACACACACACACATGTATTTTTAAACTTGTAAATGCCTCATATATGATACAAATATATATAATACAATACAAATTAACATCAAAATTTAAATTTCATACTCCATAACAAATTTCTTAACAAAATAACTCAATAATAAAAAAATAGCTAATGCATTTAAATACTTAAAGTACTAATCTTTTATTAATTGACTACTACATAAAGCAAAAAATCATAAAACAAATATGCTAATGGATTTAAACATCCAAAACTCCAGTGAAATCATCACCACCAATATCATCACCATCATCTTTATCGGCATCTTGAGTATCATCATCAAATTCTATCCCGGATGAAACACCTTCTTCTTCATTAACCAAAGTTGGATTGCTTGAAGTTCCACTTCCACAAAATTTAACATTTTCACCACCACCACCACCACTTTGCACAACATTAGTAATAACAACGTCAACTTCCATAATATTGTTAGCAATAACATCATCTTACTCAACATTAACTTTAGTTTTCATATTTTCCTCATTAGAAGCTTCAGTTATCCATTCATCATCTTTACACAAAAGAATATACAAGAAAAGCATCCAAGTGAAACATATAAGAAAATACTTGCACAATAAATGATTGATTTACAAAAACAAATGCGAACAAAGCAAGAGACATAATAAACACACGTAATCTATGAAGGAATGAAAGGAGGAAGAAACTTTTATAAAATAACAGACTAGGAGAGAGGCTTTCTAATCCTCGTACAAGCAAAAAAAGGGGGGGGGGGGGGGGGGTTAAATAAAATAAAATCTTTTGGGGTATTTGGGTTAAAAAAAACAAAATTCAAAAAAATTTATAAACTCGCCATAGACTCGCGAGTCTATACGAGTTTATGCGAGTCTACTCGAGTCTATCAAAAAATGATTCTATGCGTGAGTCTACTCATTTGTGCTTCTTAGACTTGTAAACTCGTACGAGTTTACGAGTCTACCCGCGAGTTTGACAACTATGATCAAGTCTGCTAATTCTGAATTAAGGAATTGATTTAGAATAAAGAGAAAAAGGTTGTAATTATCTTTGTATAACTTGTTGTGGGGTCTATAAATCTCTGATGGAAAACTGACAAAGTCAGATTAGGTATCAGGACATTGCCCAGAATCTGTTTCAGATAAAGAAAATCAAAGGGACAGTGGTTTCAAGGACAAGTAAGAAAAAGTGGAATCTTTCGAAACTAACTTGGGCAGTAGTTATTGCATTCATTGACTAGTCTTTTGTTTCTTCCAAGTGGATTCTCACTGCCTATGTAGATTCTTCAATATTTAAGGAGGGTCATGCTGATTGTGTTGCAGAACATCCTTCTTGAGAGGAAATGGGTTTTATCCGTGTCTGGATAAGCATAGTCTGGGTATGGGCCTGTATGGGTCATTTTTGCCAACTTTTGGCTAAAAAGGGGGAGAATGGTTATTGGCTACTTTGTTACTGTTGTGAGCTGCATATGTGCATTTGTGCTGCTGATCTACAAAAAATGTCTCAAAGGATGTTCTAACATTCTGGGTTCTAACATCTTGGGTAGATTGTGTTTTGTGATCAAAGTTAGGAAGCAAGTTGTGTTTTGTGATCTGAGTTACATTCTCTATGTACTCAGTAGAGGAACTTGAAATTATCTTCTCTCTCCCTCATGAATGAGGAGAGGGTCTAAAGATCATCTTCTCCGTCTTCCTTGACACTTGCTTCAGGTTTTCCCACTGCATGCACCATCAAACTAAAGAATGTTTTAGCCAAAATTTGTCAAAAGGGGGAGATTGAAAGCTCCAAGGGTTTGACTAAATTTTGGTAAAACATAATTTTCGTAAAGATGTTCCAACATGAAGATTTATGCCCCAGACCAAAGATGTCAAATGAAATGTCTCAGCATGAAGACTTGACATCATGACTATCACAGCAGGTTTGTTTTCAAATATGTTCCAAGATTCAAGGCGCGATTAGAAGTGGATCAAGGAAATAAGATTTGAAACTCAATGCAGCAGAAGGTTATAAAAGAAGACCTAGTCCTAGGCCAGAATAGAGAGAGAGAGAGAGAGAGAACGACATAGACTTAGGAATCCTATTTTGTAAAGTAGGGTTTAGGGTTTGAGAGCCGTAGGTTTCTCTTGTAAGTCTCCCTCTGTATCAATTTGATACATTGTGGAAGACATGGGTACTTGTACAGATTCAGAAACTCGTAGGTAATGAATCGTGTATTGTTCTTGGATGAAGCTTTTAAGAAAATCCAAGTTAACTTGTTAGTCAAGAATGCTTGACTGAACTTTGTATTGAAATGGGTGTCTTTCAAGTAGAATGATACAGTTATTGTGACTATAACTATTAGATAATCACAGGTTGTGATTTAGGGAGTAAGATGGGTTTCTCTTATCTAGGATGGAGTTCTTAGATAAAGTTTTCATTAGGTAGTGATAGGTAAACCAAAGGTTGTTTACTGTAAACCAGCAGTTGTTTATATAAAACTATACTAATGATAATGGATTCTTCTTCCTGACTTGGTATGCCCCCAAATGTAGGTGATTTGCACCGACTTGGGTTATCATATTCTATGTTATTTATCATTCTGCAATTTATAGTTCAGTTTTGATTAACATGTTGTAACAGATGTCGAAACATCTGTCTTGATATTGTTACTGATATTCTGAATATCAGTTTGTTGTTCTGTTCTTGTTTTAAAGTTGTGTAGAGAACAATGTCTTGATATGTGTTAGGACATCTGCTATCTGCTATGCCAAAATTTCAGTTATTAACAAGTTGTTAGGTCTGCGAGCACCGCAAGAGTGTAGCATCTGAATGAGAAGGCATCATAGAATATACAATCTCAAGGTGAGTGGGAATAAATTTTGGATGAGTTGTGTCATCCAGGAGTTCAATATACCAGAAAGGCTGCACACAACCCAACTCGGCTAAAAACAGATGATTTGCACTCAATTCCAAATGCATGTGCCTCTTTATATGTTTCTACTTTGGAAGATGTTTCAAACACTTCAGAATTTATTGTTAGGAGGGTTTTTGGCCGTTAGCAATTTTTAGGAAACAAGAAATTGACGTGTGACGTCTTATTGCTGAAAATATTAAAATAATGGCTAACGCAAAACAAAAAGCTTGTAGTTATTTTCACATTATTAATGAATTATGTATGTCAGCTGGCAACTAGGAGATGCTGATGATATCACGCTTCAACCAAGATTACCCATCAACTTTTTAGCTTCCAATGCAATGCCTACCGTACCTATAGGTCAACATGGTGAAGTACCGGACGGTGATGAAAAATAACAATACTACCAACTAAAAGAGCCACAAGCTTCAGATTTCTATCATGAGCGTTATCAACAACTTCAAGATTGCTCTCTAGGAACAGCCAACTGGCAACTGATATTGCCACCAACTTCTATGCTTAGCCTCCTGCCTTCAACCCTCAATTCCAGACACAATTTTATCAGTACCTCCACCACATGCTTATTCCAAACGTGCGGGATCATTTTATCACTATTCACAATATGGAGAACTATTTTGTGGAGTAGAAAAGATCTATAAAAGACAGACAAAACATGATTCGAGATATTTTCATCAGATAAGAACAAAAGCATCAAGCCCTGATGGATGCAATGAACAACTTCAATCCATTTCCTGAAAAATGATTAATGATTCGGGCATTTCACTATCATTACTTTTATTTTTTGTTTTAATCATTTGATGTACTTTTTAGTTTTCTTACTTAGTTGTTATTCTCCTTATGATTTCCCATATTATAAGCTTATTGTTACTTTCATTAATAAACGATTTTGTTTATGTTATTCCTTTCAATTGAATTGTATGGCTACCTTACCAATGACATAAAAATAATAACGAAGACATCGACACATCACCAGAAAAGAAACACAGTTAAAGTTGAATTGTTACTGAATTTTCAACTGTGGATTGATGGATTAAGAAGAAGAAGAGGGACATTTGACTAATTTGTACTTGTTGTGAATCTTATTGTGAATTACGATAAAATTCAATATCAATTTGTGAGGCAAAGAATAATAGCAACCGGAATAAAAGGTTTTCAACAATAATAATCTGTACACAGATAATATAACAGAATAAGGCAAGGAAAAACAGAAGGTTTGTTTATCTAGTTCGATCAAACGATCTACTCTGGAGGAGAGAGCAGCTCTCCAATTCACTATACTCAGAAAGTTGTTACAAGAGATTACAGATGAGTTACAAGAAAATAGCCTTCGCCTTCAGGTTCCCAAGAACAACCCTATTTTCTACCCAAGTGTTTTCCAACCTCTCCAACTCTCAATATATGAATCACTCAAACTCAAGGTGTAACATTGTTTCACAATAACCTTAAACAACTCCAAAGGTTTCCCTAAACCTTTGCTTTTCTAAGGTTTTTCTTGTGAATAGCTGAAACCCTATGTTATGCCTTAAAACCCTTGCTCTCCCTTGTTGGTGTAAACTCTAAGATTGTCACACACCAATCATATAAGAGATACATATTTATAATAACAAATACCCAACAAACAAAGGCCAAAATCACATGGATCCATGGACCGAATCGAAAAGCCCGAAAACGCGAAAACACTATTCAATGTACGGATTACACTATTCACCGGCCGATTTTTTTTCTCGACTTTTCGTCCGACTTTCTAAAACTTCTGATTTTCGCGGTAAATGCAATCTCCAAAATATGTTTTCTTTCTCTTCATCAACAAAGGTTTTAAGGCACATTTACAACAATCTCCACCTTGACTTTAAACCGTGTTGATACCAATTTAACAATCAACAACATTGTTGCTCTCTACCAATTTGAAACTTTAATCAATAACTTTGATCAAATTCAAGCAACTCTTGAATCTTGATCTCGCAACTTGCATCCTCTTGTTCCCAATTACCATTTTCTGCCTAGGTAATTTAACAAGCCTACAAGTATGATTTTTCAACCACCCTTGACTCCACCTATTTTCAAATGCCTCCCTGAAGGTTTTTATTATTTTATTTTACAGTCATTCATCCACATTAAAAACATAATATCCAAGGCTAGCATAATTGTCCCTTTGAGATGCTACAATAATCCTCCTTACTATATCATGAGTCAAATGATAATCAGAGATCTCTGTAACCGTTACCTACTACTGCTAGCATCCATAGTAGGAAACTCCACCTCAAACTGAGTTTTCTCCGTTATAGTTTCTCCCAGGTTTCTCCCTTGGTTTTCACTATTCTTCTTCTGAAGAAATTCTCTACCAACCAAGTAAGTTATTTTAACCTCAGCTCTTCCCCAAAAACTCAATAACAACTCAGCGGTAACATGCATTTTTATCCCTTGATTTCTGCAAAGTTCATTGTACTCCTCTGAAACTTTCTCAAGGCATTCATAAGCCTTAAACTCAAATCCCATAGCTCTTCCTTGCCATGAAAGCCTCCACTAGTTAACGATGAATGAATAATAACATTTGAACCTTCTAAAATATATAGATCACATATTTTAGACCCTTTAGCAATAATCAATTCATCACGCAAAATCTTGAACACTCCACGTTCAACTCTAGTACAATAGCCTAGATCATCAAACATACTTATAGATAACAAATTTCGCTTGAGTTCTGGAACGTACCTCATATTGTGAATAAGAAGTTCACGATCATTAAACATTTTAAATCTGACCGTACCAATACCATGAACCTTGCATGCCTTATTATTACCAAGGCGAACTACTCCACCTTGCACCATCTTCAAAGTTTCAAAGTATTCTATTCTTTGACACATGTGATAAGAGCAACCTGAGTCAATGACCCAACTATCTTCAGCTTCGAAACTCGATACTACTAGTGCTTCGACATCCTCATAACTTTCCTCACCCAATACAACTACAGCTTGAACAGAATCTTAATTGACCTTTCTTTCAGGATAATCCCTTTTAAAGTGACCGATTTTCTGACAATTAAAACATTTTACCTTTGACTTGTCAGACCTCTTTGATTTGGACATCCCTTTACGCTCACCTCCTCCTCTTGACACATTTAATCCTTCACCAATATCTTCAATCTTCAAATCTTTCGACTTTGAAAATTCTTTGGATTTCACCGCCGTCTGGACTTCATCCAAAGTAGTAGTACCTTCCTTACCATAAAGAAAAGCATCCTTAAAGTGCTCAAAGGATCTAGGTAATGAACTCAACAGGAGCAAAATCTTGTCCTCATCATCAATCTCCACTTCAATATTCTCAAGATCATCGATAATCTTGTGAAATTCTATGAGCTGCTCAAATATGGATTTGTTCTCCACCATTCAGAATAAATAGAGTTGTTGTTTCAGATACAACCTGTGAGCCAAAGACTTTGTCATATACAATAATTCAAGTTTTACCCACATAGCAACCGCAATTTGCTCCCTGGCGACTTCTCTTAGAACTTTATCCCTGAGGCACAAGATAATGGCACTCCTAGCCTTATCCACCATCTCGGTCTTTTGTACATGTGTAAGCCCTGCAGGCATCAATGTTTCACTCTTAAAAGCATCGATACACTTTTCTTGAATTAAAATTTCTTGCATCTTAATTTTCTACAACCCGAAGTCGTTGTTACCAGAAAATTTCTCGATTTTCCATCTACTAACCATGGTGCTCACTTATCAACAATATCTCTTTGCTCCACGCTGACCGCGGCACTTGTTGTGAATCTTGTTATGAATTACGATAAAATTCAATATCAATTTGTGAGGCAAAGAACAATAGCAACCAAAATAAATAGTTTTCAGCAATAATAACCCGTACATAGATAATATAACAGAATAAGGCAAGAAAAAACAGAAGGTTTGTTTACCCAGTTTGATCAAACGATCTACTCTGGGGGAGAGGGCAGCTCTCCAATTCACTATACTCAGAAAGTTGTTACAAGAGATTACAGATGAGTTACAAGAAAATAGCCTTCGCCTTCAGGTTTCCAAGAACAACCCTATTTTCTATCCAAGTGTTTCCCAACCTCTCCAACTCTCAATATATGAGTCACTTAAACCCAAGGTGTAACAATGTTTCACAATAACCTTAAACAACTCCAAAGGTTTCCCTAAACCTTTGCTTTTCTAAGGTTTTCCTTGTGAATAGTTGAAACCCTATGCTATGCCTTTAAACCTTTGCTCTCCCTTGTTGGTGTAAACTCTAAGATTGTCACACACCAAGCATATAAGAGATACATATTTATAATAGCAAATACCCAACAAATAAAGCCCAAAATCACATGGATCCATGGACCGAATCGAAAAAGCCCGAAAACTTAAAAACATTATGCATCATACGGACAATACTATTCGTCGTACGGACGTCACTATTCATATGTACGAATTATACTATTCACCAACCAATTTTTTCCCTCGCCTTTTCGTCTGATTTTCGCGGTAAATGCAATCTCCAAAATATGTTTTCTTTCTCTTCATCAATAAAGGTTTTAAGGCACATTTACAACAGTACTTAATCTCCTAACACTTTAACAAAGAAGGTTTAAGCCAAATATTGCATTATTTACCTTTTTAAGCTACCACATGTATTTAAATGTTATCAGTTATTGAACCTTTTAAGTCCAAGCCTTCCTTTTGGTGACTTAGCCTTATAACTTGAGAAATTTTACTGAAAGATTAAAATTTTCACCTTCTTTGAAGTTAGGTAGAATGTTAATTTTTCTTGTTGATGAAAATAGCTAAATTTAGGATTTTTCTTGGAAATAACAACAATCTATGTTTCTGGTGGGGGGTACTAGGAGTTTGAGTAATATAAAAATGAAATTTTTTTATAGAAGCTTGAAATGTAAAAAGAAAAATATCTAGCTTCTAAAAAAAGAAACAAAAGAACTCAAATTCTAGTACTCAATAATAAAAATGTGGCATTATGTTTATTTGGATGTTACAACAAGGAAAAATTTAGGTACGTAACTCCTGAAAAGTAAGCTTACTATCCTAAAATATCCTACTCTGACATAACCCACATTAAAACCCAAAAAGATCTCAAAATGTGTATTCAAATAGTACTTTGACTGACTTTCTAAAAACATTTCAAATTCATTGCAAGTAAATTCCGTATGATCATTGAGAGTCTATCATGTTATTCAAACTGAGTAAATAGGTGAGATTGAGAGACAGATTAAGTACATTTAAAGTTGTATAAATACTTCTGATGAATCTGGATTTAAGCAAGAGAAAGAAGTGACGATGCTAGCTTGAATTGGAGATTGGCATTTGTGAGGTAAGCATATGGTTTTTCTGTTTGTAATTTCTAGTTTACAAGCAAGTTTCTTGAGGACAAATAATAATTTAATTTTGTGATTGTGATGACTGTTGAGTGCAGAATAGGGCAAGCAAGCATAAATATTTATTTTCGGAAGAATTCCCTCCGGGATTTATGTCGTGTCCACAGAGATCGGTTCGAGGGAAAGAATGTCGTTCGACAGTCTCTCGCGTTAATGAGTTTGGATTAAAATGGTTTCAAACAAGAAAATAGAAAAGTAAACATTAAAACATAAAAACAAATTCATTCTTCGGCAAGAAAAACTCGTCCGGCAATGCATACAAATCACTCCTCACAAACTTAAACTTACCGACCAGTTATACTCCACCTACAATACTCCTCAATATCACCCAGCATCGCTCACAACACAGGTTATGTCTAACGCAAAGTTGAGAAAACAACCGTGTTACTCTCTTCGTCACTCTCGCGAGCGAAGCCTCGAAACACGGAAGGCATTAAGTTTCAACGCCTATTGAAGATTGTTAGCTCTAAATCTATCTCTAGAATCCAGAAACTAACAGACAATCATCCTTAATCGAAGTTTGCGACGGTTATCTCTAACGCACCCCAAACCCCGCGCATAAAGCAAAAATCAGAGACAATCACCAATAAAGATTTGTAAAGCAAGTTTTATACAACGCCATGGGCGACAAATATACATGAGATCATAGTCAATACATATACAAAACCCAACAAAGAAGAAAGAAATGAAGAAAATAAGAAATGAACCAAACATCTCGTGGTTTGTCGGCGCCGATCGACGATCAATCCACCTCGGATCATCCACATGCAAGCTTCCATGATGTTTTCTAAGCTAATCTACTGAAAAAATGAAGTTTGATGGAATTGGAGCAAGAATCCCCAAAACCATCCCTAAATAAATGCTGAAAAATGAACTATATACATTGTAAATTCTGCATGGTTCGCAGTGCGAACGATCATTCGCAGTGCGAATGACTCAAAAAATGGCAGTTTAAGTGCCTCTGATTACCAAACCGCCTTTGCTTTCCTTCGCAGTGCGAACGAACCATTCGCAGTGCGAATGCTCGCTGACTGGTTCGCAGTGCGAACCTTGGCTTATTTCTCTTTTGTAACTCACTGCCAGCCTTCGCTGGGACCTTCGTTGGACCTTCGCAAAGCGAACATTCGCTGCCAGTCCGCAGTGCGAACAAGACAGAAAACCAGTCCTTATTTTGGCCACAACTTCCACACCGAAACTCCGATTTACGCACGGTCAGAAGCGCTGGAAAGCATATTCAATGCTCTTCAAGAATAGGGCAAGATAGCCTTTATTAAATACCTACAAAAATGAGATAAAAATCAATTAAACTAAGTAATATTTACACGTTACGCACTATATACACTAAAACGTAAAGTAAACGTATTTATAAACAAAGCGGGGGTTTATTTGAACGATATAGACAAAAAGTATCGATAAGTGCAACAAAACATATATACACAAATAGGTACAATTTGCACTTATCAAACTCTCCCCAACTTACCTAATTGTTTATCCACAAACAAGAATCAAACAAACTTGAAAATGCACAAGCAATATCCAAAGAATGACGAATCAACAGGTTTTGAAAAACGGAAACGAATGAATGGTTCAAATGAAAACGGTACACACAAAAAGCAAATACTTACCACTAAACTACGACGACAACATAGTCACGAAACAAAAGCAAAGTACAAAAATCATGCCAAAAATTCTAAAACAACACACGTTCCAAAGTGAATCACACCTAGTAAAAACAATCATCAGTAGATGAAAAACACACAATAAGGTACTTTACACTCACACAACACTCATGCAAACAAAAGACTAAATTATGCATACATCCACAAATTCACATTGAAAATACAAAGGCAAGAATCACAAGGACTTTCAAGGTTGTAACGTGGTCGGGTAAACAAACAAGGGGCAATTTCTAAAGGTAATTGAAACACAAACTTGCCTAAACCTAAGGGAGTGAAAACTCACAAAGATTCACACACAAAATTTCAACCAACTTCTTCCACAATCCCAAGTGCTACACAACACACAATACTTATTTAGCACAATTATTGAAACTCTTTTTGTTTCCTTTTTCAAGGATTTTTCTTTTTCTTCTTTTTCACTTTTTTCTTTTCTTTTCTTTGTCATATTTTTCTCTCTTTTTATTTTCTTTTTCAATCCTCATAGAATCCACTAATGAATACACAATCATTCTCTCCCCAACTTGAATTCAACCGCACCATCATGTGAATACTCCCTACTTTCTAAGGCAAGGAAAAAATCCATACAACAACACAAAGTTGAGGTCCAAGAAAAAACAAAATCCATTCAAAAATAAGTGAACTAAATACTCATAGACAAGCATTAAGTTCAAATAAAAACATGGATCAAAAAGCTCAAAGGGGTTACGAATTCTCACACACTCACAAGGTGAATTGACTATTTGGCTAAAGTGGTTGTGCTCAAAATGAAACAATTGCCTTGATACTTTTCATGCTTTCATATAATCAACACAAATAAAAGATTCAACATAATAAAATCCAGTTAGAACAAGAATGTTGGTTCTCCGCGCATATATGAACAATGGAAAGCCACCTCACAAAAAGGTTGGGAACTAAAGTGATTCACAATAGAACAAGTATACAAAAGAATGGATGGCATGGAAGTTTGTAAAATGCCTAAGTATCATGAATATGCTAAAGTATAGAAAGCGATAAATACATACCTCGGACGTGTACAAAACTTAACAAGATCATTACCATACATCCGCAAGTAGAAACTCACCAACTTGGAAAATCACCAAAGCATCCTCAAATAAGTCAATCAAAATCTGTGAGCAAACAGCAACCAAAAACATTCGAAAAGAAACACTATAAAACTTGCTTGTTTTACGTCGTAAGCTCGACGCCTTTACGGTGCTTAATTAGAAACTTCCTTCATTCATGCCATGGTGATGTCTCACCGCGCAACCAAAAGCAAGCGTCCTAACCAAACACTTAAACAAACGTTAATCTACAAGTATCAGTATAACAAGTGAAAATATACAATCTATACGATATCTACAAAACTCAAAAACAAAGAAACTACCACAATGCGATTCAATGACAAAACCGATCCCCGGCAACGGCGCCATTTTGTTGAATGCAGAATAGGGCAAGCAAGCATAAATATTTATTTTCGGAAGAATTCCCTCTGGGATTTATGTCGTGTCCACAGAGATCGGTTCGAGGGAAAGAATGTCGTTCGACAGTCTCTCGCGTTAATGAGTTTGGATTAAAATGGTTTCAAACAAGAAAATAGAAAAGTAAACATTAAAGCATAAAAACAAATTCATTCTTTAGCAAGAAAAACTCGTCCGGCAATGCATACAAATCACTCCTCACAAACTTAAACTTACCGACCAGTTATACTCCACCTACAATACTCCTCAATATCACCCAACATCGCTCACAACACAGGTTATGTCTAACGCAAAGTTGAGAAAACAACCGTGTTACTCTCTTCGTCACTCTCGCGAGCGAAGCCTCGAAACACGGAAGGCATTAAGTTTCGACGCCTATTGAAGATTGTTAGCTCTAAATCTATCTCTAGAATCTAGAAACTAACAGACAATCATCCCTAATCGAAGTTTGCAACGGTTATCTCTAACGCACCCCAAACCCCGCGCATAAAGCAAAAATCAGAGACAATCACCAATAAAGATTTGTAAAGCAAGTTTTATACAACGCCATGGGCGACAAATATACATGAGATCATAGTCAATACATATACAAAACCCAACAAAGAAGAAAGACATGAAGAAAATAAGAAATGAACCAAACATCTCGCGGTTTGTCGGCGCCGATCGACGATCAATCCACCTCGAATCATCCACATGCAAGCTTCCATGATGTTTTCTAAGCTAATCTACTGAAAAAATGAAGTTTGATGGAATTGGAGCAAGAATCCCCAAAACCATCCCTAAAAAAATGCTGAAAAATGAACTATATACATTGTAAATTCTGCATGGTTTGCAGTGCGAATGACTCAAAAAATGGCACTTTAAGTGCCTCTGATTACCAAACCGCCTTTGCTTTCCTTCGCTGGTTCGCAGTTCGAACGAACCATTCGCAGTGCGAATGCTCACTGACTGGTTCGCAGTGCGAACCTTGGCTTATTTCTCTTTTGTAACTCACTGCCAGCCTTCGCTGGGACCTTCGCTGGACCTTCGTAAAGCGAACATTCGCTGCCAGTTCGCAGTGCGAACAAGACAGAAAACCAGTCCTTATTTTGGCCACAACTTCCACACCGAAACTCCGATTTACGCACGGTCAGAAGCGCTGGAAAGCTTATTCAATGCTCTTCAAGAATATGGCAAGATAGCCTTTATTAAATACCTACAAAAATGAGATAAAAATCAATTAAACTAAGTAATATTTACACGTTACGCACTATATACACTAAAACGTAAAGTAAACGTATTTATAAACAAAGTGGGGTTTATTTGAACGATATAGACAAAAAGTATCGATAAGTGCAACAAAACATATATACACAAATAGGTACAATTTGCACTTATCAAACTCTCCCCAACTTACCTAATTGTTTGTCCACAAACAAGAATCAAACAAACTTGAAAATGCACAAGCAATATCCAAAGAATGACGAATCAACAGGTTTTGAAAAACGGAAACGAATGAATGGTTCAAATGAAAACGGTACACACAAAAAGAAAATACTTACCACTAAACTACGACGACAACATAGTCACGAAACAAAAGCAAAGTACAAAAATCATGCCAAAAATTCTAAAACAACATACGTTCCAAAGTGAATCACACCTAGTAAAAACAATCATCGGTAGATGAAAAACACACAATAAGGTACTTTACACTCACACAACACTCATGCAAACAAAAGACTAAATTATGCATACATCCACAAATTCACATTGAAAATACAAAGGCAAGAATCACAAGGACTTTCAAGGTTGTAACGTGGTCGGGTAAACAAACAAGGGGCAATTTCTAAAGGTAATTGAAACACAAACTTGCCTAAACCTAAGGGAGTGAAAACTCACAAAGATTCACACACAAAATTTCAACCAACTTCTTCCACAATCCCAAGTGCTACACAACACACAATACTTATTTAGCACAATTATTGAAACTCTTTTTGTTTCCTTTTTCAAGGATTTTTCTTTTTCTTCTTTTTCACTTTTTTCTTTTCTTTTCTTTGTCATATTTTTCTCTCTTTTTCTTTTCTTTTTCAATCCTCATAGAATCCACTAATGAATACACAATCATTCTCTCCCCAACTTGAATTCAACCGCACCATCATGTGAATACTCCCTACTTTCTAAGGCAAGGAAAAAATCCATACAACAACACAAAGTTGAGGTCCAAGAAAAAACAAAATCCATTCAAAAATAAGTGAACTAAATACTCATAGACAAGCATTAAGTTCAAATAAAAACATGGATCAAAAAGCTCAAAGGGGTTACGAATTCTCACACACTCACAAGGTGAATTGACTATTTGGCTAAAGTGGTTGTGCTCAAAATGAAACAATTGCCTTGATACTTTTCATGCTTTCATATAATCAACACAAATAAAAGATTCAACATAATAAAATCCAGTTAGAACAAGAATGTTGGTTCTCCGAGCATATATGAACAATGGAAAGCCACCTCACAAAAAGGTTGGGAACTAAAGTGATTCACAATAGAACAAGTATACAAAAGAATGGATGGCATGGAAGTTTGTAAAATGCCTAAGTATCATGAATATGCTAAAGTATAGAAAGCGATAAATACATACCTCGGACGTGTACAAAACTTAACAAGATCATTACCATACATCCGCAAGTAGAAACTCACCAACTTGGAAAATCACCAAAGCATCCTCAAATAAGTCAATCAAAATCTGTGAGCAAACAATAACCAAAAACATTCGAAAAGAAAAACTATAAAACTTGCTTGTTTTACGTCGTAAGCTCGACGCCTTTACGGTGCTTAATTAGAAACTTCCTTCATTCATGCCATGGTGATGTCTCACCGCGCAACCAAAAGCAAGCGTCCTAACCAAACACTTAAACAAACGTTAATCTACAAGTATCAGTATAACAAGTGAAAATATACAATCTATACGATATCTACAAAACTCAAAAACAAAGAAACTACCACAATGCGATTCAATGTCAAAACCGATCCCCGGCAACGGCGCCATTTTGTTGAATGCAGAATAGGGCAAGCAAGCAAAAATATTTATTTTCGAAAGAATTCCCTCCGGGATTTATGTCGTGTCCACAGAGATCGGTTCGAGGGAAAGAATGTCGTTCGACAGTCTCTCGCGTTAATGAGTTTGGATTAAAATGGTTTCAAACAAGAAAATAGAAAAGTAAACATTAAAACATAAAAACAAATTCATTCTTTAGCAAGAAAAACTCGTCCGGCAATGCATACAAATCACTCCTCACAAACTTAAACTTACCGACCAGTTATACTCCACCTACAATACTCCTCAATATCACCCAGCATCGCTCACAACACAGGTTATGTCTAACGCAAAGTTGAGAAAACAACCGTGTTACTCTCTTCGTCACTCTCGCGAGCGAAGCCTCGAAACACGGAAGGCATTAAGTTTCGACGCCTATTGAAGATTGTTAGCTCTAAATCTATCTCTAGAATCCAGAAACTAACAGACAATCATCCCTAATCGAAGTTTGCAACGGTTATCTCTAACGCACCCCAAACCCCGCGCATAAAGCAAAAATCAGAGACAATCACCAATAAAGATTTGTAAAGCAAGTTTTATACAACGCCATGGGCGACAAATATACATGAGATCATAGTCAATACATATACAAAACCCAACAAAGAAGAAAGACATGAAGAAAATAAGAAATGAACCAAACATCTCGCGGTTTGTCGGCGCCGATCGACGATCAATCCACCTCGGATCATCCACATGCAAGCTTCCATGATGTTTTCTAAGCTAATCTACTGAAAAAATGAAGTTTGATGGAATTGGAGCAAGAATCCCCAAAACCATCCCTAAAAAAATGCTGAAAAATGAACTATATACATTGTAAATTCTGCATGGTTCGCAGTGCGAATGACTCAAAAAATGGCACTTTAAGTGCCTCTGATTACCAAACCGCCTTTGCTTTCCTTCGCTGGTTCGCAGTACGAACGAACCATTCGCAGTGCGAATGCTCGCTGACTGTTTCGCAGTGCGAACCTTGGCTTATTTCTCTTTTGTAACTCACTGCCAGCCTTCGCTGGGACCTTCGCTGGACCTTCGTAAAGCGAACATTCGCTGCCAGTTCGCAGTGCGAACAAGACAGAAAACCAGTCCTTATTTTGGCCACAACTTCCACACCGAAACTCCGATTTACGCACGGTCAGAAGCGCTGGAAAGCTTATTCAATGCTCTTCAAGAATATGGCAAGATAGCCTTTATTAAATACCTACAAAAATGAGATAAAAATCAATTAAACTAAGTAATATTTACACGTTACGCACTATATACACTAAAACGTAAAGTAAACGTATTTATAAACAAAGTGGGGGTTTATTTGAACGATATAGACAAAAAGTATCGATAAGTGCAACAAAACATATATACACAAATAGGTACAATTTGTACTTATCAATGACTGACTGTTATTATGTAATTTTGTTACGCATTCACATGTGTTTTTAGTCGTTTTTGGTAGAATATGTCTTAGTTTTAGGGAAAATGAAGAAATATTAGAGAAGTGGAAGAAATATGGCAAAGAGGAAGATTTGTGAGGAAATTGTGAAGAAAATATTATTCAATCCCTTAGAAGATCCGCGTCTAAAATCACGGCACGATCTGACACAAATTATTAAATCATGGAACGAAGGAAAGACATCGTGGCACGATTCAGCATTAAAGAAGAAAATGTGGCATGGAGGAAAGGCATCATTGCACGATTGTTGCAACTTTCTCATGTGTTGAAAAGGTAAAAAGGATGATTTGACAAGGGTTGGTAGTTTTGGAGAAGATTTCTTAAAAAGAACAATTCAATACTGCTCTGGAATAAAGGTTTTTGCCATCAAAGATCAAATTCCATCTAAAGTTTCATGTATTATTCTTGTAAACTTATTGTTATGAATTTCTTTAACATGCGTAGCTAAGTTTCTTTTAGATTAGGTCTTATAAGATGAACCTGTATTGATCTGTTGGGACATATGTTTGGTCGTTGTATTATTTGTTGGAATTGATATTTCAATATTTTATTCACTTAATCTCGAATTTAAAGATTTTTATGCGTTGACGAACTCATGAATAAAATCTAAGTTTGTAGGAATTACTTACCCTAACTGTGTAAACCTGAACCAGATTAATTGTTCAAATTAGTAATTGGTTTAGGAATAAACGATTATAAGTTGTGACTTAAAGTTTATTGTACCAATTTTGTCTGTTTTAACTTTGAATTGACCTAAGGGATTAGGAAGTTGTACTGTAAAATAGTGAGTCATACACTAAAGAATTGAGTATAATGCCTTTATTAAATTGTCATAAATTCCTAGAACTCAATTTAAGACAAATAGAGACCTTCATTAACAGTAATATACATGAGATTCGAAATAAGACCTGATCTTTTTTTTTTGTTGAACCAAAATCTTGTGAAACCCCTATTTTTACATTTTTCTTACATTTTACAATTGCTTTGTTAAAATAGAATAGTCTATGTGAATATGAATAGTTTATTAGTTGCGACAATTTTTAGTACACTTACTATTAGTTCTTCTGTTTTAAATTTAAAAGATCGTTATTCCTCTAAATTTTTTATATTTAAAATTGATGATATATTCTATTTTAAAGATAGACATGACAAACCATCATGTACCAATTTTTAGGAAACTTTAAAATAAAAAAGATAAGTTAAATATAATTAAAAAATAAATGCATCATCATTTTTTGTGTGAAAATGTTAGAAAAAAAATAGTATTGTTTGAATTTAAAACAGAAAGATCAATTTTGTGAATAACATAAAATATGGGAATTAAAAATATAATAAAATCATATATAAAATATTAAAACAGAGAAAAAATTAAATATAAAGAAACAAATGAACATGAAGGATGAAAATGTCAACAATTTACCTTTTTTTTATTACATAATAATATAATATATTAAGTTTGTTTGTAGAAGTTTTATTTTTAAAAAGACCGCATTTTAAAATAAAATAAAATAAATATTATTTTAAATAGCTTATCCAAATTAAATATATTATAATAATTAATTATGATATATTATTTTTATTTTTAATTTAGAGGTTTATGTGTCAAAATAATTAATTTTAAGGATTTAATTAATATTCACTGACAGTGTAAAATAGTTTTACACTGTCATCCAATAAAAAAATCAACATTCTATCATATTATTAAATTTTTTTTAAAATATCAGTATGATGTGGCGAGATTTATGACCGTCATTGGTTGACACTGTAAAAGTAATTTACACTGTCAATATATCACCCATTTTCTCTAATTTTAATTAGATGATAATTGTTCTGGACTAGACCAATGACTAGACTTGGCCCAATTCACTTATGCTCCAGAGCGGCCCAAATTGCCTAAGTCCAATCCACAAAGGGGCAAAAGTTACCTTTCTGCCCCTCCAACCGGGCAGGGACTGCATCGGTCCTCCCCGAAAACAATGCCCGTTACGCACGACTCATCCACTCCCCGAACAGCTACGGGCTGGCGCTCGAAACTATGCCTATGCCCGACATAACGGCTCGTTTTGGGCACCCTGTCCGACATAATGGCTAGTTTGGGTAGTTACCTATTCTTCGGGAAAACAGTTATTTCGCCCCGAAAATAGGACCGTTGGCCACGCGCTGGGGGCTCTATATAAACCCTCTCGTTTGAGAGGGTCAGGTATCAAATATTCACCCTAAGAGCTCATACTTTGTATTTGCCCCTTTCTCTCTGACCCTTTCTTACTTGAGCGTCGGAGTGTCTTGCAGGTACACCCCCCTCCTCCTCTCCATACGACTAGCATCACAGGCGTACTTGGTGGCCCACTTCTACAGGATCTGATCCAGCCTTCACGATCAGTGGCGCCATCTGTGGGAATCATTGTTTTCCCCATCTTTTCTTTCCCCAGAAATCGAAGATCAAAGCAAATATCAAGATCATCATCATGGCCTCCCAAGATCAAGCCAAAGGTGCTCGCCAAACCGCTGTCCTCCCCGTCAACAAGACTGACGTTGACGACCCATCATCTCTTCTCCGAGATGCCCGTTTTCTGAGGGACGGGGCCAAAACTTCTCATTCCCCCACCCCTGCTGACTGCAACAACGATCAGCCTTGGCTGGACGTCCAGCCCATTCCTGTTCCGTCCAACGCCGACCCGGCCGTGGTGGCTCTCCTGGAGGCGATCAACAAAACAAACACCCTGATCCTGCAGCAGAACGAAAGGATTGAAGCGTTAGAAGAGTCCAACTGTCCAAGATCCCCTCCTTCGCGGAGGAACCAGCGACGATCAAGGAGTCCGCAGCCCCGGAGAGATATCAACCGAAGACTGCGCCAAGAGTCTGACCCTTGCGCCGCCCGGAAGCGTGACCAGGTTTCCCCGCGTGACCAGCACTCCCCCGGCCACAAGAGGACTCGAAGGAACGAGCTATCTCCCCCGGTCAAGTCTAAAGGTCGGGCCCGTTCACCTTCTCCCCGAAGGAACCGTTCACCTTCTCCCCGAAGGAACCGCTCACCTTCTCCTCGTAGGAACCGCTTACCTTCTCCTCGGAGGAACCGCTCTCCTTCTCCCCGAAGGAACCGCCACCACGAGCGTACCCTTCGGTCCCCGTCATTCACCAGCTCTAGCAGCGACGATGAGCCTCGCGGCCCATTGTCCCAGGAAATCTTGGCTACCCGTCTCCCTAAGGGCCTGGAGAAGCCCTCGTCAGTGGGCACGTACGACGGGACTACTGACCCCGACGAACACATCGAGAACATCTCCCTAAAACATAATCCAAGGAAAAGACGAACCTCTCCGTGCATATATCGAGAGGTTTAACAAGGAAGCAGTACAGGTCCCTAAAACAGACGAAATGAAAAAGTTTCTGCTCGAGCAAGGACTCCACCCGGGCTCTGAGTTTTCTAAAGTCGTCGGCCTCGCACCACTGAGGAACCTAGATGCCCTCCTCCTCAAAGCCCAATCGCACATTCAGTACGAAGAGAAGGTTGCGGCCAGCAACGTCCGAGCATCACGCCATCAGGAGAACGCTCGGGCCTCCAGAGGCGAGGAAGTCTCAACATCTCGTCGAGGCGAACGGAGGCGCGAGGACCTTCCTCGGGACTCTCGCGACAACAAGGGGCCCTCCGGGAGATTCCGCGACTACACCCCCTTGATCGTCTCCAGGGAGAAGATACTGTCTGAGTGTGCGAACTCGGAATTCAAGCAGGCAGGGGTCCGCTTCCCCAAATAACTGTCGGCCAGGCCCAACGCGGACAAATCAAAGTACTGCCGTTTCCATAAGAGTCATGGCCACACTATAGAAGACTGCATCCATCTGAAGGATGCCATTGAGATACTGATCAGGGACGGCCACTTGAAACAGTTTGCAAAAAAAAAGGACACTCCTCGGTAGGACGCCCAGGAGTCCAAGAAGATAGAGGAAGAAGTACCCTCCTCAGAAGAAGCCAACATCCAGGTCGCTATGTCCATATCACGACCAGAGTACTTCTACATCCCAGACGGGCTCAGCGTCCCTGCTTATTTCGCGGTCCACAACCCGTGGGAGACCGTTTCCCTCCGCCATGGTTATCTCCGGCGGAGGCTTCAACAAAGACACGGTGGGCTCCGTGAAACAAAAATTCGAGCATCTGATCAACACAAGCTCCAATAAGGTGACCACACTCGATCAGGCCTAGAAGGGCTCTATCCCCATCTCCTTCTACTGGGAAGATCTCCTCGGGGGGTCTCCAAACTCGAGCATACCTTTGCTTGTCAGAGCCCGAATGGCGAACTTCGACGTTCGCAGAATGCTCGTCGACCAGGGCAGCTCGGTCGACATCATGTACTCCCAGCTGTTTTCAACACTTCAGCTGGACGAATCACACCTCACCCCCTATGTGGGGTCCGATTTGCTGGGGTTCAACGGATCAGTGACCAAGCCATGGGGATACGTCGAACTGATCGTAACCTTCGGATCAGCTGAGATGGCCAGATCCATCAAGGTACAATTTCTGGTAATCGATTTCCTGTCGCTTTACCAGTGCATATTCGGAAGACCAACCCTGGCCGAGTTGGTAGCAGTGCCCTCGGCAGTCCACCTCAAGATGAAGTATTACACTTCAAAAGGGATGGTCGCCACCCTCCACGGCGATACCGAGGCCTTGCGACGGTGTTTCGAAGCAGCCACAAAGGGGCTCAACGCCATTGCGTCCAAGCTAAAAACATCGAGCAAGCCAGCATTGCCAAGCAGCTCCGAGGAAGCCAAGCCTTTGCCCCAGGTCGACTCCATCGACCTCGACAACCGCTTCCCCAAAGAAGACCAACAGGAGGAACGAGCAGCTTCAGCCAACTCGTCTACGTCGTCCAGCAGCAGTTCCCATCCGATGCGCCCAATCCCGGATGGCAACTTCGAGATCGTTCTGTTTGGTGACGACCCTCAGTGGGGAGTGAAGATTGGAGCAGATCTGCCCGACATCGCGAGGAAGCAGCTCAAAGCATGCCTCCTTGAGAATGCCGACCTCTTCGCCTGGAGCGCCACCGAGATGCCCGGCTTGAACCCATCCATCGCCTTCCACCAGCTGACAATTGACCGGCCGTCAAGGCCGTAGCACAACGTAGGAGAAAGCAGTCTCCGGAGAAAACGGAGGCTGTAAAAAAAGCTGTAAAGGACCTCCTCGAGGCCAAATTTATTTCGGAGGCCAAGTACACCACTTGGTTGTCCAACGTTGTACTCGTGAAAAAATCTAATGGAAAATGGCAAATGTGCATTGATTACACCGATCTCAATAAGGCATGCTCGAAGGATGCCTACCCCCTCCCCAATATTGATAAACTTGTTGATAATTTTGCCGGTTTTAAACTTTTATCGTTCATTGACGCCTACTCAGGCTATAATCAAATTCCAATAGCGATGGTCGACAAAAAATACATGGCCTTCATGACCGAATCGGGAAACTATTACTACAACGTAATGCCCTTCGGCCTGAAGAACGCCGGAGCGACCCATCAAAGAATGATGAACATGGTCTTCCGGGGAGAGATAGACGACATGCTCGAAGTCTACATGGACGACATGATCGTAAAATCCCATGAGGAAACCGATCACACTGCCCATTTAAGGAAGGTCTTCGAACAGGCCAGAAAATACAAAATGCGTTTCAACCCGGAGAAGAGCACTTTCGGTGTCCGGGCAGGGAAGTTCCTCGGCTTCTATCTAACAGAGCGGGGAATCGAAGCCAATCCCGATAAATGCCAAGCATTCTCTGAGTTTCCAACCCCCGAGTCAAAGAAATCCATCCAGTCCCTCAACGGGATGCTCACGTCACTATCTCGTTTCGTGGCCAAATCTGCCCAGCACGCCCTACCATTCTTCAAACTCCTCCGCAAGGAGGCAGCGTTCGAATGGACCGAGGAGTGTGACAAGGCTCTTCTCCATCTGAAACGGGCACTCTCAGAGCCACCAATCCTCTCTCGCCCGGACAATGGCGAAACTTTGTACCTATACCTCGCCGTAGCGACTGAAGAAATGAGCGCCGCTCTCATTCGCGAGACTCCTGACGGACAAAATCCCATATATTTCATGAGCAAAGCACTGCAAGGACCAGAGGTAAGATACCAACAGATAGAGAAAGTGGCTCTGACCCTCATCAACGCAGCCAGAAGATTAAGACACTACTTTCTGGCCTACACGATCGTGGTTCGAACAGATCAACCCATAAAACAGCTACTGGGACGACCAGACATGGTCGGTCGAATGCTCAAATGGTCGCTTGAACTATCCAAATTTGACATCCGGTATGAAGGCAGGAAAGCTCTCAAAGTCCAGGCTTTGGCTGACTTCATCGCAGAAATGACATTCGCAGACTCCCCCACGAGCGAAGCGCGCAAATAGACCATTTTTGTGGACGGTGCCTCAAGCTCGGCAGGGAGCGGCGCAGGCATCATACTGTAAAGCAACGAAGGAATCATCGTTGAAGTATCACTTACCCTGTCCTTCCCAACCTCCAACAACCAGACTGAATACGAGGCCTTCCTCGCTGGGTTACGCTTCAGGTCCGAGGAGAATATCAAGCCAAAAACGGCAACCTGACCGAATACTTAGCCCTGGTAAAAAAGGAAATGGCGAAGTTTGCCGCAGTAGAAGTGAAACATGTCCCCTCCGAGCATAACGTGCGAGCAGACGTCCTATCCAAACTAGCCAGCACAAAGAAGAAAGGCGGAAACAAATCCATCATACAGGAAGTACTTCCTCGACCTAGTATCGAGAAGGACTCCCTGTCCCTCGACGTACAGGTGATCGGCGGCAACAACTGCTGGATGACCCCTGTTTACAATATCTCGCTAAAGACGAACTTCCGTCCGACCCAAAAGAGGCCAGCGTAGTTAGGTGAAGAGCTTGCTCCTACGTCCTGGTCGAGGATAAAGTCTACAGGCGAGGATTCTCCATTCCGCTACTTAAGTGTGTCGAGGAAGAAATGGTCGTACACATCCTGCGCAAAATCCACGAGGGAATCAACGCCCAACACCTGGGTGGAAGGTCACTTGCCCGAAAGGCCCTCCGAGCGAGGTATTACTGGCCGACCATGCAACACTACGCTAAAGAACACGTGAAGAAATGCAATAAATGCCAACGGCATGGGGACATACACCTGGCTCCACCTAACGAGCTCAAGGCAATGTCCTCCCGTGGCCATTTGCCTGGTGGGGCCTAGACATCCTAGGACCCTTCGTAGTAGGTTCGAATCAGAACAAATACCTAATAGTGGGCGTAAACTACTTCAAGAAATGGATAAAAGCGGAGGCTCTAGCCAAAATAACTGCCCTCAACATACTGCGTTTCTAAAAACGAAACATCCTCGCACGTTTCGACATTCCCCAAGCGATAGTGATGGACAATGGGACGCAATTCACGGACAGGAAGTTTCAGGACTTCGTCGCCCAACTGGGCACGAAGCAGCACTTCGCATCCGTCGAGCACCTCCAAACAAACGGGCAGGCTGAAGCAGCTAATCGAGTCATCCTTCGAGGCCTCAAACGAAGGTTGGACAAAACAAAGAAGGCTTGGGTCGAGGAACTGCACAGCGTATTATGGGCATACCGCACAACTCCACACTCTACAACCGGGGAAACACCTTTCCGTCTAGCATACGGGACCGAGGCTGTAATTCCCGTCGAATTTCACATACCCTCCAGGCGGACAGAGTCACCCCTAGATGAGGAGATGAATGACGAATCATTAAGAGAAGAACTCGACCTCGTCGAGGAAATCCGAACCGGGGCAGCCCTCTGCGAAGCCTCACTAAAACAAAAAAATACCATCAGGCACAACGCCAAGGTGATACGACGAGAGTTCAACGTGGGAAGCCTTATTCTAAGAAGAAACCACAAAGACTCTCGCGAGGGTAAACTAGCCGCCAACTGGGAAGGACCCTATCGTGTCCGAGCAAAAATGGAGAATGGGGCCTATTACCCAGAACATCTCAACGGGGAAGAACTTGCTCGACCATGGAACGCCGAAAAGATAAAATAATACTATAGCTAAGGCCCCAATTCTCAATTTGACCCTTCACGACGACGAACGTCAGCTACCGACCACTATGCACGCCTAGGTACAAGCGTCGCATACCAACAAAGCAGAACCCCGCTCAGTAACGAGCTGAGTAACTGCTCGACGGCGGTCCTCGATCGAGCATCGCCGTCGTCAAAGTACCATGACTGGCAGAACCCCAGCTCGCGATGGGACGTTCATGCCGCGAACTCAGACCTCAAACGCGACCTGAGCTCTGCATCCCCTCCAGGACATTCCCTGGCCGTTCGACCAGTACCCCTCACTGCCGAACACATCTACAACGAGAAATCCCCTAAAACTTCACATAAGGCAAATACTCCCTATCACGGGCAAACATACATTCACAACAAGCATGAATGCAACACTTAGCAGAAAATAAAAGCAAGTAAAACCATGCAAATAATAGAACCGGCCACCAAGACCGGGCATATAATTTAAACATAATAAAGTGGCCACTAGGACCACGGCTGTGCTTGATTACATAAAACGGGAGCCATGCCCCCCAAATAGATTACAACAATTACGTGGCACGCAGGCCGGACAAATTACAACAACAAAAAGACAAACCCCTCACGCGTCCATCTGATCGGAAGGCTCGGGCTGAGGCCCCTGGCTCTCCGCGTGCTGATCCTCGGCATTTCCTTCAAGAAGGGCGTCGGGCATAACGATCCGGCCATCCTCAACATGCGCCAGATAATGGGTACCCTCGACAGAGAAGTCAAACTCGGGGTTCACCACCTGCAGTTGAGCCACGACGTTTCTAAAGGATTTGTCCGCGACGACAATACTGTCATCCTCGGCCGTCAGCATGCGGGCGACCTGCTCGGACTTTGTCCTTAACTCCTTCACATCTTCAGGCTCATCTTCACCTGGAGCGTTGACCGCCCTCAGCTGCTGGACCAGCTCCTCGACCGCCTTCTTCTCAGCAGCCAGCGTAGAATTCTCTTTCTTCAGCATGGCCACCTCCTCTTCAGCCTTCTTCCGAGCATCATCTGTGCCCTTGACCTCTTCTTTGAGGGACGCCATGGTAGCCCGAGCAGCATTAAGTTCAGACTCAGTTGCAGAGTTCCCTTCAGCATAAATGGTTGCCATCTCCAGCATCCTAACCAAAGCTGAAGCATCATGAGCCACCAACACCCTCTTGCTCGGGTGGTCCATGTTTTCCAAACGAAGAGATTCCGCCCGAGGCACGATCAAAGAGTTCCCCTCAAAAAATCTCCTATCAAGGATACAAGGAGGAAGCTCGAACTTCCCTTTCTCCGGTACCCGGGTGAGATCCACAGCGTCAGTAACCCTTGGCCGCTTGGATCGTCCGGTCAAAGGTAAGGGAGATCCCCGGGGAGCGGGAGTAGGAGAAGAGGGCCCCGCAGCAGACTGAACCGGAGTGGGAGCACGCGTGCCAGCGAATCGAGACCTCAGAGGAACCGCTCCGGCCTTGTTCCTCGCAAGAGCATTCTTCACAACCCGCTCATGGGCATGAGGTATCTCACCTGCACAAACAAAAATCGAACACGTTAGTTACGAGGAAAAGAAATAATGCGAGCAAATCTAAAATAACTAAGACTACCAAGCAGCTTCTCGACTTCCGCAGGAGTCTTGCACTCCAGGAGTGCCTTGGTGTTAATAAACCGGTACTCAACCCTCTGACTGCCGTCCTCCTCGAAGATCGGGTTACCCTTGTTCGTCCAGCATTCCGCAAGCCGAAAGGAGTTAACATACTTCACCAACTCCTCGTACGCCACGACATCCTGCCCGTGTAGCTCGTGCGGTTGGAGAACGTAGTCACCGGGCCTCTTGGCGAAATGGTCAGGTGCCCAATGGATGGGGAACTTGTAGATTCTCTTCCCAATAAATTTCCCCGTCTCGTCGCGCAGGTCATTCCCATCCTCATCAACCTCGATCTCCCAAACATATGTATTATCCTGGGCAGCTTCGGACACGGGCTCGATAACATAGTACCGCTCCTTAAACGTCCGTATCGACTCCGAAAATGGTTTAAACAATTTGTGAGGCTGCTTTAAAGAGACCCAACCATACTGCCTCCCCGACAGCTGCCTTTGAAGATGGAAGACAGTGAAAAACAGAGGAAGAGTTGCCCCTATGGCGAGATACTCGCACACCAGCTCGAACTCCCAGATGAAGGCCAACGAGTTAGGGTACAGTTGCGTGGGGGCCAGCTTCAAGTGCACGAACACCGACTGCTAAAAGGCGTATTCATACATCGCAAAGCGGTCCCCGTAATTCGTGCAGACTCGGTCATCCTCAGAGGGAAAGTGCACCTTCCACTCCCCCTCTGGCCCGACCTCCGTAAAGACGTCCCCCAGGTACTTTGCAAAAGTAGACACATGTTCAGCCGGTTCGTCCACCTCCCATTCCTCCACGGAACCCTCGACGACGTCCTCGTCCATATCTTCCAACTCCTCTTCCTCCCCAACCTCATTGGGGGTACTCGAAGCCGTCGAACTACTACTATCCGAAGAACTTGTTTATTCCTCGGACGAATCTAAGATAATCTCTCCTTCTGGCCCCGTCGCCATATCGATCACCTGAAAAGCAGAGAAAATAGTGAATTCGACAATAAATCAAATCCACCCTTCCACCGCTAGTCAAGTGAAAGGGCGCGCAGAGGGCTGAGGACAACGTCCCCGGCCTATGCCCTAACATCAGAAGAAAAACTGAAACCTCCTCGCGAGGAGACGCTCATAACAGATCATCCCCAAGCGAGGAGCTTCCCCGCACTCATACCCAGATTCCGTTTGAAGCTTCGACGGAAACCGCAAAGCTTCACCGAAATCTGGGAATATTCGACCCGAAAATTCATCACTCACTCAGAAGATGAACAATCACGACGGTTACACATGCATCGCCGTCACGACGACGCCGTGAACCGCCCTCCTCACCAAAACATACTAACATATCCGGCGACATGTCAGAAGTGTAAAAATGGCACGACCACCGTCCACCACCAACAATCATCGGAAACTAATCTATTTCATCATCTAAACCTAGCCTTAACCGCATGCAATCTACCATTGACCATCCAAAAAGAGTTAAAACAAGCACATAATCGGAAACTTACTTGATTTAAGAAGACAAAAAGCGGTTGCTCGAAGCTTGGTGCGGTGGTCGGAGTAGCAGAAGACGGTGACGGGCAAACGCTCTGAAGAAGACGAAGGAAAGCGAGAGTGAAAAGTCTGAAATGAGACGAACTTTCCCCTTTTATACAGAGGGGCACGTGCAGTGGATGCGCTCGTAGGTCATGATGGCTAATTACTAGCCATCATTGCCTAGTAACTGCTACACGGAGCTCTAGGCACACGTGGCGCCCCAACGTTTCCAATTCTGACTAACCGTTAGTCTCCTCGGACGCCGGGAAACACGGTCACGGTCATGAATGCCACGGACACCAGGGGTCACGAACACCACCAGTCACGGGCGCCCCGATGCGGCCTTCCTCGTCATCAAACGACGACTTCACGATAGCTTCCCGGATCAACGAGATATCCTTAAGTCATCACTCTCATGCTCGGGAGCAACGACTTGGGGGGCTCCTGTTCTGGACTGGACCAATGGCTAGACTTGGCCCAATCCACTTCTGCTCTAGAGCGGCCTAAATTGCATAAGTCCAATCCACAAAGGGGCAAAAGTTACCTTTCTGCCCCTCCAACCGGGCAGGGACTGCATCGCTCCTCCCCGGAAACAATGCCCGTTACGCACGGCTCATCCACTCCCCGAACAGCTACGGGTTGGCGCCCGAAACTATGCCTATGCCCGACATAACGGCTAGTTTTGGGCACCCTACCCGACATAACAGCTAGTTTGGGTAGGTACCTATTCTTCGGGAAAACGGTTATTTCGCCCCAAAAATAAGACCGTTGGCCACGCGCTGGGGCTCTATATAAACCCTCTCGCTTGAGAGGGTCAGTTATCGAATATTCACCCTAAGAACTCATACTTTATACTTGCCCCTTTCTCTCTGACTATTTCTTACTTGAGCGTCGGAGTGCCTTGCAGGTACACCCCCCTCCTCCTCTCCACACGACCAGCATCCCAGGCGTACTTGGTGACCCACTTTTACAGGTTCTGATCAAGCCTTCACGATCAATAATGTAAAATAATTTTACTCTGACAATATATTCCAATTAGTCTCATTATTCTAAATAACTAGCTTATTTTAAAATAAAAAATAGTTTTTATCGTGGTAAACAAACACAATAACTTCCATTTTTGTTTTTTTTTTTAATTTCGAAAAATTAATCTTTAAATTATTAATAAAACAAAAACCACTCTATTTACTATAACAAATGACCATATTGATACTTCTAGATGAGGGGCTTACTCTATTTTCTTGGCTTTTATCAAATACTTTAATTCACAAAACCATCATCATAAACTATAAAAAACAAAAAAAAAAGAATATTTCTTAATGTATTCTATATATATTATTAGGACATCATGTAAAATTATAAAAATATTTTTAGATTTTGGAAATATATTATTAAAAAAATAGAAAAATGCATCATTCAAATAAAATAAAATTTTACTTTAAAATGACATTCATTTAATACGTTATAAAGTAGTGTAATACATCCAAAATTATATCTTTGAAATTTAATATCATTTTACATTTTATATAGAATATTTTTTGACCAAAGGGATAAGAAATTCCCAACCTAAATAATGCTAGTACTTTCAAGTCAAAATTAAAAAAGTAACTTAAAGGGCCCATGAGTTCATACTTTCTTAACTGAAAGACCCTAATCTGGGACACCATCTATTAGTTGCCAGTTTTTAATTCAAAACATGGGATAAAACGCCCCTGGTATTTATTTTACCATCTTTTCCCCTTATAAATAACCATACCAATATTCTCAACACATTTTACATATACCAATTTTTACGTACATTGAATAATATCTTACATGATTATGGATGTGTTCATTCCAGAAGATTATGTTAGAAAGAGAAGGGTTGAGAAAAAGCTCAAAACCACGGCGGTGGCTTCAACAAAAAGCTCCCAAACTCATTCACATGAGAGGATTCAGAACAACAATAAAGACAACTCCTTCACTCCTTATCATCCTCATGATCATCTTTTTATTTGCTTCTCAGCTTAATTCATTTCTTACTACTTTTGGAACTTTCTAGCTTCTTCAACTTTTTCTTTACATGGACTTGTTAAAGTATGTGTAGCATTGGTATCATGAATGAGGCCTTTTAATATTTATTGATTTAGATAGATTTGTATTTTTTTTTAATAGATTGAATATATGTAGCAACATAATTTAAATGACTTTTTTATATTTTATTTTATGAAAACATCTTAAATGATTTACTTTTTGTTGCAAAATATTGTTGGTTAAAGTTCCCTCCTAAGGGTTACATCCCAAATTCGAAATGCCAACATTTGATAAATTCACCAATTTCAATGGCATCATAAGCTATTTTGAATTATAAAAGTTATTGTTACACAAAAGCAGAGACCTCCAAGTAAGTAATTTATTGATTTAGACAAATAAAAAAATGTGTGATTGCTGCATATATGAGACACGTTCACGTGTCATACCAACACACTTGTTTGTTTTAGATGTGTGTCGGTTGCAAAATATATTCAAAGTTTGTGATGATCAATCATCAAGTTGTGATTGCTCCATATGAAGAAAATACAATATATCAAGAATTTTTTATCCAACCTAGGTTCTTAGGCATCACGTGTGCTTTCAAAAATACCCTTTGTTTCCGTATGCGTATATACAGAAGAAAACCAGAAAATCAACATTGCAACGATAAAATCAACATTCATAAAATAAAATCGGCGTTACATTGATGATTTCGATAGAAATTTAAATACTACATTTCAATTGTCCGGTGGACGCTTGCACATCTCTAAGATGTCATCGACCGTTTTTCAGACCGTCGCCTCCAACTCGAACGGAATTTTCTCTTTAAAACCGAAATACGTTCGCCACATCGCCCTAACATCGTCTTGATTCTTGAGCTCAAACTTGTTGTAAACAACGTTCCCTTCGTTGCCAACTGAAGGTGAGCGATACTCAAGCTTCACAACCTTAGGATTGTCATTGTAAGGTAGGCGATATTGGATCTCGTCTATGGTATCGGCGAGGGGGTGAGATCCATGAGCTTGAACGTCATCCCGAGTGTTTTGCCGTCGAAAAAGGAGACACTTGCGACATACCAACGGATCTTGATTTCAAACAATTGAGACATTTGTGTATTTGTGTGAAAGATAACAAATGAAACCCCAAATTTATAGAAACCCTAAGTGAATATGGACCAACTATTTTCTGTCAAACTTTTTTCCGGAGCTATATCCACGGAACGACCCCATAATTATTGGTTTCGGAGGTGTATCTCCAGAACTTTCCCTAATACTGCAAAATTAAGAACCTTCCGTAGATACATATCTGGAACTTTTTCTGCTACATTTTTAAACCAGAACTCAATATAGAAGCACATCATAATAGACAAATAAAAGGCATAACGACATAAATAAGGCATAAGAATAAAAAGTGACTATTTTACACTTCAAAAATTTACAATTAGTCGTCCGATTATACAAGAATTCAAAACGAATCAAAACAAGTGTCGCCAGCTAAATCTATTGGTGGTACCTCTTTGGACTTTTCCGAATTCGATTCCTTTTCAATGTTGTTCAATCTTTCAAATTTGTGCATCCTTTCAACAAAATGATCCGACCACGTCTCGACATTTGCGGTTGAATGAGTCGCTCATTCCAGTGATGTAGGTGGTATGGGGCATCCCGGTTTCAAGTAAACTTGTACAAAATGTCTTGATTTTGCAAGCCATCCAATACACATGATGCGATCATTTGGATTTTGAGGTTGTGCGGTGCGGAGTGGAAAAAAGGTTTTCGAAAACCCGTATCGTCGCAAGTCGAGACACGTAACTGTTATCATCCAACAATTTCAACAGTTGTTGCATCTGACTTCTATCTCCCCTAATCGCCTTGTTGGTGTGGTACCGAATGTTATACACATGCCTTATATTTGATACATTGTCGGGTTCCTTCCGTTTCAATGTGGCAAGTATATTTTTCGGTTGGACAAGATTCAAGATCATGTCACTAATACATGTCTTCTCTTCCGGCTTGAGCCGACATACACTAGGATGACCTTGTAACTTTAAGCACAGTTCATGGTTATGCAAACCACAAATAACACTAAATTTCCACTTTTTGGTACTCAACATGTAACCACGGATCTTAAAAGGACATTCATATTTTTTACTACTGGTGTCGTCTTTTTTAAACTTCCGTAGAGGAGTCTGATATTTCCCGCTTCTTTCGCACAAAAAAGTTACAAAAGCGTTTCTTATTTCCGAACCATTATCCGATCTTCCTATAACCACACCAAAACCAAGTCTAGTTGAAGTCCTACGAATCCATGTGAGCATGCTATCACGATCATCAAACTCTTGCTTGTTTTTAAAGTCAAAGTCGACGTCTACCGACTTTACGACAACCCCTTGAACATTTGGAGAAACATCATTTGTAGAAACTAATTCTTTTGAGATATTATCGGGGTGCACCATATCTATTTGTACACAATAAAAAAAATAAACAAAAATTGCAAATCTGCTGTAAAAAAAACAGGTGACAGACACGTTCTCGAGATGTGCATCCGGAAGTGTTCATCTTCAACACGTTCCGGAGGTACAACTCCGGAAGCAACATTACTTTTTTTTCAAAAGTTTGATGATTAATGTGAGCAATGTAGTGGATAAAGTGCAATCTTTACCTGAAATTCAATCTTCTCTTACTCCCTTTGATTTGTTGCACGAAAAAGTTGGAGTTTTGGAGTGAAAATGATATTGATAATGTATGTTTTTTAGGTTGGTGAATGTGAGTGTGGAAGAAGAAAACACAACAATGGGGGAGTGATCATGCAGGTTTAAAATATAGCAGAAACTTCCGGAGTTGTATCTACGGAACATTCTGGCGCTTAGACGTTTTGGAGGTGCATCTACGGAAGTTTCCCTGAACTAAATTATTTTGAAGTTTCTCCCAGCGTTTACCAGTAGAAAATTATTTCATACATGTAGCCGGAAACAACCAAATTTTGGCAAAAAAAATGTGCGTCTGAATATGTATCTCACGAAACAGGGGGCATAAAAGGAAATTCACTAGGTGCCTAAGAGTATCAAGGGGTGGATTAAGAATTCTCTATATTAATGTGGGATATTGCCCCGTTTGAGAGAATGGAGATAACTCTCGAGATCCGAACAAAATTCTTTTTGTTCCGTGTAAAAGACCCGTAACAAAAGGTATGTGAGCGAACCTTAAGTTAAGAAGTGCATATAACATATAGATCTTTGTTGAACTAGAAATATACAATTTTACTGTTCAGCGTCACCATTCATTTCAATTAGACGGATATCCATACAATATGACACTCATACATGTGAGCAGTTCAATCATTCTTGATATATAAGAATAAAACATGTCATTTCAGGTATTTAAATGCATTCTCACTTTCACATTACTTTTTATTCTTCCATTGATATGGATGTTTAAATGCTAACTTTGTAGGTTAGTTCTTTCACCGCCGCATATAAATTTTTTTCCACCGATTCAATATCTTACCTCACCATTTTACAAAATCACTGTACTTTTCTAACGGAACAATGACACTGTATGTGAGAATGGATTTTTTATTCCCTCTAATTTTCACAAAAAACAACTACTTCTCTACCAAAGATATAAATCACTAGTCTTCTTTCTTGATGTTTCAAAAAAAAACCCCAATAGATTTATCATCAGATCCATCAAGCATAAAAGCTTAAAGGCTTTTATTTCCAAGAGGTTGTTTTTTGAGTTGTTTCCTTTCTCTCTTGGACTGCCTTTTTCCATGGTATATTTTCCTTTAGCTTGTTCCACTTCCACCTCGGTGTCTTCTTTCTCCATAGTTTTATTCTCGCATCTGCTTTGACTTGTAAAGTTGTTGAACAGACTTTTACTATAGTTGCTAGAATTTGACTCATTTTTCCTTGTTTCTTTTATCAATTTTGGTAGCGGGGACGCTCTAAGCCACAAACTAAAAGATAAGTCTTGTTTGTCAAGGTCTTTGAAACCATCTTCACCAAGCTCCCCTATCGCCTCACAGTCTTTCAATTGGTGACCTATCCTTCCACACACAAAACAAAAAGTAGGGAGACGTCATATTTGAAGTGACTCTTAAATTTCTTCCTTTGAAACTGATCGTACCTGGATCAGACAGTTACTGGTGGCCAACGACGTCCGTTGAGCTCCGGCTCCGGTGAGGTTGAAGGACGGCCGGGGGGGGTGTACCTGCAAGGTACTCCGACGCTCAAGTTAGGGAGTGCACAGAGTAACAACAAATACAAAGAGTGAGAAAAGTAACTTAACCTGACCCTCTCATGTGAGAGGGTATTTATAGAGAACCCCCAGCGCGGGGCCAACGGTTACTTGCATTGGGCTGGATTGTCAGGCCCAATCCAAGTAACTGCCAGGGCTTACGTGGCGTAATGAAGACCAGCGCGTGGTCTTCGCCCTGGGGTAACCGCTCCTAGATTTCTGGGACTAGGGCAGACCGAATCCTTCGGGAGTGGAGTGGTTACTTGGAATGTGTCTACGTGGTACGGACCGTTAGACACTCCTCGCTGGGGAGGAGCCTTCTGTGTCGAGGACCCGTCAAGCCGTACGACGGACATGGCCTCGCGGGGAGGAGACATGTCTGTCGAGGAGTGATGTGCGGTGTTCTCATGGGGAGAAGCTGGTATGTCGGGGATGTACCTATCCGCCGGGGGTGCGAGGTCCTCCTGCCCTGTTGGCCCAAGTGCCCGACACTGTAAAGTGCTCGGGGGAAACGTTGGTATGCTTGCAGCAGTCAAGTGCCCCGCAGAGGGGTCTTATTGGGCCTCCCCATGCTATATGGGTTGGGCCTGCTCGACTGTTGGGCAGCCTCGGCCCAGTCCAGAACAGGAGCCCCCCAAGTCGTTGCTCTGAGGTGGCAGAGTAATGACTTAAGGGTTATTGTATGTCGAGGATACGCTAAGAGAGGAACCGAGGAGGTCGATCTCCTATGCGAAATTCCTTCGGCCGGATGAGCGTCGGGCATCGGACAGATGTGTCTGGTCGTATAGTCGGGGAGATGAAGGGTTTCGGATTCGAAGCGTTGGGGAAAACCAAAACGATACACGTGGGGAGACGGGTGGCTGCATGCGTGCCACGTGTCGCCTGCCATCATTACCTATGGAGGTTAGGGCGGCTGGCTAGGGTAGCGCACTCGAGTGCCCTACGCCCCTCGGGTCTCGCGAGAACCGCTTATAAAAGCCGCTCCCCTCGCTCATTCTTCACTTTTCCGCTTCTCTCTCAAGAAACTTTCTCCCTCTCTCTCTAACCTCTTCCACCGTAGCTCGCCGCCGTCAATCGCCGGGCACTCTCTGTCGGAAGCATTTCCTCCGCTAGGACCGCCGTTCGCCGCCGTACCATAGCCGGAAACCTCCGTGCCGGAACCCTACACCGCCGCTTACCAGGTATTTGCTTCAAACCGGACCTTTATTTTGCGTTTTTCTTCGATTTTAACTAGTGTAGGACGTTTCCTTGGTGAATTGATGACATTCCCATGAGAAACGAAGGGATTCCTGGCGAATACGGCGGGAATCTTTAGTTGTGGAGAGAGAGAGTGCGAAGATTCTTGCTCGCTTTTGATGAATATCTCGGGGATCAGGGACGAACACGTCGGGGATCCGTTGAATGTCTCGGGGTCTTTGATAATCAGTGTATTTGTTAGTGCCGCGGGGACACGGGGCAGAACCTTCCGGGGAGACGATGAGTTCCCCGGTGGGCAAGTTGATTCTCGGCCGTTCGCGTCGGGGAGTTGAGAAAGCCTTGCCCCTTCCTCGCCCGTTCGCTTTGAACAGTGGTGGAGGGGTGAATTTGATACAACCAATCGAATTCACCGTTTCCTTCTGCTTTTCAAGTAAATGGACGATTTGGCTGCGGAGGTGGCCGCAGGATATTTCGAGGAAAACGACGACGACCAGCCCGACTCCCCCATGGCACACATGGTTTTCGCGCAGGAGAGGCCGCTCGAGGACTGGGTCTGTAGCGAAGCCCTGGAGATGTCGTCCATCTTCGTGTACCCAGATGTGGGCGATGCTTTTTGTACCGTCGAGCACCGACTGATTGGTAGTGGTCAATCCTGGAAGGTTTTTCGTCCCGAGGAGCATCACCAAATATACTCCCCTTACCGGGGAATGCGGGTCCCCTTATACGAGTTTATGTTCGAGAAGGCGGGGTGGAGGCTGCCTTTCACGGATTTTCAGGAGGGGATCTTTGACTGGTTGAAGTTGGCCCCTTCGCAGATTCATCCGAACTCGCTGGCCTTCATCCGGGCTTTCGAGCTCGTATGCAAATATTTGGAGATCGTGCCGACCGTTCGCCTTTTCTTCCGCATATTCCACCTCCAACGGTTGTCGGTAGGAGGTCGACACGGCTGGGTGTCCTTCAAGCAGAGCAAGGCGTTGTTTCACACTTACTTGGATTCCATCCGGGATTTCAAGTTCCGCTATTTCTATGTGAAGCCGGTCACCCTCGAGACGATATATTCATTGTACCGGAAAGTCACCCGCGAGGTCGACGGCCGTTCCGAGGAGGTGCTGGTGCCAAAGTTTCCTCTGTACTGGACGGAGGAACACTTTAAGAAGGGAGTTGACAAATATAAAACGAAACCTGTTCAGATGGAGGCCTACGATAAAATCGTAGCTTTCGTTGACAGTTTTACCGAAGCTCGACACGAGACGCTGGACGGCCAGCCTATAATAGGTGCAGATGGGCAGGTGAAGAAAGAACGTCGCCTGATAAACACCCGCGTTCTGCTCGAGACCTTCTCCGACGAGGAGGCCATCGAATTGTTAGGTGGTGAAAACGTCCTCGCTTTAGGTCTTCCTCGTATCTGTGTTTCTCGCTTTACTAACGTTTTCTTTCCTTTTGCAGGGACAATGGCTGGAGCCGAGGAGAGGTTGAAGAAACTGAAAGCGAAGAGGGCCCGGGAAGCGCAGGCCCGGGAAGAGGCGTCGCGCTCCAAAGATCAGGAAGTTGTCCCTTCTGGGGCCCCGCACGAGGGTGTTTCCACGGCCGCTGCCCCCGAAGGACCCACTCAATCTCAGCCTGCTGCCACTATGTCGGGGACCGCGGGTGACCGCACAACTCCTGCGGGAAGCCAATCCCCGGCTACCCAAGGGACTCCGAAGAGGCAACGCGTTGCGGAGGTCGTCGACCTGGGTGGTGAAGACAGTCCCCCGGTTCCTTCCAGCTTTGACCTTCCCCCCTGCCATCAAAAACCTCACTTCTTCTCCGAGGTCACTTATCCTCGCACCCTTCCCTCCGAGATCCAAACGGTGCTGGGGACCACTACTGAAGTGAGGAGGAAGATGCTTTTTGAGGACCTGTCGGCCGTCATGCGTATCTGCTCGACTGCCATCATTCTAAATGACGAGACCCGCCCTGCTGCCGAACTGGCCCGCCTGCAGGAGGCGCTGGATACCTTGGGCGCTGAGATGCTCGGTATGCGCAAGGAACTAAAAGAGTACCGAGATCTGAACAAAGAGTAAAGCAAGCAGCAGCAGTTGGTCGAGGCCAAGCTTAAGGAAGCCGAGGAGACAAAGAAAGGCCACCTTGCCCGAATCGTTGAGCTGGAGTTGGAGGAGAAGCGGCTTAAGGTAAGGATCACCGAGTTGGAAGATGCGGTGCGGCCAGCCGAAGGGGAAATTGAGGAGGACAAGCTCCTAACCACTCGTGCGGCGTTTGTGGCGCAGCTCCGGAAGCTTGAGCAGGATCTCCGAGTGTCCGAGGATGATTCTATTGAAACCGCGGGTATAGGGTTCCGCAGTGCCGTGGCGCAGCTTCGGGTTCTCAACCCCGACCTCGTCATTGAAGGGATTGACCCCGACGCTGAGATGGTGGATGGCCAGATCGTGTATCCTCTGCGGGAGAACGACATTCATGTGCACGAGGAGCCTGACGGGACCGCAGCTGAGTAGGTTTTTTATCTTTGTTTTGGTCGGCCTGCGAGCCGTTTTGTTTCACCCGGCTTGTGGGCTTAGTTGATGTATTATTTGCACAATGGTTATTTTTGCCCGGCTTGTGGGCTCATATTTGTAACTTTTTGGACTAAGGGTTTTGCCCGCTATTCGTACTTTATAATACCTCTTTGTTAATTTTCCTTGTGTGTGATGTGGTGTTTGTTATACTTTATTTTTGCCTAAGTAATAAGGCTTCGGGATTTGCTCGACCTTGATAGTCCCTGACCACGTGGAGAGCTGGTCGGGCGGCCGGAGGAGGACTCCGACCTTCAACGAGGCTAAGAGCTCGGTCGAGGTCCTAGTCTCGTGGCATGAACTTCCCATCGCGAGCTGGGTGTTATGCCCGGTTGGCACGACGACGGTGGGCCTCGATCGAGGTATCCCCGCCGGATCAAACGTCCTCGCGCACACACAACGCGGTCTCTGATCGTCGTGTTCTTATAGGGGTGTCGCGCTTGTACCCCAGCGCGTCCCCGTAATCGCGGTGCTAGTGAGCCGGGGGCAGTGTTTAACTGTAATATTGTTTTAGCTTTTCAGCGTTCCATGGTCGAGCAAGTTCTTCCCCGTGCAGATTTTCGAGGAAATAGGCTCCTGTCCCCGTTTTCGCGTGGACGCGGTACGGGCCCTCCCAGTTCGCGGCGAGTTTGCCCTCCCGCGAGTCTTTCTGGTTCCTTCGTAGGACGAGGGTGCCCACCTGAAAATCATGTTTAATGACTTTGTCATTATAACGTAGTGTTATTTTTTGTTTAAGTGACGCCTCTCGGAGAGAAGCGCCCGATCGTGTTTCCTCGACGAAGTCGAGTTCTTCCCTCAAGGCTTCGTCATTCGCGTTCCCATCGAGGAGGGCTTCCGTCCTCCTCGAGGGTTCTCTGATCTCCACGGGGATCACTGCCTCCGTTCCATAGGTCAAACGGAAAGGGGTCTCCCCGGTCGTGGAGTGTGGGGTTGTTCGGTAGGCCCAGAGAACGTTGTGTAGCTCTTCGACCCACCGTTGTTTGGCGTCGCCCAGTCTCCGTCTTAATCCTCAAAGGATCACTCTGTTCGCGGCCTCAGCGTGCCCGTTCGTTTGAGGGTGCTCGACCGACGTGAAGTGCTGCTTCGTGCCTAGCTTTGTGACGAAGTCTTGGAAGTTCCTGTCGGTGAACTGGGTTCCGTTGTCTGTGACGATGGCTTGAGGCACTCCGAACCGGGCGAGGATATTTCTTTTGTAGAAACGTAGTATGTTGAAGGCAGTGATTTTGGCCAATGCTTCTGCTTCAATCCACTTCGTGAAGTAATCCACCCCGACGATGAGGTATTTGTTTTGATACGACCCCTGGATGAAAGGTCCGAGGATATCCATCCCCCACCATGCGAACGGCCACGGGGAGGATAGCGACGTGAGCTCGCTGGGGGGAGCGAGGTGCATGTCCCCGTGCCGCTGGCATTTATCGCACTTCTTGACGTGCTCCTTGGCGTCTTATTGCATGGTTGGCCAGTAATATCCTGCCCGGAGTGCTTTACGAGCTAGCGATCGTCCGCCGAGGTGCTGCGCATTGATTCCCTCATGGATCTCCTGGAGTATGCCGGGGACCTTGGTATCTTCGACACATCTGAGGAGGGGAATAGAGAATCCTCACCGGTATAGCTTATCCTCGACTATAGTGTACGAGCACGCCCGTCTCTTGACCATTCTTGCTTCTTTGGGATCTTCGGGCAGTTTGCCCGTCGTGAGGTATTCGTATACCGGGGTCATCCAGCAATCGCTGTCCCCGATGGCGTTGATGTCCGAAATCATGCCTGGTTTGTCAATGCTCGGGCGGGAAAGGACCTCTTGTATGACGGATTTGTTCCCGCCTTTCCTTTTCGTGCTCGCCAATTTTGATAGGACGTCCGCTCGGGCATTGTGCTCCCGGGGGATGTGAGTTACTTCCGCCGAGGTGAACTTTTTCATCTTCTCTTTTACCAAGGCCAAGTATTCTATGAGACTGTCGTTCTTGGCTTGGTACTCTCCTCGGACTTGCGAGGCTACGAGCTGAGAATCGGTGAAAAGCTTGACCTCCCTGGCGCCAAGGTCCTCGGCCAGCCTGAGTCCCGTGAGGAAGGCCTCGTATTCGGCTTGGTTGTTCGATGTCGGGAAGGACAGTTCGAGGGACACCTCAATGAGGATGCCTTCCTCGTTTTCGAGGATGATTCCCGCTCCGCTTCCTTTCGGGCTGGATGCTCCGTCGACATAGATTGTCCATTTCTGCGACCCGTTGGTTGAGGGTTCTGGGACGGTCATCTCTGCTACAAAGTCGGCTAGTACCTGTGCCTTCAAGGCTTTCCTCCCTTCGTATCGGATGTCGAATTCGGCCAGCTCGAGTGACCACCTGAGCATCCTCCCCGCCATATCCGGTCGTCTGAGGAGTTGCCTGATCGGCTGGTCGGTCCTCACGATGACGGTATGGGCGAGGAAGTAGTGGCGTAGTCTTCTGGCCGCGGTGACGAGGCCCAGTGTGACTTTCTCGATCCCCACAGTCGGCGCCACTGATCGTACCTGGATCAGACAGTTACTGGTGGCCAACGACGTCCGTTGAGCTCCGGCTCCGGTGAGGTTGAAGGACGGCCCGGGGGGGTGTATCTGCAAGGTACTCCGACGCTCAAGTTAGGGAGTGCACAGAGTAACAGCAAATACAAAGAGTGAGAAAAGTGACTTAACCTGACCCTCTCAAGTGAGAGGGTATTTATAGAGAACCCCCAGCGCGGGGCCAACGGTTACTTGCATTGGGCTGGATTGTCAGGCCCAATCCAAGTAACTGCCAGGGCTTACGTGGCGTAGTGAAGACCAGCGCGTGGTCTTCGCCCTGGGGTAACCGCTCCTAGATTTTCGGGACTAGGGCAGACCGAATCCTTCGGGAGTGGAGTGGTTACTTGGAACGTGTCTACGTGGTACGGACCGTTAGACACTCCTCGCTGGGGAGGAGCCTTCTGTGTCGAGGACCCGTCAAGCCGTACGACGGACATGGCCTCGCGGGGAGGAGACATGTCTGTCGAGGAGTGATGTGCGGTATTCTCGCGGGGAGAAGCTGGTATGTCGGGGATGTACCTATCCGTCGGGGGTGCGAGGTCCTCCTGCCCTGTTGGCCCAAGTGCCCGACACTGTAAAGTGCTCGGGGGAAACGGTGGTATGCTTGCAGCAGTCAAGTGCCCCGCAGAGGGGTCTTATTGGGCCTCCCCATGCTATATGGGTTGGGCCTGCTCGACTGTTGGGCAGCCTCGGCCCAGTCCAGAACAGAAACGAACCATAATACCCCTTTTCAACGTATGTTTGAGATCCGTTGTAACTTTTATTCTGAGGAACCTACCATTTCTGTGAGCTTCCTTCTGGTCCATTTCTTCAAAAGTTCCTAAAATGCCTCCCAGTTTCCTTGCCATAGTTTCCCACCGAAGCATTAGAGGCAGGTAATAGATCCTCACCCAAAAGACTCCATAGTGCATGTTTAGATCTGAAGGTTGTTCTTCACCAGAGACTCGAATTAGGACTAGAAGGTTCCTGTCAAAACTCCACGGCTCACTTCAGAGGACATTCTGAAGATCTCTTTTGGTTGCAAATCGGAAAAGGAAAAGATTCTTACTCAGCTCTTGTGTTTCTACGGGGTTCTTGAGCTTCCACTCGCTTATCATCGTATATGTAAAAGCCTGAATGTTGAAGTTGTTATCCGTCCACAACTTTCCCGCAAGGGTTCGTTGAAAAATTTCTTCTCCGCAGACCACTTCTACCACTGTCGTGACTCTTTCCTCCTACTCCTTTGATAACGGTAGATTTTTCCACTTATCCGTGGCAACTGAACAGAAAGCAAAGACGAAAAACCAAACAAAAGATGGACTTCTACTAGAGAAGAAAAGGAAATCAAAGAGATTTGGTGAGAACTAGTGAATAAAACTGAGGTAGAACCGCCGTCAAAAACCCTAGGTAAAGGAAGCAGTGAAAGGACACGATAAGTTTAGAGAGAGGTAAGAGCATTTCTCTCTGGGACACGTGGACACGTATTATTTAACAAGAAACTATCTACTTTTTTCCCTCTCTGGTTCAGAAACGGATACACAAACTAAAAATAGAATATCAAATTGGTAATAAAAAAGATGTATCACTGTCAACTCAACTGCTGCCACGTATGCATCTATTAAAAAGCAGACGGAAAGAATTCATATGCATTGATTAAAAAGTTAAATAACTCATATTCATCTATTAAAAAGTTTAAGGATCAAAGTGACACGAAAAAAAATTAAGGCAGCAATCTGAATCCAAAATGTAGTTAAGAATCAAAAATGGTATTTTACCTACTTTAAATTATATTAAAAATATATTTTCTTTAGTAAAATGTCCACTAAAATTTTAAACTTCAAATTTTGTTAGCAGTTAATATGGTTTAATTTATGTAAATGTTAGTTTATTAATTTTAGGTTTTTTTTAGTCAATCAATTTTAAATCTTAGATAAAAAATAATTTAAAAAATAAATTTTTATTAATCATCATTATTTTAATTAAAAATAAAAAATATTATGATGCTTATCTTAAAATATTTTTTAAAAGCATAAATGGAAAAAATAATTCCATAAAGTAAGTTTAAAATAAATAAAAAATGTATTTAAAATATATTTTTATAAATGACTCTGTCAGTCATTAATTTGCTCCAAAGTCCAAACAACTACATTGGCCTTATTTATTTTCACTATCGTCTTCACCTAGACTCTCCATAATTAAAAAATATGCTTTAAAATAATCATTGTTGGACCATTTCCATCTATCCTTAACATAGTCCTTTAAGTTGATTTTACTCCTTTAATTTCTTGTTTTCTTAGTCTAAAGAATTAAGTCAGCTAATGATCAATACTGATCTCACTCCCTCCCTTCTTATCAAGTCTCTGACATACTCTTGATACCATGTTAACTTGTGGTAATCATTACCACAAGATACACAATCATAAAACACATAAATCGAAAATAAAAACTGGAATACAATCATAAAACATATAAAAGGAAAATGAAAAGTGGGATTCAATGTAAGTAATTGATTTAGTCTAGTCTTATACATGTGTAACCATTGATCTTTTATACATTACTCTAACAAACTTAGAGTAATTATCTCTGACTGAAATCTTAACTGACTAAATAATTAAATTACAATTAAACACTACAATTCAATCAAGTAACTTATCTAGTGCCAACTAATTTATAACTATTAGCTATAAATTTATTTGTAATAAACTGACCTACAAGTTATCCAATATTCTTTCCGAGATAAATCTTAAAATATATTTTAGACGCACTTTTTGTTTTCTTAAACAGAATGAATAAATACAACCGCGATTAACTCTAAAGTTTTCAACAAGTTAGAAACCGTCTTAATCAAAATGTATAGGGACATGTTAAATAGAAAGAAACTCCACCCATTACTAACTATTGACTGCCGTTTTAAATTGATTTGTGTGCTCTTTTACTTGGAATAAGTCTTGAAGAATGTATGGGAGGCTTGTAAAATTAAAAGGATGTGAGCAGGTCATGGTTATAATGTTCTTTAAAACAAATAATGAGCAGGTCATAATTTAAGGGTCAACAACAATTAATCGAATTGGTAATAATAGAAAGTGAAAGAAACACTCCAATGTTAGTTTTAACTGTGCATATCTAGACAGTACTACTCTTGGCTTTCATTTTCTTCTACTTCTAAGTGAGTATTTGAAAGATTTACATTCTCAATTATTTTGTTTTTATCCTTTGTGTTGGGGGATTCAGGCGGTTATGAAGTTTACCATTTTAAGGGGGGAAAAAAAGACAAATTATGTCACTTTCTCTAACTTGCTCATCAGACGCCTTTCTTCTTTTGGTCTTTTATAGATTTGACCTCTTTAGTAAGCATTCTTGGAGTTATGGCCATAGCCATTAGCTCTTGGAAGAGCAGCTTACAAGCATAAGGAATGTAAACCTGCATAGACAACCAAAAGCCAAAATGAGAAACTAGAATTCAGCGCAAGCAGAAAACACCTTGGACTTTAATAAGGATTATAGTGCCAGAGAAGATATATGATCATTCACCTGAACAATGTCGGTTTTGTTCTTGCAGCCCTTGCATTCAAAAGAAGTCTTCTTCAGATTTGCAATAGCTATGATCCCACAGCATTCGCACACATGGACCCTATATGCATCACTTTGATCAAACAATCTTTCCTTTAGGAAGTGAGCAGCTCCATGGGCTATCATGCAATCACGCTCCATCTCTCCAAATCGAAGACCTCCATCTCGTGAGCGCCCCTCAGCAGGTTGCCTTGTAAGAATCTGCACGGGACCTCGTCCACGAGAATGAATCTTGTCATCCACCATATGCTTCAATCTTTGGTAATAGGTAGGGCCAAGGAAAATCATTGCACTGAGACGCCTCCCTGTATGACCATTGTACATTGTCTCAAAACCTCGCATTTGGTACCCACATTTGTGTAGAGCTTTGCTGATATTGTCCACCTGCATTACAGTAGTAAAATATCATCAGAATTTTAAACAGGCAAAAAAGCCATCTTGAACTTAATCCATGAAGCAAGATTTCTACAATGATTTTCAAAATGGGAAAATAGAGGAATCACTTTGACTAAAGCCTTTTAATAAAGATAGAATCTATACATCATTATTAGACACTTTCCCTGTGATGTCTCATAAATTAATTTTGGGTTCATAGTTGAATGCTGAATGGCACATTGTTAAGCTCTGCGTCTATGGTGTTTTATACATGTACCAAACTCCTTGTGTCTACTGCTAGAGCCTATAGCACATATTGTCGGCCAATGGAAGGGTAAATGATAACGACTTACAAGATCCAATAGAAGCAGCTGAAAGTAGCTTACTTATGCAAGCAGTTTTCCAATTTCTAACAAGTATTTGATGTTAAAAAAACAAAAAATTGCGAAAGAATGCCTACTTACTGTAACATCGGTAAAGGGAGTAGCATCCCCTTCTTTTCCCATGTGTGCTGCAACCTTACCCATGATACACTCAATAAGCTGACCAATTGTCATTCGGGAAGGTATAGCATGTGGATTGACAATAATATCAGGAGTGATGCCTTCCACAGTCCAGGGCATGTCTTCTTGTGTATAAGTCATACCAACTGTCCCCTTCTGACCATGTCTACTACTGAATTTGTCACCAATCTGTGGTATTCGAACAGATCTCACCCTTACTTTCACGAATCTCAGTCCATCAGCATTTGTTGTCAATAGAACCTACAAAATAGGAAATACATAAATCCAGCAGCAAAAGTAATGCCAGGAATTCAATATTTTTGTATATTAATATGTTCTTCATTTCAGATGTAGTCTTTTTGTTTTCATAAAATAACTCTTATTTAGTAACAAAATCTTCCCTTTCGTTACGGTCTCATAATATAGGCTCAATCTCAATTTGTAACACATGAAAGTAAATATATACCAAAAACTTACTTGATCAACAATTCCATTTTCACTATGACGTAAGCTTATGCTGTGATCACGTCTTGAGTAGCGGGCAGCTTGTCCTTGAGCCTCCTCCTGAGATATAGGAGTGGTCTTTCCAATAATAACATCCTCACCAGACACTCTTGTGCCCTGTTGCATAGTAATAAATTGCTACATTTAGTATATAATTTCACTATCAGGCATGTTATTTAGGATGTTGCCAAAACTTATGCTTACAGGTGGAGCAAGACCATCATCATCCAACTTTTCATAAGAACCATGCCTCATACCCTGCAAAACAAAACTTGGTTATAACCTACCAAATAGCAAATTAACTTAAATAAAGAGCCAAAATTTTCACCATGGTGCTAGCTCTATCCGGCCGACCAAAATCTTCTTTGACAAGGGTTCCCATTTTCTTCTCTTCATCTCTGTAGAAGTTTTAAAATGCAACATATCATGCAAAAATCACAAGCACATCAATAAAAAGGAGAAAAATTTCTGTTAATTTGGGCCACAAACACACCTGTATGAACGGAAAAACAGAGACCGAAAGAAGCCACGGTCTATTGATGATTGGTTCATGATGACAGAATCTTCTTGATTATAGCCAGAATAACATGCAATGGCCACAATGGCATTCTAAGGCAGAAGAGGTAAATTATATTAGAACAATTATTTACCATATCAACATAATCACAATCGTATATATATAAAGGAGGCTCAAATTTACAATTCCAGCGGGGAGTTGACGAAAATGAAGATGCTCCATGGCTCTTGTAGTGACTAGAGGCTTTTGAGGATAGTACAATACATAGGCCAAGGTATCCTAAGCAATGAAGCAAAAGTATCAAGTATAGCACACTAGAAGAATAGGCACACTTTTAATCATTTAAACAAGTGAACATTACCATTCGAAACTGATAGTTGGTAACATATATTCCCATTGCTTGTTTTCCCATTGCAGACTGGTAAGTATTACGAGGGGACTGATTGCACCACCAAATGTATAAGAGATTAATCCTATATACTAATCAAACTGAGTACAAAGTAAAATACCAATACTTACCTGATTATGATCAGGAAATGGTATGATGGAAGCACATACACCCAAAATCAATGATGGATGAATTTCACAGTGAGTGTAAGTATCAGAATATGCTTCATCTGAATTGAGCCTTGCTTGTACAAGATCCTGTTATATTTATCAAATAATCATATTTTTAATTGCTGTACATATTCATCATTTGCATTTATGTACTCATAAAGGGTATACACTTCTGCAAATTTAGAATTATAGTACTGACATTAATTGCCATAGAAATCATAGTAGTCTCTTCCTCTTCGGTGTCAATATATTCTACAAATCCCTTGGACACAAGATCATTCCATCCGCCATCGTCAGGGGATTCCTGAAGAAATGGAAAAACAATTTAATTAACTACTGAGACAACAATGATTCCTCCGATGCACTACAGTTACTACTTTCTACTCACCCTTTGTTGCAAAGAAAGGATGTCCTTCTTCTTTATGAGAAGCCTTTGTTTATCCACAATGAATAAAGGACGACTGCAGCGACCATAATCTGTATATATGCGCAGTTCTTTGAGACGGATATCTCTAACAACCCCAACTTCAGTATTAACATCAACCTGCACGATATGAAAGCCATCAGCACTGAACTACAATTAACACAGACTGTGACCAAACAAATAAATAATTTCAAACAATCAACTCCCAAAATAAAATCAATAGATATTGAATGGGGTGGCTCAATAAGATGCCAATCAATATAGCAACTATTTCAAAATTCGGCCGATATTACAGTTTCCCTCTAAAAGATGTAATATGATAGATACTTCAATAAAAAATGGGTGTGACTGATTTAAATAAGATGACCTTGTTGTTATTTAATTTTTAGAACCAGGAGAAAAGTAACGGGTGATGGTTTTTTCTTTCGTTATGGTTAAAAGATCTCATTGCCATTTATCTTACTTGTAATAATAGTCTATCCATGCAAGAATTTTTTCCAAATATCTCACCCAAGAGAATATTCTAATAAGGTCCTTGTTAAAGGCCTTTGTCAAGAGGTCAAGAAACAGAAAGTATGAATCAAAAAACACAAACTACTTTTAAAAAATGTTTCATTTATGCAATTAACTTCTAAGAAACTGTATTTTCCAATAAATAAATTCAATTTTAATCCTTAACCAATGCCTCTAAGGCATACAAATAGTATTTGTATACTGCTTACATATCATTCTCTTATAAGAAGGGATACATACAAAATTGCAATATCATGTTCCAATGAGATTACATGTACTACATTTTGATATTTTCATTTTTGAGAGGGCTTCTATTTGCCAACAGATTCAAACACCTTTTGGGCTGTAAACAAAATCAGAAAAGTAAAAATGAACAGTTACCCGACGTCTCAGCTTTCTCAGTGTTTTGACCAACATATCAGGGTCACGATGAATGCCCATCCAGCAACCATTTACGAAAATTTTTGTAGCTTGGGGAATCACCGCAGGAGAAATTTCCTACATGGGTGAAAATAAACAAATTTATACACAGACAATACAGATAATGAAACAATAATTTTATGCAGGAAATCCCAAGCACCTCAAAATTTTCTGTACCCCATTCTTCTAAAAACTCCAGAATTGGATATGCTGATGAACCAACAGTTATGTAGACCATCAAGGCCAGATTCTTCACCAGTCCGCAAGCCTGAATAATAGCCCAACCACACCCATAAATACCACATAGATGAATTCCTCATAACAAGTAGTAATGTAGGAAACTTGAAAAGAAAAATACTAACCTGTCCTTCGGGTGTTTCTGCCGGACACATCATTCCCCATTGTGAATTATGCAGCTGTCTTGGTTTGGCCAACTTCCCTGAAATAAAGGGAGAAGAAAAACAATAAAAAAAAAAAATACAACTTTGACAAACATTATTTATTATAAAAAAAAAAACAGTGCCAACTCTAAATCTAAACTCCTAAATAAATAATTGAGAACATATTACCATATTGCATTGATTTTTATTAATTTAGGCAAAGAATGCACAAAGGGGATGGAAAGATTGAAGGTTGGATCATGCTTTAATAGCCTAAGCCAAGCAATTACCTTCACGTCCTATGGGAGAATTTAATCTTCGCAAGTGAGATAAAGTGGATGCATAAGTTAAGCGATTTAGCACCTGAAGCATAGAGAGAAAAGGTTAAGTGTCAATGTCTCATTTCTTCTTTAGAAGACAAGGAGCACGACTGTAGAAGCATAAAAATAATTCATAATAATACCTGTGACACTCCAGCCCTAGTACCCGCAGCATTTGCTTGCCCCCAATTGCCAGTAGCAAGTGAGTATTTAAGTCCACCCGTGATGGTTTTGGCTTTAATAGCAAATTGCAGGTTAACATCCTTCCCGTTATCAACACACTGCACCATCGATGAGGTAGAAGGATATAGGCAATGCAAAATAAATATTGAAACAAATGTGTCAAATAGTAGAACAGACCTTCTGTACATAACCCCTGACATCTCTTGTTAACTTTTTGAATAGCTGCATTACAAATTTAGGAACCGGGAATTACTGAATAAAAAATACCAAATAACAAGACCAATAAAGTGGAATCATATCAATTATTTGAGAAACAGACATTTCTAAAGAGACCACCAAGCAAAGGACCTGCCAGGTCCAGCCTCTTATTTCCATAATGGTCTCTATCATCTTCAGCCCTCCGTCCAAGTGCACACAGTAGAAGCCGGTGAATGATATATCTGTGAGGCAATGATAAACATAATAAATATTCAGTGAAAGTAACAAGATCAAACAAGTAACTAACTTACCCAAAATAGTAAGCTTTTTTGGTCTCGCAATACTCTCCAACACCAACATGTGGAAGCATCTCCCTTTGAAGAATGTCCTTAGCATGCCTGCAGATTAGGATACAAGTGTGACAATTGTTTAATAATCTGTGGAAACAAATCATTCTCAGGCTTTACAGAGAAACAGCTCAACTCACTTTATTCTTTTTTCCTTGGTTACACCAACATTCGCTCCTCTTTTCCCGATGTAATCAAGTGCAACCTGGAGGGAAATGAATATATAAGAAAGTGAAATAAAATCATCCTATACAAAATACATGATGTGTCATTCAAATTTTGTGCCAAACAATGCAATATTTCGCTAAAAAACAGTTTTGAATCATCTAAACTTAAAGGAAGGTAAAAATGCTACTGCAAAATCATATTACTACTCCAGTCCCCGAAGAGAAGAATATGTCGGAGTCTGAAATAAATCTGGATTGTACAATGATCTCCCTCGAAATTAATGCAAAAGCTAGAGAAGCAATGATCATTTTACTTAAAAGCAAATAATAATCTATAACAATAGTGGAACCAACCTGTTGATTCTGTATTACAAATGCTTCTTCCAGGGAAGGACGAAGCAACTCCATCATTTGAGTATCCGAGAAGTCATAGCATATATGTTCAAGTATATCCTTGTCAGCGACAAATCCCAATGCCCGAAACACAATAATAATAGGAATTTCGGTTCGAACATATGGAAGAGTAGCACGTATATATTGTCCTGAAGAACCCTGGTAAGATAAAATGCATAAACTTCAACAATGCACAAGACATCAAAACATCTGCAAAATTTGCCTGATCACATATCAGAAACTGCAAGAAACAGACATAAATATACAACAATTTGCATTTACCCCTTTGGAACTAGTTCGAGCGAGCATGCGTACAAACATAGTGCTGGGTGGTCTGTTCTGGGACTCTGCCATGGACCGAACTTCGGCCACATAAGCATACTTATTAGGCTGCCTTTTCTTGAAGACGTAGACATGATTGGTGCTCATCTTCTCTTGAGCAATGAGAACCTTCTCACTGCCATTAACAATGAAATATCCGCCTTGATCATAGGGACACTCTCCAAGTTCAGTCAAATCCTTCTCCGAATTCTGAAATAACGTGCAATAACTAGACCGAAGCATTATAGGAACCTAACAACAACAAAATCATAAGTTAAGTAACTGCCCAATTCATTTATATTTCGCCATCCACTTACGTCATAGATAAATTACATCTTATTTACACCATGACAAAACAACAAAATAAGAGCAATCTACTTATAACTGTCTATGTATCAGTCTACAATCATTAAAATTAGTTGATTAAAATGTTATTCCAGTATAAGGAATAATGCACCAACAGCTCTATCCATTGACTATCTTGAAGATGTAAATAAGAGAGAATGCCACAAACAACAAAAAAAACTAGTGGGAGAAGGGCCCAAGTAGATGGAAGTTTAAGCTTATAATTGGGATTGGATTAAACTGAAAATGAATTCTAAAGAGCATGTAATTTATATTTTAGTAACAAAATTGGTTATAAACTCTTCCAAACACCCCTTTTTATCATGTAGAAGACTAGAATTAAGAGGAAGAAGGGGCACCTTGCCAATGAAAACTTTGGTGAAATCTTGAGCCTCAGTAACTTGTTCACCATCATGTCCTTTCTTAATAACCCTCTTAGAAACATCAACATACAAAGGGGCTGAATAAGTAAGGTTTCTTAACCTAGCTGCCTTAGGAAACAAGGTAGCAGTTCCTCCATCAGATTCTGTCATCATCGGTTTACTCAAGTAAATCTGGCCAAAACTTATCTTGTAAACCGTCTGCAAACAAAACAAAAATCAAATTAACAACAACATCAAATTTATGTACACTCTGCGTAAACTAAAAACAACAACAACAATGAGTATTACCTCCGCGAAATCCGATTGATGACCTGGATTATGTTGAGACTCAGGTCGAATCTCAATATCAGCGGATTCATCAACGATTTCCTGCATTGTGTTCTGGATGAACTCGTCGAAGGAATCAAGTTGTTGACGAACCAGGCCCTTACACTCAAAGTACGCTGAAATAACCGCCCATGCATCTTCCTGAGTGATTTCTTCTTCATCGTTGTCGTCTTCATTAATCATTTCCGGATCATACTCTTGAGCCTCATCCATATCCATCATCTTTTCAAATTTACTTTTACGTTCAATTTCCTTATTTCTTTAACCCTAGCATAGCCAATACATGGACGAAATCAACAAAACAACACGATTATATGAAGGTACGAATCATGGATTGCATGAAAACACAATAGTATAAGATATCGCAAGATTGCAACCATAGAACACGATTACATGTCTTAGGGAATCACAATATTACAATGTACCTTCTGTAATCGCGTAAACAAAACTCAGTAATCGCGTGAACAAAACTCAGCAATCGCAGAAATCGCAGGAACGAAGGAGACGTGGGAAGAATGCAGAAAAATGGCGGAAAAGTTGAGAGAAATCAGAAGCAGTGGCGAGAACTAAGAAGTAGCGCCATTAGTGGAGTCGCAAACTTACTGGAATTGGTTAGGGTTTTCGCAGATCAAAGTTTCCGTTTCTTCAGTTGTTTCTCAAAGCTTGGAGTCGTTTTATATTTCTCATGCCACATAAGGTATTTTATTTTATGTTAAAATAAGTTTTTATATAAACCTTCTTCGCGCTTGAACCGGTGGCATATGTGTAAATTATTTTCAACTTATAGAAATAGAAATGTTATTTTTCATGTATCTACTTTTCCTCTACTTTTAATATAAGAATGAAATATACATAAGAAATTCTTTTAATAACCTTCTCTAACTTAATTATAACACTAATTTTATGTCTTTAATTGTAATTTGTCGCTCATAATCATTACATTTCAATATTTATTTTAAACGGTCGTTATTTATAAATAACACTTTTGATTTCTATTTTTTTCCAACGCATTGTTGACCGTCTTTTAACATTCCAATAATATTTTTTATTACTCTATTTTGTTTCTCCTTTACGTCAATATTTTTATATATTGTTCTGAATCTCTAATTAAGCGTGCATACCAATTTTCAGATACCTATAAATTCTTCCAAATTGACATTGAGTAGCAACATTAGGAAGCTATTTGTTTCCACCCAACCCGTAACCTTCCTATATTAAAAGAAATTCTCTTACACCCTTTTCCCATTCCCCTATTTTTCTTAATAGTTACTGTTCCAACATTCTTTCCTTCCACTAATCACTATTGTGACAGTTCGCTATACTAAACCTTAAACCTAAATATACATATCTGTAAACCCCCAAGGGTTGACTTAGTGGTGGAGGTTTGGGTCTTGAGGGTGTGCTCCTCTCAAGGTCTCAGGTTCGAATCCTATTAGGTGCAATCAACTCTTGTGTGGGCCAGTCCATACGGAGCTTTGCTCTAGCTTGAAACGGGGTCCCTGTAACGGTCTGTTTTTGATATTTCCTATTTTTGTGCTAATTGATGTTTTGTTATTGAGTCTTTTATTTAATTGAGCAATATTTATGTGAATGGTGAAGTTGGTGTTTTATTAGCCTCGCCGGGCGAAGTATGTGTCGTCGGGCGACGTGTACGTTTCTGTGATGTTTTGGATTTTGTGTACTTAATAGATATTTATGTTAATTATGATGTTGGTAAGTTAATATGTTGTTTTTACATATGTTGTATTTTTACCGTTTTTGGAGATTTCGCGGGAAAATTAGAATAGAGGGTATATTAGATATTTTATAATTAGTGGTATTTAATTAATAGTTAGATTTAATATTTATTAGAAGTGTAGATTTTAAGTTAAGAAAATATAATAAGTTAGTAAGTTAGAAAGTATTATAAGTTAAGAAATTATAATATAATGATAAGTTATAAGTTAAGAAAAAAATGAATATAAGTTAGAAAATAGGAAAAGATAGTAAGAAAACCTCAAAGAGGAAGAATAGAGAGGAAGGAAGAAAAGTGGAAGAAAAGTTGGAAAATTCACCAAACGAGCTTCGGGAATCGGTTTCTTATCGGGTAAGGGTGCGAAACTCGGTTATTATATCATTGTGTACGATTATATCCGTTTGTTTTTGAATTGTTTGGATTGTGTAGGAAAATATTGAGTTTAGGTTAGCTTTTGACATAATCGATAAAATCGGGAGTTTTTACGGATGAAATTCGAAACAAATTGTGTAGTTTAGTCGAGTGAGGTGAGACCGACGTTATAGACACTCGTTTCGTTAAAATCGGGTGATAATTGAAGATTTTGTGTTTTTGAGTTTTGATTATGTGTATGAATAGTGATTACGAAAAGTCGAGGAATCGAGTTTTTCTTGATCCTAATAGTTGTTATATGATGTAAATAGGTTGTATAACAATTTGTTTCATGAGAAATGATGGATTTATGAGGTTTTTATGTTGATTTTCGTGGCTGACAGCAACATTTTCGCAACAGCAGATTTTCTGGTTTTTTTGACAGTATTTTCGCAACAGCATTTTCTGGTTTTGACAGCATTTTTGCAAAACTTCAAAAATTCATATCTTTTGATCCGTAAGTCGGTTTTAACCCCCGTTCGAAGCGTTGGAAATCTAACGAGATGTTCTTTCTAGGAAAAATAGTTTTGGGGTCTGAACTTGGTCCAATCGGTACAATTTTTACGAACCGTTTCGTATTGTCGGGCGTCCGGTTTATGTTTTTGCGTTATTTTGAAATATTCATATCTTGTTAACCGTTTATCGTATTTAAGAGTTCTTTATACCGAATCGAAGCTGTCGATGAGTACTTTTTGATGATGATAGAAAATATTATTTTTGGCCGACTTTTAGCCGACTTTTGCGGAAAACCGAAAAATGGAATTTTGAGTTATTTTTCAATATTGTAAGACATATTATGATATGTTATGAGATGGCTTGTGTGATGATTCTTTGATGGGAATTTGATGTTGTGGAATGGTATATTGGTGTTTGTGGCCATTTTGGGCAATTGTGTGCATTACTTTATATGTACTTGAAATACATGATTATTGTTAATGCATGAACATTTGATGTTGGCATGAGTAATTAATGTGTCAAGTATCATGATATGCATTCTTGCATTGGAAGATTCATAGATGAATCAGTTTTATCGTCTTACGCCCTGAAATAATGGTAGAAGCGATTAATCACAAATGATTGTGCGCCCTGAAATAGTGGACTATGGCAATCGGATTGTGCGCCTTGAAATAGTGGACTAGAGCAATCCATAAACGCCGTACGCCCTGAAATAATGGTTTATAGCGACGGGGAACATCGTAGGCCCGACGGGGAGTTACTCTATGTAACGAGCGATGATTCCAAGAGTTCCTGGGGGACTAATGAATTACAAGGTTGGATTGGTACCGCATGCATAGAGTCGTTGTGCCGGTCTCTGTGCATTTGCATAATTCATTGTGTGAATGATTATGTGAGGAATTCTTGTGATAGAATTGCTATGCATTGTTTTAATGTATGTGCTTATGTGATTGGTGCGTGATTATTGATTTAATATGTCTTGTATTCTTTTACAAGTTTCATTAATGTGTGGTGAGAAATAATTGTTCATATTTTGCTAAGTGTTTATAATATTATGCAATTGTATTATAATCCTGTTTCTCACCCTTCTGCTGTGGTTTAATGTTGTAATGGCATTGCAGATTAGATGCTGGAGTCTTTTTACGAAGATTAGGTCTTCGTCTTTTGTCGTTCCGTCGGCTCTGATATGTAACACGGGTAGTCGGGGTTCGAGTGTTTATATGTAAACTTTTGGCATGTGTATAGTTGTGTGTATGAATATGAATATGACAAACTTATCACTTGTGATAACATCAGTTATGGATGTTCCGCTTTAATTCTGTAACTGAATGCTGATATTTTGGAACGGAGTTCCTTTGTTTATAAAAACTATCCAGGTGTTATATATCTTTATGAGCAGGTTGTTTTTAGTTCACGTTGATGTGACATCTCTGTTTATATCTAAATGACTTAATCTTTGCTCTGATGTTTTATTATAAGATTACTTTTTTATTCCGTTTTTGTACGGGGTATAGAATGGGTGTTACATAAAGTGGTATCAGAGCCAGTGTCTGTTTGGTCTGTTCGACCGTGTCTTTGTGTCGTTGTTGGACTGTTGCACTCTGTTGAGTGGTTGTTTAACCATAATTTGCTATCATTGGAAATGTTCAGATTATGGCGGGAAGACGTGATGCTGCTATGACTGCGGCCATGCAAGCTATGGCGCAAGCGATGCAGAATTTGCCGAATGCTGCGGCGGACGAGGAGTCGTGTAGTATGGATAAGTTTCAGAAGAATAACCCACCGAGCTTCAAGGGTACTCATGATCCTGATGGAGCACAACTTTGGCTGAAGAAGATTGAGAAGATCTTCCGTTTCATTAGGTGTTCCGAGGAACAGAAAGTGCAGTATGGTACTCATGTGCTGCAAAAGGAGGCTGAGGACTGGTGGATAAATGCTTCTCAGAGGTTTGAGGAGGATGAAATTGTGGTTACTTGGGTTGTGTTCAAAGATGCTTTTCTGGAGAAGTATTTTCCGGAAGATGAGAGAGGTAAAAAGGAAATTGAATTTCTTGAACTGAAGCAGGATAATTCCTCTGTTGCGGATTATGCTGCTAAGTTTGAAGAACTGGTGAAGTTTTGTCCCAATTATAATACGGCTGGTTCGGAGAGGTCTAAGTGTCTGAAATTTGTGAATGGCTTGAGGCCAGAAATCAAGCAAGGTATCGGTTATCAGGAGATAAGACAGTTTTCAGTGTTGGTGAACAAGAGTCGAATTTTTGATGAGGATAGCAAAGCACGTGCTACTCATTACAAGAATCTGAATGATAAGAAAGGAAAGGGGCAGTTCAGAGGTAGGCCTTATGCTACCCCTGTAGATAAAGGGAAACAGAAGTTTACTTTTGATAGGAAGCCTAGTGATGGAGGAATGAATTCTGCTGTGAAATGTTACAATTGTGGTGGTTTAGGTCATCGTATATCGGAATGTAAAAGGAATATGAATAATGTGGATAAGTGTGCTAATTGTGGTTTGAAGGGTCATGTGGCTGCTGATTGTAGGAGGAAGAATGGGGTTACATGTTATAATTGTGGGGAAGTTGGTCATGTTAGTACGAGGTGCACGAAACCAAGACAGGCTCAACCTGGAGGAAAAGTGTTTGCATTGGCAGGAACTCAGACTACTAATGCAGATCGCCTGATCAGAGGTATATGTCTTATTAATAGTAATATTTTAATTGCTATTATTGATACTGGAGCGACTCATTCGTTTATTTCGATTGATTGTGCGAAACGTTTGAATTTGTTGACGTCGTCGATGAGTGGAGAGATGGTTATCCAGACTCCAGCTACGGGGTCGGTGACTACTTCTCTTGTTTGTTTGAGTTGTCCTTTGTCGATCTATGGTCGAGATTTTGTTATGGATTTGGTTTGTTTGCCGTTGAAGGATCTGGATGTGATTTTGGGAATGAACTGGTTGGAGTTAAATCGTGTTAATCTTGATTGTTATCTTAAGTTGGTGCGATTTCCTTCTCTTGAAGAAGAAAAGGAATCTGGTTTCTTATCTACCAAAGAGTTGAAGGAACTTTTGGCAGAGGAAGCTCAGTTGTTCGGGTTGTTTGCATCGTTGTCTGTGGAGAGTCAAGTTACAATTGAGAGTTTTCCTGTTGTGTGTGATTTTCAGGAGGTGTTTCCGGATGATTTTTCAGATGTGCCGCCAGAAAGAGAGGTGGAGTTTTCTATAGACCTAGTTCCTGGTACTAGACCTGTATCTATGGCTCCATATCGGATGTCAGCATCTGAGTTGGTAGAGTTGAAGAAGCAATTGAATGAGTTGTTGGAAAAGAGGTTTGTGAGGCCTAGTGTATCACCTTGGGGTGCACCTGTTTTGTTGGTTAAGAAGAAAGATGGAAGTATGCGTTTATGTATCGATTATCGTCAGTTGAATAAGGTGACGATTAAGAATAAATATCCACTTCCAAGGATCGATGACTTGATGGATCAACTGGTAGGTGCAAGTGTGTTTAGTAAGATTGATTTGAGGTCAGGATACCATCAAATTCGGGTTAAAGAGGAGGATATTCAGAAGACGGCCTTTAGGATACGCTACGGGCATTACGAGTTTGCTGTGATGCCGTTCGGGGTTTCTAATGCGCCAGGAGTGTTTATGGAGTATATGAATCGTATATTCCATGAGCATTTAGATCAATTTGTTGTTGTGTTTATTGATGACATTTTGATTTATTCTAAGTCTCAGGAAGAACATGCGGAGCATTTGCGAATTGTGTTGCAGATTCTGAAGGAGAAGAGACTTTTTGCTAAGTTGTCCAAGTGTGAGTTCTGGTTGTCAGAAGTGAGTTTTCTTGGGCATGTGATTTCAGGTAATGGTATTGCGGTGGATCCATCCAAGGTAGAGGCAGTTCTACAATGGGAGGCTCCTAGATCTGTTACTGAAATTCGAAGTTTTCTGGGGTTAGCTGGATATTACCGAAGGTTTATCGAAGGTTTTTCCAAGTTGGCACTTCCGTTGACCCAACTGACTTGTAAGGGTAAGGCGTTTATTTGGGATATTCGATGTGAAGAGAGTTTCAATGAGCTGAAGAAGGGATTGACTACAGCTCTGATTTTGATCTTACCGAATCCTAGTGAATCGTTCGTGGTGTATTGTGATGCGTCTATGATTGGTTTAGGTGGTGTTTTGATGCAAGACGGTAAGGTGGTTGCTTATGCTTCGAGGCAGTTACGAGTTCATGAGAAGAATTATCCTACTCATGATTTGGAATTAGCTGCGATGGTTTTTGTATTGAAGATTTGGAGGCATTATCTCTATGGTGCTAGATTCGAAGTCTTTAGTGATCATAAAAGTTTGAAATACTTGTTTGATCAGAAAGAGTTGAATATAAGGCAGCGTAGATGGTTGGAACTTTTGAAGGACTATGACTTTAGCTTGAATTACCATCCTGGTAAAGCTAATGTGGTAGCTGATGCTTTGAGTCGGAAATCTTTGAGTATATCTGCTTTGATGGTGAAAGAGTGGGAACTATTGGAGCAATTTCGAGACTTGAGTTTGGTATGTGAGCTTTCGCATGAGAGTGTGAAGCTGGGTATGTTGAAGGTTACTAATGATTTTCTGTTGTCTGTTAAAGAGAAACAGAAGTTGGATTTGAAACTTGTTGATTTGTTGCTTGTTGGGAATCAAGAAGTGAATGGTGACTTTAAAGTGGATGATCAGGGTATTTTGAGATTCCGTGGTAGAATTTGTATACCTGATGATGCAGAGTTGAAAAAGATGATTCTTGAGGAAGGACACCGGAGTAGTTTGAGTATACATCCTGGTGCTAATAAGATGTACCAAGATTTGAAGAGGATCTTTTGGTGGTCTGGTTTGAAAAGAGATGTGGCTCAATTTGTGTATGCGTGTTTGACTTGTCAGAAGTCAAAGGTAGAACATCAAAGGCCTGCAGGATAAATGCAACCGTTGGATATTCCTGAGTGGAAATGGGATAGTATTTCGATGGATTTTGTGACGGGTTTGCCTAATTCTCCGAGTAGGCATAATGCTATTTGGGTGATCGTGGATAGACTGACTAAATCGGCGCATTTCATTCCGATTGATATCAGTTATTCTATGGAGCGTTTGGCTGAGATTTATATCAGTGTGGTTGTGAAGTTACATGGCGTTCCGTTGAGTATTGTTTCTGATCGTGATCCGAGGTTTACTTCCAGATTTTGGGAAAGTTTGCAAAAGGCGTTAGGTTCTAAGCTGAGATTGAGTTCTGCTTATCATCCGCAGACTGATGGTCAGACGGAGAGAACAATTCAGTCATTGGAAGATTTACTGAGAGCTTGTGTTCTTGAGCAAGGTAGTGCTTGGGACAGTTTTCTTTCGTTGATCGAGTTCACGTATAACAACAGTTTCCATTCGAGTATTGGAATGGCACCTTTTGAGGCACTGTATGGAAGAAGATGTCGAACACCTTTGTGTTGGCATGAATCTGGTGCAAGTGCGGTAGTTGGACCGGAGTTAGTTCAACAGACGACGGAGAAGGTGAAACTTATTCGGGAGAAGATGAAAGCTTCTCAGAGTAGGCAAAAGAGTTACCATGATAAGAGGAAGAGGGATCTGGAATTTCAAGAGGGAATCATGTGTTTTTGAGGGTTTCACCGGTGACTGGTGTTGGACGTGCGTTGAAGTCGAGAAAGCTTACTTCGCGGTTTATTGGTCCATATCAGATATCCGAAAGAGTTGGTGCAGTGGCTTACAGAATAGCATTGCCACCGAATCTTTCGAATTTACATGATGTGTTTCATGTTTCACAGCTACGGAAGTATGTTCCAGATCAGTCTCATGTGATTCCGATGGATGGGGTTGAGGTAAGAGATAATCTTACGGTTGAGGTATTACCGGTGAAGATTTTAGGCCGAGAGTTGAAAAGGTTAAGAGGCAAGGAGATTGCACTTGTGAAAGTGGCGTGGGGAGGCGCCGCGGAGGGTAATTTGACATGGGAATTGGAAAGTCGGATGCGGGAGTCGTATCCGGAGTTGTTTGAATCAGGTAATATTTTCGAGGACGAAAATTTCTAAAGTGGGGGAGAGTTGTAACGGTCTATTTTTGATATTTCCTATTTTTGTGCTAATTGATGTTTTGTTATTGAGTCTTTTATTTAATTGAGCAATATTTATGTGAATGGTGAAGTTGGTGTTTTATTAGCCTCGCCGGGCGAAGTATGTGTCGCCGGGCGACGTGTACGTTTCTGTGATGTTTTGGATTTTGTGTACTTAATAGATATTTATGTTAATTATGATGTTGGTAAGTTAATATGTTGTTTTTAGATATGTTGTATTTTTACCGTTTTTGGAGATTTCGCGGGAAAATTAGAATAGAGGGTATATTAGATATTTTATAATTAGTGGTATTTAATTAATAGTTAGTTTTAATATTTATTAGAAGTGTAGATTTTAAGTTAAGAAAATATAATAAGTTAGTAAGTTAGAAAGTATTATAAGTTAAGAAATTATAATATAATGATAAGTTATAAGTTAAGAAAAAAATGAATATAAGTTAGAAAATAGGAAAAGATAGTAAGAAAACCTCAAAGAGGAAGAATAAAGAGGAAGGAAGAAAAGTGGAAGAAAAGTTGGAAAATTCACCAAACGAGCTTCGGGAATCGGTTTCTTATCGGGTAAGGGTGCGAAACTCGGTTATTATATCATTGTGTACGATTATATCCGTTTGTTTTTGAATTGTTTGGATTGTGTAGGAAAATATTGAGTTTAGGTTAGCTTTTGACATAATCGATAAAATCGGGAGTTTTTACGGATGAAATTCGAAACAAATTGTGTAGTTTAGTCGAGTGAGGTGAGGCCGACGTTATAGACACTCGTTTCGTTAAAATCGGGTGATAATTGAAGTTTTGTGTTTTTGAGTTTTGATTATGTGTATGAATAGTGATTACGAAAAGTCGAGGAATCGAGTTTTTCTTGATCCTAATAGTTGCTATATGATGTAAATAGGTTGTATAACAATTTGTTTCATGAGAAATGATGGATTTATGAGGTTTTTATGTTGATTTTCGTGGCTGACAGCAACATTTTCGCAACAGCAGATTTTCTGGTTTTTTTGACAGTATTTTCGCAACAGCATTTTCTGGTTTTGACAGCATTTTTGCAAAACTTCAAAAATTCATATCTTTTGATCCGTAAGTCGGTTTTAACCCCCGTTCGAAGCGTTGGAAAGCTAACGAGATGTTCTTTCTAGGAAAAATAGTTTTGGGGTCTGAACTTGGTCCAATCGGTACAATTTTTACGAACCGTTTCGTATTGTCGGGCGTCCGGTTTATGTTTTTGCGTTATTTTGAAATATTCATATCTTGTTAACCGTTTATCGTATTTAAGAGTTCTTTATACCGAATCGAAGCTGTCGATGAGTACTTTTTGATGATGATAGAAAATATTATTTTTGGCCGACTTTTAGCCGACTTTTTCGGAAAACCGAAAAATGGAATTTTGAGTTATTTTTCAATATTTAAAGACATATTATGATATGTTATGAGATGGCTTGTGTGATGATTCTTTGATGGGAATTTGATGTTGTGGAATGGTATATTGGTGTTTGTGGCCATTTTGGGCAATTGTGTGCATTACTTTATATGTACTTGAAATACATGATTATTGTTAATGCATGAACATTTGATGTTGGCATGAGTCATTAATGTGTCAAGTATCATGATATGCATTCTTGCATTGGAAGATTCATAGATGAATCAGTTTTATCGTCTTACGCCCTGAAATAATGGTAGAAGCGATTAATCACAAATGATTGTGCGCCCTGAAATAGTGGACTATGGCAATCGGATTGTGCGCCTTGAAATAGTGGACTAGAGCAATCCATAAACGCCGTACGCCCTGAAATAATGGTTTATAGCGACGGGGAACATCGTAGGCCCGACGGGGAGTTACTCTATGTAACGAGCGATGATTCCAAGAGTTCCTGGGGGACTAATGAATTACAAGGTTGGATTGGTACCGCATGCATAAAGTCGTTGTGCCGGTCTCTGTGCATTTGCATAATTCATTGTGTGAATGATTATGTGAGGAATTCTTGTGATAGAATTGCTATGCATTGTTTTAATGTATGTGCTTATGTGATTGGTGCGTGATTATTGATTTAATATGTCTTGTATTCTTTTACAAGTTTCATTAATGTGTGGTGAGAAATAATTGTTCATATTTTGCTAAGTGTTTATAATATTATGCAATTGTATTATAATCCTGTTTCTCACCCTTCTGCTGTGGTTTAATGTTGTAATGGCATTGCAGATTAGATGCTGGAGTCTTTTTACGAAGATTAGGTCTTCGTCTTTTGTCGTTCCGTCGGCTCTGATATGTAACACGGGTAGTCGGGGTTCGAGTGTTTATATGTAAACTTTTGGCATGTGTATAGTTGTGTGTATGAATATGAATATGACAAACTTATCACTTGTGATAACATCAGTTATGGATGTTCCGCTTTAATTCTGTAACTGAATGCTGATATTTTGGAACGGAGTTCCTTTGTTTATAAAAACTATCCAGGTGTTATATATCTTTATGAGCAGGTTGTTTTTAGTTCACGTTGATGTGACATCTCTGTTTATATCTAAATGACTTAATCTTTGCTCTGATGTTTTATTATAAGATTACTTTTTTATTCCGTTTTTGTACGGGGTATAGAAGGGGTGTTACATAAAGTGGTATCAGAGCCAGTGTCTGTTTGGTCTGTTCGACCGTGTCTTTGTGTCGTTGTTGGACTGTTGCACTCTGTTGAGTGGTTGTTTAACCATAATTTGCTATCATTGGAAATGTTCAGATTATGGCGGGAAGACGTGATGCTGCTATGACTGCGGCCATGCAAGCTATGGCGCAAGCGATGCAGAATTTGCCGAATGCTGCGGCGGACGAGGAGTCGTGTAGTATGGATAAGTTTCAGAAGAATAACCCACCGAGCTTCAAGGGTACTCATGATCCTGATGGAGCACAACTTTGGCTGAAGAAGATTGAGAAGATCTTCCGTTTCATTAGGTGTTCCGAGGAACAGAAAGTGCAGTATGGTACTCATGTGCTGCAAAAGGAGGCTGAGGACTGGTGGATAAATGCTTCTCAGAGGTTTGAGGAGGATGAAATTGTGGTTACTTGGGCTGTGTTCAAAGATGCTTTTCTGGAGAAGTATTTTCCGGAAGATGAGAGAGGTAAAAAGGAAATTGAATTTCTTGAACTGAAGCAGGATAATTCCTCTGTTGCGGATTATGCTGCTAAGTTTGAAGAACTGGTGAAGTTTTGTCCCAATTATAATACGGCTGGTTCGGAGAGGTCTAAGTGTCTGAAATTTGTGAATGGCTTGAGGCCAGAAATCAAGCAAGGTATCGGTTATCAGGAGATAAGACAGTTTTCAGTGTTGGTGAACAAGAGTCGAATTTTTGATGAGGATAGCAAAGCACGTGCTACTCATTACAAGAATCTGAATGATAAGAAAGGAAAGGGGCAGTTCAGAGGTAGGCCTTATGCTACCCCTGTAGATAAAGGGAAACAGAAGTTTACTTTTGATAGGAAGCCTAGTGATGGAGGAATGAATTCTGCTGTGAAATGTTACAATTGTGGTGGTTTAGGTCATCGTATATCGGAATGTAAAAGGAATATGAATAATGTGGATAAGTGTGCTAATTGTGGTTTGAAGGGTCATGTGGCTGCTGATTGTAGGAGGAAGAATGGGGTTACATGTTATAATTGTGGGGAAGTTGGTCATGTTAGTACGAGGTGCACGAAACCAAGACAGGCTCAACCTGGAGGAAAAGTGTTTGCATTGGCAGGAACTCAGACTACTAATGCAGATCGCCTGATCAGAGGTATATGTCTTATTAATAGTAATCTTTTAATTGCTATTATTGATACTGGAGCGACTCATTCGTTTATTTCGATTGATTGTGCGAAACGTTTGAATTTGTTGACGTCGTCGATGAGTGGAGAGATGGTTATCCAGACTCCAGCTACGGGGTCGGTGACTACTTCTCTTGTTTGTTTGAGTTGTCCTTTGTCGATCTATGGTCGAGATTTTGTTATGGATTTGGTTTGTTTGCCGTTGAAGGATCTGGATGTGATTTTGGGAATGAACTGGTTGGAGTTAAATCGTGTTAATCTTGATTGTTATCTTAAGTTGGTGCGATTTCCTTCTCTTGAAGAAGAAAAGGAATCTGGTTTCTTATCTACCAAAGAGTTGAAGGAACTTTTGGCAGAGGAAGCTCAGTTGTTCGGGTTGTTTGCATCGTTGTCTGTGGAGAGTCAAGTTACAATTGAGAGTTTTCCTGTTGTGTGTGATTTTCAGGAGGTGTTTCCGGATGATTTTTCAGATGTGCCGCCAGAAAGAGAGGTGGAGTTTTCTATAGACCTAGTTCCTGGTACTAGACCTGTATCTATGGCTCCATATCGGATGTCAGCATCTGAGTTGGTAGAGTTGAAGAAGCAATTGAATGAGTTGTTGGAAAAGAGGTTTGTGAGGCCTAGTGTATCACCTTGGGGTGCACCTGTTTTGTTGGTTAAGAAGAAAGATGGAAGTATGCGTTTATGTATCGATTATCGTCAGTTGAATAAGGTGACGATTAAGAATAAATATCCACTTCCAAGGATCGATGACTTGATGGATCAACTGGTAGGTGCAAGTGTGTTTAGTAAGATTGATTTGAGGTCAGGATACCATCAAATTCGGGTTAAAGAGGAGGATATTCAGAAGACGGCCTTTAGGATACGCTACGGGCATTACGAGTTTGCTGTGATGCCGTTCGGGGTTTCTAATGCGCCAGGAGTGTTTATGGAGTATATGAATCGTATATTCCATGAGCATTTAGATCAATTTGTTGTTGTGTTTATTGATGACATTTTGATTTATTCTAAGTCTCAGGAAGAACATGCGGAGCATTTGCGAATTGTGTTGCAGATTCTGAAGGAGAAGAGACTTTTTGCTAAGTTGTCCAAGTGTGAGTTCTGGTTGTCAGAAGTGAGTTTTCTTGGGCATGTGATTTCAGGTAATGGTATTGCGGTGGATCCATCCAAGGTAGAGGCAGTTCTACAATGGGAGGCTCCTAGATCTGTTACTGAAATTCGAAGTTTTCTGGGGTTAGCTGGATATTACCGAAGGTTTATCGAAGGTTTTTCCAAGTTGGCACTTCCGTTGACCCAACTGACTTGTAAGGGTAAGGCGTTTATTTGGGATATTCGATGTGAAGAGAGTTTCAATGAGCTGAAGAAGGGATTGACTACAGCTCTGATTTTGATCTTACCGAATCCTAGTGAATCGTTCGTGGTGTATTGTGATGCGTCTATGATTGGTTTAGGTGGTGTTTTGATGCAAGACGGTAAGGTGGTTGCTTATGCTTCGAGGCAGTTACGAGTTCATGAGAAGAATTATCCTACTCATGATTTGGAATTAGCTGCGATGGTTTTTGTATTGAAGATTTGGAGGCATTATCTCTATGGTGCTAGATTCGAAGTCTTTAGTGATCATAAAAGTTTGAAATACTTGTTTGATCAGAAAGAGTTGAATATAAGGCAGCGTAGATGGTTGGAACTTTTGAAGGACTATGACTTTAGCTTGAATTACCATCCTGGTAAAGCTAATGTGGTAGCTGATGCTTTGAGTCAGAAATCTTTGAGTATATCTGCTTTGATGGTGAAAGAGTGGGAACTATTGGAGCAATTTCGAGACTTGAGTTTGGTATGTGAGCTTTCGCATGAGAGTGTGAAGCTGGGTATGTTGAAGGTTACTAATGATTTTCTGTTGTCTGTTAAAGAGAAACAGAAGTTGGATTTGAAACTTGTTGATTTGTTGCTTGTTGGGAATCAAGAAGTGAATGGTGACTTTAAAGTGGATGATCAGGGTATTTTGAGATTCCGTGGTAGAATTTGTATACCTGATGATGCAGAGTTGAAAAAGATGATTCTTGAGGAAGGACACCGGAGTAGTTTGAGTATACATCCTGGTGCTAATAAGATGTACCAAGATTTGAAGAGGATCTTTTGGTGGTCTGGTTTGAAAAGAGATGTGGCTCAATTTGTGTATGCGTGTTTGACTTGTCAGAAGTCAAAGGTAGAACATCAAAGGCCTGCAGGATTAATGCAACCGTTGGATATTCCTGAGTGGAAATGGGATAGTATTTCGATGGATTTTGTGACGGGTTTGCCTAATTCTCCGAGTAGGCATAATGCTATTTGGGTGATCGTGGATAGACTGACTAAATCGGCGCATTTCATTCCGATTGATATCAGTTATTCTATGGAGCGTTTGGCTGAGATTTATATCAGTGTGGTTGTGAAGTTACATGGCGTTCCGTTGAGTATTGTTTCTGATCGTGATCCGAGGTTTACTTCCAGATTTTGGGAAAGTTTGCAAAAGGCGTTAGGTTCTAAGCTGAGATTGAGTTCTGCTTATCATCCGCAGACTGATGGTCAGACGGAGAGAACAATTCAGTCATTGGAAGATTTACTGAGAGCTTGTGTTCTTGAGCAAGGTAGTGCTTGGGACAGTTTTCTTTCGTTGATCGAGTTCACGTATAACAACAGTTTCCATTCGAGTATTGGAATGGCACCTTTTGAGGCACTGTATGGAAGAAGATGTCGAACACCTTTGTGTTGGCATGAATCTGGTGCAAGTGCGGTAGTTGGACCGGAGTTAGTTCAACAGACGACGGAGAAGGTGAAACTTATTCGGGAGAAGATGAAAGCTTCTCAGAGTAGGCAAAAGAGTTACCATGATAAGAGGAAGAGGGATCTGGAATTTCAAGAGGGAATCATGTGTTTTTGAGGGTTTCACCGGTGACTGGTGTTGGACGTGCGTTGAAGTCGAGAAAGCTTACTTCGCGGTTTATTGGTCCATATCAGATATCCGAAAGAGTTGGTGCAGTGGCTTACAGAATAGCATTGCCACCGAATCTTTCGAATTTACATGATGTGTTTCATGTTTCACAGCTACGGAAGTATGTTCCAGATCAGTCTCATGTGATTCCGATGGATGGGGTTGAGGTAAGAGATAATCTTACGGTTGAGGTATTACCGGTGAAGATTTTAGGCCGAGAGTTGAAAAGGTTAAGAGGCAAGGAGATTGCACTTGTGAAAGTGGCGTGGGGAGGCGCCGCGGAGGGTAATTTGACATGGGAATTGGAAAGTCGGATGCGGGAGTCGTATCCGGAGTTGTTTGAATCAGGTAATATTTTCGAGGACGAAAATTTCTAAAGTGGGGGAGAGTTGTAACGGTCTATTTTTGATATTTCCTATTTTTGTGCTAATTGATGTTTTGTTATTGAGTCTTTTATTTAATTGAGCAATATTTATGTGAATGGTGAAGTTGGTGTTTTATTAGCCTCGCCGGGCGAAGTATGTGTCGCCGGGCGACGTGTACGTTTCTGTGATGTTTTGGATTTTGTGTACTTAATAGATATTTATGTTAATTATGATGTTGGTAAGTTAATATGTTGTTTTTAGATATGTTGTATTTTTACCGTTTTTGGAGATTTCGCGGGAAAATTAGAATAGAGGGTATATTAGATATTTTATAATTAGTGGTATTTAATTAATAGTTAGTTTTAATATTTATTAGAAGTGTAGATTTTAAGTTAAGAAAATATAATAAGTTAGTAAGTTAGAAAGTATTATAAGTTAAGAAATTATAATATAATGATAAGTTATAAGTTAAGAAAAAAATGAATATAAGTTAGAAAATAGGAAAAGATAGTAAGAAAACCTCAAAGAGGAAGAATAAAGAGGAAGGAAGAAAAGTGGAAGAAAAGTTGGAAAATTCACCAAACGAGCTTCGGGAATCGGTTTCTTATCGGGTAAGGGTGCGAAACTCGGTTATTATATCATTGTGTACGATTATATCCGTTTGTTTTTGAATTGTTTGGATTGTGTAGGAAAATATTGAGTTTAGGTTAGCTTTTGACATAATCGATAAAATCGGGAGTTTTTACGGATGAAATTCGAAACAAATTGTGTAGTTTAGTCGAGTGAGGTGAGGCCGACGTTATAGACACTCGTTTCGTTAAAATCGGGTGATAATTGAAGTTTTGTGTTTTTGAGTTTTGATTATGTGTATGAATAGTGATTACGAAAAGTCGAGGAATCGAGTTTTTCTTGATCCTAATAGTTGCTATATGATGTAAATAGGTTGTATAACAATTTGTTTCATGAGAAATGATGGATTTATGAGGTTTTTATGTTGATTTTCGTGGCTGACAGCAACATTTTCGCAACAGCAGATTTTCTGGTTTTTTTGACAGTATTTTCGCAACAGCATTTTCTGGTTTTGACAGCATTTTTGCAAAACTTCAAAAATTCATATCTTTTGATCCGTAAGTCGGTTTTAACCCCCGTTCGAAGCGTTGGAAAGCTAACGAGATGTTCTTTCTAGGAAAAATAGTTTTGGGGTCTGAACTTGGTCCAATCGGTACAGTTTTTACGACCCGTTTCGTAGTGTCGGGCGTCCGGTTTATGTTTTCGCGTTATTTTGAAATATTCATATCTTGTTAACCGTTTATCGTATTTAAGAGTTCTTTATACCGAATCAAAGCTGTCGATGAGTACTTTTTGATGATGATAGAAAATATTATTTTTGGCCGACTTTTAGCCGACTTTTTCGGAAAACCGAAAAATGGAATTTTGAGTTATTTTTCAATATTGTAAGACATATTATGATATGTTATGAGATGGCTTGTGTGATGATTCTTTGATGGGAATTTGATGTTGTGGAATGGTATATTGGTGTTTGTGGCCATTTTGGGCAATTGTGTGCATTACTTTATATGTACTTGAAATACATGATTATTGTTAATGCATGAGCATTTGATGTTGGCATGAGTCATTAATGTGTCAAGTATCATGATATGCATTCTTGCATTGGAAGATTCATAGATGAATCAGTTTTATCGTCTTACGCCCTGAAATAATGGTAGAAGCGATTAATCACAAATGATTGTGCGCCCTGAAATAGTGGACTATGGCAATCGGATTGTGCGCCTTGAAATAGTGGACTAGAGCAATCCATAAACGTCGTACGCCCTGAAATAATGGTTTATAGCGACGGGGAACATCGTAGGCCCGACGGGGAGTTACTCTATGTAACGAGCGATGATTCCAAGAGTTCCTGGGGGACTAATGAATTACAAGGTTGGATTGGTACCGCATGCATAGAGTCGTTGTGTCGGTCTCTGTGCATTTGCATAATTCATTGTATGAATGATTATGTGAGGAATTCTTGTGATAGAATTGCTATGCATTGTTTTAATGTATGTGCTTATGTGATTGGTGCGTGATTATTGATTTAATATGTCTTGTATTCTTTTACAAGTTTCATTAATGTGTGGTGAGAAATAATTGTTCATATTTTGCTAAGTGTTTATAATATTATGCAATTGTATTATAATCCTGTTTCTCACCCTTCTGCTGTGGTTTAATGCTGTAATGGCATTGCAGATTAGATGCTGGAGTCTTTTTACGAAGATTAGGTCTTCGTCTTTTGTCGTTCCGTCGGCTCTGATATGTAACACGGGTAGTCGGGGTTTGAGTGTTTATATGTAAACTTTTGGCATGTGTATAGTTGTGTGTATGAATATGAATATGACAAACTTATCACTTGTGATAACATCAGTTATGGATGTTCCGCTTTAATTCTGTAACTGAATGCTGATATTTTGGAACGGAGTTCCTTTGTTTATAAAAACTATCCAGGTGTTATATATCTTTATGAGCAGGTTGTTTTTAGTTCACGTTGATGTGACATCTCTGTTTATATCTAAATGACTTAATCTTTGCTCTGATGTTTTATTATAAGATTATTTTTTTATTCTGTTTTTGTACGGGGTATAGAAGGGGTGTTACAGTCCCCGCTAGTGGATGGTGGGTATTGGTCCCTCTTGGATTAGTCGGTCGCAAGGTCGGATACCAAGATTTCCGAAAAAATATACATATCTGTAACCATTCCCTTTTCCTCTTCATTTTTCTTCAATGGCTTTGTGAATTGGGTTCAAAAACTTTTAAGATTTTTACTTCATAAGGTTCGATTTCATTCCCATTACCGTATTACGATCTATTTGTTTTATTCTTCTTTCAATCCATTCTTTTTTTATTTGTCGTTCAATCTTTTGTTTTATGGTTCTTACAATTGAATCGTTTGTATGTCTACTTTTAATATAAGAATGGAATATACATATGAAATTCTTTTAATAACCTTCTCAAACTTAATTAAAACACTAATTTTATGACCTTCCTTGTAATTTGTCACTCATAATCATTACATTCCAACATTTATTTTAAACGGCCGTTTTTCATAAATGAAACTTTTGATTTCTATTTTTTTCCAATGCATTGTTGGTCGTCTTTTAACATTTCAATAATAATTTTTTATTACTCTATTTTGTTTCTCCTTTACATTAATATTTTTATTTATTGTTCTGAATCTCTATTTAAGCGTGCATACTAATTTTCAGACACCAATAAATCCTTCTAAATTGACATTGAGTAGCAACATTGGGAAGCTATTTGTTTCCACCCAACCCTTAACCTTCATATATTAAAAGAAATTCTCTTGCACCCTTTTCCCATTCCCCTATTTTCCTTAATAGTTATTGTTCCAACATTCTTTCCTTCCACTAATCACTAGTGTGACAGTTCCTTATACTAAACCTTAAACTTAAATATACATATCTGTAACCATTCCCTTTTCCTCTTCATTTTTCTTCAGTGGATCTATGAATTGGGTTCAAAAACTTTTAAGATTTTTACTTCATAAGGTACGATTTCGTTTCCATTACCGTATTACGATCTATTTGTTTTATTCTTCTTTCAATCCATTCTTTTTTTATTTGTCTTTCAATCTTTTATTTTATGGTTCTTACAATTGATTTGTTTGTATGTCTACTTTTAATATAAGAATGGAATATACATATGAAATTATTTTATTAACCTTCTCAAACTTAATTAAAACACTAATTTTATGTTCTTAATTGTAATTTGTCACTCATAATCATTACATTCCAACATTTATTTTAAATGGCCGTTTTTCATAAATGACACTTTTGATTTCTATTGTTTTCCAATGCATTGTTGGTCGTCTTTTAACATTCCAATAATATTTTTTTATTACTCTATTTTGTTTCTCCTTTACATCAATATTTTTATTTATTGTTCTGAATCTCTAATTAAGCGTGCATACCAATTTTCAGATGCCAATAAATCCTTACAAATTGACATTGAGTAGCAACATTGGGAAGCTATTTGTTTCCACCCAGCCCTTAACCTTTCTATATTAAAAGAAATTCTCTTGCACCTTTTTCCCATTCCTCTATTTTCCTTAATAGTTACTGTTTCAACATTCTTTCCTTCCACTAATCAATATTGTGACAGTTCGTTATACTAAACCTTAAACCTAAATATACATATCTGTAACCATTCCCTTTTCCTCTTCATTTTTTTCAGTGGATCTGTGAATTGGATTCAAAAACTTTTTAGATTTTTACTTCATAAGGTAAGATTTCGTTCCCATTACCGTATTACGATCTATTTGTTTTATTCTTCTTTCAATCCATTCTTGTTTTATTTGTCTTTCAATCTTTTGTTTTATGGTTCTTACAATTGATTCATTTGTATGTTGTGGAAAGAGTTTCGATTTTTGTGGTGTGGGTGTGATTTTTTCATATGAAGTTCAATCTTTGCCACACCAAAATCTCTTCCACCATCTCCAATTTTTTATTTTTCAAGGAAATTTGACGACTTATTTTTGTGATAAGGTGATATGGTGAGTTTTATCCCTTTTTATTCTTATACATGTTTTATTTTTTATATTTGAAATTGGTGGATTTTCTACTTGGATTTTATTTGTTTCATCTCATTTGCGTTATTTCTAATTTTTTGACAGAGATTTTGTTTTCAGAAGAAGGCTGTGAAGGCTAAAATTACATGTGTATCAAGTACTTCATATGGATCTGTCACACATGGCCTAACATTTGCAAAGGTTTCTTTTTAGAGTATTTGCAGTTAAGTCTGCTTTTTGGTTAGTATTTTTGTTATCTCCATGATATAAATTGTTGGAAAAATGACCTCCATAATTTCCCTCCTCCGTGAACTCAAAAATAGACACTAGTGGAAACGTGAAAAAAATAAGCAAAATGACACAAAAAGATTTTAGTGTGGAAAACCTTCTTAATGTGAGAAAGGGAAAAAACCACGGGACCCTTAGGCCTCTTAAACATCCACTATAATGATAATGGGAATACAACAGCTTCACCCTTAGGTGGAACTCTCTACAAAATATCTCTCAATTTGTAAGGAACACTCTCACAAATTGGCTCACTATTTCTCTCACAAGAAAAACTCTCTAGGAAACAATTTTCTCTCTTGAGCAAAGCTCTATTTCTCTTGCTTCTTGTTTCTCTTGTGGTTATGTGATTTGAATGCTTGCTCTTGGTTCTATTTATAGGAGAAGCAAGTCAAAAGGGTCTTACATGCATGAAGATACTTGTTCTTTGCCTTTCATGCAAAACACCAAGTGTCCTTTGCACTATTCTACTCTTCATCATAACCAACCTCCAATTTTGACAAATGAATGTTGGCTATGTGAAATGGATGGACCCCACATTTCTCCCCCTCCAGCCATAAGGGAATGATCTTGATTAGTTTGGAGTTGTTGCTAATCCAGTAACTTGTTTGCAGAACTCTATCTTCTCTTTTGGAATAGGTTTTGTCATTATGTCTGCCCCATTCTCATTGGTGTGAACTTTCTCTACTTTCAACAATTTACTCTCTAACACATCACAAATCCAGTGATACCTTATATCAATGTGTTTTGACCTTGAATAGTATATCGAGTTCTTGCTGAGATGGATTGCGCTCTGATTGTCGCAATAGAGAACATAAATTTCTTGATTCTGACCTAACTCTTGCATGAACTTCTTCATCCATATGATCTCCTTACAACCTTCAGTGATTGTGATGTATTCAGCTTCTGTGGTACTCGAAGCAATGCACTTTTGTAATCGGGATTGCCATGAGACAGCTCCCCCTGCAAAAGTTATCAAATACCCGAAAATAGATTTTCTTGAATCTACATCCCCTGCCATATCTGCATCTACATACCCAATGAGTAATTGCTTTTCATTGCCAAAGCACAAACACTGTTTGGCAGTTCCTCTTAGATACCTCAGGATTCATTTCACAACATTTCAATGCTCATTTCCTGGAATCGACAGGAATCTACTCACCACTCCTATAACATAAGCAATGTCAGGTCTTGTGCAAACCATTGCATACATAAAGCTACCCGCAGCTGAAGAATATGGATCTTTGCTCATTTCTTATTTTTCTTTTTCATTGCTTGGACATTGTGTCTTACTGAGTTTCAGATGACCAGGTAGTGGGGCATGCACAAGTTTAGCATTATGCATGTTGAACCTCCCAAGGACTTTCTTGATATAATCTTCTTGTGACATCCACAACATTCTTTTAGGACGACATCAAATGATCTTCATTCCAAGAATTTTCTTTACCGCTCTTAAATCTTTCATGGCGAAAGACTTGCTCAATGCCTTCTTTAGAGCAGTTATATTTGTCTTGTCTTTCCTAACGATGAGCATATCATAAACATACAACAAAAGTATGATGGATTCACCATTATCATGTTTCTTCACAAACACACGGTGGTCTGTATATGTCTTTTTAAATTTATGTTGGGTCATGAAGAGTTCAAACTTCTTGTATCATTGCCTTGGAGCTTGCTTCAACCCATATAAACTTTTCTTCAAGCGATATAAACTTTGCTCCATGTAGATTTCTTCCTCTAAGTCTCCATGTAAGAATGATGTTTTAACATCAAGTTTCTCTATCTCTAAGTCTAGCGTTGCAGCTAGACCAAGGATTGCTCTTATGGATGTCATCTTCACTACTGGTGAGAATATATTTTCAAAGTCTATGCCTTTCTTCTGATGGCCCCCTTCACGATAATTCTTGCTTTGTATCTGGGGTTTGGGTTGTTCTCTTTAGACTTGAGTTTGAACACCCACTTATTTTTCAAAGCCCTTCTTCCCTTTGGTAATTTCACTAAGTCATACATCTGGTTCTCCTTCAGTGACTGTAATTCTTCTTGCATGGCTTGCATCCATTTGTCCTTGTCATCCGTCTCAATGGCTTCCATGAAGCTTTGAGGTTCTCCTTCATCAGTGAGAGTGACATACTCATTTGGAGAATATCTTTTTGATGGTTGTCTTACTCGCATAGATCTTCTCTCTTGAGGTTCTTGATCCCTCTTATCAACATCTATTATTTGCTCTCCCTGTATTTCCTGACCTTGTTCTATCTGGCCAGGTTGCTCCGTATGATCGGGTTCTACTGCCTGGTCAGGTTCAATATCTCGTTGAGGAATCTCTCCCCCTGAGTTTTATACCATAATGATCTTTGACTTCTTAGATTGAATATCATGGATTATTTTATCTTCATAAAATACCACATCTCTGCTTCAAACAATCTTCTTGTTTGCAGGATCCCATAGTCTGAAGCCAAGTTTATCTCTTGGAGAACCAAGGTATATGCACTCCTTCGTCTTAGCATCGACTTTTGCTATTTCATCTTTAGGAATATGGACAAATGCCTTACACCCGAATACTCTCAGTTGACCGTAAGAGGCTTTCTTTCCATACCATACTTCATCTGGTATCTCTCCATTTAATGGTCTTGAAGGAGACAAGTTTATCAAATCAATGGTAGTTCTCACTGCTTCACCCCAAAATGATTTGGGAAGTTTTGCATGAGAAAGCACGCTTCTGACTTTCTCTACAATCGTTCTGTTCATTCTTTCAGCTACTTCATTTATTTGGGGAGTCTTCAGAGGTGTCCTCTCATGTCTTATCCCATGAGCTTTACAATATGCTTCAAATGGACCCAGGTATTCACCTCCATTGTCACTTCTTAAGCATTTCAACTTTCTTCCAGATGCCTGTTCTACAGAGGCGGGAAACTCCTTGAAAGCTTGTAGAACTTGATCTTTCTTCTTCAATGGATACACCCACACCTTTCTAGAGTGATCTTCAATGAAGGTAACAAAGTATTGTGCGCCACCAAGAGACCTTTCAGATGTGGAGCAGACATCTGAGTGAACAAGATCTAGGATTTTCTTTCGTCTTCTTGCATCATCTGATCTTTGAAAAGGTACTATGTGTTGTTTGCCTGCTAGACAGTCTTCATAAGATTCAAGTGGTTGTCCCTTGATGTTTGAAATATGATCTTTAGCAAGAATCTCTAAGCCTTTATCGCTCATGTGGACAAGTCATTTATGCCACAATTCTTTGGTTGTGTCTTGAGAAACATTAGTCTCTCTCTTGTTTATCTTTCCCTGCATGATGCATATGGAGCCTTTCTTTTTGCCACGAGTAAGTGTCATGCTCCCTTTGCTAAGCTTCTATCTACCATCGCCAAACTGGTTTATCATCCCTAGGTCATTCAAATTTCCTGTTGATATAAGGTTTAGACGCATTTATGGTACATGTCTTACTTCCTTTAACACAAGCTTATTTCCATTCTTTGTGATCATAGTCACTTCACCAATACCAACAATCTTGCTTGTGATGTGCTTTCCCATCTTCACCGTACCAAAATCTCCTCTTTGGTATGATGAGAATAATTCTTCATGAGGTGTAACGTGGAAAGATGCTCTGGTGTCAATTATCCAAGTGCAATTATCGAATGCAACATTTAGATAATTGTCGTCTCCAAAAAGGAAAATATTCTCCTTGTTCGAGGCTACTGTAGTTGTGGCTCCTTCTTCCTTATTCTTCTTTGGGTTTATCAAATCTGGACGAAATTTTCTAGCATGTTGATCTCTCTTCAAGAATCTGCACTCAGGTCTTCTATGGCCAGGTTTGCCAGAAAAATAACATCTTACTCTTGTGCGAGACTTGGATCTAGCTTGTGATCTCCCAGGACCTCCTCTTTCATGATTCTTACTCCTTCCTCTGTTATCAACAATGTTGGCTTCGAACTGGTTGTTGAAGCCTCTTTTCCTCTGGCTTGACTCTTCATTTAGCAAGGAATCTGTGACAGAATCCATGACAAGTTTTCCGTCTGGAGCAGAGTTACTAAGAGTGACAACTAGAGTGTCCCAACTCTCAGGTAGAGAACTTAGGAGCAGAAGAGTTTGCAACTCATCATCTATCTTCATGTCAGCTTTCGTCAGCTGATTCATGATACCTTTGAAGGTATTCAAGTGCTCGATCATATTTTGGCCATCTGAGTACTCTAATTTCACCAGTCGTCTAACAATGTGTGCTTTATTTCTCGGTGTCTTCTTTTGAATCAAGGATTCAAATTTGGTCCACAACTCATACGCATTTGTATAAGTTGACATATACTCGAATAGACTCATAACTATGTATTTTCTGATCATGGCAACTGCCTTCCGATTTTGGAGCTCCCACTCGTTATCTTTCTTCTCCGTTGGCTTATTCTTTTGAGAGATTGGCTCATGCAAATCTTTGTAATATAGGTGGTCTTCCATCATCGGCTTCCAATAGGTATAATTATCAGCGGTCAGCTTGAACATATCTCCTTCATAACTGATAGAACCATCCATTTTGAGAACACGGGAAAGTAGTTCCTTCAACTAGGAGATTTTCAAAATAGTATCGTACACTGAAAAAGTCACCGTAGTTTGTGAATGGCGCAACTAGGAAGTTCCTAGGAAAGAGAGGTGCGTCAATATTGACACACTTAAATACCGAGTTTTTGATGTGGAAGATCAAACAATGTTGCAACCATATAGCATACTAACAACTTTATTATAAGTACAACAACGTAGTATCACAGAGCCCAGCCAGGCTCTGATACCACTGTTAGAAAAATGACCTCCATAATTTCCCTCCTCCGTGAACTAAAAAATAGGCACTAACGAAAACGTGAAAAAAATAAGCAAAATGACACAAAAAGATTTTAGCGTGGAAAACCTTCTCAATGTTAGAAAGGGAAAAAACCACGGGACCCTTAGGCCTCTTAAACATCCACTATAATGATAATGAAAATACAACAACTTAAGTGGAACTCTCTACAAAGTATCTCTCAATTTGTAAGGAACACTCTCACAAATTGGCGCACTATTTCTCTCACAAGAAAAACTCTCTAAGAAACAATTTTCTCTCTTGATCAAAGCTCTACTTCTCTTGCTTCTTGTTTCTCTTGTGGTTGTGTGATTTGAATGTTTGCTCTTGGTTCTATTTATAGGAGAAGCAATCCAAAAGGGTCTTACATGCATGAAGACACTTGTTCTTTACCTTTCATGCAAAACACCAAGTGTCCTTTGCACTATTCTACTCTTCATCATAACCAACCTCCAATTTTGCCAAATGAATGTTGGTTATGTGAAATGGCTGGACCCCACACAAATGTTATAGGAAGAAATATTTGATTAACGACCATACACAAAAGTGGAAGGATTTGCTAAAGGAAGATATGACCTGTGTCATTAACAACGGTATCAAGGTTGAAGTTCTTGCCAAAATATGATTATTTTATTTATGCGGTTTTTATTTTGAAGACTGTTAACTACTTTGTTACAAGGAGGTTTGACTTGGTACTTCCACTATACTAAAATGATTATTTTGCCTATTGTTTGTTTGGTCTTAGATTTTTGTATGTTAATGTTTAATTTTGGACACATGAGTGTAGTGTTTTAAATTTTTTCTAGTGGATGCACTGAGGAATCCATAGAATCTATAACTTTTCGAATTGTTGCTGCTGCAAGATTCTCTATTCTACCAGAGTTACGCAACTTCGACAAATATTTCATGTGGTATTGGAAGGACAATCCAAGCCAAGAACCGACATTCCAATGGGCAAGGACGCTGGTATACCAAGTCTGCTAAATTTATTATTGATTTGCTTAAGAATGCTGAGAGCATTGCTGAAGTATGTATTTTGTCTTTTAAGTTTGATATTGACTTTCATATTGCAGTTTGATAATTTTAACAAACTTTTAATCCAAAAGGTTTGGATATAGTTGAATGTTTAATATATGGTGAACTATTTTAGGTAAGCATAAGCAGTGTAGATATGAATTTGTTCAAATTTGATGATCAATGTATTGCTTTATGATGACTTTTTTTATAAAATGAATTTGAAGAATATTTTTGTGTAATGTGATTAACATGTGCCTGTGATTTTTTGTTTTTTGTTTTTTGTTTTTTGTTTTATTTTCAGTAAGTATCAAGAATGGAATTCTTTAGTGGTTCTGAAATTAGTATGTCGTCGCCTGCTTTGACGACTACAGCAAGCAATGGCCATATGTTGTATGTTTTCAATATAAATGCTATACTCTCTCTTTATAGAGAATGAAATCTCCCATTAGATTTTAAAATAAATAGTGGATATTATGTGTCCGTTTTTTTCTCTCTCCTCCATCATTTATTTTAATAATGGAGGAGAGAGAAAAACAAAAATCACACATAATCTCCACCATTTATTTTAAAATCTAATGATTCATATTCATTCTCATGTTCTCGCATAAAAATGACATTCTCATAGGAATGACATAAAAATGTCATTCTCATATTATACGTTCCCTATATATATCACTACAAGAAAATCAGTCTGTAGCCACGTGAAGTTGTGACGTGATTATCACGTGGCAAAAAAAAGGTGGGTGCGGCGTGATAATCACGTCGCTACATTATTTTATAATAAAATAAAAAATGTAACGTTAGCACATGGAATGTCAGAATTTAAAATTTAAAAATATTATTTGCGACGTGAAAACCACGCCGCAACAAATAAAATATTTTTTAAAAACAAAAGCCTGTAGTGTGCAGATGTTGGGAAGGTTGAAAATTTTAAATTTTTTTTTGCGACGTGTATATCACGTCGCAACTTTTTTAGAGGGAAAATTAAAATTTTAATTCTGACTGAATGCAGACTTTTGCAGGTAGTGGGTATATAATTTATGATCGTTTGCTGGTTGCGACGTGATTATCACATGGCAAAGTTGCGACGTGATTTTCACGTCGCTAATGGGCTTATATAATTAATTGCTTTCGTTTCCTCTCCCTCAGACCCTCAGACCCATTTTTTCTTTATAATTTCAAGAACTCTTCATTTTTCCTCTCCATTTTTCTTCTCCATTTTTCCTCTTCTTCGCATACCCATTTTTCATTTGCTTCCTCTCTTCTTCTTCAAGCACTTCCATAATTTTAAAGGTATGTTATTTGATTTTATCTTTATAATTTCAAAGTTGTAATTTGTTTTATCATATTTTTTTGTTATTATTAATATTTTTTTTATGATATTGAATAGAAGAAGATTCAAGATTCAAGATTCAAGAAGATTGAAGATTCAAGAGTGAAAAAAAGGTTGAACTAGAAGATTGAAGGAGATTGAAGAAGTGGTATTTTTTGCAATTTATTTTTTATATTTGAAGTATTTTCGGAATTTTGGTTATTTTAGGTTAATAGTATATATGTTAGAAACAAATTTTGTGATAATTTATTTTGGTTATTTTCAGAATTTATTTGTTATAATTTATAAACAATTTATTTAGGTTAATAGTATATATGTTATTTTCAAAATTTATTTGTTATGATTTTTAAACAATTTTTTATTCTGTTAGAAACAAATTATATATTTTGTTAGAAATTTATTATGTTAGAAATTTATAAAACAGAATTATTTTATATATTTATATATATAAAAAACGACAATATAAACATATTATATATAAATTCTGTTTTAACATATATAAATTCTGTTTTAACATATTATATATAAATTCTGTTTTCCAAAAAATTATATATAAATTCTATTTTAACATATTATATATAATTTTTTTTCTGAAATTTTTATTAAGTTATAAATGTTATAAAAACAGAATAATATATAATATATAATAACATTTAATAAAAACAGAATTATTTTATATATTTATATATACAAAAAACGAAAATATATTTAATATGTTTATATTTTAGGTTAAAAGAATATTATGAAAAGTTATATATTTAAAAAAAGTTAATTATAAAAAAATAAAATATATTTAATATGTTATAAAAAATATTGTATTTTATGTAGTGATTAAAAACATATATACATATATAAAAATGTTTTATAAAAAATAATTTTATTGTTAATATATTTTTTATATACATTTATAAAAAATTGTTTGAGTAAAAACATATACATAAAAAACTTTTTTATAAACAAAAAACATTATATAAAAACTGTTTTATAATTATTATATATTATATTGTTTTATGAAGTATAGTAAAAAAAACTATTTTATGTAAAAACATATATATAAAAAACTGTTTTATAATTATTATTATTATAGTGTTTTATAAAAACTGTTTTATGTAGTATTGTTAAAAAATATTAAATAGAATGTTAATAAAAACGGTTTTATAATAAAAAAGTATAATATAGTATGTTAAAAAATATTATATATAAAAACATTATAGTATGTTATAAAACATTAATATAGTATGTTAAAATGTTAAATAGTATATATATAGTATATTTTTAGTAGTAAGAACAAGAACAATATGTTTAGGACTATTATTAAGTTGATTAATTTAATATTTTAATTAAAAAGGTATTGGTTATATAAATTTGCAGTAAATGGAATATTATCGGTATTATCGTAGTTGGATGTACGATAGACTATATCCAGGAAGGCGCGCACTTAAACCCAATTTTATAGAAGGAGTTAATGGTTTTATCACGTGGACGTTTGCTCAGGAATGTTGTCGAAGCGAAGGAGGAGTTAGGTGTCCTTGTCTTAAATGTGGATGTAGATATATAATTAGTGACCCAGAGGAAATAACACGTCATTTGCATAGAAGAGGTTTCATTGAAAATTATTGGGTTTGGACGTATAATGGTGAAACACTGCCGAGTATCGTACCAGAGACTAGCAACACGCATGCTTCAAGTAGTCGACCGCCTATGGAACCGCCTATGGAATTTGAGGAAAACTTTAATCTGATCGGTGACATGGTTGAGGATGCTTTTGGTGTTAACGTGACCTATGATCAACCAGAAGATTTTGACGGGGAAGAGTTGCCGAATGAGGAAGCGCAGAGATTTTATCAGTTGTTGAATGAGATGAATACTCCGTTGTTTGAGGGGTCGTCAGACTCAAAGCTATCAATGTGTGTGAGATTATTGGCCGCCAAGTCAAATTGGAATGTTCCTGATCAGTGTTTGGAGCACTTCGTAAAAATGATGTTGGACTCAACTGCAACGAAAGACAACTTGCCTGCGAGTTTCTATGATGCAAAGAAGTTGGTGTCAAAGTTGGGTTTAAGAGTAAGAAAGATTGATTGTTGCATTAATGGTTGCATGTTGTTTTATGACAATGAGTTTGGTACTTAAGATGGATCGTTGGAGGAATGTAAGTTTTGTCAGAGTCCAAGATATAAAGTTCGCAGTAGAGCCATTAACAGTAAGCAAAAGCGTGTAGCAGTAAAGTCCATGTTTTATCTTCCGATAATACCAAGGTTAAAAAGAATGTTTTCTTCAATGCACAGTGCAAGTCAAATGACATGGCATCATACAAACAAAACAAGCCCAGGCACTATGCGACACCCATCTGACGGCCATGCATGGAAGCACTTTGATGAGGTATATCCCGATTTTGCCACGGAACCTAGGCATGTTAGGCTTGGATTATGCTTTGATGGTTTTGCTCCATATGTCCAAGCGTCTGGAAGTGCGTATTCTTGTTGGCCAGTCATTGTAACCCCTTACAATCTCCCTCCTGAGATGTGCATGACAAAACCATACATGTTTTTGACGTGTGTCATTCCAGGACCGTCGAGTCCAAAAGCCGGAATTGATGTGTACTTACAACCTTTAATTGATGATTTGAAGAGGTTGTGGATTAATGGAGAATGGACTTATGATATATCACGTAAACAAAACTTTTTAATGCGAGTTGCCTTGATGTGGACCATTAACGACTTTCCAGCATATGGCATGTTGTCTGGTTGGGGTACGCATGACAGAATGGGTTGTCCGCATTGCATGGAATGCACCAAGGCGTTTACATTGGATAAAGGGGGGAAAAGCTCGTGGTTTAACTGTCACTGCAGATTCTTACCATCAAATCATCCCTTTAGAAAAAACAAGACAAATTTCAAAAAAGACGAACGGGTAACAGATCTGCCTCCGCCTCGATTGTCACCAGTTGCTATATGGAACCAAGTTTGTGAACTTCCAAAGTTTACAGATACTGGCAAAGCCTGTATAATTGAAGGATGTGGGGTCACACACAATTGGACAAAAAGAAGTATATTTTGGGACCTCCAGTATTGGAAAGATAATTTGTTGCGCCATAATCTTGATGTTATGCATATTGAGAAGAATTTTTTTGATAATGTATTTAACACAGTGATGGATGTTAAAGATAGAACAAAAGATAATGTGAAGGCTAGACAAGACATGAAAATTTGGTGTAATCGGAAAGAGTTGGAATTAAAGCCTCAACCAAATGGAAAATTATTTAAACCCAAGGCTTGTTTCAGTCTGACCCCCCAAGAAGCTAAAGCGGTTTGTGGATGGTTAAAAGGTTTGAGAATGCCCGACGGGTATTCTTCAAAAATAAACATATCTACGAGTTAGTATACAACTACTTGGACTCGGAAAATAAAGTTGTCTTGTTTTATTGTGAATGGTATGATCCAACTAGAGGCACAAAATAGATAAGACATATGGTACTGTTGAGATTCAAATGGACCGGAGGTACAAAGAGTATGACCCTTTCATAATGTCAAATATTGTTAGGCAAGTTTATTATGTTCCTTATCCTTCATTTGTGCCACGTAAACGAGGGTGTTGTGTTGTAATAAAAACAAAACCATTGGGTCATATTGAAACTGACGATCTAGTGGAAGATCTTGCTTACCAAGTTGATGAAGTTGAAGAAATTAATGATCTAGTTTTATTTTTATTTTCTTTTTACTTTTTAATTTGTGTACTAATGAATTTATAATTATATTTTATATTTAGAAATATTAAATTTAAATTTTAGTTTATTAATTTTATTATATTAAGTTTATTAATTTATATATTTAAAAATATTTAGTTTTATCTTTATAAATTTGATTTATAATATTGAATTTAGTAATATAAATTATAATATTTAATTAAATAAAACAGAAATTATATAAAATAGAAAATAAAACAGAAAATTATATTTAAATAATATAATTTTTTTCAAACAGAAAATTATATTTAAATAAAATAGAAATTATATTTAATAATAATCAGAAATTATTTAAATACAACAGAAAATAATTTTTAAAAAAAAATACATCATTTGCGTCGTGATTTACATGTCACAAATTAGTGACGTGAAAACCACGTCGCAAAACACAACGTACAAATAAAAAAAAACATTTTGCCACGTGATTTTCATGTCACTAATTTGTGACGTGGAAATCACGTCGCAAATAACTTTCTGCATTTTCTGGCCCACCTCTGCACACCTGCTCTGACTCTTTCTGAAGGGATTTCTATCAACTTTTTTGCGACGTGATTATCACGTGGCAACTTTGTGACATGTTTATCACGTCGCAACAGGGTTGCCGCGCGTTCTCCTGCGACGTAGAAGCTCACGTCGCAAAAAACGTGTAGTGACGTGTTTTCATGGTTTGCGATATATATATATATATATATATATGGTAAAAATATTCGCATTTATTTGTAAAAATTCACTAAAATTTTATATTTAAACAAATAAAATGTTTTTGTTAATTTTAAAAACATTTCCAATAGTACTACATTCTTTTTAAAAATTATAAATCATCATTATTTTTATTGTCTTTATAAATGTAGCTATATTTAATATTATACTTTTAGAAATTACAAGAAATCATTATTGATTTTATAATTATTAAAAATAATTATATATTATTTATAAATGATAATATTACATACCACGAGTTATTAAGAATTTTCATTCTTTATAGAGATTAATTGGAATACATTGTCAGTGTAAAACTCCTTTACACTGTCATCCAATTAGAATTAGTTATTTTGACATATATTTATGAAATTAAAAATAAAAAAATTTAAATTATAAATAAATCATTTTAATAACTACTTCTTCCAAGTTTTTCTCATCTCATGTGTCAAAATAACTCATTCTAATTGGTTGACAGTGTAAAGTTGTTTTACACTGACAGCGTATTCCAATTAATCTCTTCTTTATAACCAATGTTTTTATTAAAAAAAAACAATTTAATTTAGTTTTATACTTTATTTTTTTTTCTTGGAGCACGGGCTTGATTGAGCCCAAATACTTGCTATAGTTTTTGCTTTTTTTCTTTCTTTTTTTATTAGATTTAAATTTTAATTTTTTTTAGAAGTAAAAATATGATTAATTGCTAATTAAGAGTTTTTTTGTTGTTTTTTTTTAATTAATTAGATTTTAATTAAATTTTATTTTTTTTCCTAGAATGTTGATATTTAATTAGACTTCAATCGAATTGTACTAAATTGATTGTTTCTTCGTTAAATTTCCGTTAATTTTTATTTTGTAGAATCGATAATTTGGTAGATTGTGTGTGAAAAAGGTTTTTGAATTGTTTTCTTGAATGTCTTTGTCGCGGCCGACAAAAAAATTCGAGTCGCCACCATATTTTTTAAAGGAAAATAATGATAAACCTAAATATCCTATCCTAAGGTAGAGATTCCTACGGTTCGGGAGTCGGTTACGTAAAGGGAAGGTGTTAGGCACCCCTTACTTCCATTGTACTCAATGGGATCCACCTTTGAGTTTAGGGCATGTTTGTTTGTCTAAATGAAAAGAAAACCTAAGTTTTTTCCTAATTATACTCGCTAGGGTTGGTTTGCAACCCTATGCCTACGTACCCTCAAAATGAAGGATCAGAGTAACCGTAGCTCACCTCCCATATTCCTACTCCCTAATCCTATTCCTAAATCTCAAATCTTATCCCTAAATCCCATCCACTATTTATACTCTTGGATAAAGAGTTCTATCTCTTAAATCTAGTGTTTATACTCCTAGATGAGGAGTTCTATCCCTTAAATCCCTTTGTCCATTGTTTATACTCTCGGAGGAAGACTTTAATCCCAAAAATCCATATCCCATCCCTTATTTAGGCTCTCGGACCAAGAGCTTTATCCCTTAATCCTTTTGTTTATACTCTCGGATATCAAGAGTTCTATTCCTAAATCCAAATCCTTTATCCCATCCTTTATTTAGGCTCTCGGACCAAGAGTTTTATCCCAAATTTTAAATCCTTAAAATCTCTTATATCCCTTATAAAATGAATCCCTAAAATTCCATAGAAATTAGTAAAAATAAATTCCAAAATGCCATTGTGCTAAAATAACAAAATTAATTCCTAAATTATTCCAATTCAAAAAATATAATTTCCACGTTTAAAATACTCCCAAAAATAAAAGAATTTAATCCCAAAATTTAAATTCAATTTACTTTTAATTTATTTTTATCCCACACCCAAATTTATTCAATTTAAATAAAAATCTAAAAAGACTAATTTTCTTAGAATAAATCCTAAACCCAAATTTAAATAAAAAATTCAAAATTTCCAAAATATCTCACCCAAAACCCCGTTTATAACAAAAATATCCTTATTTTAAATAAATAAACAAATTATTTTAAATATGTAAACTTTTTATTTTAAAACAAAAGCCAAAACCCAAAATTACCCTAAAAAAATCTAATTATATTTACCCTAATAATAACAATCCTAAAATCCTATTTTAAAAAAAACCTAATTAAATGTTAAAACCTTATTAAATAATTAAATTAAGTAATTAATTTAATTATTTAAATAACACCCAAGGAGTGTATTTTATATTAACTAAAGATAATTATAATTACTTGACTTCTTCTATCCATCCCAGTTTATTATTGTTCTTATATTGAAAGAAAGAAAAGGCTGTACACTCAGACCCTCTCTCTCACGAGTCTTACCAAGTGTGGATCTCTTTCATGTGCATTCTATTCTTCATTTTAACACATTGCAAATCCAACACCAAAATCCCAAAGAAAATTCCAAATTACCTAAGCCAACCAACATCTTAAGGACACGTCTGTAGAATTTGGTAATTGGTAGTTTATATTTGTATGTGTTAACAGTTTCCAGATCTGGATTATAGCTTATAAATAAGATTAATCTACTCCGATTTTCTTTTTAGATATACATTGGTTACGTTATTAACATAGATTGTTATATAAAAAAAAATAGTGTTTTAATTCAGAAAATGTTTAGAAGTTAACCGCTATAATAACTAAATTTTTAGTTATAACATCCTTGAAATATTTTATTATTATTATTTTTTATTAAAGTATTAATTAAAAAAAATCTATTAAACATAATCTCTAACAAGTAATCATTTATCTTAATAATTTTAAAATCAACTTAACGATCAAACATTAATCAATTCATACAATAATCAAAGAATTACTTGCAATGCTATAAATATGATAGTGAAAGAACCAACCTACGGGATCGAGGTTTATCCCGGTGAGCAAAAATATTACACTTTTGAGCTTTCTTCCTTTTTTATGCGATCGATTCCTTCCACCCTTATCTTTTCGTTTTGCCTTCGATTTAATCTTCTCCTTTTCTTGAAGGAATGGTGGTGGTTTAGGGTTTGGTTGTTGTTGTTCTTCGGTGTGAAGGACAACAACTTTTTAGGGAGTGATTTGTAGATTGTGGGTGATCCAAAACTATGGAAGACAGGTGGTATTTATAGGTAAAAATTAGGTTAAAAGAATTAAATGGGATTGTCTTATTTAGGAATGATTCAATTTAACCTGATTCTCCCTATTTCTTAATGCCCAAGCCAATGAATCTGGATGGATTCATGGCTTAGTGAATTTAAATAAAATAAAAAATATTTTTAAATACAGGAAATAGTCTAATATGAAAATGGAAACAAATTTGATTTTGTTTTGACTTATATGATTTTTTTTGAGATTTTTCATAAAAACATGATTTTAATGAAAAAATCAATATTTTAAAATATACATTAAATAAAATACGAAAATTAATATTTAAATAATAAAAAATACTATTTTTATGATTTTTTCACGATTTAAAAGTTAAATAGAAGAAGTTAGTAATAAAGGAAAAAAACTAAAAGTGGCAGAGGTAGGATTCAAACTCATGCACTCTCCCTTACAATCCTCAGGCCTACTCCTCTACCAAATGGACTATTATGTTTATTTGAAATGAAATTACGTCTAAAGTAACATAAAAATCTAATTTCTAATTTGCATTCCTATACTATATTTCTTATTTCTCTCTCCCTCTTTTTTTTATAAATGCATAGAAATAATATTTAATTTTTTTAAAAGAAAAGTTAAAAAACAAACTACTTATTATCACTATTTTTTATCCATATAAGCAATAAAAAGGTGAGAAAAAAAAGGTGGTCAAAATTTGGGGTACGACAGCTGCCCCTATTTAATCGGCTTCAAATCAAAAAGTTGATGTCGGTGAGTCTTCCTCTTCTTTGAGGAGGAGACGATTAAATACAATAGGAACCCTAATTTTGACCTCGGAGTTGATAGGTTTAGAGTCCGTGTGGACCAATCTCTAATGCTCCGTTAATATCCCAAAATCCCTATGTAATATCCCTGGGTACAGAAGTTAAGTAAGATTATGATAATCTTCTAATTCCGTAGTAATAAACCCCTATAGAACCCCTGATGAAATCCTGAATTTGATAGAACCCCTGTAACGTTTCTCGGTGGAACCCCTAATAAACCTGGACAAGGTTGTTAATCCGGTGGAACCCCTTAAATAATCCCTGACAATCTGTTTCTTGTCTATGATTCTCATGATCATCCGATCATATTATTGGAATCAAGTAGAACTTTAGTGATATCCTGTTCACTCTTGATGAAACCCCTACATGGAACCCCTTGATAAATACCTTAGATAAAAATCTGATAGAACCCCTTGATAAATCCCTTGGATAAAAATCCGATTGAACCCCTTGATAAATCCCTTGGTAAAACCCCTTTTAATAACACCCAATGATAATCTCCAATTGATTAAATTCCTTTCAATAAAACCCTATTGATAAGATCCTTTGATGAAACCTCGGATAGATTCCCTTTCCTATTTAATAAACCTTCTTGAGATAATCCTTTAATACAACTCCTAATAATAACCCTGATATGCTTGATGGCACACCTTCCGTGGGTGAGATAAGTTGCTTAAGTGAAATGTGGAGACTTACTCACTGATAGATAATAATCCTAAAAAATCCTTTACTGAAGTGTTGTTCTTGCGATATAGTCAAGAATTAAATCCTTAATGGTGATTATGAATGTTATGCATGTATGCATGTTTGCGTATGTGAGTGCATGTATGCATGCTCTTATGTATGATGCACTATTTGGGCTAACGCATTTTTTATGATATGCAATGTATGTCTTTGTCTGAAATAGTGCTTTCCATAATGTCCTGACTCCCTGACCCTCGAGACCTTGATAATTGTAGTAAGCCATGATACCCTTGATTCCTGTGACGTGCCATTAAAGAACCTCCCATGTTGGTTAGGTTGTAACGTACATTCCTGTCAGTGTATAGACCTTATATCCTGCTTTGGAAGAATATGATCCCTTTGATGATTCCAAAAACCGAAGTAAAATCCATTTTCCCTTTTTAAAGCTTTTATTTATGCCTGATATTTCAATGCATTATCTCACAATTAATCGACATCTTGTAATCAAGCGGAATAATTTAGGAGACAAAGAAATGTATTTGAAAAGCGAATTTATTGAGAACTGGCCCGCAAATGGGCAATGATAAGCAAGGAGGGTAATTCTCATAAGGAGATATTACCGAAAATCCATAAAAATGTAAAATGGCAATAAGAAAACAAATTTATTTATGATCCTATTAAATATCACACCAGCTAATATCCCTAAGACTCCAAGATCACGACACTTCGTTTCTGAAGATGATGGCTAGAATGATCGCTCCCTTCTGAATTCCTGTTACGGGGTGACTTGAGTGTTTTCAGTCATATGCGTTTTGGATATCCCTAACTTTTTCCTGGACCGCTCTTTTTAGAGTCTTAGTCCACCGGGATGATATACCATTTTTTTTACTAAGCCGCCCTTTAGGGTTTTCGACTTGTCGGGTATCATTTTTATCCAAATCCCTAATTTTTGCCTGGATTGCTTTTTCAAGTTTTCAATCCATCGGGACGCCCTAATTTTTGCATAAGTCTCCCTTTAGGGTTTTCGACTTAGCGGGCTTTTATCCTCTTTTTCTAGGCATAGCATTTTTTTACCGAATCGGAGTTCACCGGTCGTGGTAACTCCGCTCTATCCAGGGTTGCTAATATTAGTGCTCCACCAGAGGAGACACTTTTCACGACATATGGCCCTTCATAGGGTGAGGTTCATTTGACGTTGTGGTCTTTATGGATGGGTAATATTTTCCTTAACCCCAAGTCTCCCTCTTCGCTTTGGTGAGGACAAATTTCTTTGTCAAACGCTTTCTTAATTTCCTGTGGATATAACTGCCCACAGCCACACGTTTCCCTTATACGAGGTTAGCTGATCGAGCCTAGTTTGCACCCATTCTGCCTTATCCAGATTAGCTTCCTTCACGATCCTAAATTCCTATTGATTGCCCTTGTCCTTATGCAAATATAAGTTTCCCTCGAGATCCAGGTCTAGGTTCTTCATAGGAGTCCAAAGTTTCGCAATCCATGGGATTCTCAAATTTTGTTAAGTACATTATGAGTGGTCTCCTTGGAACTGGTGGCACCAATATAGGTGGCTTTTGCAAATATTCCTTAATCCAATTGAAATCCTTTTGACAATCTTCATTCCATTCGATGATTTGGTCCTTTTCTGAGTAATTTGAAGATTGGCTCACAAGTAGCTGTAAGGTGGGAGATATCTCCCCCACAAATCCATGAACTTCTTTTTTTTATCCTTGGAGCTGGCATCCCTTGAATGGTTTCCATTTTTTTCCTTTATTCCCCTTTTGACTGGCCAGGGACCCTAATATTTTCCGTATCTGATTCCACCTTGTAGGATTTAGTCGTAACTTGAATTTCCTTAAATGATCCCACAACTTTTGTAAGTTAGTCATGTAATCTTCTTCTTTTTGTGACTTGGTAATCGTATCATCCATATGAACCTCTATCTCCTTATGCCCCATATTACCATAGTTCTTTGGTAAGTTACTCCTACGTTCTTTAACCCAACAGGCGTTACCTTGTGACAAAAAGTCGAATTACTTTTTGCCTTCTTCCCTGATCTGGAGGATCATATCTGATCTAGTCCTCCTCAGCTTTTGCTTGATTGGCGTGCATTCTAGTTTGAGTAATGGTTAGTGCTCGACGATGCTCATATCACGTCCTGGTGTATCTTGGTGTGACCATGCAAACACGTCAGAGTATCCTTGCAATAGCTCGATCAGTCTTTCCTTTATATCCTTATCCAGAGAAGCACGACTTTGACCTTTTTCCTATCTTCCTCAGTTCCCAGATTAGTCATATCCACTGGTTCCTGGTGAGGTTGTATTTCCTTGTCCTCTTGCCACAACAGTCTGGCTATCTCTTCGGGAAGCTCACACTCGTCCTCATCACCCTCTTCCGCTTGGTTAATCGGTAATTTGAAGTCATTCGAGATTATAGCGGTGTCAATTTTAATAGGTTCATTTTTAAATTTGCATGGGGAGGGAATTTTTTTATTATTATTATTATTTTTGTATATATCCCCTTTGGAACGAAGTGCTAGAAATGAAAATATTGAAAGAAGGTATATTGCCATTTTGAATAAACAGAAAATGAAAGAAAAAGATCTTGATTGAAAACAAAATGCAAATTGATTGATAGAAATAATCCAATGGAATAAAAGGTGGCCCTACAAAGCTTTGTCCACTTGCCTTAGGCATAGCAAGGGGCTCATTATTATTTTAAGAAAAAGTAAATTACTTCGGAACAAAAATCATCTGAGAAATTCCGATAGTTCTCCAATTGTCAAAATTAGGCATTCTTTTCTTCCTCTTCCATTAAGGCCATATGATCCCAAATTCCAAATCCCGCACCATGGAAATCGTCTTCTAATCCTTCATTAGACGGTTTGTAACCCAGCCCAAACAAATCCTTCTCCTCAGGTACCTCTCACTGTTTGCCCCAGTTTGTTATGTCTTCCTTATTAATAAGGAAATCATCCCCCATTATTTCCATGGCGTTGATTGTTGCCCCAATGTGCCCCAGTAATGCATCATCTCCCAGATTTGGATCTTCAGGGTCTATAACACTGACATCATTTTCCTTTGAGTTGTTTTCGGGATACCCCTTATTGTTATGTTGGTCGGAGGATGACTGTCAAATCTTTCCTGTCTTTAAACCGTTCTCAATCCTCTCTCCAATAATAACCACGTCAGTGAATCCCGTTGAGACTGCCCCAATCATCCTTTCATTGTATAGCCCTTGCAGAGTTCCCATAAATGTATCTACTAGCTCGTTTTCCCGCAATGGAGGTTGACCACGAGAGGCTAACTCCCTCCATCTCTGGGCATACTCCTTTAAATATTCGTTCCCTTTTTGAGACATGTTTTGTAATTGTATACGATTAGGGGCCATGTCTACATTATATTGGTATTGCCTTATAAAGGCACATGCCAGGTCCTCCCAGTTCTTGATGTGAGTCCTTTCCAGTTGTATGTACCAATCCAAGGATGCCCCACTAAGGCTGTCTTGGAAAACATGCATCATCAGCTTTTCATTTTTAGCATGAGCCCCCATCTTTCGGGAAAACATCTGGATGTGATTTTTGGGACAACTAACTTCTTTATACATCTCGAAGTTAGGTGCCTTAAACTTAGGAGGTATGACCACATCGGGCACCAGACACATTTCCAAGGCATCCACTCCAAGAACATTGAGTCCCTCCACGACCTTTAGCCTTTTCTCAAGTGCTTTGTACTTATCATCAATCCTTTTCCTTTCCCTAACAGTGGTTCCTTTATTTTCGAGGGCCACTCATCTCGGATTTTCACCCTCGTATGAGTAGTTCTCACGTGGGGTAGGTCTGTAAGTAGTACGAGGTGCCCCATTAGAAATAGGTGGAGAGACGGTTCCCTCGAGCGGTTGGTCAACAGTTTTGTGCTTAGCAGTATCAGTCTCCTCACGTTCCAGATCACGAACAAACCCTAGCAAGGGGTTATTGTCTTCAACATGGGAGGTAGGAGCAGGAACCTTCCTTTGATGGCTTGAATTGGTTCTTCTGGCTATCAAATTCTGGACGGCAAGTGTCAGTTGATCAATCTGGCTTTTCATTTCTTCCACGTTCTCCTTGACAGTATCCATTTCTCCTCTTAGAGTAACCATATCCTTTTCCATCTGATCCATAACTTTCCTTTGGTAAGGTCTGGAAGTCAGATTGTTATGCCTGAGATGAAGTTTGAAAAAAAATGATTTTTTTGCTTATATTGAATGCATGTTGGTGATGAATGTATGAATATGCATGATGTATGCTAAATAATTTTAAAATTTTTATTTGGGGGGAATTCCAAAATCCATTGTAGTTATAGATGAATATATCCATAGGCTGCAACCCATACACATAGAATATCAACTCCAAATCCGTTATCCAATCCCCAAATCCAGAATGTCTTCCCATCTTATAACAATAATTCCTCGGGAATAACCCAAAGCAATAATCCCAAAATGGAAGCTCCTGAACTTAAGAAGACGTAAACTAAATAGATGCCCCCACTGCCTTCTTAAAACTCCTTCAAGTACCCTTGCATTTCCCTATCCTCCTTGTGGTGAGATAATAGATCCTCAACAGGCACAGCTAAGTCTTTAGGCTTGACCCTTTTTCCTTATATGTTTTTTTTTGTTGCTTTTTCTTTTTTTTTTCATGCCCCTTGCAAGTTTTTTTTTCTTGTAAATCCAAGTATAGTGTAAGAGCCAGTTGAAGATCCTTGAAGGGGAAGTCACGTAGAGGAGGATTGTGCAAGAGTAGTTATGGCCTCTACCTTTCTAGGAGTCCCCAAGAGATCGAGGAACCTTCCATGCTTGTATAACCATCCCTTGAGCATATTTGGCATTAAGTCTTAAAGGCCTTTGATACTTTGTAAATCAGCACTTAGCATTCTGATGCGTAGGGTAGCCCTTTTATTTGAATCAATCTTTCCCATATTCCTACAGCGCATCTAGAAATTCCCCACAAAATGCATATATGCAAAAAAGGTTTTTAAATGCATGATGACATGGACATTCTGTTCTTCGGTTAAATGTTTTTTTTTGGGTTAGGGTAAGGTGAAAATGCAAGCATGACCCTAACTAAGTAGGCTCCCTATAATAGGTTTAGATTTAAAGCTTGTCTACCCAATCCCCTCACATGTAGGACATAAAAGTTTGGACAGCATAACGACCCTATACTGTACAGACTATACCCTTGTCTTACCATGAGAAGGAGCAAGTCTTCCTACGGTAATCCTTCGGGATAGGTCTCATTTGGGGTAGGAACCTAGTAACAGCCCTTGAGGGTTGAATACATAGGGTCTCCATAGATTGGTGTGGGGACCACATCCAAATCATTCCACTACGAGAGGGGCTAGCCCTTTCGTGAGGACGACTTTGGAAGAATCTACTCTGAGTGTGGCATCAATGCATTTTAGGGGACATTGCGTCCCCCTCAAAAAACATTTCCGTTCCACTTTAGGTTCTAGGGTTATCCTCCAAGCTTTGGGTTTTAGCTTCACTCCTTTTTTTTATGTCCCAATCCCTTGCATGATAATACAAAAAACAAAATGTTAAATAAATAAATATATGAAATAAAATAAATAAATAACAATAAAAAAATAAAAAAACCAAAATAACATCCAAGACAAACAAATCCCTAAATCCTAAGGCTAGGATTGACTCTCGCTAGGAAGGAGTCCCCAGCAGAGTCTCCAGCTGTCGCGGCCGGCAAAAAAATTCGAGTCGCCACCATATTTTTTAAAGGAAAATAATGATAAACCTAAATACCCTATCCTAAGGTAGAGATTCCTACAGTTCGGGAGTCGGTTAAGTAAAGGGAAGGTGTTAGGCACCCCTTACTTCCATTGTACTCAATGGGATCCACCTTTGAGTTTAGGGCATGTTTGTTTGTCTAAATGAAAAGAAAACCTAAGTTTTTTCCTAATTATACTCGCTAAGGTTGGTTTGCAACCCTATGCCTACGTACCCTCAAAATGAAGGATCAGAGTAATCGTAGTTCACCTCCCCTATTCCTACCTCATAATCCTATTCCTAAATCTCAAATCCTATCCCTAAATCCCATCCACTATTTATACTCTTGGATAAAGAGTTCTATCCCTTAAATATAGTGTTTATACTCCTAGATGAGGAGTTATATCCCTTAAATCCCTTTGTCCATTGTTTATACTCTCGGAGGAAGAGTTTTATCCCAAAAATCCATATCTCATCCCTTATTTAGGCTCTCGAACCAAGAGCTTTATCCCTTAATCCTTTTGTTTATACTCTCGAATATCAAGAGTTCTCTATTCCTAAATCCAAATCCCTTATCCCATCCTTTATTTAGGCTCTCGGACCAAGAGCTTTATCCCAAATTTTAAATCCTTAAAATCTCTTATCTCCCTTATAAAATGAATCCCTAAAATTCCATAGAAATTAGTAAAAATAAATTCCAAAATGCCATTGTGCTAAAATAACAAAATTAATTCCTAAATTATTCCAATTCAAAAAATATAATTTCCACGTTTAAAATACTCCCAAAAATAAAAGAATTTAATCCCAAAATTTAAATTCAATTTACTTTTAATTTATTTTTATCCCACACCCAAATTTATTCAATTTAAATAAAAATATAAAAAGACTAATTTTCTTAGAATAAATCCTAAACCCAAATTTAAATAAAAAATTCAAAATTTCCAAAATATCTCACCCAAAACCCCGTTTATAACAAAAATATCCTTATTTTAAATAAATAAACAAATTATTTTAAATATGTAAACTTTTTATTTTAAAACAAAAGCCAAAACCCAAAATTACCCTAAAAAAATCTAATTATATTTACCCTAATAATAACAATCCTAAAATCCTATTTAAAAAAAAAACTAATTAAATGTTAAAACCTTATTAAATAATTAAATTAAGTAATTAATTTAATTATTTAAATAACGCCCAAGGAGTGTATTTTATATTAACTAAAGATAATTATAATTACTTGACTTCTTCTATCCATCCCAGTTTATTATTGTTCTTATATTGAAAGAAAGAAAAGGTTGTACACTCAGACCCTCTCTCTCACGAGTCTTACCAAGTGTGGATCTCTTTCATGTGCATTCTATTCTTCATTTTAACACATTGCAAATCCAACACCAAAATCCCAAAGAAAATTCCAAATTACCTAAACCAACCAACATCTTAAGGACACATCTGTAGAATTTGGTAATTGGTAGTTTATATTTGTATGTGTTAACAGTTTCCAGATCTGGATTATAGCTTATAAATAAGATTAATCTACTCCGATTTTCTTTTTAGATATACATTAGTTACGTTATTAACACAGATTGTTATATAAAAAAAAATAGTGTTTTAATTCAGAAAATGTTTAGAAGTTAACCGCTATAATAACTAAATTTTTAGTTATAACATCCTTGAAATATTTTATTATTATTTTTTTTTTATTAAAGTATTAATTAAAAAAAAATCTATTAAACAGAATCTCTAACAAGTAATCATTTATCTTAATAATTTTAAAATTAACTTAACGATCAAACATTAATCAATTCATACAATAATCAAAGAGTTACTTGCAATGCTATAAATATGATAGTGACAGAACCAACCTACGGGATCGAGGTTTATCCCGGTGAGCAAAAATATTACACTTTTGAGCTTTCTTCCTTTTTTATGCGATCGATTCCTTCCACCCTTATCTTTTCGTTTTGCCTTTGATTTAATCTTCTCCTTTTCTTGAAGGAATGATGGTGGTTTAGGGTTTGGTTGTTGTTGTTCTTCGGTGTGAAGGACAACAACTTTTTAGGGAGTGGTTTGTAGATTGTGGGTGATCCAAAACTATGGAAGACAGGTGGTATTTATAGGTAAAAATTAGGTTAAAAGAATTAAATGGGATTGTCTTATTTAGGAATGATTCAATTTAACCTGATTCTACCTATTTCTTAATGCCCAAGCCAACGAATCTGGATGGATTCATGGCTTAGTGAATTTAAATAAAATAAAAAATATTTTTAAATACAGGAAATAGTCTAATATGAAAATGGAAACAAATTTGATTTTGTTTTGACTTATATGATTTTTTTTTTTAGATTTTTCATAAAAACATGATTTTAATGAAAAAATCAATATTTTAAAATATACATTAAATAAAATACGAAAATTAATATTTAAATAATAAAAAAATACTATTTTTATGATTTTGTCACGATTTAAAAGTTAAATAGAAGAAGTTAGTAATAAAGGAAAAAAACTAAAAGTGGCAGAGGTAGGATTCGAACTCATACACTCTCCCTTACAATCCTCAGGCCTACTCCTCTACCAAATGGACTATTATGTTTATTTGAAATGAAATTACGTCTAAAGTAACATAAAAATCTAATTTCTAATTTGCATTCCTATACTATATTTCTTATTTCTCTCTCCCTCTTTTTTTTTTATAAATGCATAGAAATAATATTTAATTTTTTTAAAAGAAAAGTTAAAAAACAAACTACTTATTATCACTATTTTTTATCCATATAAGCAATAAAAAGGTGAGAAAAAAAAGGTGGTCAAAATTTGGGGTACGACAGTCTTGATCTCTTTGCCGGAATGAAATTTGGATTTTCCATGATAAATTGTGATCAATGCATAAAATAGATATTCACGATTTGACATGCTATTGGTTGCTTTGATTTCCTAGGTCCCTTAGATTCTCGATTCAATTTTGTCTTCAATAAGTTGAATCAGATAGACATTAGAATCAAACCTTTGCATGACAACATCAGGATCAATTTCCCTCTCATCCTAACTTTAGGTTTACTTTAATATGATAAATTCTAAGATAGTTTTCCCTTTCATAACCTTAGGATTATAATATTAGGATAGATATCCCTTTTCACTTAAAACAAAAGTCCTTTCTAAAAAAAATACAAAAAAAATATCTTTAACAAAATACGATATACCTCATTACACCAGTCTTTAAAATTTCTCCTTAATTGTCTGGGTGCGGGATATCTTTCTCGTGTTCAAACAACTGTTTCCTTAAAACACTTAATCAAATCTTAACATTATTTTCCTAAAGATGAAACAAAGGGGGGGGGGGGGGGGGTGAGGTCTTCCATTCTTCTCTTTCAATTGTTTGGGTACGAGGTGTCTTTCTCGTGTTCGAGCAATTGACATCTATAAAAAATACCAACCCATAAACCATAGCCGAACTACGATTACTCTGATTCCTCGTTCTCAAATGAGAATACGTAGGCACAGGGGCCCAATCCTTGGTGAGCACCCTAATAATCAAACCAACCATTTTCCCTTAAACCCTAGTTAAAACCTTTAGCAAACCTTTTCCTTTTTATTATTCAAAGAAGACAAACAAGCATAAGGTAAACACTCAAAATCACTAATTATACTAAGAGGTTCTCGTTGAGTAAAACAGATGTGAGGGGGTGCTAATACCTTCCCCTCATGCAACCGAATCCTGAACCCGAATATGGTTGCGATGACCATTTTTCATTTTTAAAATAGGTTTTCTCGATATTTTCCTATTCCTTCATTGAAATAAATTAAAATTTGTTGGCGACTCTGTTCGAGCATATTTTTCTGCGTCCTTCACGAGAATCATATTTTTTGAGGTACAACACTAAGGAGTCAAAACAACATAATCTTTATATTACAAGATAAGAATCAAACAAAAATTATAGGATAAACCAAAACCCGTTTACATTACATGGTAAAATAAAATTTAACCCTTATTTAATCTTATAAATAATATTTATATATTACATTAAAATATTATATATATATATTGTTCCGGACTGGCCCTATGGCTAGGCATGCCCCAATCCACTTTTGCTCCCAGAACGGCCCAATTGCCTAAGTCCAGCCAATTTAGGGCAACATTTACCTTTCTGCCCCTTTACCGGGCAAGGCTGGTCGGATGACCCCAGAGTCAGCTGCCCCTCCTCAACAGTTACTGCGTGTCACACACGGTTTCACCATCTAGAAATAGTCACGACGCCTGTGCCCGCCACTGCGTCTCTGCCCGTGACAACGGCTAGTGTCGGGCACCTCTGCCCGTCCCAACGGCTAGTTTCTGGAAGTTACATATTCTTTGGGGAACGATTATCTCGCCCAAAAATATGGACCAATGGCCAAGCGCTGAGGGCACTATAAAAACCCTCTCATTTGAGAGGGTCGGGTATTCTAAATCATCCTACGAAACACATCCTTTGTACTTGCATTTCTTTCCCCCGATCCTTACTTTAGCATCGGAGTGCCCTGCAGGTACACCCCCTTCTCATCTTTCACACCCAACATCGCAGACGTCATCTTTGTCCCACTTCAGGTTCTGATCAGCCGTCAAGATCAGTGACACCGTCTGTGGGAATTCTGTTATCTCCGTCTTTCCTCCATCATAGATTCAAGATTAAAACAACCCTTCCAATATTTCGATCATGGCAAGCCAAGATCATGTCCAAGATGCTCGTAACTCTTCTTTTCTCCCCGTCAGCAAGACTGATACTGACGGAGCAACCCCTTTCTTGGGAGCGACGCCCATCAGCTGAGAGATGGAGCCACCGCGTCTCCTTCCCCGTTTGCACTGATCACGTTGAAGACCAGCCTTCGCAGGACCACCAACTTGTCCCGGTTCCGCCCAACGCCGACCCGACCATGGCGGCCCTCCTAAAAGCCCTTAACAAGACCAACCTCATAATCCTCCAACTGAACGCGACGATTGGAGCTCTAGAAGAGTCCGTTCGGCCAAGATCCCCTCCGCCGAGGAAAGAACGCCGAAGATCTCGGAGTCCGCCTCCCCGACGTGAAAGAGTTCGTCGGGAACCACCTGAGCCAGAGTCCTAGGCAATTAGAAAGCGCGATTGGATCTCCCCACGGAGCCAGTACTCCCCGGGAACCAAGAGGACCAGAAGGGACCAGCGAGCAGAGCCCCAGCGTTCGCCTCCGCCCAGATCCAAGGGTCGGGCACGAACCCCATCTCCCCATCGAGATCTCCGTCCTACCTTTGGGTGAAGCACCCGCTCCCCGTCGTGGTCCAGCAGTAGCAGCGACGACAAGCCTCGCGGCCCATTGTCCCGGGAAATTATGGCCATGCACCTGCCAAAAGGGCTGGAGAAACCATCGTATCTGGGCACGTATGATGGTACGACGGATCCTGACGAGAACAACGAGAATATCGATGCGTTGCTCGACTACCGTGACATCCAGGGCCCTATCAAATGTAGATTGTTCTTTACCACGCTGAGGAAGGGAGCGATGACTTGGTACAAGAAGCTCCCCGACAAATTCATCACATCGTGGAGATAGTTGGGGAGGATGTTCTCCAGACACTTCACGCCCTTCCGTCGTCACCCAAAAACCGAAGCCCCCCTTGAGGCCATAATTCAAAGGAAAGACAAGCCTCTTCGCGCCTATATCGAAAGGTCCAATAAAGAAGCAGTCCAGGTCTCAACGACTGATGATATGAAGGAGTTCTTGCTCGAGCAAGGACTTCGTTTCCGCATAGAATTTGCCAAAGCGGTTGGCATTTAAACCCCGACAATGCTTGACGCCCTGCTCCTCAAGGCACAAGCGTACATCCAGTACGAGGAGAAAGAAGTTACTAGTTCTGCCCGGTACTCAAGGCACCAAGAGAGTGCTAGGTCCTCCAAGCACGATGACCCTCGACATCTCGTCGAGAATATAGATAACGTGAAGACCGCCCCGAGAGTCCTAGGACAACTAAGGACCCTCCGGCCGCTTCCACGAGTATACTCCTCTGACCTTCTCTAGGGAGAAAATCCTCTCTGAATGTGCCAACTCGGAGTTCCGACAAGCAGGGGTCCGATTCCCTAAACAGATATCGACCAAGCTGAATACTGACAAGTCGAAGTATTGCCAGTTTTGCAAGAGCCATGACCATATGACCGATGATCGCATCCACAGGAAGGGTGCCATTGAGATACTGATCAGGGACGGGCACCTGAAATAGTTCGCCAAGAAGAATGATGCTCCACGGCAGGACGCCCAGGAGTCCAAGAAGGTCGAGGAAGAGGTGCCTTCCTTGGAAGAGATAAGCCTCCAGGTCACCATGAGCATCTTGCGGCCTGAGGACATCCACATCCCCGAGGGACTCAGTGTTCCCCCTTACTTTGCTGCGCACAGCCCATGGGAAACCTTCCCCTCCGCCATGGCCATCTCCAGATAGGGCTTCAACAAGGTTACTGTGGGCCCCGTCAAAAGGAAGTTTGAACATCTCCTCAGCACGAGCTCGAACCGGAGCACCACGCTCGACAAAGTTTGGGGAGAGTCTATCCCTATCACCTTCTACCGTGAGGAACTCCTCAGCGGGGCTCCCAACTCCAGCATCCCTCTGCTCTTAAGAGCCCAAATGGCCAACTTTGACGTTCGCCGAATCCTGGTCGATCAAGGCAGCTCAGTCGACATCATGTATTCCCAGCTGTTCTCCACCCTCCAACTAGATGAGACACACCTAACGCCCTACGTAGTCTCTGACCTACAAGGTTTTAATGGGTCAGTCACAAAGCCTTGGGGGTACGTGGAACTGATCGTGACTTTCGGGTCTGCAGAGACGACCAGGTCTATCAAAGTCCAGTTCCTGGTCATCGATTGCCCCTCCCTCTGCCAGTGCATCTTCAGAAGGTCGACTATGGCCGAATTGGTGACCATGCCCTCAACCATACACCTAAAGATGAAGTACTACACTTCTAAGGGTCTCGTCGTCACTCTGCACGGGGGACATCGAAGCAGCAAGGAGATGTTTCGAGGCAACCTCCAAAGGGTTGAACACTATCGTCGCCAAGCCGAAGACTTACAGCAAGCCGGTCCTACCCAGCAATTCCGAATAGGCAAAGTCGCTGCCCCGCATCGACTTTATCGACCTTGACAACCGCTTCTCTGAGGATGTCCAGCAGGAGCAGAAAAGGAAGGGGAAAGAGATCCATACATGTTCGAGCAGCCCTTCAACTTCAACTAGTAGCGGTGAAACCTCTCATCCGATGCGCCCAATTCCGGATGGCGAGTTTGAACTTGTTCTGCTCGGCTACGACCCCGACGAGGAGTGAAGATCGGGACCGGACTCCCCGACCTAGCGAGGAAATAGCTCAAAGCCTGTCTCTGGGAGAATGCAGATTTGTTCGCTTGGAGCACCGCGGAAATGCCCGGCCTGGATCCTGACGTGGCCTGCCACCAGCTCACCGTCGATCCCGCCGCTAGGACAGTAGCTCAACGTAGGCGAAAGCAGTCTCTGGAGAAAACAGAGGCTCCCAAATAAGATGTAAAAGACCTCATAGAGGCAAATTTTATTTCAGAGGCCAAGTATACTACTTGGCTGTCCAATATTGTACTCGTTAAAAAATCAAATGGAAAATGGCGCATATGTGTTGACTATACCGATCTCAATAGGGCATTCCCTAAAGATGCATATCCCCTCCCCAACATAGACAAATTAGTTGATAATTCAGCTGGTTATAAATTGTTATCATTCATGGATGCGTATTCGGGCTATAACCAAATACCCATGAAAAAAGCGACAAAAGGTACACAACTTTCATGACCGAATCGGACAACTATTACTATAATGTAATGCCCTTTGGCTTGAAAAACGCTGGCGCTACCTACCAAAGAATGATGAACAAGGTCTTCCGAGGAGAAATTAAGGATATGCTCGAAGTCTATATGAACGACATGATCGTGAAATCTCATGAGGAGTCCGATCACATGATCCTTTTTAGGAAAGTCTTCGAGCAGGCCAGGAAGTACAGGATGCGCTTCAACCCGGAGAAATGCACCTTCGGGGTACGAGCGGGCAAGTTCCTAGGCTTCTACCTAACAGAACAAGGAATCGAAGCTAACCTTGAAATGTGAAGGGCCTTCTCCGAGTTCCCTACGCTAAACTTGAAGAAATCCATCCAATCCCTCAACGGGATGCTCGCTTCGCTATCCTGTTTTGTGGCGAAGTCTGCTCAGTATGCACTCCCCTTTTTCAAACTCCTCCGCAAGGAGGCAGCCTTCTAGTGAACGGAGGAACGCGATCAAGCCCTCCTCCACCTAAAGCGAGCACTGTCAAAACCGCATGTCCTCTCCCGGCCAGATAACGGCGAAGCCCTGTATCTCTATCTCGCTGTCACGACCGAGGCCTTCAGCGCCACCCTTATTCGTGAAACACCCAACGGGAAGAAACCCATATACTTCACGAGCAAAGCACAGCAGGGACCGGAACTGAGATACCAACAGATAGAAAAGGTGGCCATGGCCCTTATCAACATTGCGAGGAGACTGAGGCACTACTTTCTAGCCCATACAATCGTGGTACGCACGGACCAACCCGTGAAGCAACTGTTAAGTCTACCAGACATGGCTGGCAGAATGCTGAAGTGGTCACTGGAACTTTGCGAGTTTGACATCCAGTATGAGAGAAAAAAAGTCCTCAAGACTCAGGCGCTGGCCGAGTTTGTCGCGGAGATGACATTGCCCGATTCCCCCACTTGCGGGGCTCGCAAATGGACAATCTTTGTCGACGGGGCATCCAGCTCAGCAGGGAGCAGGGCAGGTATCATCTTGGAAAATGAGGAAGGAATCCTCGTCGAGGTCTCGCTTACCTTATCTTTCCCTACTTCCAATAACCAGGAAGAATACGAGGCCTTCCTTGCAGGTCTACGCCTCGCTGAAGACCTAGAAGGTGAGGAAGTCGTTATATGCACCGATTCTCAACTCGTGGCCCTCCAGGTTCGGGGAGAATATCAGGACAAGAACGATAACCTCTCTGAATACTTGACCTTGGTCAAGGAAAAAATGACAAAGTTCACATCGGTAGAGGTAAAACATGTTCCCTGCGAACACAATGTCCGAGCAGACGTTTTGCCAAAGCTGGTGAGCACGAAGAAGAAAGGAGGAAACAAATCTGTCATCTAAGAAGTACTCTCTCGACACAGCATTAAGAAAGCATCCAGAACACTCGACGTGCACGTCATCGATGATAGAAACTACTGGATGACCCCCGTCTACAACTACCTCGCCAAGGACGAACTACCGTCCAACCCTAAGGAAGCCAGCGTAGTCAGGCGCAAAGCTTGCTTCTATGTACTGGTCGAAGACAAGCTCTACAGGCGAGGGTTCTCCATACCTCTCCTCAAATGCATCGAGGAAGATATGTTCGCACACGTCCTGCGCGAGATCTACGAGGGGATCAACACCCATCATCTAGGAGGAAGATCCCTCGCCAAGAAGGCCATACGAGCAGGATATTACTGGCCAAGCATGCGGCATGACACAAAGGAGCATGTAAAGAAATGCAACAAATGCCAACGACACGGGTACATGCACTTGGCACCGCCCAATGAACTCAAAGCAATGTCCTCCCCGTGGCCCTTCGCATGGTGGGGCCTGGATATCCTGGGACCATTCGTCGTGGGGTCGAATCAGAACAAGTATCTGATAGTAGGTGTTGACTACTTTACTAAGTGGATAGAAGCAGAGACTCTGGCCAAAATAACAGCCCATAACATACTCTGCTTCTACAAGCGAAACATCCTTGCCCGCTTCGGCATCCCCTAAGCAATCGTCACCGATAATGGGACACAGTTCACAGACAAAAAGTTTCAGGAGTTTGTCGCCCAACTGGGCACCAAGAAACACTTCGCGTCCGTCGAGCATCCCCAGACTAACGGGCCAGCCGAAGCAGCAAACTGGGTGATTCTACGAGGCCTCAAACGAAGGCTAGACGAAACGAAGAAACAATGGGTCGAGGAGCTGCACATCATACTCTGGGCCTACCGTACTATGCCCCACTCTTCGACCGGGGAAACCCCTTTCCGTCTAGCGTACGAAACTGAGACAGTAATCCCCATCGAGATACACGTGCCATCCAGGCGGACTGAATCCCCCTTGGACTAGGAGACAAATAACGAGGTGTTAAAGGAGGAGCTCGATCTCGTCGAAAAGGTCTGGTTAAGCGCAGCCCTCCGCGAGGCCTCACTAAAACAAAAAATCACAATAGGCACAACGCCAAAGTTATACGACGAGAATTCCAAGTGGGCAGCCTCGTCCTAAGAAGGAATCACAAAGACTCTCGAGAAGGCAAACTCGCCGCTAACTAGGAAGGGCCCTATCGTGTTCGAGCAAAAACAGAAAATGGGGCCTATTACCTAGAACAGCATAACAGGGAAGAACTTGATCGACCACGGAATGCTGAAAAGCTAAAACAATATTATAGCTAAGGCCCTAACTGTCGGCCTGCTTCGTCAACACGACAAGCACAACGTACTGACCACAAATGCGCCCCCAGGTACAAGCGCGCATACCAAAACAAATCAAGGCAGGCTTTCGCTCAGGAACGAGCAAAACCCATTCCCGACAGCGGCCCCTCGACCGAGTCCGCCGTCGTCCAAGTACCATGACAGACAGAACACCCAGCTCGCGATGAGAAGTTCACGCCGTGAACTCAGGCCGCAAACGCGACCTGAGCTCCCCCCTTATGCCTGGAAACTACCCAGGCCTTTCGACCAGTTCCCCTCACTGACTAACACATCTAAGTCGAGCAAACCCCGAAACAACAAAGTTACCCTTATAACGGGCACGTGCGTATCGAGCAACATTTCAACACTTAGCTAAAATAAACCAAAGTAAAGCCATGCGCGAAAACGAATCATGCAAAACCAACTACATCGGTCGGGAATAAATATTACAATAAAAGTGGCCACGAGGACCACGGTTGTACTTGTTACATCACCAAGGGGCCATGCTTCATACAAAAAATAAGTTACAAGAATACAGCATATAGGCCGAAGATACAACTAAAAATAAGTCACTCGTCCATATGCTGAGGCTCGTCACGGGCAATTTGTGTATGCTCCTCGTCGATTTGAAGAAACTCAGGGATGACGGTTTTGCCATCCACAATGCTATAGAGGAACCCAACCCACTCGGTGGACAATTCGACCCCGAGGTTCAGGATCCTCAACTGCGCCATGACATTGTTAAAGGAATCCTCAACGATGCCTTTGCAATCATCCTCTGCCTGGTTGATACTGGCGACCAGCTCAGCTCGAGTCTTCTGTACCTCCTCGTTCTCGTCTTCAGCGGGGGGCAGCAGCAGTCCTCAATTGCTCGACTAGGTCTTCTACGACTTTCTTTTCCGCGGCAAGGGTGTCTTTCTCCCCGTTGACCTTGGTCAGTTCATCCTGGTACTTTTTCATCGCCTCCTCGACGGCCCTGGCCTGCTCCTCCCTAGACTTCTTCAACATCTCTTCCAGGTCCGCAATCGCAGTCTGGGCCTTCTTCAGCTTAGAGTCGTGGCAAGAACCCTCCTCGGTGTAGACCATCGCCATTTCCAAGACACTAATCAGGGCAAAAGTGTCCTGAGCTAGCATTGCCCTTTTGCTCGGGCGGTCCATCTCCTCGAGTTTCAGAGACTCCGCCCGAGGAATTGCCAAAGAAGAACCTTCGAAGAATCTTTTGTTGTGGAGGCACGGGGGCAGCTCGAACCTACTCTTATCCCCCTCCTTGTTGAGGTCCACAATCTCGCTCGTCCGTGTACACTTGGGCCTCGAATTAACAAGCACAGGGGATGTCTGGACGGCTGAGGGAGTAGACGATGATGTCCCTGACCCCGTTTGTAGAGGTGGCCCTCGTTGGATGAGGCGGCTCTTCCCGATTATTATGCCCCATTTGCCCTTCGCCTGAGCATTCTTCACCATCCATTCATGGGCATAAAACATTTTACCTTCAAACACATAACGAGCACGTTAGTAAAAGGAAAGCATAACTGTCCAAACAAGCTAATACATAAAGACTACCCAGTAATTCTAGAGCATCATCCCGAGTGCGGCACTCGAGGAGCTCCTTCGTATTGATATAACGGCTCTCCACCTTGAGCCCCCTATCTTTCTCTTAAATTTGATCCCCGTTCTTAGTCACGCGCTGAGCAGGGGTGAAACCGTTGACAAAACCCACAAGCTTCGGGTAGATGGCCTTATCATCTTCGTTCAGCATATCCAGGGTGGCAGTGTAACCATCTGTTCCCAGGGTGAAATGATCCCCGCTCCAGCAGAAAGAGAACCTCAACAACCTCCACCCCTGTATCTTTCCCTCCTCGTCGAAAATATCCTCCACATTCTCATCCGTCGAGACCTCCCAGACAAACATGGAAGATTGTAAAGAAAATGGGTAGGGTAGCTCTGATCTCCAGAAAGTCGCACGTCAACTCGAATGCCCGTATGAAGGCAATCGAGTTAGGATGTAACTGTGAAGGGGCCAGATCTAGATGCATGAAGATTAACCTCTGAAAATATGTAAAGGGCAACCTTAGCCCTATCTCCTTGAAGAAATATTTGTACATGGGGAATATTTCCCCGTATGCCGAGCAGATGCGGTCGTCCTCTTCGGGGAAATGAACCTTCCATTTCCCCTCAGCCCCCACCGTCATGAAGGCATCTCCGGTGTAATAGGCGAAGATGGAGGCATGCTCCCCAGGTTCCGCCACGGACCACTCTTCCGCAATGGTCCTCGAATGAGGTGTTTCGCCAGCTTCTCAGGGAGTGGAGGTATCTTCAGTGTCACTATCCTCCGAGGAGCTCTCCTCAGATAAGTCTCTAAGAATTTCATCCTCAATTTCGTGTGCCATCTCCTTTACCTGAAAAGTAAAGGACAAAAGTGAATTCGATGATAAAATCAAATCCTCCCTTCCACCGCTAGTCAAGTGAAAGGGCACGCGAAGGCCCGAGGACAATGTCCTTGACCTACGCCCTACTCAAATGGCACAACTATAGCACGAGGAGATGACTAGGGAAATCCCTCTGACGCACGCGAGGAGATCCTCCCCGGTTTGCTACCTAGAACCTTCATTGAAGATCCACCAGAAAACTCATGAGTCCACTGGAAATCTGTGGGCACTTGCACGAGCACGCGCAGATAAGGGCATCATCATGACCCTAGCCTAGCCATCATTACGCATTAAATGTGGCACGTGGCTCGAGGTAGGCGTGGCGCTTCACCTCTTTAGATCAAATCAACCGTTGAGCTTCGTGCAAGCCGGGCACGCCGTGCAACGGTACAGGTCCTCCAGGCACGGACTCCCTCGGGCACCATAAAACAACCTCGTCGACAAGCGACGACCATCTCTGGACCTCCCCGAGACTGCGAGCTACCCTTAAGTCATCACTCCCATGCTCAGGAGCAACGAATTAGGGGGTTCCTGTTCCAAACTGGCCCTATGGCTAAGCATGACCCAATCCACTTCTGCTCCCAGAACAACCCAATTGGCTAAGTCCAACCAATTTAGGGCAGCATTTACCTTTCTGCCCCTATACCGGACAAGGTTGGTCGGATGACCCCCAGGGTCAGCTGCCCCTCCTCAGCAGTTCCTGCCCGTCACGTACGGTTCCACCATTTAGAAACGGTCTCGACGCCAGTGCCCACGACTGCGCCTCTGCCCGTCGAAACGACTAGTTTCGGGCACCTCTGCTCATCCCAACGGCTAGTTTCTGGCAGTTACCTATTCTTTGGGGAACGATTATTGTTGAAAAGTATTTCAGTGGGGGTTTTTGTTATCGTATCCGCATGGATTGTATGGATATTACCGCCCTTCTATAGTTGGAATTGTTTTTAACTTTAAAGTAACAAAGAGTTTGGTTGATTTGTAACGGATCGTTTGCATAAGAATTTAATAACAACGGTAAAGAAATTGGTTTTTAAAGGTTTGGTAAAAGCATGCCAAGATTAGGGTCCGATAATCTGTTTCATACGTATTTACTTGATAAAGTATGTGAACTTGTTAACAATGAATATAATCACATATCCTCTCAACAAGTTTATCTCTAACACTTGTTGTGGGATTTATCATATTGATCCTTAGATGATCTCTCACTCTAACTATCAATATGATAACATTAAAAGATCAATATTTATGAACATCAACTCTCAAAACTATCTCTAGCCTCTTGATTGTTGATGGATTAAAACTTAGGTAAAGTCTTGGAACATATTTCTCAATCATGAACAAAAACAAAGTATAAACCATACAAACAAAGTTGTTCACCATATATTAATCATCAACAAAGTTCACAAACTAATTATCAAGATCAATACATACAAAATGAAGGATTACCTACCACTAATCTTGACACAACAGGTGTTTAGCTACACATTATCATGGTAGCTTGTTTCACAAGAATCGGGAGGAGATGAAAAAGCATCTGCGTCGAATAATTGAGATCAGATGCAAATCCATATTCTCTTGGTGAAATATCACTCTTGGATGAAGAAAAGTCAGAAAACTAGATTATGATGTGAGAAAAATAAGTTATGATCCCAAGAAATAACAAAAAGTGCTTTTATACATCACTTGAAATCTACCAAGTTCGCATTGCGAACTACCAAATAGGCACCCGAGGTGCCTCTGATCTGTTAAACCGCCTCTGATTTTCTACATAAGTTCGCAATGCGAATAATTATTTGCAAAGCGAACTATTCACCTACAAGTTCGCAAAGCGAACTTAGGTGCCTTTAGCTACTGCCTCATCCAAGATGTCCTTTGCCAGGCCTTCGCTGGAGCGTTGAATCAGCGAACATTCACTGGAAAGTTTGCAAAGCGAACTTAGGTGCCTTTTCTTACTGTCCAAAATCTGGGAGTGTTCGCTAGAGCTTCGCCAGATGTTCACCCAACGAACATTCGTTGGCAAGTTTGCAAAGCGAACTTATTGAAGTTTCTTCATTTCTTTGGCAACTTGGATCCTTTCTTTGTGTATGCACAATAACACACACATTACAAGCACCAAAGGTATTTTCACAATGTTTGAAGAATGGCAACAATTCAAGAATAAAATCCAACAATTCAACATAAAAGAGTTGAAAAATGCCGAGTATTAATAAGAAATATAAGGCCTGCTTGACATCTAACAGTTATCTCGCCCCGGAAATAGGAACTAATGGCCAAGCACTGGGGGAACTATAAAAACCCTCTCAAATGAGAGGGTTAGGTATTCTAAATCATCCTACGAAACACATCATTTGTACTTACCTTTCTTTCGCTCGATCCTTACTTTAGCATAGGAGTGCCTTGTGTGACACCCCCATTTTAGTAATTATTTATTTATATTAATTAATTGAGTGATTTTGTGCATATTTGAGTTATTGGATTTATATGAATTATTTGATTTATATGAATTATTTTATTTATTTGATTTATATGAATTATTTGATTTATATGAAATATTTGATTTATTTGATTTATATGAATGATTTGATTTATTTGAGTTATATGAGTTAATTGATTTATTTGAGTTAATTGATTTATTTGATTTAATTGATTTATTTTATTTAATTGGTTTATTTTATTTGATGGAATAAATATAGAATTGGTAGAATGAGTAATTGGGCCTAGATTGGGAGTATGAATAGAAAGTGAGAGAGTGGGTTAGTAAGCCCAATAGATTAATGAGAAAATTGTGAGATGTAATAAAATAAGAGAAAGAAATAGAATAAGGTTAGAAAGATAAAAAGGAGGAAAAAAGGCAAAGAGTGAAGTGGAGAAGAGGAGGAGAAAACCCCAAGAACAAGAGCTCTAGAATCCAAGGAATCAAGGTAAGGGTGAGTTTTTATATGATTATTGAGATTGTATGATATTGTATGACGGGTAGTATCATATTTAGGATTAAAATCCCTAATTTTCATGGTTTTGAAATTGAAGATTACATTATGTATGATGGTAGGATCCTTAAATATGTGTTGTGGGCTTTTATAATTGTCATATAATGGTAATATTTCGAATTCTGGAACTGGAAATATTTACGGAATCAAAATCGGAGGTCTGAAAAGCCTCCAACAGTGAAAATGGGTTTTTCTGGGCTCTGACACGGCCCGTGTCACCTGACACTGGTGTTCGTGTCAGCCCCCCTATTTTGGAGTGCAAAAATGTGATTTTCTGACTTTGGAGTGACACGGGCCATGTCCCCTGACACAGACGGCCGTGTCAGCTCGCTAGATTTTATACCCGGGATTGTCTTGATCATAACTTTTGACCCATAAGTCTGTTTTGGTCCCCGTTCGAAGCGTAGGAAAGCTAATGAATAGAGATATAACATAGTATAGATAAGATAATTGTTTTCACAATATTTTTATATCTAATATGTTTGGGGAGCTAATTGTGTATATGTTTTATTAATGGATTGTTGTGCTGTTTGCTGCCGAGTGTGAAATTATTTGTGGATAATTTATCGAGTACTTGTGTGTGTGCTTGTATAAGTATATTTTAGGCGTGAAAACATGAAATGCATGATAGTTATAGATTGATGTAATGATAATACAGTTGTGATTGTATTGTAAAATGTGTAGTATACCATTGAAAGTGAATCGTGTGTGGATGATTCATAAAAATGTGCAACTATGTGTAATTGTGTGCTAATTCAAGTGTGATGAATTATTGAAGATATACATGAAGGTTAAGATTAGGTAATGATCATAATTGCATATGGTTGTTGAACTTGCACATGCATCATTTGTTGTCAAGAGGCAATGCTTGTTAGTTCCGTGGGAACTTGTGACTTGTCCCAAACCTAGAGCGGGGTTTGAAAGCTTAGGGGATGGGCTTTTTGTGTGTTATTGGTCTAGGGAATGGACCCAATTTAATGTAAAAACCGAAAAATAATAACAAGTGATTGGTACCATATGCATGAGTTGCATTTGAGTCTTGCATTGAGTCGCATTGTGTATATGTTTGCGATATGGGATTATGTGAAATATGTGAAATTGGTGAATTTATGGATTTGTGAGTATGTATTTGTGAATAGTATAACTACTTGAGTGATAATATGTTGATGAAGCTTTTGAAGTGTGAGAATCATTATGTTATGCTTGTATGTTATATATATTATATATTATCTTATGATTTCGATAATTATGTGAATTCTCACCCTTCTGTTGGAATGATGTTTTGTACGACATCGCTCAGGTACCGAGAAGTAGAGTTGCCTCTAGCACGTGGTAGCCGTTGAAGTATCTTGTTTAGTGTCCTTATTTATTTTGGGTCGAGTCGTGCTCTGATCATGTAACACTGGGAATGTTTCGATTCACATTTTGAGAGATACTTTATGTACTCTACTTTATTTTGTTATTGTTATTTGAATGATACGGAGTATTGGCTTTTATGCCTAAGTGATGATTATGAATGAGTTGATCATGAGACTTTCATTATGTTCATTTATGATTGAAGTAATTCTCTTGCTACATGCTAAGTGAAAGTATATGAAAAACATGAATTTATTTTAAGTGTTATTGAGCATGGCAAGTATATGTGTGATGTTTTGAATTATATGTGACACCCTTATTTGAGATGCATGATAATTTACTCTGATTATTTATATATAATCTGCGGGGGTTTAAAAGGGTGTTACACCTTGCAGGTACACTCCTTTCTCATCTTTCACACCCAGCATCGCAGACGTCATCTCTGCCCAACTTCAGATTCAGATCAACCGTCAAGATTATATATATATATATATATATATATATATATATATATATATATATATATATATATATCCTATGAAAATATCATTTTTATGTTAGAATATGAGAATGAATCTGAACCATTAGATTTTAAAATAAATACTGGAGATTATGTGTGATTTTTTTCCTCTATCCTCCATTATTAAAATAAATGATGGAGGAGAGAGAAAAAAATGACACATAATCTCCATCATTTTTTTTTAAATCTAACAGTTCAGATTCATTCTCATGTTCTTACATAAAAATGACATTTTCATATGATACGTCATATATGTATATATATATATATATATATATATATATATATATATATATATATATATATATATATATATATATATAGTGAGAATACTACTTTTATGTGAGAATGGTAGGAATAATTATTAGCCCTTAGATTTAAAAATAAATGGTTAAGATTAAAATATTCATTTAATGAACACGTGTATGTCAATAACAGATATATCTATTTAATAAGCAGGAGTTGTATTATTTAACTATTCATTTTTTCTTTAGATACAATAAAATTGTAGAAAATTAAAATGTTAGAGTAAAGCTTAAATATTCTTTTTATATATCCTTTATATTTATTTTGAAATTTATTTTGGTCCTTTAACTTTTAAAAATATTGATTGAATCACTACGCCAAACAAGACCTTTAGCAGCGTTTTTTTTGGCCTTTAGCAGCGCTTTAAAGCGCTGCCTAAAGTGGCGCTGCTGTAGGTAAAGGCAGCGCTTTTGTAAATGCAAAAGTGCTGCCTTAGGTCCCCTTTAAGCAACGCTTTTCCACTAAAAGCATTGTCTTTTGTTCCCCTTTAGGCAGCGCTTTAAAAAGCGCTGCCTAATGTGTATTATTTTCCAACTTTAGACAGCGTTTTTTCAGGAAAAAATGCTGGTTCCCCCCCCCCCTTTGGCAGCGCTTTCTAATGTTTCTCTGCTTAATACTTTACGCAGCACTTTTTTTGGAAAAACGCTTTCTTTTGTTCCACTTTTGGCAGCGCTTTTTCAGTAAAAACGCTGTCTTTTGTACACGTAAATTGTTTTAAAAATTATTTGTTTTGGACGCGTTTTTTGTCAAAAGCGCTGCTAAAATTCCTTTTTTTAAGAAAGTTTTTTTTAAAAAAATCTTATAATAAACCTGTATATTAACAAACCTGTATAACATAATTTTTTTATCAAAACTTATCATAATTACATACTTCAATTCACAAGCCTTTATTCAACATAGGCCTTATATTCTTTAATTCACAATACTACATAATTATATACTTCAATCACCATATATAGGCCTTATATTTCATAATTATACACAAGACTTTATCAAAACTTATCATCAACACAAATCCTCATACACACCAAAATAACACATAAAAAAAAACAAAATAACCATTATATGTATAATATTCAACTTATGGTCGGCAACTTCCAAATTAATTAACCATTCTAATAACAGTTATTCATACACCAAATAACCATTCTAATAACCATTCCACTTCCAAAATAAAATAACCATTCTAATAACCATTATATACAACAACTTCCAAAACTATACAAAATATATACAACAACTTCCAACTTCCAACTTCCATACCTTATATTATTCCCTGCTCAATAAGGTTTTGACACCAATCCTCCTTAATTTCTTCCAATTGTACTCTGGAGTAAGTAGCACACTTGAATTCATCAAAATACTACATAATATAACATAATATGCATGATTTAGTTAAAAGTAATTAATTATATCAAATATCCAATAAATATTAAAATAACTCCTAAGTTATAAATCCATACCATGATTGGAATCTCTATTTGATCCAAATGAATGATTTCTTTCATAAACCTCAAAACGAAATAACCGCAATCTATACCATTTTTTTGACGAGGACACTACACATAGAAAAAAAATAAGAATATATATCAGGATATATAGTCTAACTTGTTTTATCAAGTAGCATCACTATTATAAGCAAAATTGTGAAAATATACCTCCACTCCGATCCATGTAATGTTGGTTGACTTACTCTTTGATACTTGGGCTCCTCTTTGTGATCGAAATATTTGTATAGCTCTAACATAATATAAACGAATATTTAGAACAATCTCACTTAAATAAATTAATAAACAAATACACACGAATATTTAGAACAATTTCACTTACGTATCAATCGTCGTCTTCATATCCGGGTATTTATCTACATCACCATCTAACGAATTCACATAATAAACTATTTCTCTTATCGGATTTATCGCAACCAACAACCAGTGTCCACTGTAAAATAAAACAAAAGTATCGATATAGTGATTTTATACGCAACATCAAAAAACGAAAAATGATAATAAATGAAATAAGAATGCAAATATAACCCGTTGCCAGTATTATATGGTAAAAGATACAACTTTTCTGTATCTATGCTGGCCATAAATCTTCCGACTAAGTGAAATTGTACTGAAGTTGGATTCATCGCAATTAACGGTGCATTGATACAGTTGGCAGATAAGAAACCAAATCTTTCTGACAATTGATGCGGGCGCACCAATTTCTCATACAAGAACCTTAAATAAAAACATAATAAACATTAGATTATTCATTGAAATGAGTAAATAAATTGTTTAAATAATTAAAGAGAGTTAATCGGAATACCTGATGTATGTATGCATAACACCGATACCTAATTCAGAATGATTAAAAGTCTGATCCAAATCCTCTTTAGAAATTGTTTCTGAATAAGAATAACCGAAAATACCTTCCTCCATAGGTATTTCACGAATACCACCGTCCATCAAATTCGATGTTCCTACAAGTGTTTCAAGACACGACCTAAATCGAGATACAATTGCTTTTTTTATCCCGGTCCTTGCAAGAATCTTTTTTTGGTTGGACGTGTTGCCTAATTCTGGCTTCCTATTCTGACTTCCTGTTCTTTGCAACTCTTGGGCATGCGTCTAAAAATCATATAAGTTAGTAAAACATTTGAATATAGAATTAACACTTTTAATGCGTATATATCGATGTACCTCTTTTTTTGATGCAACTGACTCAGTGTGTCGCACATTCCCTTTGTCTTTAGGTTTGGATTTTGCAGGAGTCTAACATTACCATGTAAATAAAATGTACGTAAATTTTAGCATAACTTACATGGCTCGTAAAACATTTGAATACTAAAGGTTCATAATGGTTTAACATACCTCATCATCCATGAAAATAAGGTTTGACGGCCATGCAACATACGATCCTATTGCATCTCATACCAATGAAGTTGTGGAAGGATATATTCGGTAACAACAACAACATTCAACAACAACATTCTTTCAAATATGAGGTTCCATCTGTAATCCTAATAACACTTCAGTAATATCAATAACACAAGGAGTATAAGACTATCATCCTTTAGAAAATCATATGGCAAAGGCACAAATTTATGTAGATAAAATCTATTGTCAACTTCCATGCATGAAATAAGTTTTCAAATTTAATGTTTCATCAACTTAATAGTAGAACTTAATAAAATATATAGATGTAAAAGTACCTAAATGACTCACTTATGAAACTCTTATGCACCAACATTTATGTCGAGTATAAAACCAAGTATTAATTGCCAAATATCCCTTAGTATGAGATCAATGTATGTATATTACTTCTACTATACATTAAAAATACATATCATGACCAAAAATGTGATCTTAATGTGCACATACTCAGTAGGCTATGCATACCTCAAGGGTGTCTATGCATATTAAATACTTATTATAGTTATATTTCTTAATGTATGATGAACAATAGAACCAACAGAACCAACAGAAGCAACAATCAACAACAACAGAACCAACATTGTTCAGAAAATACATAACCAACAGAAACAAATTTTTTTCACAATCAGCATTGTTCAGAGCAACATTCAACAACAACAGAACCAAAGAAGCAACATTCAACAACAACAGAACCAAAGAAGCAACATTCAACATTGTTCAGAGCAACATTTAATAACAACAGAACCAAAGAAGCAACATTGTTCAGAAAATACAGAACCAAAGAAACAAAAAATTTTCACATTCAACAACAACAGAACCAATATTGTTCAGAAAACGATAAACAAGAACGATAAGGCAACAGAAGTGTACCTCTTCTTCTACTTTGTTTTCCTCTTCTTCTTCTACTTCGCGAAAACGATAAATGAGACAACTGAGAAAGCGAGTTGGTTGGTGTTGAAGTTCCTGCTGAGAAAATGTTTCCAGTCGGAGAACAGAACGGCGGCGAGAAAAAGGCGAGAGAGAAAATGATATTAATGGAGAGTGAAGACGCGAGGGAGAAGTCGCGAGAATGATTGAAACCAAATGATTAGGGATTCTGAAAATTAGGGGTTTTTTATTTTGTAATTAATAAATAACATAAGGCAGCGCTTTTTAAAAGCGCTTTCTTAAGTCCTAGCTTTAGCTGCGCTTTTTCCTTAGAAAGCGCTTTCTTTTCATTAGCCTATAGCAGCGTTTTCAAATGTGGGACCAATTTAAGGGCTTTAGCAGCGCTTTTTGAAAGCGCTTTCTAAAGGTAGCCTTTAGCAGGGCTTTTATAAAAGCGCTTTCTAAGGTGTAGCCTATAGCAACGCTTTCAGAAAGCGCTTTCAAATGTGGGGCCAATTTAAGGACTTTAGCAGCGCTTTTAGGAAGCGCTTTCCAAAGGTAGCCTTTAGCAGCGCTTTTTTCAACGAATTTTTTTAAAAACATATAGCAGCGCTTTGTGATAAAAGTGATGTCTTTGTTGTGCTGCCAAAAACGATTTTTGGCATAGTGAATCTCTTATTTCTTAAAACAATATCACTTTAGTCCTTTCTGTTAGTTTTGTTAGTCAAATTCAAAATAAATGGCCATTTGGCATACACCTGACGTTCACGAAATTCATCTTATTCTGTAACATTCAGTCCATTTTTTTCAGAAATTCATCCCATTTCCAGAACCCATTTTTTCAACTCAACCATCAACATCAACAAACCCAGATCGTTCCTAATCAAGCATTTTTCACCTTCAGCAAACCCATTTTTTTCAACTCAATCACCAATATTAATAAACACAGATCATTCCTACCAAGTTCCATTTTTTCTATGGTTGCTTCTACTTCTCTCTTCACACCAACACTATTGCAATTGGCTCTTGATGGATCTGATAATTTGAGAAGAAGAATATTTGTTTGCGTTTTTGGCGTGTTAAGAGTGAAGGTAGTTGGCTCTTGACGGATCTGCAATTGGCAAGTGAAAAACATCACTAGCCTCAAATTAATTAAAATTAGAAAGAGCATGTGAATATTGAGTTTTCTTTTTATTGATGTATGTGTGTAACTAATATCAACGTTTAAATTTTCAAAATTGTTTATGATGCACAAAAATCAGCTCGATTAAGAGACAGAGATAGAACAAGGAGTTGAGAAGCATCTGCGATTCGTCAACCATTTGGTTTGACGTATGAAATTTTATAACTAGAAGTATGACAAATTCTAGAGATGGATATCAAGCTGAACTTAAATTCAGGAATGTAAAAAACATTATGCAGGTGCGGAAAATCATCAAGAATAAGAGTGCCAGAATAATTAGCAGACATACAAGTGCCATTAGGAAGATAAATGTGAACAAGGTCAATAATAGATATATCTGAAAAGTATTTAATATGAGGGCAAACATGGTGGGACGCACCTGAATCAAGGATCAACATAAAAGAGTTTTGAAGGGTATTACATGTATTAACAATACCTGAGATTACTCCTATTTCAGGGTTGGAAGACTTGTCATTCTTGAGATGTCGATTATCCTTTCAAGACTGTTGAAGGAGCAGCAAGAGGTGTTGGTAATCCTCCTTGGAGATGACTTGGTCTTTGTCTGCAGCATAATGGTTCTTGGATTCTGATGAAGTCTTAGGGTTCTTGTTCATATATCCTGGTGGAAAACCATTCTTGAAGTAGCAAGTTTTCAATGTATGATTGGTTTTGCTACAGTTGGTGCACAACATAGAAGTTTTGGAGCTTGCTTTACCTTTACTTCTAGGATTGGTGTTGTTGGCATAAATAATGGTGGTGGTAGGTGCTAGAGCAACATAAGTAGTTACTTGTTGTTGAGCAATGAGAGAATACACACGACTGATGCTTGATAAAGGATCAAGAAGCAAGATTTTGGTGTGAATGTTATGATAGTAGTCATTCAAACCTTTCAAGAAACAAGTGACATACTCCATGTGTTTGAAATTGCATACAACTTTAGCCAAATCACAGGTGCATGATATGGGGCAAGCGCATGAAGGGGTAGGTCTTAAATCCTCTAGTTCATCCCATAGTATTTTGAGATCGGTAAAGTAGGTGGATAAAGATCTATCACCTTGTTGAATGGAACGCAAATCACGGAGAAGATCGGAGAAGCGAAAATGATTACCTTTAGTGAAACGTTCTCGAAGATCTTCTCAGAGGTCAAAAGCGAAATCGAAGCATATAGTGTTTTGTGCGTTATGCGGGGAAAGTGTGCGATTAATCCAAGAAATGACCATATTGTTGGCACGATCCCAAAGCTCATAGTTGAGATCAGAGATTGGAGGTTTGGGGAGATTACCATTGATGAAGGAGAGCTTGTTCTTTGATGTCAAAGCTCGTTGCATGGTTTTGCTCCAATTGTGATAGTTGTTGTCATCCAGTGGTTGTGCGACGATGGTGGCACCAGGGTTCTCACCAGGATGAAGATAAAAGGGGTTTCTAGAGTTCAAGATAGGATCTGATGGATTGTTATTGGGAGAATTAGGTTTGGTGGGGGGTTTCTTTAACAAGGGATTTGTCATAGTCAGAAGCCATGAAATAACAGAGGGTAAAGGGTTAGAAGTTGGGGCTGTTGAGGATGACGAAGACGGAATGATGAAAAGAATGGGTGTAGTCTTCTGATACCATATTATAGTGCATGAGGTAGAAGATGATGCAGAGCCATGGCGGGAAAACGAATTTGAAGAATGCAGTGAAGTCAAATATGAAAAATGTGAATCTCTCTTATAAAGCTACAAAGCCCAATAGCCATATCATGGCCCAAAAAAAAAAAGCCCATAACCTATTTATCTAATAAAGCATCTGCGATTCGTCAACCATTTGGTTTGATGATTTTGTTTTCTACAATTTGATTTTGCAATTTCAAGAAGGCAGGGGAAATCACTAAACTTAAATGTTACATTTGTTATAAAATGTCTTGTCCTTTTCCAAAGGGATCGTCTATCTAGTATCACAAGAAAATATGAAGCTCTAAACGGATACAATCAGAACACAACCATACACACAATAAACCTTAATTTAACCAGCACTGAGAGGGTTTCTGCAAAAATATAACCTCGGTTCGGAATTCATATAGTTTATCAACGACTTCAATACACGTATTAATGCCAAAATATTAACATTAATGAAGAAGTATCGTGACACTTTTTTAGGTTCTGGAAATTCCAAGGGCCAGCTGAAAAAGAAAAAAATTCAAGATAAAATCCACGATATGATTAAAATTCCATTCCTTTTAATTATTCTAGGAACATTTGCACTTGGATGGGTAATTGAAATTTTTTTTTAAAAATTTTAAAAAATAAATTCTAAACAATTTTGATGATTCAATTAAAATTTATTCATTTAAAAAAAAATTGTTTAGATAGAATATTAAAATGATTCATTGTTAAAATTTTGGGGTCCTATTCATAAATTTTAAAACTTTTGAGTCAAATTTAAAATATAAAAAATAAGGACTAATTTACAATTTTTGAAAATTTGAAGGGACTAATTTGTAAAATTTAAAAATTATTAGTGACTTATTTGTAATTTTTTGAAAATTTTCGAGGTCAATTTAAAATTTTCATAAAATATGAAAATTATCTTACAAATTTTGAAAAATTAATAATAAATAATTTAACATTTATATTATATAGAGTTAATTAATAATTTAAAATTCTTCAGGTTTTAATGTTATTTAAAATTCCTTAAATTTAATTTGAATAAAATAATTCATAAATTTATATTATTTTAATAATTCTCTATATATTTTATAAAAAAATTGGCTAAATCATTTTAAATTCTTTTAAAAAATTATTTTAATTCATTAAAATGTTTCATCCAAACACACTCGAATTTTGCATAAACCCATATCCAAATTTCTCAACAATGAAAAGTGGGTTAAAATCTCGCCTATCATTTACAATTACATACGCTTGTCCAGCTCTACACCCTCTCCCTAGGCCACAATTAAGATGGTTTTGGAGAGTCTACATGACATAGTGATAAAGGGTGTCCATAAACAAGAGAGCATTAATAACATAAGTGCATATCTTGTGAGTGTTGCTTTAAAGTGTACTCGTGGATAGGGTCCATCACGTGGGCACCTTCTGCTGTCTCTCGTGTCTATTCTTTTGCACTCATAAGGTCATCATTTTTTCCAGCGAGGTTTGCAGAAATCTCTGTCCATGTTCCAACTCAAAAGAAATAAGTACTAAAGTTTATGCTTATTCCTTTATTTCCACATACCACATGATCCATCTTCCATAGTTTTTGAATGATCATAAATGACAAAAGATGTGAAAGGTTTTGGAATTTGGATCACATCTTAGTTGCGCAACAACAACAACAACAACGATATTCATCACAACTATCACAAGAGTATTAATTAACAATAGGTAATCAAAAAGTGATGCAAAACTCGTACTAAACACTAATTGATTTTGATATGTTTGAACAATTTAACTATGATTTTGTCTTTCAAATTTATTTCAACTTGAAATTTTAATTTTAATTTTATCTTTAAAATTGATTTTAATAGTTTCAAATTTTCGCTCAATGATAAAAAAAAATAATTTGAATAAATTGATTATGTAAACTTAATTTTAATTAAAAGTGAATTAGAGATAAAATGTTTTTTTTTTGTTTGAATAGATTTATCAAAAGCAAATTGAATAGTAAATTTTAATATAAAGATAACCTTTAGATTCAAAAGTAAAAAAATTTAACTCCAAGTTAAACTAATTTTAAATGTTACAATCAATTCTATTTTTATGTTTAACTACGTTTAGAATCAAAAGTAAAAAAAAAAAAAATTGACTTTAAGTTAAATTAACTTTTAGCATTATTTTTGCTTTTTCTAAAATAAAAACCAGACATGCTCTTATTTAAAAACCAGACATGCACTTATTTAAATATATTTAATATAAATAATTTTATATTTAACTACGTTTTAGTTGTCATAATAAATTTTAAGTAATTATTAAATTAAATTATTTATTTTTTTACTATTGTATAACCAAATACACCAAGAGAGATAACCACCTCCAACACATGTTTATAGGCTCATTTGAGATGTTTTTTTTACACCCTAAACTCTAATATTTTTAATTTTATTTTTTATAAATATACATGGCAGAATAAATTTCTCGGGTAATCAAATAGAGCATTACATTAACATAGGTAACATAAAACTTATTATGAGTACTCAATGAAAGTATAGACTCAAATATAACAATATAAAAATTATTAATTTCGACCTAAATGTCACAATATCAAAGCCGTATACAACGAACATACGTTCAACAACAATAAATATAAAGAAAACTAAAGAAGTGGTATCCTACGTCATCTTCAATATCCTTACAGCAAGGCGACTACTTCCGAGTCTTAACTTGAGAATACTCTGCATATAGATCCACATTGGAGAACATAGAAACTAAGGGGTAAAAATACATTCTAACAAATACATGGTATTATAAAAGCAAGGGTAACATAAATTATAACATACAACATTACACAATCTTACAATATTTCATATAATCATATGACATCACACAACATGCACATGAATGCTTATGCAATGCACTTATCCTCCACTCCAATGCATGTTGTACCATAATTGAACTCATAGTTTATTTTCCTGAATTTTAATAGTTTAGGAGGACATATAAACTACGTCCCGCACTACAGCACTCTCCTAGACGTCCGTAGGCTCTCCAATGTCTAGGAGGACATGTAAGCTACATATGCACTACAACACCTTTCGCTAAACTCTACTTCTAGGGGTACATGCGAGCTACGCTTGTACTACGACACTTTTCTAAATGTCCGTAGATATACAATATCTAGGAGTACATGCGAGTTACGTCGTACTACACATTTTCTCTAGATGATACCTACTATAATATAGTATGTTGCATGATGATCAAATAAATACAATTCTCATCCGAACGTCCAAACCATATTTGAAACACTTTAACCTCGATTACCACATTAGGGTTTCCACAAGATTTATAATACAATTACTTTGATTGCCACATTATGGCTCCACATTACTTCTTATCGAACCTTCAACATAATTGCCACATTAGGACTTCACATTGATTCTTATCAAACCTTCAACGTAATCGCCACATTGGAGCTTCAAAATTTATCAAACATTTGTTTTCACTTTTAATTCTGAAACATCATATTCTAAACCATGTTCAGAATATGATAATAGAGTGAGTAATAATAGTGAAAAAATTTACTTCTCTTTCTTAACTCTGTTTCGGAACCTAAGATGTCAAGCTCAGATCTTGATCCAAGTAAGAGTTGAATCATATTAGAGTCTGACTTCAGAGTTTGTTGCACAGCAAAATAAAAATGCATAAGCAAATAAAGAGACACACAATATATCATGGTTCCTCTCAACTGAAAGTCATCCAGTCCCCTTGCAGCACAAGAGCATTTAACTATAATAAATCAAATTATAATTGCTTAAGCCAGCAGCTCAAGGCTTCATGCTCAATCAAACTAGAATGAGACTTCCTGCTTAAATCCTCAGTTCAAGACTTCCTTCTCAATCACACTGATCAAGACTTCCTGCTCTGTCCTCAAGCATGAGACTTCCTGCTTAAACCCTAGGTTTAAGACTTCCTGCTCAATCTATTTAGAATGAGACTTCCTGCTCAAGCCCTCAAGCATGAGACTTATCAATAAGGGCTCCTCCACTAGAAGAATCCAAAATATTTTTGTCCATAGGCAGTAATCCTTCATAAAAGTACTGGATTAACAATTTCTTAGAAATATGGTGTTGAGGATAACTCAACACTAACTGCTTGAATCTCTCCCAATATTCGGCCAATGATTCCATGTCAACTTGTCTAATACCACATATTTATTTTCTTATTGAAGCAATTCTTGAAGTAGGGAAAAATATTTCTAGGAAGACTTTCTTCAAATCATTTCAGCTTGTAACTGAATTTGGCTCAAGATAATACAACCAATCTTTTGCAGCACCTTGTAGTGAGAATAAGAATGCTCTCAGTTTGATGTGGTCCTCTGTGATTCCTTGAGGCCTCAATGGTGTAAAGCACACAACTTGAAATTCTTTCAAAAGCTTATGGGGGTCCTCACCTGAGAGACCATTAAACATTGACAACAAATGTATTAAATCAAATTTTAATTCAAAAGGTACAACAACTTCAGGATATTCAATACACAATGCATTATAGTCAACATAAGGGGAATTAAGTTTTCTTAAGGTTCTTTGTTCAACCATGTTATTATAACCAAACTCAAAATCAAAATCAAATAAATTATGAGAGAAAGAATCACTATCGCTAATGGGTGTACTAGTACTAGCTTGATTGACTCTACAACGTGCGTGAAAAGTTATATCTATTTCACGATCAAAATCGAACAAATAAGAACAGCCAAAACTAGTAGTCATGCATCATGAGTCACCAATGCAACAAATATTAAATAGAAACAATGTCCCTATTGAAAAAAAATAATTGGAAAATATGAAAATGATTAAAATAAATTAATCAAATCTGAAAAATATAACTAAAAATCAAAATAAGAATCTCCAAAAAAATTTGGATTTTTTTTCGAAAAATAGAAAATAAATCAAATAAAATAGAAGAATAAGTAGTTTAGGGTTTTTAGAATGGTGTCCCATATTTTGTTTTAAAATACGGGGCTTTGATCCGTGATGTTTTTTCTGATAAAATGGCAAAGTAAATTTTGATTTAGAGACAATTTTCTAAAAAATCGGGTTTTTACGCTAGATCGCGAATTGGCCAAACAGAAAAAATGCAAGGGCCATAATGCAACACCTATGACTCTAAAATTGGTTAAAACCGACAGAGAGTCCCCGACAACGGCGTCAATTTAATTCGCTGTCGCACACGGATTAAAAACGTAGTATAAGGTAGCAACCCTTGAGTTGTATCGTAGGGACTCTTTATTAATTTAACCAATAGAAAATAGATAAACTAAATATGCATATGATGACTGAGTCAATCGACTGGTTTAGTTCTAACTTATCATCGATTATTATAATTCCAATTCCCTAAGCGGACTCGATTCCTATTCGATTACAATATCAATCAAACAAGCGTCATCGATACTAAATGAATTATGTTCCTATTTTCCGAACTAAACATACGATTAAAGATTACGCGAATTAACAAATAAGCTAACTTATACACGGTTAAAAACAAGAATGTGCATCAATCAAAATTAATAAGCTCTACTATATGAAATATTGAATAGCATTTGAAACTCAAAGAGAAGAATTGAAAGGAAAATAAATTTAACTGGAAAATATAAAAACCTCAAATTTTGATGGAATTCGAATTCAGAAGATCAACCCTAAGTGGTTTAGTTCTCCATGGAATTCTTAGCTGTCTATTTTCTTATTTCATGTGTAACTAAATATCTAACAGTAGTATTGCGTGTTTTCTTAAATAATACAAGAAAATTAAACTCTAAGAGCACCCGACCGGGAAAATATAAATTCATCCCCAAAACTAATTATTTTATTAAGCCTTGTACAAAAAATAATAATTCGACTACTCTGCACTCCGAATTGCCTTTTGACTTCAACATGAAACTTGTAGTTTTTATTTTTATATTTCTAATGCATATTAGAATGTGTCAATTGAATACTCGTAGCTCAAGTTATGATCTACACAGTGAGAAAATGTCAAATTATGACTTATTCATAAAATAAGTAACATAAATAAAATAAAAGCAAAATTAAACTAAACTTAGAAAACATACTAAAAAGGATAAAAATAACAAGAGAAACTATAAAATTATTATAGTACAAACTAAAAGAGGGTACATCAAAATGCAGTGATCAACATGCTATAGATGTTGAATTAAAAGCCCTTCCTGAAAACAACACTTGGGATTTAACATCAACCTTGTTTGCAAGCTTAATAAATCCACTTATGTCCTAAAACTAGTAAGTAGGCAATAAAACACTAAGTTTATTATCACTATTATTTATCTCGATTTCACTCAATCTAATTCAGTCTATTCATTATTTGTTAAAAAAGCATAATATATCCTTTTCTGCTATTCTAATTAGGGGTGGCAAAACGGGTCGGGGCCCGCCTCCCGCCAAAAAATGGCGGGCTGGGCATGGATTTTGGGCCCGCCTACCCATTTCGCTCGCCCCGCCAAAACAAAAAACCCCGCGGGCGGAATACATAATAGGGCGGGGTTGGCTCGCCAGCCCGTTAAAAAAAATAAAAAATAACTACGTAGATTAGAAAATATCCATGGCCCATTTTGAAAGAAAACAAAATATATGGCCCAATATAGTTGCATGCCTTTGATGATGGTAATTATCTAATACTTTTAGTATGAATATAGTTATCTAATGTTTTTTTTAATATATTGTTTAGTAACCATTGAATTTATTTCATTGTTTTGTAATGTAGATGGAAATGATGATGACAATGAAGATGAAAAAAAGGGTCCAACTTGTTCTAAGAGTGCATCTAATATTCTTGCTTGACCTTGATTGTAATGCCCTGTATAATATTTACCTAGAATAATACAATACAAGCATTTTATTTGGTACTGACACCATCATAAGTGCCTAATGGCGTAATTCACACACTTGACCATTCTAAAACATAACACAAACTATGGTACAAGGCATGAAAATTAGCCAAAACAATAAAAACTAAGATCAATATATAATATCCTCAATTGTATACAACAAATACACAGCGGAATACTAAAGTCAAACTTCTCTTGAAACATCCAAGCATAGCTCCACTTGTAAATCAAACCTGCAAATCACACCTGAAATATAGCAACAATAATGGGGTGAGATATTAATCTCAGTGAGTTCCCTATCTTATGGATTCTCTCAGCTTTACAGGGTTCTAGCCAAATCCTAACTCAAGTCAAGGGGAAGGGAAATGACTTTGAGTTCACAATCTCACACTATATGGAAACACGTTATTGAGTCCGTTAACTCAAAAGTTATCACTATCGTCAACCCTATCAAGGCATCCCTTTTTCCCGTCTTCTTCTACGTCTAGAAGTCGGAACGAGTCATGGATCCTCGTAGATTACTTGGCATACGAGATGGATTGGAAATAAGGGACATGTTATCACCTTAATTCATCACTTCACACGGTCCGTACACCGTCATAAGTCTCTTTACCATATAGGTTCCATTCGTACTATAACATTGGGAATCAAACCTACCAAGTAATCGGGCAATCATTCCAGAAGAGCTCGTTACTCATGAAATAACACATAATGGGGAAATGGTTACGATTTCGTGATTTCACATACAACCATAATTGTATTCAACATTTCTAGGCCACATTAGCCTTTAGGCCTTTTTTACCTTTCTCAAATAAACATAATTACACGTGTTCCATATTAGTGTTTCACTCTCACCTAGACCATTACTCTTCATGGATGTACCTTTCTACATCGAATGCACGAGCATCGTCATCTAGGTTGTCTACTCTAGGCCATTACTCGTCAAGGATGCACCTTCCTACATCGAATGCACGAGCTTCACCATCTAGAGTTGCTATCAATTCCTAGCCATTACTAGGTTCCACTATCATGTTGTTATGGGGTAAAGTTTCCTCACTCTTTCTATTCCATATTTTAACATGCATACTCTCTCGATCATGTTTAACAACGATTTTAGACAAAGCACATTACAATTGCATTTTAGAATTACATATAATAATTCAATCATAAGTTATACAAAGCATATTACAATTGTATAATAGAATCACATATAATAGTTCAACCATAAGTCACATAACTCTTGGTTTCCCTCTGATTATTTAATCGGGTATCAAATCAATATTTCTCACTCTTATCCCATAGGATATTTTCACAGCTTTGCATCGTCTATAACCATGCCTCGATCGGATTTACGATCCAAAAGATATGGATTTTCAACATATCATATAACCATTACTTTCATTCATTTTCCACTAAATAATTAATCCCACATCATACCCATAAATAATTGTTATAGCTTTCCAACGCTTTCGACCGTGCATCAATCCGAGTTACGGATCAAAAGTTATGAAGGATACAAGATGGAAAATCTGTCACGTTCGCTACTGTATTCGCAAGGCGAACCACTCAGCGAACCATGGCAGAAGAAAAAGGGCATAAAGTTCTCTAAGCGAACACTGGGCGAACATTCGCCTTCCCTTCGCTTTCCCCTTCGCCAGGGGTTCACTAGGCGAACCATGGGAAACCCAGAATTTCTCAACGGCGTAAAACAGGTCCTTTGGGGCCAAAACTCTTTTCTCTTCACCCATAACACTTCCAATTCATAAATACATCAACACCAAACATAACCCGACTATATTACACAGTTTATATCGCATTTCATCCGTTAGATTTCATTGATTTGTCCGTTTATTCATTTTCTCTCAAATCTAACTTAAGTTCAAACTTATATTTCTAGAACTTAGAGTGCCTAACTAGAACCCACCTGGTAATCGAAGAGGAGGTTGAAGAAGATGATGAACAATGATCCAAACTCCTTCCCAAGTTTCTTCCTCTTTCCCTCTTCTCTTCTTTCTCTTTTCTTCATTTCTCTTCTTTCTCTTTTCTTCTTCTTTACTATCTTTTCTTTTTACAAATATATATATATATATATATATATATATATATATATATATATAATACTTATTATATAATATAATCCAATAGGGTAAAACATCTCCAATTGATATTTTATCGTCTAACACCAATTGATCAATTATTAGAGTTACCTTAAAATCCTCTCATGAACTAATAATTATTGATCTGTCTCTTTCATAAAATAATTGATCTCTTTAGAGTTCACCAGTTGCTCTATTGATCCCAATTGATAATACTTAGAGTACTTAGAGGATTCCATAAATCCAATTAATCAAAGATAGAGCACATAGATACTCACCTGATATTCAATTGAGCATTTAGAGAATATGGGGTATTACATTGATGATTAGGATTTAAATTTTAGAATACTTCACTCTTGTTTTGTTAGGCAATATTAATATTATTATGGTTTTTGTTGGTTTAACTTAAACTTTGGTGTTGTACTTAATACTTATTATGATTTTGGTTGGTTAAACTTAAACCTTGGTTGCTTGATGGTAAAGTTCATGGTTGCTTGAAGGTTGAACTTGATATTTATTTTGGTTGGTTGGAAGTTAAAACTTATTGATGGTTCTATTATATTTGTACTTGTATATCTAAATGTTGGTTTGATATCTAAATGTTTCTTGATGTTTTCTTATTGAAATGTAAAAAAACAAAGCATTTTAATTTATTTAAAAAAATGGGAAAAAAATTATAAAAAAAAAAGGTGTCCATTTCACCTGGCAGGCATGCCCGCCCCGCTCTTTTTTTGGGCGGGCTTTTGACGGGGCGGGGCGGGGCGGTCGGCCCGTTTTGACACCCCTAATTCTAATGTACGTTGATGAATTTACTATTGCAGGTACTGATTTAGGTGAAATACAACGTGTGAAGCTCATTTTGGACAAAAAGGTCAAAATCAAAGACTTGGGAGATCTTAAATATTTTCCCAGTTTTGAGATAGCTAGGTCTTCCAATGGCATTTCTTTATGCCAACGAAAGTAATGCTTGGATCGATTACAAGATATTGATCTTTTGGCATCGAAACTTGCCTCTACACCCATGGATCCTACATATAATTTACATTATGAGTATGGAAACTTTCTTTCTGATTCCACAAGATTTAGAAGATTAATATGTAAGCTAATATACCTTACTCACTCATGGCCTGACATATGTTTCTCTGTTTGTAGGTTGAAACACTTTCTTTCCACACCAACCAATACACATCTGCGGGCAACACTCATGATTGTTCGATACTTAAAGAATTCACTGGTAAATGGTTTATTTTTCCCTACTGCTTCAAATTTCAAGATCACTGGTTTTTCTGATTCAGATTAGGGATCATGTTAGCAAATTAGAATATCCAAAATAGTATTTTGCTTCTACTTGGAAAATTCTCTCATCAGTTGAAAAAGTTAAAATAATTAGTCGTTTCTCGCTCATCTTCAGAAAAAAAAATATCAGGCTCTCACCAACACATGTTATGATGCCCAATGGCTACTTCAATTACTACATGACTTCCATCTACTCCACTATACACCGGTCACAATATATTGTGACAACCAAAGCCCTATACACATTGCAAATAACTCGATGTTTCACGAACGCACAAAGCACATTGAGATGGATTCTCATATTTTATTTGATAAAGTTCTCAACAACATTATACATCTTCGACCAGTCAACACAACAAACCAGATTGCAGATATTTTCACCAAATCACTCCATACTTTTCTCTGTTGTTCAAATCGGGATTGTAGTCCATGCATTTTAGTTTGACGGGAGTGTTAACATATAATTGATTTATCTATTATTCAGATATTAGTTTGAGGGTTTCTCTCCTTAGTTAGTTACAACTGGCCTATATATAAAGTTGTACCCTTATTGTAACGTGTGTGGAATTTTATTCATTAATGATTTTTTTTTTATATCAGTCATCATGATTGTGACAAAGGGAGTCACAATTTAACACAATGCTTCAACTCATGCCTAATCCAAATATCAAAAATGATTTCTTTATAATAAATATTAGAGGGAGTATTATTTTTAGCTACTTTAATAATATATTTTTTAATCTTCAAAAGGTAATTATTTTCATATTTGCTCTATACAAAAATTCTGTTTTATTTTTCTTTTTAAAAAAATAAATACAGAGACTAAAACCACCTATTATTATTCTTTTAAATAAAAGTTATCTGAAGTGTGATTAAAATTTAGGACTGAATTTGAATGTAATTACTTTTACAACAAAATGTAACAATTTTCTAAGAATAACATTTATATTTAATTCTCAAAGTTTACTTTTTCTAGGCTTTTTTTTTTATAAGAAACATCTATTTTTTAATTTCACTGAAAACTATTGGATTTGAACTATATAAAAATTAAATATATTAAGTATTCAATAAATTTAAGAATCGAACTATCTCTCATAAAAAAGACTAAAGATAATACTATATAAGTTAAAAAACATTTGACACTTCTTAAAAGTTACCCTAACTCCGTCTCTAAAATTTTAAAGTAATTTTGTAAGAATGCTTTGGATGAAATTAGAATTCTTGAAGTAGAAGGAAAGGATCTAAAAAATACTCAAATAATTCTCCAATGACCAGATCTTGGTTTATGACAAAACCAAAGCTTCACATGAAAGAGAATTTGGCTCTGCATAATTCTTCTGACACCAAAGGATTTGCTTTAAAACTGGCTAGAAGCTAGCACTATATTAATGCAATTTGCAAATGTCAAGAGCATTATTATGAACATACCTTGCGTGACATGTTGTATAATTAGCATGAGAGTCAAAAGAAAAAAAGAGCATATACACTTTAATTTTAGGTGGAGATAATTGATTATTTTTATATATAAATTTCAAGGTGTTTGTGATTGTCAAAATTAGTTGACATGTCCAATTAGTTCCTACATAGTAATTCAGTTTGGTGGAAACAACAAAGCCAAATATCTCTTTTTGAAGATCTATAGCTAATAATAAACCTATAAAGTTTCCTTTACTTTTAAATATTTTATGCAACAAATGTTGTTGAGAGTTAAGATGCTTATTAAAATGATTTTTCACTTTCTATACACAATTAGTATTTTTCATCATCTAACCTTTCATTTGGTTTCAATTAGTATGCTTAGAATTTTGTATTTATAATGAAGAAAGCGGATTAGGGTTGAGAATATGCAATGGGATACTACGCCAAAATTGTTTTTTGGCAGCACTATAAAGACAACGCTTTTTTCCAAAAGCGTTGCTATAAGTTTTAATAAAAACAAAAAAACAACAAAGGAAAAAAGCACTGCTATAGGGGAACTTTAGAAAGCGCTTTTGAAAAGCGCTGCTAAAGGCCTAATGTAGGTTGTACTTTAGAAAGCGCTTTATGGAAAGCGCTGCTAAAAGGATACCATAAGCCAGCGCTTTTGAAAAGTGCTGCTAAAGGGCTTTCGTACACCACACTTTAGTCAGCGCTTTTGGAAAGTGTTGCTAAAGGTCTTTCGTAAACCACACATTAGAAAGTGCTTTTATAAAGCGTTGTTGTATGCCTATGAAAAGAAAGCGCTTTTACTTCAAAAGCGCTGCTAAAGGTTTAACATAAGAAAGCGTTTTTTAAAAGCGCTGCCTTAAGTCTTTTAAAATATAAAAATTAAAATAGATATTGATCTCCCTCTATTTTCCATACGACCGTTTCTCTTTCATAGCCCTTACATTGTTTCTCTCTCGCGACTCTCTCCACTGTATCTCCCTCTCCGTCTGCGCAAATCCCTCTGTCGTGTCCGTTTCCTCTTCTCCGAAGCAGACGAAACTCCCTCCGTTCGTGTCTTCGTCACGCCCTCCATCCTCCGTCGTAACTCCCGTTGTCGTAACTTCGTTTGAGGTATGTCTTCTCTTTCGTTTTTTAGGTTTTCTCTCCAATCAAGGAAATGCCTAATAATCTCCATTGTTTGATTGTTTCTCTGCTGTTTCTGTGAGATAAATTTGTTGTTGATGTTGGGTTTTCATTTTTTGATTGTTTCTCTGCTGTTGATGTTGTATAATTTTTTTTGTCAAAGACAAGTTATCATTTCTGTCTTTATTTTTTATTTGTTTGTACCCCTTTCCTCATTGCACATTAATTTCTAGAAAATTTGTTACAGATTTTGCCTTACTATATAGTGCCTTTTATTGATTATTTTTAAACTTTATTTCAAAAAAGATGAAAAGAAATACTACTTACTTGTAGAGTACAAGTATGTTTAGGATGTGTTAGGAGGTAGAATAGTGATTAATTAGAAAAGTTAAAGTAGTTAAGAGTGTTATAGAAGTTAGTTAGTTGAGGTTGTTATAGGGCTATTTGTAAAGTTAAAAGGAAAATTTTATCGGACTCCTGCAAGACTTGCGAGAATAAATGAGTTAGCTTATGAAATCATGATGATTGAAATTAGAATGTGATGCACTACTATTGAATCCAATTTGACTTAGTGATGTAAGGATTTGGTTAAAAAAACCATTGTGAGCTTCATTTGTGTATCGTTGTTATAGATTTCGGAAAAAGGTTATGTAGCTTGGTGAATGCTTGTTGATAATGTTCGTAGTAAGGTTGAAGATGATAAATAGTGATATTTGTGGTGAATTTATTTTGAGAGTTGATTGAAAATGATAATGAAAGTAATTGTTAATTGAACTAGTTATTGAATTTATTTTGAGAGTTAATTGAAAATAATAATGAAATTAATTGATATTTTGAGAGTTGATTGAAAATGACAAATAGTGGTTGAATTGATGATTCTTTATTGGATAGAACTTTGAAGTTAATTGAACTTAAGTGTTGAAGTTGTTTTTTTTTTTACAAACTTGAGTTGAAACATTAAGTGTTGATGTGTCATTTGTGATGAATCAAAGTATACCATGCTATTTGAATTAATGTGATTGAATTTGCGCGTCGAGGCCATGTTGCTTAATTGAAGAAAGTGATGATGTTTACTAAATTTGTTTCTTGAAACTTTGACTTGTTTCTCCGATATTTCTTGTTTGTCATATTATATACTAAATTTGTCCTGTTATATTTGGTATACACCATCTGTTACTAACTTACGTTCATTTGCTATAGGGGTTACTTGTGAAGAGTGAATTCAGATCGTTTTCAAGAATCTTACACTTTATGGTTCAGTCCAGAAGTTGATGACTTCTATACAGGTACTTAGTTGTTCTTTTGTGTTTGTTTAGCTTACTTAGTAAAACCATGGATAAAAAATGGATGTCTTCCAATCAATTGTCAAAATAATACGAGAATGTGGTTTCAGAATTTGTTAAGTTTGCGGTTCAACACGCCAAAGAACCCAGTCGAATCACATATCCTTGCTTAGGTTGTTGTTATGGGCGTTGGATTGACGTAATTCAGTTGGAATCACATTTAATGAGGCATGGAATTGATCGAAGTTATACATGTTGGATATTACATGGTGAGACAAGTAACGAGAATGTTGAACCGAGGGATAATACGACCTATGCTTCAAACGACAATGGAACAGATACACACGATTGTGATCGAGTCGAAGAGATTGCAGAAGCTCTTGAAGAAGATCTTCAGGATTATCCCAAAATGTTTGAGAGGTTGGTAAGTGATCCATAGAAACTGTTGTATAAAGGTTGCACTAAATTCACAAGATTGTCTGCGGTATTAAAGTTGTACAACTTAAAGGCGGGCAATGGATGGTCGGATAAGTTTCACAGAGTTATTAGCCCTTATGAAAGATTTGCTTTCGGAGGATAATGTTCTTCCCAATCGAACCTATGAGGCCAAAAAAATGTTGTGCTCTATTGGCATGAGTTATGATAAGATACTTTCTTGTCCAAATGATTGCCTTTTGTTTCGGAATGAATATGCATCGCTAAATGAGTGCCCTAAATGCGGTGTCTCTCGATATAAGAAGAAAATACCTCCAGCAAAAGTCTTATGGTATTTTCCTATAATTTCGAGATTTAGACGCATGTTTCGTAGTGAAACCGATGCAAAACACTTGACTTGGCATGTAGATGAAATAATTATAGATGGAAAGTTTCGGCATCCGGCAGATTCACCACAGTGGATGAAAATTGATAATGATTATCCTGATTTTGGAGAAGAAGCAAGAAACCTTCGCTTGGCATTATCTACTGATGGAATGAACCCACATGGTCTTCAAAGTATCTCACATACCACACGGCCTGTGATTATTATGATTTATAACCTACCTCCATGGCTATGTATGAAGCGTAAGTACATGATGTTATCTATGTTAATCTCTGGGCCTAAACAACCAGGGAATGACATAGACGTATACTTGACACCTTTAATCGAAGACTTAAAGATTTTGTGGGAGAACAGTGTGGAGGTTTATGATGGATATAGGAAAGAAAGTTTCAATTTGAGGGCGCTGTTGTTTGGCACAATTAATGATTTTCCAGCATACGGAAATCTATCAGGGTATAGCATTAAAGAGTTTGAAGACACATGATTGTCATGTTATAATGGAACATTTTCTACCAATAGGTATACATTCTATTTTGCCAGAAAAAGTAAGAAGCACAATAACAAAGTTGTGTTTTTTCTTCAGGTCAATTTGTAGTAAGGTGATCGATCTTGCGATCTTACCAACATTGTAAAAAGAAATAGTTATTGCATTGTTTGAGCTTGAAATGTTTTTTCCTCCCTCATTTTTTGACACAGTGATACATCTAGTTGTTCATCTTGTGAAAGAGACACAGTTGTGTGGACCAGCTTATATGAGATGGATGTACCCTGTTGAACGGTATATGAAAATATTAAAAAGGGTATGTGAAAAATCGAAGTCGACCAGAGGGTTGTATTATTGAACGATACATTGTTGAAGAAGCGATTGAGTTTTGTACTGAATATTTGTCCAATGTTCAATCCATTAGACTCCCCAAATATCATATTATTGAAAAAAAAAGGAAAAATTTAATTGGAAATAAAATTGTGACCGTATCAAGGGCTGAACGGGAGCAAGTGCATTTGTATGTTCTGCACAATGACAATGAGGTTGAGCCGTATGTTGAAATACACAAGGATTTTCTCCAAGGTTTAAATCCGAATAGAAATGAAAATTGGATAGTACGAAAGCACAATTGAAGTTTCATACCATGGTTTAAGGATCATATTTATTCAAAGTTTTATGTAGATCCCGCTTCAATAACAGAAAGGTTGAGATGTTTAGCATATGGTCCAAGTTTGCATGTGTTTTCTTATAGCGCATACGCAATTATTGGATACACATTTTATACCAAAAAACAAGATGATAAAAGTACTATTCAAAATAGTGGTGTCACCTTGGTAGCTGAATCAATGCACATTTCAAGTGTGAAGGACATAAACCCCAAATATGCAAATATGTCATATTTTGGGGTTATCGAGCACATTTGGGTGTTTGATTATGAGAAGTTTCAGATTCCTATATTTGGTTGCAAGTGGGTTGAAAATAATAGTAGCTTACGAATGGATAAGTCAGGATTTTTGCAAGTGGATCTTAATGGGGTGGGGTACAAAGATGAGTCTTTTATTCTAGCCTCTCAAGCTAGACAAGTGTTCTATGTCACTGATCTGACAAGTACTAAATGGTCTATAGTGCTTTTATCTAACAAAGTAATTGTTGATAACATTGAAGATCAAGGTGATATTGATATTGAGAATGAATCGTATATTATAAGTGATCAAGATGAGAATATTGGAGCGAATGAATCATATATTAGAAAGGTAATAGTAAAATTATATATTCTGTCATGTGTTTTTCATATTTGAGAATGAATCGTATATTTATGTTCAACTGATTATGGATTATGGATTTATATGTTTGTCATGTGTTTGTCATGTTATGTATTTGTCATTTCATATTTATGGATTATGTATTTGTCATATGTTTGTCATGTTATGTATTTGTCATTTCATATTTGAGAATGAATCGTGTATTTATGTTCAACTGATTATGGATTATGGATTGGGGATTATGGATTTATATGTTTGTCATGTGTTTGTCATGTTATGTATTTGTCATTTCATATTTGAGAATGGATTATGGATTATGGATTTATATGTGTTTTTCTTTATTACAAGTCAAATGGCTACTAATGAGGAGAACTCGCACGATACTTCCAAGAATGATGCAAAAGAATCAATTCATGATGCGGAAGGAGATATTTCAAGAGGAATAACAATTATGAAAGGAATAATTCGTGCTAGAGACAAGGGAATAAAATACGACGTTCATTGGAATGAAACAGGTCAACTAATTGAGCCTAACGGCGCAATGTTAACAAGTTACAAGTACCATATGTGATGTTATTTGTTATTTTTGACGATTATATCTTTAAATTAATTATACTAACACACTTTATGTATATTTTTTTGTAGAGGTCTTTCAACATTGGTGAGGACCGACAAAAATATTGTCTTCAATTAGCTGGAAAAAGACTTAGAGGGTTTCGAGCATTTTTAACCAACAAGTTTCTTAAGGATGACCAAGGAAACTTTGTTGAAGCGGAACGTCCGAAGAAGTATGCGGACTTGATTTCACCCGAAGAATGGGACACTTTTGTCGTCAAACTAAGAACTCAAGAATTCCATGTAATCTTAATTTAATTTGTCATGAACATTGTATTATATTCCTGTAATTATTACATGTGTTCTGATATGTCTTAAAATTGTTTAAGCAGGATGTGAGTGACGTAAATCGTCAAAGAGCCTCAAAACCCGCGTATCCATACAAGAAAGGGCGTTTGGGATATGCACGCTTGGAACAAAAAATAGTAAATATACATAATTGCTATGATATTTTTGTTCCTGATGTGTTATTATTCATCTTAATACTTGACTTAATGTGTAGCTTGAAGAGGAGAAAAGTGAAGAAACATCTCTTCCGGAACATGTTTTGTGGAAGGATGCCCGTGTGGGAAAGGATGGAGTTGTTACTGAAGGTGTTCAACAAGTTTTTGAACAATGTGTAAGTATAACATTATTTGTTTAATTAAATAAAAAGTTTATGAAAATATTAAATATTTATGATTAACTCTAATATTTTTTGATATGCAATAATAAATTTCAGGAGACTCTATCTCAGTCATTAACTCTAGTTGAAGACCAGGATTGTATGAGCATACTGAGTCGAGTATTAAATGTTCCTGAGTATTCTGGTCGCGTGAGGGGTAAGGGATTTTGGGTCACTTCATCTTACTTGTATAAGCGTCCAAAGACCCAAAATCCTAGGAATAAACAAGTGATGGAAACGTTGGAAGAATTGAGAGCTCAAGTTTGTGAACTGCAAAAGGATAAAGAAAGATATATGTCGAAAATACGCGGTTCAGAATTTAAAGATACTAGTGACAAAGATAGTATCAATTTTCAATAAAAAATTATGGAGGTAATTATATATATTAATATGAAATTAAATTAACACTATTTTTTATATTGATATATATGCACAATAACAATTTCATATTAATTTTTTTTTTTGGTTTAGGGCATTTCACCTTGTCAGCTATATTTATCGGCACCTACATATTGCATGGTTGGCAAGGGAAAAGTGCATAACACTTCGGGAGACGTACTTCACCATAGACCGCTCCTGCTAGATTTTTGAAAGTTTTGATTGATATTGCTTTAGAGCGGAATGCGTTACTACCTATACCTGACGATGTTTCAGATGCAACATTAGTGGGGGACGCAATAGGGTCGTATGTTACATGGCCGTCAAACCTCATTGTCATAGATGACGAGGTATGTTGAAAACCATTATTAACCTTTTAGTTTTCAAATATTTTACTTGCATATAAGTTATGTTATGCTTACTTTTACGTACATTTTATTTACATGGTATTGTTAGACTCTTACAAAATCCAAAGCAAAAGAAACAGGGATTGTGCGGCACACCAAGTCAGTTGCATCAAAAAAAGAGGTACATTGATATATATGCATTGAAAATGTTAATTCTATGATCTGAATTCAAAAGCTTCATGATTTTATGCTTTATAAATTATATGATTTTTAGATTCCTACACAAGAGGTGCAACAAGGGAGCAAGAATAAGAAGCCAGAATTAGGCAACATGGCCAAGCCAAAAAAAGCTTCTATTCCTCGATTTCGGTTGTGCCTTGAAACATTTGTAGGCACATCGGATTTGATGGAAGGTGGTATCCGTGAAATACCTATGGAAGAAGGTATTTTTGGGTTTGCCTATTCATAAACAATTTCTAAAGAAGATTTGGATCAGATTTTTCAGCATGCTGAATTAGGCATCGGTGTTATGAATTCATACATCAGGTAATCCATCGATCTTATTTAATTAATTGATCAATTTATTTACTCATTTCAATGAATATTCGAATGTTGATTATGTTTTTATTTCAGGTTCTTGTATGAAAAATTGATGCTCCCGCGTCAATTGACAGAAAGATTCTCTTTCTTGTCTCCCAGCTGTGTCAATGCAAATCTAATCGATCGAACTGCAAATGCGGTCAGAGATCACTTAGTAGATGCATTTATAACCAACAAAGATACAGAGAAGTTGTATATTTTACTATATAATACTGGCCATGGGTTAGATTTTCATTCTAACTTCCTTTATTATAATCTTTCGTTTTTTTACGTTGTGTATAACATTTCCATCTAAACTTTTGTTTTATTTTACAGTGGACACTGGTTATTGCTTGTGATTAATCTGATAAAAGAAATAGTCTATTATCTGGATTCGCTAGATGGTGATCAAACAAAATACCTGGAGATGAAGAAGATGATTGATACGTAAGTGATGCGATTGTTCTAAATATTCGTGTGTGTATTTATTTATTTAAGTGAGATTGTTCTAAATATTCATTTATATTATGATAGAGCCATACAAATATTCTGATCACAACGACAAGCTCGAGTACCAAAGAGCAAAACAAACAACATTACATGGATAAGAGTGCAGGTATATTTTCACATTTTTTATTATAATAGTGATGCTACTTGATAACACAAGTTAAACTATATATCCTGATACATATTCATATTTTTTTTCTATGTGTAGTGTCCTCGACAGCGTAATGGTATAGATTGTGGTTATTTTGTATTGAGATTCATGAAAGAAATTATTCATATGGAACAAATAGAGATTCCAAACATGGTATGGATTTATAAGTTATGTTTTATTTTAAGACTTATTATCGGATATTTCATCTAATTAATTACTTTTAACTAAATCATGCATATTATGTTATATTATGTAGTACTTTGATGAATTCAAGTGTGCCACCTACACGAAAGATAAATTGGAAGAAATAAAGTAGGAATGGTGTCAATACATGGTTGAAATAAGAATTATATGAGGTATATTATTGTTTTTTTTTTTTTTGTTAAGTTTATGGAAGGTGTTGTATAGTTTTGGAAATTGTTGAATAGTTTTGGAAGTTGATGTATAGGTGATGGAAATGGTGTATGAGGTTTAGAATTGGTGCATCTTTAGGATGTTTGGTGTAATTAGTTTTGGAAGTTGTTATTAGAATTTTGGATGTTTACTTGGATGTATGAGGTTTGTATTGAGTTATATATATAATGGTTATTTTGGTGTATCAGATTTGTGTTGAAATATATATAATGGTTATTATACGGTTTATGTGTTGAATTATAATGGTATACAAGGCCTATGTGTTGAATTATAATGGTATACAATGCCTATGTGTTGAAATAAAGGCTTGTGTTGAATTATACATGTTTATTATACAGGTTTGTGTTAAAAAATAGGACTTATGGAAAAAATACACAGTAGACAACGCTTTGGCCAAAAAAACGCTCCAAAAAAACTGATTTTTAAAAAAATGCTTTTAAAAAACGCTTTTAGAAAAGACAACGCTTTTTAAAAAAGCGCTGCCTAAAGGGGGTTCTAAAGTATACATAAGACAACGCTTTTAAAAGCGCTGCCTAAAGGGGGCCCTACGAAAGCGTTTTTCCTTAAAAAAGCGCTGCCTAAAGGGGGTCCTACAAAAGCGCTTTGAAAAGCGCTGCTAAAGGGGTCCTACGAAAGCGCTGCTAAAGAGGGTCCTACGAAAGCGTTTTTCTTTGAAAAAAATGCTGCCTAAAGTTTAAAGAAAGGACACTTTAGGTAGCACTTTAAAAAGCGCTGCCTAAAGGGGTCCTATAGGGGACATAAGGCAGCGCTTTTCCAAGAAAAAAAGTGCTGCCTTTACTTACAGCAGCGCCACTTTAGGCACCACTTTTAAGCGCTGCTAAAGGCCAAAAAAAGCGCTGCTAAAGGTCTTTTATGGCATAGTGGGACCAACAAAGCTAGTAGTAATGTTCTGTAAATTAACATCATTATAACTCTGAAATCAACATCAATTGTAATATGACTCACACACTTTTTCATCTCATAGTATTGACTTCTCTCCAACACCCTTTTTTAATAAGTGTTTTGGTAAGACTCAAGTAAAAATGATAATATGATGCACGAAGATAAGTTATGTCAAGTCCGATCTAAAAAATGTAAAGGTTAAGTCTGATTTATAGTTTATTATAAACTTATTTTTAGGTATGAGTTTGACATTTTTTGAAAGTCTGATTGACCTATTGGCTATTAGCATATTTCATTTGAACATTAGTAAATAAGCAATTCAACTAATGTTTAAATATACTAATAAATTAAAAGATGAACAAGGCATGTTCAATTTTTAGAAGAAATTTTTCCGCATTCCAAAAATTCTTCCAAGCTATCTCCAGCCTTTAATTCCCCTTTATCATTTCAACAGCCTCCCTCAATTCCTCATCATGATTCATCACCCTTAACCTCAATCATACCCATTCCAACTCCAATTATCATTGAGCTTCCTCAAAGGCAACACCTAACCATCACACACCCAATTGATTCCCAACCAAATTCCTTAATCCAAAATAATGCACCATCACCCACTAAACCATTGAGTTCCTCTTCCACAAACTCATCCATACTACAACCCCCACCTCAATCACCTGTACATGTTTCATCTTCATCTGAGTCACTTGCAGCAGATTTCCCTTCATCACAACCTTCAACTTTAGTAATGCCAAATCAATCTATGATTACGCTTAGGAAAATGGAATATACAAACCAAAAAGGCTTTTTTCTATGTCTAAATATCCACTACCACGGCAGAAGAAAGGACATGTGTATTCAAAGCATTCCAATGTCATGAGTGGAGACAAGCTATGTCTGAAGAGTTCACCACTTTCGTGATCAATGATACTTGGTCTCTAGTTCCTAAACAACCACACCTTAATGTCATTGGTAACAAATGGGTGTTTCGGTTGAAAAGAAATCCAGATGGATCAATTGCTCGTCATAAAGCACGACTAGTCGCTAAAGGTTTTCATGAACAACCAATAATTTATTATAAAGACACCTTCAGTCCTATTATCAAACCTTAAAAAATTAAAATGGTATTATGTATTGCTTTCTCCAAAGGTTGGTCTCTAACTCAAATGGATGTTAACAATGCATTCTTGCATGGTGTGATCTCTAAAGATGTTTATATGCGCCAACCTTAAGGATTTATTCATCAAGCATTCCCTAATCATGTATGCAAGCTACATAAATCCCTCTATGGTTTGAAACAGGCACCTCGAGCTTGGTATCATGAATTGAAATCCTTTGCGGTTTCCTCTGGATTCTTTATCAACAAATATGATATTTCACTTTTCATTTATAAGAACGATAATTTTATTGCCTTTTTTTGTCTATGTTGATGATCTCCTTCTTATAAGAAATAATGAAAATATCTTAAGCACATTTAAGGATGCTCTAGCTGCAAAATTTTCTCTCAAGGATCTTGGGAGCTCGAGCCAATTTCTCGGTGTCGAACTCATCCCTACGTCTGGGGGAATTTTCTTGTATCAACAACATTATATTCGAGACATATTTCAAAAAGCAAATATGACTGATGTTAAACTAGTAGCGACGCCATTGTCTACTATTTTCTCACTTGGCACAAATGATGATTCTTAAAGCTGTGACTCTTCTTTATTTCACAGTATCGTTGGATCTTTGCATTACTTATCTCTCACGAGACCGGATGTGGCTTTTATTGTCAACAAGTTATATCAATACATGCAAGCACCATCGATCATTCACATGTAAGCTCTCAAGCGCATCCTTCTTTATCTAAAGCATACCATTTTCCATGGTCTTCATCTTGTTGCAATAAGAAAGCTTGAACTCACTGCATTTTGTTATGCAGATTAGGGCGGTGACAATGTTGATCAAAAGTCCACTGGTGTGTACATAGTTTATCTTGGTCCTAATGCAATTTCATGGCCATGCAAGAAACAATCCACAGTTACGCGATCTTCCACTGAAGCAAAATATCCCACAATTGGAACCATCACATGTGAACTTTTGTGGCTACGACAGTTGATCATGGAGCTTGGCATTAAACTAACCAATCCACCAAACATATTTTTAAAAAATATTGGGGATATGCAAATCCAGTGTTCCATTCACAATGAAGCCTTTATCCATTGACTATCACTTTGTTTGTGACATTATTGCCAAATGTGAACTCAAAGTATCTCACGTCCCTTCAAGTCACTAACTCGCAGACTTGCTCACTAAGCCTCTTTAAAGATCACGTCATGAATTCCTTATCTCTAAGATTGGCGTCGTTGACCAATCATCCATCTTGCGGGGGTGTATTGGCATATCAAGTGTTAACCCATAGTTATTACCTCAATTATTATATAATCATTTGTCATTATATTGTTGATATGTCTCATTATTATCTCATTATTCCTTGTTATTATGTTGCCATTTTTACTAACCCATTTTAATTACTAATAACTAGTCAATAATGTGTGTGTGTGTGTGTGTGTGAGAGAGAGAGAGAGAGAGAGTGTGTGTGTGGGTGGGTGGGTGTGTGTGTGGGGGGGTGTGGGGTAAATTTTTACAAAACAAAATTGGAATATACACAAATGTTATTATTTTATAGAGGCAAGGTGCGAATCACAAAAAATTGAGTCAATCAAGTCTTGGGAAATAAGATGGATAAAAAATGGACATGTCTTAAAAGCGCATAAAATCCTAGTTGAAAGACCTTCCACCGTTTTTCAAATGGAAAAGATCGTGTGATCTCATAACTCATGTTCTACAAGACCGTTTTCATAAAGAAGGTTCTTTCAAACACGAAATAAATTATGATGTAATTATATTTATCATCTTTCTTAGAATAGATCAGATAAATTAAAGAAAAATGGGGAATTGATTTATTCCCTTTAAATTGTAATTATTAGCTTCAAATGTTTTAACTATTATATATTCACTAAAATATCAACACAAAAAAAGACATCATACAAGAATTTATGACATGATATCAGAATGTTCGATTAAACCAAACATGTGAAATCTTGTTATCTTGGCTAAACATCGACACCCCACTATGCCGTTCTCGAAATTGTTCCTCGTCTATGTTTCTTTCAAAATCAAAATTACAATCTTGTATTTGTTTGCAGTTTTTTCTTCACTACTCTCAGTATTAGGAATTGAGATCGTGATTATTGATTGGGTTATGGATTGTCACTTGTTTACTGATCTTACCGGCTGATCAGAACCAGAGGTGGCCAAAGACTACGTCTGCGATGCTGGGTTCAAAGATGAGGATGGGGTGTAGCTGCAAGGCACTCTGATGCTAAAGTAAGGATCGGGAGAAAAGAAGGCAAGTACAAAGTATGTGTATCTTAGGATGATTTAGAATACCTGATCCTCTCAAATGAGAGGGTTTTTATAATGCCCCTAGCGCTTGACCATTGGTCCCTATTTCCGGGCCGAGATATTCGCTCCCAAAAAATAGGTAATTGCTAGAAACTAGCCGTTGGGATGGGCAGAGATGCTCAAACTAGCCGTTGCCACGGGAAAGGGCGTGGTCGCGGGCACGGGCATCGTGGTTGTTTCTGGATGGTGGAACCGTGCATGACGGGCAGGAATTCCGAGGAGGGGCAGCTGGCCCTAGAGGTCAACCGGCCAGCCTTCCCTAGCAGAAGGGCAGAAAGGTAAAATGCTTCCCTTTGCCATTTAATTGATAGGACTTAGGAAATTGGGTTGTTCTGGGAGCAGAAGTGGATTGGGTCATGCCTAGCCATTGGGCCAGTCTGGAGTAGGAGCCCCTCAAGTCGTTGCTCCCGAGCATAGGAGAGATGACTTAAGGGTAACTCGCAGTCCCGGGGAGAAGTAGGCATGGTCGATGCCCGTTGCTGAGATGTAATTGTTTCGCGGGGCCCGATGGAGCCTGTGCCCGGGGAACCTGTAACATTGTCCGGCGTGCCCTGCTTGCGGGGAGCCCAACGGTTGAAGGGATTTGAAGGGATGGAGTGCCACACACGCCTTGAGCCACATGCCGCATTTAATGCGTAATGATGGCTAGGCTATGGCCATGATCATGCCCCTATACTGCGTGTGCTCGTGCACGTGCCCTTGGTCCGTCTATAAATAGAGGTAGAATGCGTTCACTTACACTTTTCACTTCTCTCTCTTCTCTTGCTATCTGCTTTTATCTTCCTCCGTTCGCCGCCATTCAATCGTCGTACTCGCACCGACCAGAGCTCGCCGACCACCTAACTCTCTTCCTCAACCATGTAAGTCATCTCATCTGATCTTTGTTTTAGGCGTTTTTTATTCCTGTTTCCTTAGTTTGCATGTGGTTAGGACGACATAGTGTAGAGTAAGGTGGTTTCCGGTGACCGTTGGTGGCTGGCGGTGGTTAGGCCATCTTCTGCCGCTGCCGGCGTCGTCGAAGCCTTAGGAACTTAGGCTTTTTAGTTGGTTCTGACACCGTTACGACAACGAATGAGTTCGTCATCAGTGGGATCCATGAGTTTTCTGGTGTACTCAAGAGTTTTTCGGTGGGTCTCCAACGGAAGTTCTGGGGAACGCACCGGGGAGGATTTCCCCATGTGGGTTAGAGGGATTGCCATGGGCGTCTCCTCGCACCGTTGATGTGCCATTTGAGTAGGGCTTAGGTCGGGGACGCTGTCCTCGAGCCTTCGTGCGCCCTTTCTCTTGACTAGCGGTGGAAGGGTGGATTTGACTTAGTCATCAAATTCACTTTTGTCCTATGCTTTTGAGGTAAAGGAGATGTCTCGCAAAGCTGAGGATGAAATCATGAGAGACCTATCCGAGGAGAGCTCCTCGGACGATAGCGATACTGAAGATACTTCCGCTCCCCGGGACGCTGGTGTAACATCCATTCCAAGAACTACCGCGGAAGAGTGGTCCGTTGTGGAACCTCGGAAGCATGCCTCCCTCTTCGCCTCTTACACCCAAGATGCCTTCACGACGGTGGGGGCCGAGGGCGACTGGAATGTTCATTTCCTTGGGGAGAATGACCGGATTTGCTCGGCTTACGGGGAAAGGTTCCCCATGTACGAGTACGACTTCAAAGATATAGGGTTGAGGCCGCCCTTTATGGAATTTCAGATGGCAATCTTTGGGCATCTGGATCTGGCGCTCTCACAACTACATCCGAACTCGATTTCCTTTATGCGAGCATTCAAGCTAACATGTGAATTTCTGGAGATTGAAGCTAGTTTCCCCCTTTTCTTCACCGTCTTCCATCTTCAGCGCCAAGTTTCGGGGAGGCAGCTCGAATGGGTCTCCTTGAAGCAAGGGAAGAAGGTATTTAAGCCTTTCTCTGAGTCCATCAGAACTTTCAAGGAGAGGTTTTATATCATCGAGCCCATGTCGGAGAGAGTTGCGGACTCCTCGTTCATCTAGGAGGTTACGACAGATGAGAACGGGGAAACTCTTGTCAACGAGCAGGGCAAGGTCCAAGGGCAGTGGTTGTTGAAGTTTCCCTTATCCTGGAGCGGGGACCATTTTACCCATGGGACCAATGACTACCTTGCCAATCTGAATATGATAGAGGAGGATGATAAGGTCAGCTATGAGAAGTTGGTGGGATTCATCGACGGCTTCGTCCCTGCCCAGTGTGTGACTAGGAGCGGGAAACTCATCTACGAAGCAGACAGAGGGGTCAAAGTGGAGATCCGTCATATTAACACGAAGGAACTCCTCGAGTGTAGCACTCGCGAGAAGGCTGTGGAACTTCTTGGCAGCCATTTGTTTATTTTGTTTGCACGTATTGTAATTTTTGTTATATACTAACGTGTGCCCGTCGTTTTGCAGATAACATGTCTTCTTCCCAAGAATGCATGGTAAAGAGTGCCCAGACAAGGCTCAAAGCGGGCCAGAAGATCGGGAAGATTCACCTCAGCGAGCGAGTACCTCCTCCACACCGTCTGCCACCTAGACCTCCCCAGCGCCAATAATGTCAAGGGCCAAGCGCCCTCGAACGGGCGAGATCCTCGACCTCACCCACGAGGGGGAGAAGAGTAAGTTTGAGTTGCCTCCCTGTTTCCATAATCGTCCTCACCTACAGTGTGGTGGACGGCCGGATCGTCATCCCAGAATTCCTTCAATTCAGCAAGGAACAGGCGCAACCTGTCCGCGAAGAGTCTCAGCCAACGGCCGAGTGATTTCTTTTGTGGTATACTTCCAGCCTGCGTGCCGTGTTTTTGTAACTTATCTTCTGCATGGGCTGTGGCCCCTTTGTAATGTAACAAGCACAATTGCAGTTCTTGTGGTCGTTTTTATTATAATGTTTATTTTCGGCCACGGTGGTCAGTTGTATGATTCGTTTTCGTGCATTTTTTACTTTGCTATATTTTCGTCAAGTGTCAAAATGTTGCTCGATAGGCGTGCCTGTTGTAAGGGTTGCTTTAGTAATTGAGTTATTGTTTCGGGGTTTGCTTGACAAGTTGTGTTCGACAGTGAGGGGAATTGACCGAAAGGCCCGGGTAGCTTCCAGGCATGAGAGTCGAGCTCAGGTCGTGTTTGTGGCCTGAGTTCGCGGCGTGAATTTCCCATCGCGAGCTGAGTGTTCTGCCTTTCATGGTACTTTAGCGACGGCGGGCTCGGGTTTTGCTTGTTCCTGAGCAAAAGTCTGCCTTGATTTATTTTGGTATGCAACGTTTGTAACTGGGCACGCACTTATGGCTGGTACGCTATGCTCGTCATGTCGACAGATTATGCCGACAGTTAATGCCTTAGCTATAATATTTTTTAAGCTTTTTGGGTTTCCATGGTCGAGCGAGTTCTTCTGGGTAGTAGCCCCCATTCTCTATTTTTGCTCGAACGCGATAGGGTCCTTCCTAGTTTGCGAGGAGTTTGCCTTCACGGGAATCCGTGTTATTCCTCCTTAGGACGACACTGCCTACTTAGAAGTCTCGTCGTATGACTTTGGCGTTAGGCCTAATTGCGATTTTTTCTTTCAAGGAGGCCTCACGGAGGGCTGCTCCTTATCGGACCTCTTGGACGAGATCGAGCTTCTCCCTTAGTGCCTCGTTGTTGTTCTCCTCGTCCAGGGGAGCTTCAGTCCGCCTGGAGGGCACATGTATCTCAATAGGGATTACTGCCTCAGTCCCGTATGCTAAACGGAAAGGGGTTTCCCCAGTTGAAGAGTAGGGCGTAGTACGGTAGGCCCAGAGCACACTGTGCAGCTCCTCGACCCATTGATTATTGTTTACGTCCAGCCTCCGTTTAAGACCTCGTAGGATCACCATATGCCCTGCCTCGGCTTGCACGTTCGTCTGCGGATGCTCGACAGACGCGAAGTGTTGTTTGGTGCCCAGTTGGGCGACGAACTCCTGGAATTTTTTTCCCCTGAACCGTGTCCCTTGTCGGTGACAATCGCTTGGGGGATGTCGAAGCGAGCAAGGATATTTCGCTTGTAGAAGTGGAGTATGTTGTGGGCCGTTATTTTGGCCAAAGCCTCTGCTTTTATCCACTTTGTAAAGTAGTTTGCGCCTACTATTAGGTACATGTTCTGATTTGACCCTACGGCGAATGGTCTGAGGATATCCAGGCCCCACCATGCGAAGGGCCACGGGGAGAACATTGCTTTGAGCTCATTGGGCGACGAAGATTGTCCACCTGCGAGCCCCGCAAGTGGGGAGTTGGGTAGGGTCATCTCCGCCACGAAGTTGGCTAGCGCCTGAGCCTTGAGGGCTTTTCTTCCCTCATACTGGATGTCGAACTCTGACAGTTCCAGCGACCACTTGAGCATTTTGTCGGCCATGTCTGGACGATACAACAGTTGCCTCACGGGTTAGTCTGTGCGTACCACGATTGTGTGGGCTAGAAAGTAGTGCCTTAGCCTCCTCGCAGCGTTGATGAGGGCCAGGACCACTTTTTCAAATCTGCTGGTATCTCAATTCTGGTCCTTGCAGCGCTTTGCTCGTGAAGTATATGGGTTTTTTCCATCAGGGGTTTCACGAATGAGGGCGCCACTGATGACCTCGGTTGCGACGGCGAGATAAAGATACAGGGTTTCCACATTATCTGGCCGGAAGATGACCGGTGGTTTCGAAAGTGCTTGTTTTAGGTGGAGGAGGACTTTGTCATATTCCTCCGTCCACTCAAAGCCTGACTCCTTGCGGAGGAGTTTGAAAAGGGGAGTGCATGCTGAGTAGATTTTGCCACGAAATGGGATAACGAAGCAATCATCACGTTGAGGAATTGGATAAACTTCTTCTAGTTTGGTGTAGGGAACTCGGAGAAGGCTCTGCACTTGTCGGGGTTAGCTTCGATTCCTCGTTCTGTTAGGTAGAAACCGAGGAACTTGCCCGCTCGCACCCCGAACGTGCACTTATCCGGGTTGAAGTGCATCATATACTTCTTGGCCTGCTCGAAGACTTTCTTCAGATGGAGCGTGTGATCAGACTCCTCATCGGATTTCACGATCATGTCTTCCATCTAGACTTCGAGCATATCCCCGATTTCTCCTCGGAAAACTTTGTTCATCATTCTTTGGTAGGTAGCGCCAGCGTTTTTCAAGCCGAAGGGCATTACGTTGTAGTAATAGTTGCCCGATTCAGTCATGAAAGTTGTGTACCTTTTGTCACTTTTTGCGATGGGTATTTGGTTATAGCCCGAATACGCATCCAATGAAAGATAACAATTTAAAACCAGCAGAATTATCAACTAATTTGTCTATGTTGGGGAGTGGATATGCGTCTTTAAGGCAGACCCTATTAAGATCGGTATAGTCAAAACACATGCGCCATTTTCCATTTGATTTTTTAACGAGTAAAACATTGGACAACCAAGTAGTGTACTTGGCCTCCAAAATAAAATTTTCCTCTAGGAGGTCTTTTACAGCCTGTTCGGTAGCCTCAATTTTCTTCGGAGACTGCTTTTGCCTACGTTGAGCTACTACCCTAGCGCCGGGGTTGATGGTGAGCTGGTGGCAGGCCACGTCAGGATCTAGCCCAGGTGTCTCTGCGGCGTTCCATACGAACAGATCTGCATTCTCTTGGAGACAATCTTTTAGCTGTTTCCTCGTTAGGTCGGGGAGGCCGGTCCCGATCTTCACTCCTCGCTGGGGGTCGTCACCGAGTAAGACAAGTTTGAACTCGCCATCTGGAATTGGGCGTATCGGATAGGAGGTCTCGCCGCTGCTGGTCGATGTGGAAGGGCTGCTCGAACATGGCTGGATCTCCTTCCCCTTCCTTTTCTGGTCCCTCTGGTCGTCCTCGGAGAAACGGATGTCAAGGTCGATGGAGTCGACGTGGGGCAGTGGCTTCGCCTCTTCAGAGTTGCAGGGCAGAGTAGGCTTATTGGGAGGCTTCGGTTTGGCGGCGATTGTGTTCAGCCCTTTGGAGGCTGCCTTGAAATATCTCCTCGTTGCTTTGATGTCTCAGTGCAGAGTGGCAACGAACCCCTTGGAAGTGTAGTACTTCGTCTTCAGGTGCACGGTTGAGGGCATAACTACTGATTCGGCCAGAGTTTGCCGCCCAAAGCTGCATTGGTAGAGGTACGAGTAATCAATGACCAGGAACTGGACTTTAATGGACCTGGTCGTTTCAGCGTATCCGAAAGTCACGATCAGCTCCACGTACCCCCAAGGCTTTGTGACTGACCCGTTAAAGCCTTGTAGGTCTGAGCATACGTAGGGCATCAGGTGTGTCTCGTCCAGCTGGAGGGTGGAGAATAACTGGGAATACATAATGTCGACCGATCTGTCTTGATCGACCAGGATTCGGCGAACGTCAAAGTTGGCCATTTGCGCTCTCACGAGAAGTGGGATGCTTGATTCGGGAGCTCCGCCGAGGAGTTCCTCTCGGTAGAAGGTGATGGGGACTGACTCTCCCCAGACCTTATCAAGTTTGGAACTCCGGTTCAAGCTTGTATTGATTAGATGCTCGAACTTCCTCTTGACGGATCCCACGGTAACCTTGTTGAAGCCCCCTTCAGAGATGACTATGGCGGAGGGGAAGGTTTCTCATGGGTTGTGCATAACGAAGTAGGGAGGGACGTTGAGCCCCTCGGGGATGTAAAAGTCTTCAGGCCGTGAGATGCTCATGGCGACCTGAAGACTGGTCTCTTCCCGCAAGTGGGGGAGTTGGGTAGGGTCATCTCCGCCACGAAGTCGGCTAGCTCCTGAGCCTTGAGGGCTTTTCTTCCCTCATACTAGATGTCGAACTCTGATATTTTCAGCGACCACTTGAGCATTTTGTCGGCTATGTCTGGACGACACAACAGTTGCCTCACGGGCTAGTTCGTGCGTACCCCGATTGTGTGGGCTAGAAAGTAGTGCCTTAGCCTCCTCACAGCATTGATGAGGGTCAAGGCCACTTTTTCAATCTTATGGTATCTCAGTTTCGATCCTTGCAGCACTTTGCTCGTGAAGTATATGGGCTTTTGCCCATCAGGGGTTCCACGAATGAGGGCGGCACTGACGACCTCGGTTGCAACTACAAGATAGAGATACAGGGTTTCCCCATTATCTGGCCGGGAGAGGACCGGTGGTTCCAAAAGTGTTTGTTTTAGGTGGAGGAGGACTTTGTCGCATTCCTCCGTTCACTCAAAGGCTGCCTCCTTGTGGAGGAGTTTGAAAAATAGGAGTGCGTGTTGAACAGATTTTTCCACGAAACGGGATGGCGAAGCGATCATCTTGTTGAGGGATTGGATAAACTTCTTCGAGTTTGGCGTAGGGAACTCTGAGAAGGCTCTGCACTTGTCGGGGTTAGCTTCGATTCCTCGTTCTGTTAGGTAGAAACTGAGGAACCTGGCCGCTCGCACCCCAGACGTACAATTCTCTAGGTTGAAGCGCATCATATACTTCATGGCCTGCTCGAAGAATTTCTTCATATGGAGCATGTAATCAGACTCCTCGTGGGTTTTCACGATCATGTCGTCCATGTAGACTTCGAGTATATCCCCGATTTCTCCTCGGAAGACTTTGTTCATCATTCTTTGGTAGGTTGTGCCAACGTTTTTCAAGCCGAAGGGTATTACGTTGTAGTAATAGTTGCCCGATTCGGTCATGAAAGCTGTGTACCTTTTGTCGCTTTTTGCCATGGGTATTTGTTTATAGCCCGAATATGCGTCCATGAAAGATAACAATTTAAAACCAGCAAAATTATCAACTAATAGGTCTATGTTGGGGAGGGGATATGCATCTTTAGGGAAGACCCTATTAAGATTGGTATAGTTAACACACATGCGCCATTTTCCATTTGATTTTTTAACGAGTACAACATTGGACAACCAAGTTGTGTACTTGGCCTCCGAAATGAAATTTGCCTCTAGGAGGCCTTTTACTGCCTGTTCGGCAGCCTCCATTTTCTTCGGAGACTGCTTTCGCCTATGTTGAGCTACTGCCCTAGCGGCGGGGTCGATGGTGAGCTGGTGCCAGGCCACCTCAGGATCTAGCCCGGGCATCTCCGCGGCGTTCCATGCGAGCAGATCTGCATTCTCCCGGAGACAGGCTTTTAGATGTTTCCTTGCTAGGTCGGGGAGGCCGGTCCCGATCTTCACTCCTCGCTTGGGGTCATCACCGAGTAGGACAAGTTCGAACTCACCATCCAGAATTGGGCGCATCAGATGGGAGGTCTTGCCGCTGCTGGTCGATGTGGAAGGGCTGCTCGAATATGGCTGGATCTTCTTCCCCTTCCTTTTCTGGTCCCTCTGGTCGTCCTCGGAGAAACGCCTGTCAAGGTCGACGGAGTCGACGCGGGGCAGCGGTTTCGCCTCTTCGGAGTTGCAGGGCAGAGTTGGCTTGCTGAGAGTCTTCGGTTTGGCGGCGATTGTGTTCAGTCCTTTGAAGGCTGCCTCAAAACATCTCCTCGCTGCTTCGATGTCTCCGTGCAGAGTGGCAACGAGCCCCTTAGAAGTGTAGTACTTCATCTTCAAGTGCACGGTTGAGGGCACGACTACCAATTCGGCCAGAGTTGGCCGCCCAAAGCTGTGTTGGTAGAGGGACGGGCAGTCAATGACCAGGAACTAGACTTTGATGGACCTGGCCGTTTTAGCAAACCCGAAAGTCACGATAAGCTCCAGTACCTCAAGGCTTTGTGACTGACCCGTTAAAGCCTTGTAAGTCAGAGCCTACCTAGGGCGTCAGGTGTGCCTCGTCCAACTGAAGGGTGAAGAATTATTAGGAATACATAATGTCGACCAATCTGCCTTGATCGACCAGGATTCAGCGAATGTCAAAATTCACCATTTGCGCTCTCACGAGCAGTGGGATGCTTGAGTTGGGAGCTCCGCCGAGGAGTTCCTCGCGATAGAAGGTGATGGGGACTGACTCTCCCCGGACCTTATCAAGTTTGGAACTCCGGTTCGAGCTTGTGTTGATTAGATGCTCGAACTTCCTCTTGACGGATCCCATGGTAACCTTGTTGAAGCCCCCTCCAGAGATGACCATGGCGGGGGGAAAGGTTTCCCATGGGTTGTGCACAACAAAGTAGGGAGGGACGTTGATCCCCTCGAGGATGTAGAAGTCTTCAGGCCGCGAGATGCTCATGGCGATCTGAAGACTGGTCACTTCCAAGAAAGGTACCTCTTCTTCGACATTCTTGGACTCCTGGGCGTCTTGCTGAGGAGCTTTCTTCTTCTTGGCAAATTATTTTAGATGTTCGTCCCTGATTAGTATCTCAATTGCATCCTTCAGATAGATGCAGTCATTGGTCATATGGCCGTGGCTCTTGTGGAATCGAAAATACTTCGACTTGTCCGTATTCGGCTTGGCCGATACCTGTTTCGGAAATCAGACCCCTACTTACCAGAACTATGAGTTGGCGCACTCGGAGAGGATCTTCTCTCGGGAGATGATCAGCGGAGTATATTCATGAAAACGGCCAGAAGGCCCTTTGTTGTCTCGGGGCTCCCGTGGGCGATCATCCCGTCTTTTCTCTCCCCGACGAGATGTCGAGGGGTCGTCGTGCTTGGAGGACCTGGTACCCTCTTGGGGCCTCGAGTCTCGGGAGGAGCTCGTAGCTTCTTTCTCCTCGTACTGGATGTACGCTTGCGCCTTGAGGAGGAAGGCGTCCAGCGTCGCTGGAGTCTCAATGCCAATCGCCTTGGCAAATTCGGTTCGGGGACAGAGTCCTCGCTCGAGCAATAAATTCTTCATATCGTCGGTCGTGGAGACCTGGACGACTTCTTTGTTGAACCTTTCGATATAGGCTCGAAGAGGTTCATCTTTCCTTTGAATGATGGCCTCAAGGGAGGCTTTGGTCTTTGGGTGATGACGAGAGGCCGTGAAATTCCTAGAGAACATTCTCCCCAACCGCCTCCAAGATGTGATGGATTCGTCGGGGAGCTTCTTGTACCAAGTCATTGCTCTCTTCCTCAACGTGGTTGGGAACATTCTACATTTGATGGCACCTCTGACGCCACAGTAATCGAGCAACGCATCGACATTCTCGATGTGCTCATCAAGATCTGTAGTGTCGTCGTACGTGCCCAGAGATGAGGGTTTCTCCAGCCTTTTAGGTAGGTGCATGGCCATGATTTCTTGGGACAACGGGCCTCGAGGCTCGTCGTTAGTGCAACTGCTGGATCGCGACGGAGAGCGGGTACTTCGTCTAAGGGTAGGACGAAGATCTCAGCGGGGAGAAGGGGTCTGTGCTCGGCCCTTGGGTCTGGGCGAAGGCGAACGTTGGGGCTCCCGTCTAGCCCTCTTGGCCCCTAGAGAGTGCTCGCTCCGGGGAGTGGTATGGTCACGCTTTCTGACTATCAAAGATTCTGGCTCTGCTGGTGCCCAGGGATCTCTTGGTCGTCTGGGAGGACTCCGAGATCTCCGGTAGTCTTTCCTCGGCGGAGGAGATCTTGGTCGGCGGGACTATTCTAAGGCTTCAATCCTCGCGTTCTATTGGAGGATAAACAGGTTTGTCTTATTGAGGACCTTGAGTAGGGCCGCCATGGCCGGATCGGCGTTGGGCGGAACCAAACATGTGAAATCTTGTTATCTTGGCTAAACATCGACACCCCACTATGCCGTTCTCGAAATTGTTCCCTGTCTATGTTTCTTTAAAAATCAAAATTAAAATCTTGTAGTTGTTTGCAGTTTTTTCTTCACGACTCTCAGTATTAGGAATTGAGATCGTGATTATTGGTTGGGTTATGGATTGTTACTTGTTTACGATTCTAAGTTTTTGGTTGTCGTATCTTGATTTCATCTTAGAAATTTGTGACTGTCATTTTTTGTGTTTGTTGCAATTGATTCTTATTCATTTGGTGATTATGTATTTGTTGTGATTGATTAATGTTTATTTGGTATTTTTTATCCTGGTTTGTGATTGTGATTTTCGTTGTTGTTTAATTATTTTATGTATTCATGCAATTTGATGCACGTGAAACAAGAGGTTTAGTTTATTTTACTTGGGGATAACTTATATTGCTGAAGTTATTGTGCCACTAATATCATGGCTTCTGAAAACAAAATAAATGTCCGTTGTATCCTTTTTACCGGTAAGAATTATCCAACTTGAAAATTTTACCTTATAGCTATGTCACTGGCTGATGCATGTTTCTTGGTTCTTCGTTGATCTCATGGAAAAGTAACAAACAAGCAGGAGTCTCTAAATCATCCACTGAATCAGAGTATCACGTCATGTCAGCTGATTGTTCAAAAATAATTTGGCTTCGTGATCTTTTGACTGAACTTGAATTTCTTCAAAACTGAGCCAACACCACTTACAAGTGTCACATTTGTTGGGAAAATAAATAAAAACAAATTTCTATGCACGCGGAAGTATACACACAAAAAGAAAAAAGAAGCAAATAATTGCTACAAAAACTTATAAAATCATACTTCAACTTGTAATTTTTAGAAGGACGAAATTATAAATTCTCCCATACAATTGCAAATTTTAAGGAGAAAATTGCAAGCCCTCCAAATTATAATTTTTGAACGGAAAAATTGTAAATCCTTTTTCAATTTCAATTTTTGGACGGAAAAATTGCAAACCCTCTTTCAATCGCAAAGTTATGGACGGAAAATTATAAACCCTCTCTCAATTGCAATTTTTGGACGAAAAAATTGTAAATCCTCTCAACAACCTATTTTTGAACAGAAAAATAGAAAACCCTCTCAAAAAACTATTTTTGAACAGAAAAATATGAAACTCTCTCTAAACACACAACTATCCAAATCTCCAATACACCCAAAAGACTACATTTTGTTGTTGTGTGAAAAACTAAAACTAACTATCTCTATTTATATTAATACTTAAATTCTATTTTTTTTCTACTACCCGATGTGGTACTTGAATGAATATACTATTTGAACTGACAAATCCTCCCTTCATCCAAATTCTCACATATCTTCACTTTGTCTTCAACTTCATCTTCAAAGCGATCATTATAATTAAAATGATTAGGCATATTTGTAAAATTATTACTCTTCAATCTTTTTGTCTTCTTTCTCCCTTGATCAGAATAATTGTTACTCTTCCTTCCTCCCTTAATCGAAACCTTAACTCTTATGCCAGTTGTTGGGAAAATTAAAAAAAAAAAAACAAATTTCTATGCATGCAGAAGCATACCCACAAAAAGAAAAAAGAAGCAAATAATTGCAACAAAAACTCATAAAATCATACTTCAACTTGTAATTTTTAGAATGACAAAATTACAAACCCTCTCATACATTTGTAAATTTTAAGGAGAAAATTGCAAACCCTCCAAATTATAATTTTTGAACGGAAAAATTGTAGACCCTCTTTCAATTACAATTTTTGGACGGAAAAATTGCAAACCCTATCTCAATTGCAATTTTTGGACGGAAAAATTGTTTTAAACCAATTGTTAGGAAATAAGTGAGTTGTGTGGAGAAAGAAGTGTGAGTTCCAAGTCTCATATTGCTTAACAAAGTGAAGGTTAAGCACTTTATAAGTAAGAGGACCCATACATCTATCACCTTAAGGTTTTGGGTGAATATGTGGTGTCTCTCTCACTCGTTTGGGTGAGTCTTTGACCTTTAGGTGGGTGTTTGACCAAATGTGAATGCTTCTCCCTTTGATGAACCATCAGTGGTATCAGAGTCCGGTTCAAGTAAGGGACTGACTCCTTGTGTCGAAAGTCTTCCTGACATGCTGGTCAGGCGGCGTATTTTGTTGAAGTGCCCATGATAAGATAAGGGTGTCTCTCAACGGAGGTACAAACATGTGGATGAAAGAGCTTCCGCTTAAGGGAGAGCATAATTGATGGACTCACACTTGAGGGGGGATTGTTGGGAAATAAGTGTGAGTTGTGTAGAGAAACAAGTGTGAGTTCTAAGTCCCACATTGCTTAAAAAAATGAAGGTTAAACACTTTATAAGTAAGAGGACTGATACACCTATCACTTTAAGATTTTGGGTGAATATGTAGTGTCTCTCTCACTTGTTTGCGTGAGTCTTTGACCTTTAGGTGAGTGTTTGGCCCAATGTGAATGTTTCCCCCTCTGATGACCCATCAATGTTCTCGGTGTAAATCCCAATTTTTATGAATGCACCAATCATATTGAAGTTGATTGTCATTCAATTTGCGACGGCAATGAACGAATTTTATCACCTCCTCATGTATGTGCTCAATTTCAAGTTTGTTTCGCGTTCACGTCATCGCTTTATTGTTAGCAATATAACGCTTACTGACAAACACATCAATTTGAGAGGTACCAATTAGGATATAATATCACAGTCTAATTATATTTATCACCTTTCCTAAAATAGATTAGACAAATCGAAAACAATTTTAATTCGCTTAATTATATTTATCATTTTTTCTAATGAATTAAACAAATTTAAGACAAATTGAAAATTGATTTACTTCTCTTAATTTATAAGTATTAGCTCTAAATATTATAACTACTATATATTACTATAAAATATCACAGGAAAAGCCATCAAGGCAAAATTTGTGACAAATTCGCCATAAAACCTAAGTAAAAAACTTAAAAAGCATCAAGACAAAATTTGTGATAAGTTCGCCATAAAACCTAACTATAAAACTTAAACGAGGTGCTCAGATTCATACACACGTTATTTTGAAACTTTAAATCTCTCACTTAGGAGTTAGTGACTTGGTATTTTTTGTTTATTTTTGATTTGCCAAAAGTATCACTTTTTCTTAACATGGTTTTACTTTTTGCTCATAACAAACATCCTTTGCCAAGGAAGTTGTTTTCTTGTAGTGTTGTAGGTACACCCTTTAATCACTATTATTTATATTTGTTAGTTATGTTAATTTTTTTTCTTTTACTTATTAGATGGGTTACAGACCGCGCGCGGAAGAAAAATTGCTCTAACAACCCTCGCCATTACCTCAACGGTTATCGTCGCGTCATAGATCAAATGTTACCACACAACGTAATTTCACCACCATTAACTATTTTTATTTATTTCAATAAATTTTTTGCTTGAACTAAAAAAAAATATTGATACATTTATAGTTTATATGGAGGCCATATCTTGAGTATCCACCAATACAAACTGACGACCAGCTGATTTGGAATGCAACCACCCCGATCATATGTTTTTGGATTGCTGAGATGCATCAGTCCGATAGGGTAAAATTGCAGTTTGGTTTTTTTTAAGAAATACCCAACCCTCCAAAATGCCTCCAAAATCAACATAATATGACAATGCAAGAGTCAAGGAGGTACCACTACACCAGTCTAAATAAATCTGAACGTAGACTTTGGGAAAACAGACAACGGTTATGCTTGACTGGGGTACAGTTCCAGGGTGAAATGAAACCAACTCAAGAATACTTGAATTGGTTTCATACCCTCTCATTTCAATACGCATCAGTTGAACAATTTTTAATTGACCCCCGTGAACGATACCCCACACAGCAGGTGCCAAATCATCCACAACATAATTTCCAAAATCATCCGACATCCACGTCCACGTCATATCAACCACAAGACTACCAAACACATACTCAACCTACACCAACACATTACATCTTCCAAACTCCTCAACAACACCCACCCTTCAGCTATCAAAGCCAACAACAACAACTCCACCGGCCACCAAGACACCACACACCAATTCCACAACCAAACTTTAATTTCTCATTCACAAACCGACCATCCTCATCCCTCGATGTGTCAGACTATTATGTCGCAACCATCGAGCCTATTGCCCCTAACCCCACTCAATTATCACAAGAATTTAGCGGAATTCCTCTAAATGATTTTTTTGAGAATTTCGAGCCGTTTCAAATTTTTCCAAACCAAACTCCTGTCATACCTACCTCTGTCAATCAGCCCACAACTTCAACCACTCTTCCTCCTAATCCAACGGAAAATGTAGGTCGTGGTTGCAGAAATCGTATTCCTGCTAGATGTGGAACCGACAGTCATTTCCTTGACGAAGATTCAGATGACGAGGAAAATTATTTTTTTTTTGGCACAATCCTATTGTAATCCTTTTGTAAATAATAATAGTATATATGATATTATTTTTTTTCCTAATGTGTCATTTAAAATTATTTAATATTCAATTTTATTAAATAAATACTAGTTAAATATCTTAATTTAAATACTTCATTAAATAGTTCCATAAAAATAGTGAGCCACTAATATTCTACTTAAATATAATATCATTTATAATATTAAAAAAAAATTAATTTCTGAATTTATATATTATTTTAATAATTAAAATATTAAAATAACATTTAAAAACATTTTAGAAAATAATAAACGAAAAAAAAAAAGGGTCCTCCATCTCAGATGGCGGACCAACACTAGGTCCTCTGCCACATCGCCATCTGAGATGGAGGTGGCTGAATAACAATAAAATATTTTCACAAAAGGCCAAAAAATATAGTATTTTGGGACTATTTTTTTAAAGTGTGGCATTATGGGATTTTTTTTTTAATTTTGTGGCAGGGCAAGCAAAGAGTCACTGAATGTATTATGAAAAGTGAAAACCATTGTACCAGAGTAGAGTTCGCCAATGCTACCATTATCATTAGTAACACTTAAGAAAAAAATCTTACTAGATCAATAAAGACTTACAAGTATCCTATAAGTAAAGTTGTTTACCCAAATAAGATCTAGTATAATAATTTAAGTACCACTTAGATTTGTGTTATTTGTTATCCACTAAATGTAAGATTCATGTTCGTTGAAAAACAAAAGGTGGACCAAAAACTGAACATGGAATTGTTTGTGGGAAGAAGGTCCCAAATGACATGTGGCTTTAGGCAGTGACCACCCACAACCAGAGAGTAGTAGGACACTTTATTTTTTGTTTACACATGTAAAGATAAATAAATGAATGGATGGTCCCAAAGTTCAGTTGAATCATATCAAAAGGGTAGTTATGAATTGTGACACAAGTACACAACATTGAATTGTGATATATTACGATGATGTTGTTGTCTAGTAGTGACTGCATGTGTACGTTTTGAATAATGGATCGAATGAACTGGTTACTCACTCACACCTTGCACATCATATCATATATCATATCACCACCTTTAAAGCTAAGTCAAATTAGAAAGCAAGTACTACCTCAAAACACATATTAGTATGTTTAATCTATTCAAATAAGTCACATTTTCTTTTCAGCCTTTCACGCCAATGTTCTCTCTTTTTTATTCATTTTTTACTTGTTAAATGTTGAGTATGCATTCGATAAAACAAATTTAAGGACAAAAAATTATATATTAATAATAAAGGGGAAAAAATCCAAAGCAAATACAAATTAACATCTATTGGCACAAGATCTACCAAAAATTACAATAAAAAAAACAAACAAATACAAATAAAATAAAAAGAAGAAAAATTATAAGACCAAAAAAACAAATAACCATCACAAGTAAATTCTCGAAAAACTGTCATCTAAAAACTACACCCAAATAAAAAATATCAAGCTAGTTCTCAAGCCATTTGGACCATTAACATTGAATTAAAGACCACAAAAAAAATACACCCTCAATCCGGCCAAAATCTCAATTTGCTATTGTTGAATAACAAAAAACACAATCCCATTACAGGTCTTTTAAATGGTCCAAATCCCAACATGACATATCATAAAGAAACTTCCTTAGACCTCACCCTGCCACCTAAAGAATGAAAATTCTCAAAGATAAGTTTAGAGTCCCAAGAAGAACTATCTTCCACCCCAACCATATGAGAGTCTCATACCAAACACTACTAACTAAATTAAAAGTGATAAATAAGTGAGAAGCTGACTCGACGAAAACACCGCAAAAAAAAACACATGATAAGACCAAGATCCACAATCACCTTTCTAATGAATAAATTCTCTTTAGAGGATAACCTATCCAAGAGAAGTTGCTAAGAAAAAACAATCATTTTAGAAGGTCCCCAACTACCCTAAATGTGGGCGAGAGACAAATTATAGGAGGAGTCTGAGTGACTTGAAAAATTAGAAGAAGGAAAAAGAGAATGTGAACATAGGACACTGAGAAAGTACCATACCTTATAAATTTTCAAATTCACTTATCTCTATACAAGGAAAAATATGTCCTTGGATAACCGATAGAAATTCAACATCAACAACAACAAATTCCTCATGAACGAAGAAACGCTTAATCCATCTAATGACCCGAACGAGAGTCTCATCTATCCACCTACGTACCTCTTTCACACTCCTTCAGAATAAACAAAGATTGTAAACAACCTAGAAAATATATCCTTAAGAGGTAAATTCCTAATTCAATGGTCATTCAAAAAAGACGTCTGGGACTCTAATCTCATATTCGTATTAATACCATCCACAAACCATTTATAAGGGTCTTCCTGCTTAGAGCCAAGAAGGAAAACTTCTTTCCATCAGGAGGAAGAGTTTCGAAAGCCTAAATATTTACCACCCCTTAAAGAGAAGACAATAAAAACACCATAACAGGCAACAAAGATATCTCTCCAAAGATCATAGATACTCGAGAACTCTCCAAAGATTAGAGACACCTAAGATAAAACGTCACCTCCAAGAAATGACTAGTGTTTATACTAGAAAATAATTAAGTTTCAGTTGAAATCAAATTAGCAAGTTTATGATTAGTCGAATGTTCCTCAACCGATAACAAGTTAGTTGAACTATAGTCTATGAAATATTTTTTTTAAGTCTATTAAAGTTTATTGAGATTGATAAGACTTTGGCTCAATTAGAAAACACGAGAACGCCATAAATAAGCATTATGACAATGTTCCATGTTAATAGCACCTAGGGGTGAGAATATGTCATGCCGTTAGAAATGGGTCTATGACTTGATCTACTTTAATCCCGGTCTATTTTGTTTCATAAAAAAAAATTCACACATGAGCTTTTTGAAAATTATTAGGTTTGTCAAGTCGATCTATATAAATGTATAATACAAATATAATACTATATATGACAAATTAGTCTCTGCAACTGCGTGCAAAAGATATTTTATATATATATTTCTGTTCAGGAACCACAATTAGGTGTATGTTGATGATGAGGAATCCTGAACTGATGGTGCGGGCATGAACCTGCAAGGTTAGCACTCCGACATTTAAGTCAGCTCAAAATTCAAGATGAGTGTGTCGAATATAGAGATCAGAAAGTGTACCGTGGATATTTTGTAAGATGGCTTTTGTACCTTGGGTCGTTTGGAGTGGATAGTCATTGATTCGGGTCTTGTCTTTTTGGGTTTTTTCCCGGCCCATAATAAATGATATTTTATAATTGGAAATCAGAGCTCTGGATATTATTGTATTGTTCATATGTCACTTTTCTTTGTCGTCCTAGGTCAACCGACCACTTCTAATGGTGTGAGCAAACCATGGCCTCATTCTGAATCCCCTGGTCATGCCTTGATGATATTTCTAAGGTTAGTACAGAGAATTAAACACCTTCAAACATAAAAAATCATTTGCTCAAGTCTTGAACGTGAACATAAATGTTTGTCATATTCCAACATCTCAACTACCTCAACCTTGCTACAAGGGTGATAATACCGACATTTCAATTCCTGAAGAGTAATACCGCACAAGAGTCAAATCATGTAAACACAACCTTCACGATTGTGTTATTTTACCAAAAGGGTAAACGTCATTAATTGTGGTTTCCTTGAAGAACAAGTTATCTTCATTATAAAAAACCTGGATCGTTGGGGAATATATTCTCTTGGAAAAGGATTCTATGAGTTTTCCTTTTCTTCGCTTGAATATGTCAAAAGAGTTAGGCCGACAATGGTGTGGAATCTAGAACCTAGTATTCTAAAACTCTTCCATTGGACCATATATTTGAACCCTAACTTGCAAAGTGTCACGACTATTTAAGTCTGAATCATGTTGTTTGGTCTGGATCAATTGTATTGGCGCCCTAATATTATGTTTGCAATCTTTAGAAGTATGGGTACTCCCATCTATAATAATTTAATTGCTTCCAAACTTATGTTTGACCGTTCCTTTGGTCACTTTGTTAAGGTTCTTGTGGATATGGATATTTATGAAACATTGATATTTATGAAAACTTACATCACTTTTGTTCCAATTTTAATATTGTTGGTCACTCCATTAAACTTTTTAAGAAAGTTAGGATTGATCCTAAACCTTTTGAAAATGAAACTAAGTCAGGAAATTTCAAGGTTTATGTTCAAGTCTCTGATGACAACCTAAACGAGAAACATGTTACTAAGGACAAAGAGCCAGCGGTAGAGGATAATGTTGTGTGCCTTAAACATGGCATCAACAAAGAAAACTAATCAACACATATTGTGAACTTTGAGCCTGAATCTAGTGGACTGGTTAAAACTCCTACATTACAAAATATGTTTAATGATATTTTTGATGTCGTGGTTAAGGAGGTTGAAGATTAATATTGAAATTTTTTTCCTCGAGGGAAATGTTGAACCAGATGTCTGGGACAACTTGCCTAACTTGTTGAACCGTTTTAACAGACTTTGGCAGTAACACATAATCAAAGTAAAAATAATAAATAGCACAAGAGATTGGTAATCCAGTTCGGTGAAACCACACCTATGTCTAGAAGGCACTCTACTCAAGAAAGTAAATTCACTCTTTTAATTTAATCGGCCCAATAAATAACTTAAAGAATATTTAATTAAATAACCAAACTCTATGCTTTATGATATGATGAAAACTCTAGAGTGGTGCACAACAAAAACTCAAACAAAGACTCAAAAAGATAAACCCTAATACTAGGAATATTCAAAACTTGCACACCTCAAATGTGAGGTTTGAGTCTCCTTAAATAACAATGCTTCCTATGGGTTTTTCTCTTGATCACGTTTAGAAAAAATAAAATATTTGGTTGTGACTTGTTTTTCCACAAAAAACTCCAAAAGATATAATTTGTTATGATTCAAATTCAAATTTAAATCTTCAATTTAAATTTAATGAATTATGTCCAATATAATAAAAAAATCAACATAAATGCATTGCTTAATGATGGAAACAAATATGTAACAAATATGATTGAAAACAGTCAAAAATCACGCGCAGAACAATATCCATCATGGCCTGTTGTCGTGGGCTGGATGTTGCACACTTGTTGGGACATTTGTCCCCACATGTGTTCTTCACCAACAAAACATCTTATACACTCCTTGTGTTTTACAAATGCGGTTAATAAAAAGAACTATAATCTCTCCATTTGGCATACTTTGGCAAAACCCAATTCTTGCAAAACTTACAAGATGTGCATTCAAGAGAATGCTCACAAACACCAACAAGTCACCAAGCATGTTGTAGCAGCAACAAACAACCACACTAGTGAAAAAGACTAACACGCTTGCAGATAACCAATAAGGCTAGATGTCAGGCCAGATGTTCCAGCATGAGACCTCAACATACACCATCAAAGCAAACATCAACTTGCAGCAGCAACACTATAAGTCAGTATAGTAGCATATAACCCCAAAGTGGTTGGCACACACACTCAAAAACAAATTCCAATGCTCCCATACAGTCAGCACACACTCAATCATGCATGCACACATCAGTAGTTAGTCAAGTAAACACACATCAGAGCACACCACTAAACAAGATAGTAGTCAGTTAACACACAAACACACTACTCCCTTTTTTTCCATAATTTTGAAAAGGTGTGAATGGAATTTGATCTTTCTGGTTGATCAGAACCTGAAGTGGGCCAGAGACTTCGTCTTCGATGCTGGATTACAAGGAGGAGGAGGTGTTGTAGCGAGTGATTTTTGTCGGTGACGCGACCACTTTTTCGCTGGGTTTTCCTCACCACAATGGTAGGAGGGGGTGCTACTTTCTGATTTCTTATTTATCCCATGAAGCTGGAAGGGAAAGGGAAGCTATCTAAAACTAACCTTGCATGCGAATGTTTAACTGAACAAACACTTTAAAGAGATTGGGGGGTCCGGGGTCAGGTTATACAATAGGGAGTTGTCAATTACCCATCCTATATGTGGTTATCCACAAGATATTAGCTTTAGGTTTCGCTTTATACTTGATGGTGTTTATCCGTTAATGGGTTGGGAAAGTTTCTTGGGAAATATGAGAGAGTGAGTGAGTTTTTTTTTTATTTCGGGCTTGCCCGAGGTTTTTGGTAAGGTACTGGACCTAGTTTTGATTGGTATGAATGTACTGGACCTAGAGTTTTTTATTGGTATGCTCGCTAAGATTTCGCAATCTTATGCCAACGTATTCCCGTTTAAACGAAACAGGGAAATTAGAGCAATCGTAGTTCCTCCTATTCTAAGGGAGGAAAAAGATAATGTTTTGGTGTCTTGTTCGAAGCCCAAGATTGAAGCTAAAAGGTTTGATTGAGAGAGAATTTGTCATCTCTAAAGAGGGATTGTTGATTTTTTGCGTGCCTTGATCAAAGCCCAAGGTTGAAGCTAAGAGGTTGATTGACTCCACTGGGGAAATCCTTACCCGCAGCCTAAGAGGAGGCTGGGTAAGACCAACTCAACAAGAGAGGGTATACATTGGTGTCTTGTACAAAGCCCAAGATTGAGGCAAAAAAGAGACTGACTCTTTAGGAATATCATTATACAAAGCCTAAGAGGAGGCTGAGAAAGGTTTTGACTCCGTCGGGGAGGTTTGTATGTGTCTTATACAAAGTCCAAGATTGAGGCTGAAAGGGGAGATTTAACTGACTCTGGTGAGGATATTTTTATGTGTCTTGTACAAAGCCCAAGATGGAGGCTGAAATGAGTTTGACTCTGCTTGGGAAATCATTCCTCAAAGCCTAAAATAAGGCTGGGAGGAATTGACTCCACCGGGGAAGATATTTGTCCCCAAGCTTAAGAGATGAAGATTTATGTCTTGTACAAAGCCCAAGATTGAGGCTAAAAGGGTTGGACTCAACAAGATAGTGCTTTTATCTGTCCTGTACAAAGCTCAGGATTGTGGCTGAACAAGCTGGAGAAATCATTATATAAAGCCTAAGAGGAGGCTAACTTCCGCTAGGGGAAATCTTTATACCAAGCCCAAGACGAGGCTGGACAAAGATTGACTTGACAAGAGGGTATTTTTATCTATCTTGTACAAAGCCCAAGATTGAGGCTAAAAGGATCAACTCAACAAGAGAGTGTTTTATCTGTCTCGTACAAAGCCCGAGATTGAGGCTAAAAGGGTTGACTCAACAAGAGAGTCTGAAAAGGTGTTGGACTCAACAAGAGAGTCTGAAAGGCGATTGACTCAACAAGAGAGTCTAAAAAGGTGATTGACTCAACATGAGAGTCTAAAAAGGGTTAGCTCCGCTGTGGAGAATCATTATGCAAAGCTTAAGAGGAGGCTGACTTTGCTGAGGGAAGGTCGTTATACAAAGCCTAAGAGGAGGCTATCTTTCTGCTGGGGATTACTGAGATCCCTAGGCAGGTCCAAATGGGGAATCAACTCTTGCTGAGGGTTCCAGAAGAGTTGAGATATCAGATGCCTTGAGGTTCTGTTTTGGGATAGTGTTATGCTGATGATAAACTGACCCTGGTTTAGGGTTTTTAGGAGAGAGACTGGGTTTTAGAACCCATGGGTTTAACTCTACTGGAGATCGATCCAGAATGATCGGGGTTTCTTCCTATGTTTATAGGGAACTTGAGAATGTCTTTGAGACTCAAGGGGATTAGACTGTCCAAGTCCACTGGTGTGGAAGAGTTTTATCTTTTGTATGATGCCTCTAGGAGGAGGCGGGTGTTTTAAGGGATGAGAATCAACCCTAAAATTGGTCATAGGTTTGACACTGGAAAGACTGCTCTAGCAAAGGATGACTAAGTTCTGTCTTATACCTTTAGGAGGTCTTTAGGGTCCTTGCATTAAGCCCAAGAGAAGGCATGAGAACTTTTAAGAAGCCGGAGGGTCCTTGTACAAAGCCCAAGAGGAGGTGGGGATGCTTTTAGGAAGCCCGTGGGTCTCAAACCAAGAAAAGTTCAAGAAATGTTATTCACCGAGAATAGATCATTTAGTGAAAGTTCTGAGGTTTGAAGAAATTCAAGAGATGCTATTCACCGAGAATAGATCAACTCTGGGGAATAGAATTTCTTTGACAATTTCTAGGGTAACGGTCTGAGAAAAGGTTCACAGGGAATACTGCCTTTCTCTTTGTTCCATATTGTTTAAGCCCCAGAGAAGGCAAAACTGTATCTGGAAATCCTATGGGGATCTAGTTTTGACTGTATTTAAGAGTGGCCAAACTGGCTTTACCTAGTTCTAGACCTAGTTGCTGGGGAAAACTCTAAATAGCTATACTAGTATATATACAGTTGATATATGACAAGTATTTAAAAGGATACGAAAGAAGGACTTACAGTGCGCAACTTCCCACAATACAGTTTATATATTGAAGCATGTAAAGGAAAGCAGATAAAAACTTACAAGGGAGCAAGCTTCCATGCTGTATTGTTAGTTGTTCAAAGAAATTAAAGAAAGTTTTGACAATAACCGTATATTTGAATCTAAATCAAAAGGGAAGTTGTTTTGAAAAATATTGTTGGGGCTTATACTCAAGGAGAGGCCCAAGGTTTAACAGCGATCGCACCGTTGTTTTGAAGGTTGTTCTGGGACTTATACAATGACTGAGGCCCAAAATGGTTTTGGTTAAAAGAGGATTGGGTCTTACACTCTATTAGAGGCCCAAAAGATTTATTTTTGTACAAGTGGTGGGGCTTACAACTTAAGGAGAGGTCCATTGATTTCTGTTTGAAAATGGCGATCGCGCCGAGATTTTTCATCGTATCGGGACTTATACAATATCTAAGGCCCAAAAAAAGGTTTATGTACAACAAGGGTTGGGTCTTACACTCTATTAGAGGCCCAAAGATTGTTTTAAAAGAAAATAAGTGGGACTTATAGCTCAAGGAGAAGCCCAGGTTATTCGATTTTTGAACTGGCGATCGCGCCGAGGTTTTTTTGAAAATGTGTTGGGACTTATACAATGTTTGAGGCCCAAAATTGTTTTAGTTGAAAAGGGGTTGGGTCTTACACTCTATTAGAGGTCCATGAGTGTTTGAAAAAGATTTGTTAGGGTGAAAATCAAAGAAACCCTAATTTCATCATTTTTTAAAGTATTTATTCAAAGAAAATTTATTAAAATGATGAAACACCAAATAAGTTTGAATAAACAACTTGTGATTTTTGGTTGAGGTTTGAAAAATGATGCTTTAATCACAAGATGAATTAAAACTCATTTGGTTTTGATTTTCAAGATAAAAATTCACTTTTAAAATGTTTAAAAAACAATAAAATGAATTTATTTACAAAAATACCAACTATATTAAAATAATAATATAAATCTGATTTTTTGTAGAATAAAATATTTTAATATTTTTGTGATTTTTCAGAAAATGAACCAATAAAAAATGATTAAAATTGAGAGAGGAATTAATTTTCCAAATCATTTAAAATAATATGACAAATATTAAAAAAAAGTGGAAAAAATGGTAAAAAGAGGGTCTGGTGCGAGGGGGATTCGAACCCCATACCTCTAGGTTGCAGTGAGCGCCTTCTACCACTGGGGTGGTGATACATCCGTGTATCAAAACCACCCCATGATGAATACTTAAGGGGTGCCTTGTTTTAGGCCTGGCCAAGGCAAGGTTTTGGTCTAAAACGTAAAGGTTGTAACTTTCTCATTTCTCCATGGATTGGGACAAAATTTAGGTCTATCCTGCCTAGAATTTCACAAGGAATCCAATGGTGCCCTTGGTTTTTTCAGATAAGGTCACTATTTTAAAACCCGATAGTGGTTTTGAAATAGGCCTCCATTTGCATTTTCTGTGCTACCTCATGGTACAGGCATGAATTACATGATGAATTGGTTCAAACACAACATATACAACATGTATGAGATGTTTATGATCAGTGGACTTCAAGGTAATGCATATTTCAAAGAGTTCAAGTTGTGATGCTTACCTCTTTGGGAGCTTTTTGTGCTATCTGCCAAGTTTCTTGTGCCAAAAGTAATTTGATGCTTTGGACACTCTCAATTGATCCCTTAGGAGCTTTTAGAATGATCACCAACAGCTGGAATCCTTAGGAACAAGTTTGAGCTCTTTCTTCCAAAAGGGGCAAAAGTGACCAATATGGAAACTCTCTCAAATGGTGTTTCAGATGTGGGGAACCATTTGGGACAGTTCAAGGATGATATTTGGAGTGTGTTTGAGGTTTTATCTGGTTTTGAAAGTGACTAAATCAAGACATGGCTTGAAAAATGCAAAAAAAAAGTCCAATTGTGAGGTTTTGAGAGGGGACTTTGTGATTTTGGTGTTACAGGTCACATATGAGAGTTTGGACAGCTTAGATACAACATATTGGATGTGTTTGGATCATGAGCTATGATGGAATTGCTCTCTAACTCAAAAACTTAGAGATACCTTGCAAAAGAAGGCATTTTGGCCTAAAGAGAGGGATTTTGAGGAAAGCATCAATTTGGGTGCTTTGGTGTACTCAAACTGATCACAATTGAGGTCTATTTATAGTGTGTCAATTTTGTTTTGGCATCAATAGTGAATGGCAATTGCAGCAGGCCTTTGGCCAATGTGATGCAAAAGGAATCTCAAGTCTCCTCTAGCCATTGACTTGAGATTAGAGCACAGGCTTTGTAGCTTTGGTTCAGAGATAAACTTGGACTGAATGTAGTTGGAATAGGCTCAGTTCATGCCACCTTGGTGCATCCATTGAATGCTTGGAAACAAAATTGGATATTTGGCATCTTTGTAGCCTTTTAGGTTTGGCATGCTACTTGTAGATTTTTGGACTTTGGAGGCTTGGAGATCAGATAATCCCCCTTGGACTTGATCCTCAGATGTGTCCAAAATGATGACAAGGCTTGGATTTATCATATTTGGACAAATCGAGCAAATATGCACAATTCTGCCTTGAAAAACCAGTTCAGGATGCCATGTTCCAAGGGTTGTATCTCCTTGCTCAAATGGAATTTGGAGATGATCTGGTACTTGTTGGAAAGCCCTCATGGCATACTCAACTTTGATGTCCACCCCTAGACCTGGTTTGACTTGGATCAAGATGAAAAATGTCCCTACATTTTGGAAAAAGTAAGGCAGATTCTGACTTAGTGAAAATTTCACTAAGTGTTGGAAAAATGTCATTTTCATGTTTTCAGCCATTTTGATCACTCCATAACTTAAAATCCATGAAGAATTGGAATGAGATGTAGTTGACACTTTTAAAGTATGTCAAGAGAGCTACAAATCCATCTTTGGACCATCCAAAATGGTTGCTTGGATCTCAAGTTATGATCCTTGGAAGTTGGTACCCTAGCCACTTTGTTCCATAACTTAGAAAATTTCTAAGTTTTTTATGGTTACCTCTTTTACAAGTTAACTCACTTTCTTTGATTTTTCTTGATGAATGATGATTCAAATCACATATTAACATTGTTTTAGGGTTAAGGAACCATAATTGTGAAAATTTCCAAAAAGTCAAACTTGATTCTGTGCACAATTGACTTTTTATCGGATGAAATCCAAACTGTGCGATCCTCTTTGAAATCAAGTCCTTGACCTAAATCAAACTTAATGGATACATTCCATAGGTGTTATAGGGTGTATTGAATCATGTCCCAAGGTTTGGGAGCATGTCTTGGTCAAAAGTCAAAGGTACAGTTGACTTTTTTCTTCAAAACCCTAATTGTGGTTCAGATGAAATTGAAACTTGTGAACCAAGCTTCTTGGATCAATCCATTGTTGAAAATGGATCAATGTAGTATATTTGAGACCCTCAAATTATGTCTTGAGGTCTTGGCTCATGTTTTGTCCCAAAAGTCAATTTAGGGGTGAATTAGGTCAAGATACCATAATTCCTGATTTTTTGGTAAATGCATCCCCTGAGGTTAAGTTGACTTGATGATTGGGTCCCCGAGGTCCCTTGGAGTATCTTGGGTTATGCTTTGAAACATTGGCTCATTCCCAGAGTAAAATTTCCATCCGGAGGCCTTAGTCGACCAAAACCTTAATTTGGTGACACTGGCGATCTTGAGGCTTGATCCACTTGGAATGCTGCAACTTTGTGCCTGATTCCTAATGTGGGAGTCCTCTTGATCCATTGTGGGTGTTAGAGAGACTAGACAAGTTGAAGATCATGTCATTTCTTGATTGATCTTTTGTCTAAGTGCTCTGATAGGGCTCAAAATCCTAATTCTTGATTGTAGTGAGTGCTCACCCATCTTTGAGGAGATTGATGAGGTATGATGGTTCACCCATATTGTGATGATGACTTGCACAATGATGGGAAACCTTTGTGGTCAAAATTTGGGGTATGACAGGTGTACCTACAAGGCACTCTGATGCTAAAGTAAGAATCGGGAGAAGAGAAGGTAAGTACAAAGTAATATGTCTTAGGATGATTTTTGGATACCTGGCCCTCTCAAATGAGAGGGTTTTTATAATGCCCCAAACGCTTGGCCATTGGTCCCTATTTCGGGGCGAGATATTTGCTCCCCGAAAATAGGCAACTGCCAGAAACTAGCCGTTGAGACGGGCAAACATGTTTGGAACTAGTCGTTGCTACGAGCAAGGGCGTGGTTGCAGGCAAGGGCGTCGTGACTGTTCCTGGATGGCTGAACCGTGTGTGACGGGCAAAGATGTGACGAAGGGCAGCTGATCCTGGTGGTCAGCTGGCCAACCCTCCTCAGCTGTGGGGCAGAAGAGAAAATGCTTTCCTTTGCCCTTAACTGGCAGGGCTTAGGCTATTGGGCCGTTCTGGATGCAGAAGTGGATTGGGTCATGCCTAGCCATTGGGCTAGTTCGGAACAGAAGCCCCCCAAGTCGTTGCTCCTGAGCATATGGGTGATGACTTAAGGGCAGCACAGGGTCCGAGAAGGAGTAAGCATGGTCGACGCCTATTACTGAGACGGGGTCGTTTCGCGGTGCTCGAGGGTACATGTGCCCGAGGAACCTGAAACATTGTCCTGCGTGCCCGAAGAACGAGGAGCCCAACGATTGATGAGACTTGAAGGGATAGAGTGACACGCGTGCATTGATCCACATGCCGTATTTAATACGTAATGATGGTTATGCTAGAGTTATCATGATGCCCCTACACCGCACGTGCTTGTGCACGTGCCTCTGACTTGTCTATAAATAGAGGGAGGAAGCGTTCATTTTCACTTTTCGCTTCTCTTTCTTCTTCTACTGCTGTTTTCATTTCCGCCGTCCACCGCCGCACGAGCACTGACCAGGCTTCACCGACCACCTTTTTTATCTCTTCGACCACGTAAGTTTCTGGTATTTCCTTGTTTTACGCGGTTTTAATCTTATTTTGTTTAGATTTGTATGCGGTTAGAACAAAAATTGGGTAGAGTAGGTGCATTCCGACGAATGTTGGTGTCTGGCAGTGGTTGAGCCATTTTCTGCCGCCGGCGTCGTCATCGGAGTGTTAGGAACTTAGGTTTTTTGTTGATTCTAACGCCGTTTCAACGACGAACGAGTTTTTCGCCGGTGGCAGTTATGAAGTTTCTGATGTACTCTTGAGTTTTTTGGTGGATCTTCAACGGGGTTCTGGGTAAACTGTCAGGGAGGATCTCCCCGTGAGGGTTTAAGGGATTGCCATGAGAATCTCCTCGCACCATCATTGCGTTGTTTGAATAAGGGCTTAGGTAGAGGATGTTGTCCTCGGGTCTTCGCGCGCCCTTTCACCTGACTAGCGGTAGAAGGGTGAATTTGATTTTGCCATCGAATTCACTTTTGTCCTCTACTTTTCAGGTAAAGGAGATGTCTCGCAATACCGAGGACGACGTTATGCTCGAGCGAGAGTTGTCCGAGGAGAGCTCTTCAGAGGATAACAGTGCCGACGAAACTACCGCTCCCAGGAGTACCGGGGAAGAATGGATTGATTCCGAGCCTCGGGAGCACGCCTCGCTCTTCGCCTTCCATACTCATGATGCCTACACGACGGTGGGGGACGAGGAGGACTGGAGGGTCCATTTTCCCGGGGAGGACGAACGTATATGCTCAGCTTACGACGAGAGGTTTCCCATGTTCGAGTTCGTTTTCAAGGAGAATGGGCTGAGGCTGCCCTTCACGGATTTTCAAGTGACAGTTTTTGGCCATCTGGACGTGGCACCTTCTCAACTACACCCGAACTCGATTGCCTTCATCCGGGCATTCGAGATTACATGCGAGTATTTGAAGATTGGAGCCACTATCCCCCTCTTCTTCACTGTCTTCCACCTCCAACGCCAGGTCGTGCGAGGGCAGTTCGGATGGGTTTCCCTGAAGCAGGGGAGAAAACTGTTCAAGGCCTTCTCTGAGTCCATCAGGACATTTAAGGAGAGGTATTATATAGTGGAGCCCATGTCGGAGAGGGCCAGAGACTCTTCGTTCCTCTGGGAGGTTTTTACAGATGAGAACGGGGAGCCCCTTCGCGGCGAGCAGGGCAAGATAAGGGGGCGTTGGGTGTCCGGGCAAGAGAGCGGAGTTCAGGTCGAGTTTTGTGGCCTGAGTTCACGGCGTGAACTTCCCATCACGAGCTGGGCATTCTGCCTTTCTTGGTACGGTGGCGACGGCAGGCTTGGTCGAGGACCGCTGTCGGGTAGGGGTTTCGTTCGTTATAGAGGAAAAGCCTGCCTTGATTGATTTTAGTATGCAACGCTTGTACCAGGGCGTACACTTCTGGTCGGTACTCTGTTCCCGTCGTTTTAACGGAGCACGCTGACAGTTGTGGCCTTAGCTATAATATTGTTTTAGCTTTTCGGTGTTCCATGGTCGAGCGATTTCTTCCCCGTCGAGATGTTCTAGGGTGTAGGCCTCATTCCCCGTTTTTGATCGAACATGATAGGGTCCTTCCCAGTTTGCGGACAGTTTTCCTTCACAAGAATCTTTGTGATTTCTCCTTAAGACGAGATTGCCCAATCGGAAGTCTCGTCGTATGACTTTGGCGTTATGCTTGATTGCGATTTTTGTTTTAACGAGGCCTCGTGGAGGGGTGCTCCTGATTGGACCTCTTCGACGAGATCGAGCTTCTCCCTCAGTGCCTCGTTGTTTGCCTCCTCGTCCAGGGGAGCTTCAGTTCGCCTGGAAGACACATGTATTTCGATGGGGATCACCGCCTCGGTCCCATATGCTAACCGAAAAGGGGTTTCCCCGGTTGACGAGTGAGGCGTAGTTCGGTAGGCCCCGAGCATGCTGTGCAGCTCCTCGACCCACTATTTTTTTGATTTCGTCCAGTCTTTGTTTGAGACCTCACAAGATTACCCTGTTCGCTGCTTCGGGTTGCCCGTTCGTCTGCGGGTGCTCGACGGACGCGAAGTGTTGTTTGATGCCCAGTTTGGCGACAAATTCTTTGAACATTTTGTCCGTGAATTGTGTCCCGTTGTCGATGACGATTTTCTGGGGGACGCCGAAGCGGGCGAAAATGTTTTGCTTGTAGAAACGAAGTATGTTTTGGGCCGTTATTTTGGCCAGAGCCTCTGTTTCTATCCACTTTGTAAAATAGTCCACGCCTACTATCAGGTATTTGTTTTGATTTGATCCTACGACAAACGGTCTTAGGATGTTCAGGCCCCACCATGCCAAGGGCCACGGGGAGGACATTGTTTTGAGCTCATTGGGCGGTGCCAGGTGCATGTCCCCGTGACGTTGGCATTTGTCAGATTTTTTTACATGCTCCTTCGCGTCAAGTTGCATGGTCGGCCAGTAATATCCTGCTCGTAGAGCTTTCCTGGCGAGGGATCTTCCTCTGAGGTTCTGGGCATTAATTCCTTCGTGGATTTCGCGCAGGACGTGGTCGACCATGTTTTCCTCGCGCAGCTGATCACATGCATTAGACTCACCATGTGTCGGAAAGGCTTGCTCCATAGGAGTATTGCTCTCCCTAGGGCGTTATTCACATTTTGGCTTGCCTGCCATAGGAGCGTCTCAAACGATTTGGCATGATTGATAATGACAAGTGTGTGTTCTGTAGTCATGTTGAAACAGTTGAACACTTGTTCTTTTGTTGTCCCAACCTGAAGGTATCGTGGTAGAAGGTTTTGGCTTGGTTGCAGGTTAGTCATGAGGCCAAAGGTTGGGCTGAGGATATGCAATAACTCATTGAGGTAGGGAAAGGTAAAGATTGTAGAGCTCTTTTGATTCGAAGTGTTGCGGCTGAAGTCATCTATGAACTCTGGAGATATAGGAACAATTTGATTTTTATTGATAATGTAAATACTATAGATATCGGAAGTATAGTGATCAATATGCTTACTTATAAGAGATGGTGCTATCCTAAAATTAGGAGACACATAGTTAATTTTATGATAACTTAATGTGGATTGTCTTGTTTTTTTTAGTCTTGTATAAGATTGGACTTTTGTCACCTTATATTATATTGTTTTGGCTCCATAAAATCATTTATGTACATGCATCTATTTCGTTTGAATCATTTATGCATAATATCTAATAAGTAGTGTGTGTCGGTTAAGTTATTGATCCGACATAAAAATGAATGCGATTTAATCAAGAAATAAATGTGGTATATACGTGTTTGTTTGTTTAAAGATAGAAGACCGTGTGTGTGAATACATATATCTTATTTAATTTAAGCATGTACCTCGTGCAATTGGAGTGCAGTTTCCCCTTCAATTTATAATAACTAAATTAAACTAAAAGAACAAAATGTAAGATATTCAAAAAATTAAGACACATTAATGTGGGTCCTGTTGTGAATCTTTGTTATCGTTGATAAAGTGATTATTATATTATCTACGTGATCTCAACGGATAATTGCTGCTTTATTTATTGCATCACTCGATGGGCGTCACGATAAAAGAGGGAATACATATCGAGTTTTACTTTTTTATGCATGAGTATTCTAACATAATTTTCTTTATTTTTTTATAATAAAAATACTAACATAATTTTTATACATATCTTTAAGTATTTTTTTTAAATAATTTTGATCAATAAATATGTTTTCTATTAATTATTTCTTAAATATGGTTTTTATCCTCGATGTTTCTTTCATTTTTGTTCTGTCATGTTTTTTTTGGTTATATGAATTATTTTAGCTGTTTGTTGACTCTTAATGATTACTATTTTTTTTGTCGGTTGGTACATAAGAAAGAAGATGATGATGAAGATGGAAAAGAGAGAAGCGAGAAAATTGTAACTAATTTTTACTGAAAAAGGTAATTCTGTTACATTGTTACTCTAACTAAACAGAAGTTCAGTATTTATACACATACTAAAACTCAGTTGTCAAACTAAATACATCTCAAATTAAACTTAAATGACACTTAAATGAAATGCTAACTGAATATTGAATTACACTTCAATATCATCCCTTAATCCATATTCAGAACTATAATCAACAACACCAATTTCATCTCTCAGGTGGATAAAGTGTTCAATCTTGATTGTTTTGGTTAGAACATCTGTCAGTTGCTTATGAGTGCTACAGTGCACAACTTCGAGTACCTCATTCAAAACCTGGTTTCTCAGAAAATGAAACTTTGTGTCAATGTGTTTGCTTCTTCCATGCAACACTGGATTATTGGCAAGACTTATAGCTGATTTGTTGTCAATCATCAACTTCAAATGCTTGCTCACCTTGACCTTCAGATCCTACAGCAAGTTCGGAATCCACACAGCTTGACAAGTAGTCAAAGCATTGTAGATGTACTCAACTTCACAGGTTGACAATGCAACAACTGGTTGCTTCTTGAAGCACCAAGAAATATGACCTCCTAGATGCTTGAAGAAATATGCAGAAATACTTTTTCTGTCAACTTTGTCTCCACACCAATCAGAATCTGAATAACACATCAGCTTTGAATTGAATTGGGCATCACAGGGGAATACAACTTCATACCTTAGAGTCCCTTTAATATACCTCAGTATCCTGACAGCAGTTTGGTAATGCGACCATTTTGGTTTGTTCGTAAATTTACTCACCATTCCATCTGCATAACAAATATCATGTCTGGTATTGCAGAGATATCTCAATGAGCCTACCAACTATTTAAAAATTGTAGCATCTACATCATCACCCTTAACATCAGAATCTAGGTTGTGATTTGTTTCAGCAAGTGTGATTGCAAACTTGCAATTCATTAGCTCAAATCTCTTTAGAAGCTCAAGTTCATACTTCAGCTGATGCAAGATTATACCTTTATCAGAGTACAAAATCTCCATCCCTAAAAAATATGTCATATTTTCTAGATCAGTCATCTCAAACTCATTCATCAACACCTTCTTGAACTTAGTTATCTCATTTGAACAACTCTCTGTTAGCAACATGTAATCAACATAGAGACACACCAGAATCATATTGCTATCATTTGTATGCTGAACATAAACACCATACTCCATCTCACATTTTCAGAATCCTTGAAGTTTGAAAAATGAATCAATTTTTTAGATTCCATGCTCTAGGAGCTTGTTTTAGTCCATACAAGACTTTATGCAACTTATACATCATTTATTCCTGATTCTTTTTCACAAATCCAAGAGGTTGTGATAAATAAACTCCCTTTTGTAAAGGATCATTCAGAAATGCATATTTTTAGTAGCTATATCAATCACTAGTCTGATTATTTCATGTATAGCTACATTGCAAGCACTTCAAAGTAATATAGTCCAGATTTCTGTAGAAATCCTCTAGCTACTAACCTTTATTTATGTTTTCCAATTAATCTATCTTGCTTTAGTTTCAATTTGTAAACCCATTTCACGCTGATGGTTTTCTTGTTCTTTGGAAGCTAAGTCAACACCCAAGTTTTGTTTCTTTCTATAGCCTCAAGTTCTTCCTTCATGGCCTTCAGCCATACTTTTTTCTTGAGAGCTTCTTCAGTACTCACTGGTTCAGAGTCTACCAACATGGCACACTGAATGACTTCCCCTTCAGAGTCTATCTAAGTATCTCGCAACATGTCAAACTCTACAAATCTTCTTGGTATTTGTATGATTCTTTGGTCTCTGAACTTGTTTAAAATCTTTAGATGCTGGAACAATATTAGATGTCGGACTACCTTTAGAGGTTGAACAAACTTCAAAGGCTTGACCACTTACAGAGGCCCGATTACCACCAGAGTCTGGATCATCATTAGAATCTGGATCAGAATCTGATTCACCTTCAGTGTCAGATTCGCCTTCAGACTTTTCTTCGGCATCAATGTCACCTCCAGACTCTGAATCATCTCTAGACTCAGAATCTCCTTCAGATTTTGAAATATTTTTAGAAGTTAACTCAGGTGTTAACACTGCACCAGAGTTGGATTGCGACTTGTTCCAATCCCACACTTCAAATTCTTTCACAATGACATCTCTACTGAATTCAACTTTATTGGTGATAGGACATTAGAGCTTATAAACACCTGTACTGTGGTAACCTACAAGCAACATAACTCTTCTTTTGTCATCCAACTTCCTTGTCTTAGCATCTGGAACATGTTTGTAACAAACAAAACCAAACACCTTCAGATGGCTCACACTTTGTTTATCTCCAGTCCACTTCTCAAGAGGAACACTTTCCTTCACCTTCTTGGTTGGACACATGTTGAGAAAATTTAGTGCAGTGGCAACAACTTCTCTCCACAAGGTGTGAGAGAGCTTCTTCTCCTTCAGTGTGCTCCTTGTCAAATCAAGCAAAGTTCTGTTTCTTCTTTCAGCAAGACCATTGTGTTAAGGAGAGTATGGAGCAGTAACCTCATGCTCAATTCCATTCTCCTCACAGAACCTTCTGAACTTTATAGAGTTGCACTCATCTCTACCATTATTTCTGAGAATTTTCAACTTCTGACCACTCAGTTTTTCACCATTCACCTTGAACTTCTGAAACTCAGCAAACACCTCATGCTTAAACTTGATGAGTGCTACCCATGTCATCCTTGTGAACTCATCCACAAAATACACAAAATACTTGTTTCATCTAAGCGAAGGTACTTCCAATGGTCCACATACATCAGAATGCACTACTCCCAAAGCATGTTTTGCTCTTGGGGCTACTTCTGATGCAAATGGCAATCATGGTTGCTTTCCTTTCATGCATATCTCATATGACTTCTCAGGCTTCACAATATTAGGAATTCCTTATACCAGTTTCTTAAAACTCGGATGCCCTAATCTCTTGTGCCACAGCTCGCTGTAACCTTCAACACCTTTTACACTAAGGCATTTAGTGTCATTTGTCTCCACATTCACTTTGAATGTTTGGTTTCTTCCCTGTTCATACTGCATAATCAACTTCTGATCAAAATCATACAACTTTAAGACACTTTTATTCATAGTAATTGAGAAACCTTTCTCAATTAGCTGACCTACACTCATGAGATTGCTCTTCATGCAAAGAACATACCAAACATCCTTGATCATAACAATTTTTCCATTCTTCACTCTGACATTGACATTTCACATTCATTTAGAATTTAGATACTTATCAATATCACATCTGATCTTTGTCCTATTTCTAGAGTAAAAATTAATCAGCCATTGTTTGTTTCCAGTTAAGTGATTTGAGCAGTCAGTATCCATATACCACCAGTCTGCAAAATATCCACCATCAGATTCAAAATCCATCAATAGCACAGGTTCATCATTATCAGACTCGCCTCTGGCTATGTTTTCTTCTTCTGATTTTCTTTCCTTGTTTGACCAACAGTTAACAGCAAAGTGACCAAACTTCTTGCAATAGTAGCATTAAACCTTCTTCTTGTCAAACTTTTCCTTTCCCTTTTGATGTTTCTTCTCATCAAAGTTGGAGACTTCTGACTTATGATAACCACCACCATTTATCTTTTTGGTCTCAGACCAAGATTGCTTATGATTCTTCTTACCAAAAGACGCATTCAGAGCCTGCTCTACATCTCTTTCAGAGGTTCTCTCAATCAGACACAATTCTTGTGCCTCTAGACTGCTCTGCATCTCTTCAATTCTCATGGTGTTCAGATCCTTAAAATGTTCAATAGCTACAACAATGTAATCAAACTGAGGGGTAAGTGATATCAGTATCTTTTCAATGATTACTTGTTTAGAGATAGTCTCACCACAAGAATTCATCTCATTTGTGATCAGAATCACTCTGGAGATGTAATTAGGTACCTTCTCATTGTTCTTCATGTTGAGATTCTCATACTGCTTACATAGAGACCAAAGCTTCACCTTCTTCATTGATACATCACCACTGTAGCATCATACCAATGTGTCCCACGCAGCCTTCGCTGTCGTCAAATTAGCGATGTTCTCAAACACATTCACATCCACACACTGATGAATGTAGAACAGAGCTTTTTGATCATTCTTCCTCGTCTCCCTATACGTGTTCCTTTATGCTTCAGTTGACTCTGGTGCAACCGCTACATAATCGTCATTGATAAGATCAAGAACATCTTGAGCGCCAAACAACACACGCATATGAATCATCAATCGATTCCAATTCTTTCCATCAAACACTGAAAGTTTTGTATTCAAGCTACCGTTTCCATCATTCATCTTCGATCTTGTGCAGTTCACTCAGATCTCACCAAACACCCGTGTTTCCCAATCCAGCAGAATCAAGAAATATGATTCTGCTATGATTCTGATCATAAATTCAACGCAAATTTAAGAAACAAAATCAATCACACACGCCTCACGTAAAATCGAGTTTCCTTGGTGTTTCTCATGGATCCGAACCGAAGCTTTAGATACCAACTATTGGTGCACAAGAAGAAAGAATATGAAGACGGAAGAGAGAGAAGAAAGAAAATTATAACTAACTTTTACTAAAAAAGGTAATTCTGTTACACTGTTACTCTAACTGAATAGAAGTTCAGTATTTATACACACACTAAAACTCAGCTGTCAAACTAAATTCATCTCAAATTAAACTTAAATGGCACTTAAATGAAATGCTAACTGAATATTGGATTACACTCCAATAGTGTCTAGCTTAGGATTGATATAAGCATAAACCCTGTCACCTCGTGCTAAGATAACCCTTCCAAATAATTAACTACTATTAATATTTGTCTATAGAAAATAAACTTATTAAAAGCATATTTGTAAATAAAAAATAAATTAACTAACTACTAATCAAGCAAGGCCTCAAACTTCATGATAACCATAAATAAGACTTGATCCAACCTATCATAGATCAAGAGATATGGGAAGCACTCAAGGGAATAAGAGATTCAAAAGCCACTAGCATTGATGGTTACAATGCAAAAAAAAATTAAATCAGCTTGGAATCTGATCAAATAGAAGTGAGGAAAGTTGTTCATGAGTTCTTTGAAGGTGGAAGACTATATCTTACTGTGAACTGTGCACTTGTCACATTGATTCCTAAAGCTCCAAATGCAAAGACAATGAGAGAGATGCAGCCAATTGTTTGCTGCATAACCATGTACAAAATCATATCCAAAGTTATGACTACAAGGATGAGTAGAGTGATTCATGAAGTGGTTGATGAAAGTCATTCAACTTCATACCTGGAAAGGTAATTCATGACAACATTATCATAGCACATGAATTACTAAGAGGCTATACTAGAAAACATATATCACTCAGGTGTGCCATCCAAATGGACTTGCAGAAGGCTTATGACACAGTAGAATGAGGGTGCTTTGGAAGATATCACTAGGGAAATAAACTTCCCTCAAAAGTTCATTAGTTGGATCATGTTATGTGCACCACGGTGTCATACAAATATGTTATAAATGGACATTATGGCTAGTACTTGAAATCCAAAAGAGATTTGAGACAAGGGGATCCCATATCCCCCTTGTTGTCTGTCTCAATCATGGAATACATGCATAGATGTTTGAGAAACCTTCAGATAATACCCAACTTTAACTTCCATCCAAAATGTGAAAAGCTGCAAATTACCAACTTCTGTTTTGCAGATGATCTAATATGGTTCGCAAGAAGAAATATTGTTTCAATCCAGATCATGATGAAATAATTTCAAAAATTCTATGATGCCATTGGATTAAAAGTCAATCTTATCAAGTGCAAAGTTTACTTTGGAGGGGTTCCAAGTGCAGATCACACTACTACAAAATACATATTCGGTAATATAGTATTACCACTGTCATTCCTTCTGCCGTTGTAATATATGAAACTGGATGCGCCTAATACTTATTTATTTGTTTGAAAATCATTTTATCACGGTTGATAGACACAACTGTGATGATAGAGTGAGTGCTACATGGTTCGAATCCTGGCATTTACATTTTTTCCACTTTTCCTATTACAAAAAGTGTGTGTCACTTAAATTCATAAATAAATAAAAAATTGAAGATTATTTAATCACGGATTTAATATGCAACCATTGTAATATAATATGTACAACCTTTTAACTTCCCTAAAGAGAGAAACGCTATTCCCAACTATAATGATGATTGAAAATTTTCTTCAGTTTTCAAGACGGTCACAATGTCATTCAAGAATACCAACTATTGGAAGTAATCATTTCAAGCATTAAATCATCAGATCTTTCATCTTCAACCTCTTCTATAAAGGCACAGTTTCATATAATGAATTTCCACTTCTTCAAAACTATTCTTCTTAACTACATATAGCAACATGAGTTCTCCATCTGAAAATGCTAACAGAAATATCTTAATTGAAGTCACCACAGTACAACACCATGATCAGCAGTCAACTGAGGAGGTCCAACCATCTGGATCGACTGCTGTCAGGGATACACTTAGGGTTAGTAAGGCCAAGAAGAAGAAAAAGAAGAAGTTGAAGAAGAAGAAGAAAAAAAAGGTGCCCAGGAAGATTTGTTACTATAATTCTGACGAGGGTAGTGAGCAGAGAGTCATATATTATGAAGATTCTTTTACTGTTAGGGGTTATTGTTCCGACATTGACAAAATTATGTAATGAAATAATTTATGTACTCCACTTTATTGACCCTCTTAATGAAAATATATATTATTGTTATATATACTCTTTCATTTATACACTATTATTAATTTACAAAAAGAATAGTACAAGTCAACAAAAATAAAAACAGCAATCGCAACAGTAATAAAAAAATAAAAATAACAATAATTAATACATCTCTAACAATTGGATTCATAAATAAATAAAAAATTGTGAGAGATTTAACCACGATTTTACTAAAGAACCGTTGTAAAAATGATGTATTATTTCACGGATTTTCTTTCTAGCCGTGATGAAATGTGATATTTTTACTATACAAGCGAAAATATCTATCATTCAGTACATAACAATCGTTTCTCTCAAATGAAAATCCTAACATATTTGACTCTTCTCTCTCATAACATAACCCTAACATACATGTCACTCTTTAAACTTTCTTAAACCTTCAGATTCATCTTCATCAATCGCTATGATACTCTTTAATCATATTTCAGGTTCGTTCGTTAAACTTATGCTTCAATTTTGTTTACATTTCTTGTTAAAAATGAGTTCTCATTTTTTTATTTGGTGAATGTTCTCATTTTTTCAGATTCGTCTTCACCACTTTAACAAAGCGTATACTTTGGCTAGGATATATATGGTTTGTGTAGAGATTTAAGAGGGGAAAAAGATCAAGTGCCATGGAAAAAGTTATTCTTCACCAACTATGCAAGACCAAGAGCAACATTTATCATATGGCTAACGCTCATGGGAAGACTCAACACCAGAGATAAAATTGCAAAATTTGGGATAATAACAGATGAAAGATGCAACTTTTGTGATTAGACAAAAACCGTGGACCACATGTTATTTGACTGAAACATTACTAAGAAAATATGAGCAACTATATTGGACTGGTTAGGCTATAGAAGGAAAACCATGTTGGGTATCAGAGTAGCAAGATAAATAGCACAAAAATAAGAGATCAAAGAGTAGGAAAATTGACACAGAATATTTACGTGGAAAATCCTCAACAAATAAGGAAAAAAAACTACGGGCACCTGTAGAAAAGATTTTCACTAAGTGGAAGAAATTACAACACTTCTCTCACTATATACAAGGAGAGAACATATTACACTCTCTCTTGTAATAGGAGAACACTCACTAAAAGAACATTATAGGAAAAAATACAATATATTCTATCTCTCTAAATTTTTATTTTATGTTATGTTGCAATGCTTTGTGTTTTCATGTTATGAATGAGAAATGCACCTCTATTTATAGGTGCTCATCTTCACAAAACCATGGGAGTTGCTACAAAACCATGGGTGTTTCTTTCTTGGTCCACAAATTGTGAGTTTATTCAACCACAATCCTTGACTATAATCTTTTACCATGACCAAAATATTTGACTATGACCACAATCTTTGACAATATCCCACTTAAAGTCACATTTGTGATCTTCCAAAATCTTATCTACCTTGCCAACTCCATGCTGATTACGCCTCTAATAGGCCATATGAATACCTACACCATGCAAACTTATCAGAGTTAATCGACTTCGTCATTGCGCCTGCTAGGTTATCTTTAGTGTGAATTTTCTGCATATCCACACTTCCTTCTTCTACTACCTCTCTGACAAAATGGTATTGAACTCCTATGTGTTTTGTCCTGGAATGAAAAGCTGGATTCCTTGCAATATGCAAGGCAATCTGACTGTTATAGTACACAATAATCTTTTGTTGTTTGTGCCAGGGTTCTTCCTATAACCTTTGAATCTAAATTGCTTCCTTACATGCTTGGGTATCGACCATATATTTAGCTTCTGTAGTAGACAAAGCTACAACAGTCTGCAATTTGGATAACCAGCTTACCGCTCCTCTTGCAAGTGTGAACACATAGCAGTAGTAGATTTTCTTTTATCAAGGTCGCCTGCAATATCTGAATCAACATAGCCTCTGATAGTGAATTCTGATCCCTTAAAACATAATGCAGCACCTGAGGTTCCTTTGATGTATCTAAGGATCCTCTTAACAACATTCTAGTGTTCATTACCTGGATCTGCCGTAAACCGACTGATTGTTCTAATTGCTTGAGCAATATCTGGTCTAGTACATGTCATAGCATACATAAAGCTTCTTACCACTGATACATACGGTACTCGAGACATTTCCATCCTTTCCGCTTCATTGCTAGGATTCATACTTGAGGATAATTTATAATTGACAGGAAATGGGGTAAAGATTGGCTTACAGTCTTGCATGTTAAAGCGGCGCAAGACTTTTTGAAGATAATTTTTCTCAGAAAGCCAAATCCTTCTGTCTTTTCTGTCTCGGTGAATTTGGATCCCTAAAATCTTGTTTGCTGGTCCCAAGTCCTTCATATCAAACTCCCTAGCCAATTGTGCCTTTAATTCTTGGACTCGATCTTTGTTGGGGCCTACCACCAACATGTCATCCACATACAACAGCAAAATGATAAAATTATCATTATCATCAAACCTTTTGTAATACGTACAATGGTCGGAACTTAATCTGTTGTATCCAAGGCTCACGATGAAGGAATCAAATCTCTTGTACCAATACCTTGGCGTCTGTTTTAAACCGTACATAGATTTGGTCAACCTACAAACCAAGTTTTCTTTTCCTTGTTCTTCAAAGCCTTCGGGTTGGAGCATATATATTTCCTCTTCAAGCTCTCCATGGAGAAACTCAGTTTTTACATCAAGCTGCTCTAGATTTAGATCAAATGCAACACACATCACCAAGACCACTCTGATTGTGGTGAGTCTTACCACTGGAGAAAACATCTCATTGAAATCAATACCTTCTTTCTGAGCATATCCTTTGACCACCAGTCTTGCACGATAACCTTCTACCTGATCGTTGCCATCTCGCTTAATTTTGAACACACATTTGTTACCGATGACTTTTCGACCTTTAGGAAGTTCAACAAGTTCCCATGTGTTATTTCTGTGTAAGGCTTAAATTTTCTCTTGCATTGATGCCATCTACAGAGAAACATCTGAGCCATTTAATGCCTCATGAAAGGTTGATGGTTCTCCATCTTCTGATAGAAGACAATATGCATCATGACTTGCCATCACATATTTTGAGTGCCAGGATGGTTTTCTTATCTGACGTGTGGTTCTTTTGAGATCTACATTATTGACCTCAGTTGGTTCTTGTTCTTCGCGCCCTGTCTTTGCTTCAGAAGAATCATTTTCTCCTGACTTTCCTCCATCTCCATTGTAGTAGTCTTCTTTATAATGTTGTCATATTTTTGTTCCTTTTGTAGTTCGCTTTATACAAAGATTACATCTCTGCTAACAATAATCTTGTGGGCAGCGGGATCCCATAGACGTTACCCCTTCACATTGTCAGTGTAACCCAAGAATAAGCATTTCCTAGATTTTTGGTCCAGCTTTGTTCTTTCTTGGGAGTTGTACATCACGTACACAGGACATCCAAATACATGCAAAGAAGAATAATCACCCGGTTTTCCCTTCCACATCTCCATTGATGTCTTTAAATCAATAGCGGTTGATGGCGATCGATTTATCACGTAACAGGCAGTTTTGACAGCTTTTGCCCAGAAAGACTTTGTCAATCCTGTTGTTTTCAGCATAGCTCTCGTCCTCTCCAAGAGAGTTCTATTCACCCACTCTGCTACACCATTCTGCTGAGGTGTATGAGCAACAGTAAACTCCCGCTTAATACCTTCTTGCTTGCAGAATGTCAGGAAATCACCATATGTATATTCTCCTTCATTATCTGTCCTCAAACACTTAATTCTTTTCCCAGTTTTAAGTGTCACTTGTGTTTTGAACTCCTTGAATACTAAATACACATCTGACTTCTTCTTGATTGGGTACACCCATAATCTCCTGGAGTAATCATCAATGAATGATACAAAATATTTTTCTCCTCCAATGGATATTTCCGGTGACTCCCAGCAGATGACTTATCAAACTTTAGTTTATGCTGCTTTCTTATCACACAATGCTCCTAGAAAGGTAAATTTACCGACTTGAGCCCGGGCATGAGATTACGTTCTGCAAGAAATTTCAAGCCTCGTTCTGACATATGGCCTAGTCTGTGATGCCATATCATCGTTGTTTCTTCCTGGCTTCCAGCTGCTACTAATGCATCTGTTCCTTTCATTGTGTCTCCTAAAAGCATGTATAGATTTGCAGCGACCTTCTCTGCTTTCATCACTACTAGCGAACCTTTCACCACTTTTAAGATCCCACCTTGAACATGGGTCTTGCATCCGAGGTCATCTAGTTGCCTAATAGGTAACAAATTCTTCTTCAATCCTTTCACATGTCGTTCCCCTTGAAGTGTGCGGATAATACCATCATACATTTTCATTTTGACAATACTAACTCCAGTAATTTCCAAAGCATGGTCATTCCCCATCAATACATGTCCTTCCGAGATAGGTTCGTAAGTGCAAAATCATTCTCGTTGTGGAGTCATGTGCCATGTTGCTCCCGAATCTACTATTCAATCATCAGTGAGTTGAATTTCGCCTTTGGTACTAACCGCTGCTCCGTAGTAAAGAATTTCTACACATCGGAGGTACTAGCAATACATCCTTGAGATGTACTTGCCTCAGAAGACTTCTCACCATTCTTCTTGTTGAACCAACATTCTTTCTTCAAGTGCCCTCTCTTGCCACAATTGTAGCATTTGAGGTTTGTTCTTCTTTGAGATTTTGATCTACCATGATTTTGACTCCCACTAGGACCACGTTCTGTTGATCTACCTCTCGTAATCGTCAAAGCTTTTATTCGTTTTGAGCTTTCTTGCCGATCTTCCTTATTTTTACGCCTGGATTCTCCTTCAAGAACAGCTCCGGCGACATCATTAAAGGATAGACGGTCAACAATATTATTGTTTGTAATATTGATGACGATTTGATCATACGATCTGGTAAACTCTGAAGAAGAAACTCTGCTCGTTTATTTTCCACTATTGTGAAATCTGATGCAGATAGCTGAGCAAATAATGTATTCAAATTGTTGATGTGATCCGGCACCGAAGTGGATTCACTCATTCGAAGAGTGTAGAGTCTCGTCTTTAAGAAAATTCTATTGTGAAGTGACTTAATCTCGTACAGTTGGATGAGAGTATCCCAGATCTCCTTTGCAGTTTTCTTTTCTGCTATACTTGACAAAACTGAATCTGCCATTGCTAAGTGCAAATTGGCAACAATATTGTCATCCATCTCTCTCCACTCTTCATCAGTTATATCTGTAAGTCTACCTTCAATTGCTGGTGAGCAATTATCCTTCCTCAGGATTGCCTGCATCTTCAATTTCCACAGGGAGAAATTACTCCCACTGAATTTTTCAATCTCTAATTTTGCAGCCATTTTTTTCACTGAACTGGTTTACAAAATTTCACCGTGAATAGCATAGTATACGTGAGCAATATTGTATATTTTTACCGCACACTAGAATAAATTTAGTATACGTTAACAATCACCGTAAAAGTATATAACCACACGTGTAAATAGTAACCGTACGCCGCAGCGGAAATAGAGACTGACACCAACAACTCTGATACCACTATTATATATCAAAGTAGCAAGATAAATATTACAAAAATAAGAGATCAAGGAAAACCCTCAACAAATAAGGGAAAAAATCACAGGCACCTGTAGAAAAGATTTTCACTAAGTGGAAGAAATTACAATACTTTTCTCTATATACAGGGAGAGAACAACTTACAATTTCTCTTGTAATATGAGAACACTCACTAAAAGAACCTTATAGGAGAAAATACAATATATTTTATCTCTCTAAATTTTTCTTTTATGTTATGTTGCAATGCTTTGTGTTGTTATGTTAGGAATGAGAAGTGCACCTTTATTTATAGGTGCTCATCTTCATAAAACTATGAGAGTTGTTACAAAATCATGGGTGCAAAACCATGAGTGTTTCTTTCTTGATCTACAAATTGTGACTTTATTCAACCACAATCCTTGACTATAATCTTTTACCATGACCAAAATATTTGACTATGACCACAATCTTTGACAACCCACAAATTGGACTAATGAAAAACATTGGCTCATACATGAAATAAGGAATAAGGAAGAAAAGTTGGAAGAGAATGATGTTGAAAATGGCAAGTGCAAAAGCTATATATGAAATTTGGAGGGGAAGGAATGCAGCAACATTCTTCAATCAAATACACTATAGTCATGAGGAGTACCATGCATAGAACACTTAAAACCCATGTAAAATACTAGCACACTTTGCATCGAGTAGATGGTAGGAAATAGTGTCTATTTAGTTAACTTGTTATGTATATGAAATCAGGATCCTAATTGGATCGGTTCTGTCTATTGATTTTTTTGACAATGAAAGTTATTTGTTAAAAAAAAATTAATATCTGATATATGTGTTCTATAGACACAAAAACATGTTACCATTATTATTAAAAAAAAAACATATTACCAAAAACAACATGATTTTCAACAAATATTTTTAATTAGTTGAAATTCAAATAAATTATAAAAAAATCATGTTGGTCTTATAAATTTAACCATAGACATAAATTTCAATTAATTAAAGACGAGTTAAAACCATATTCATTTCTTAAAAAATGGAGGCTCTGATTCGGCAGAGATTTACACAAATTCCATAGCTCCTCTTTGAAGGTCAAACCAAAATTTATTACTTTACATCTTGCATTCTATATTATTATTATTATTATTATTATTATTATTATTATTATTATTATTATTATTATTTATTAAGAAAAAAAGAAACCGACATTAAATGTATGTAAAAAGAAAAATGGTGATGAAGGATAATAAAGTGGTTTGTATATCAAAACAAGAGGAAGATACGTTACTGTCCACCACCCATAAAAATACAAAACCGTGACATAAGCTAATACTTGTAAAAAAGTAAATTTCATTTCACCAACTTTTTCATTTATTATTTTCCTTTTCCATTTCAATACACCACTCATGCAAATTACTTTTTATGCCGTTGTTAGAAACCCAGACTATAACGCACCAACAATACCACATAACAGATCTCTTCTTCTTCCGAGTTCTTACCGCATTGACTCGCTCTTGTTCCACTCGTTTTCTTCTTGCACGCTACGTTTACACTCTTTTGCTTCACACCAACGACTTCAACGGTTTTCTTTTTTGTGTTTTCTTAAGCATTGAATTGTTTCAATTGTCTCAGTTGGTGAAGTAGTTGTTTCGGATGATGAAGTCATTTTGGAGCTTATTTCAAACGTGGTTTTGTGAATTGTGATGTGGAGTTAGTCAGTCGAGATGTTTCGTTCTGCTAAATGGAAGACTGAGAAAAACAGAATTAAAGCTGTTTTTAAGCTTCAATTCAATGCCACTAAGGTAGATTCTAACTGTTTCTATTATTTTGCTTATTTTCAATTTTATTTTCTGGATTTTAATTGAAATATGTAGTGTGAAAAAAGTAATGTTTTGTTCATATATCAATTTTGATGATGGTATTATTAGGTTGGAAATTATTGAATTTGTATAAGATGAGAGATTGTGTTTGGTGATGAAAATTTTCAGGTGTTACAATCTGGAGTAGATGCATTGGTGTTGTCAATAATTCCTGGTGATATTGGAAGACCAACTAAGAGATTAGAGAAAGCTACGGTTCGAGATGGAAATTGTCGCTGGGAGAATCCGGTATATGAAACTGTCAAGTATTTTCAGGATCCTAAAACCGGGAAAATCGCCGATAAAATATATCGTTTTTTGCTATCAACGGTAATATATATAAATTTTCTCAGTTCATAGAAGTGATTGTTAATTTGTATATTTTTATGTTTGTGGTTGTTATGTAATTTAAGGATTTTATACAGGGGTTATCAAAAGCTAGCGCGGTCGGGGAGGTTTCGATGAACTTTGCTGATTATGTAGATGCCATGAAGCCCTCTTCGGTCTCTCTTCCCATCAAGATTCCTCATTGTGATGCTGTTTTGCATGTTAGTATTTGCTCTCTCTGTTTTTTCTTTTGTTCAGATGTGAAGTTGCTTGAAGTTTCGACGAAACCTAATCGAAACTTTGAGTAAAGCGTAAGTCAAAGCAATGCTGATGTCATTGAGTTTGATTTGTTGCTTAATAAACAGGTATCTGTCCAACGGCTGCAAGAAAAGAGTGATCAAAGGTACTACCGAAGGAATTCGCATTTGTTATTTTTCCGATTCGATTCGTTATGAGTTGGAGTTTTTGATGATGTGATATTTATGTGTTCGATAAAAATTTGCAGAGAGAAAGATGAATGTGATGATAATGCGAAACAAAAATTCGATGATAGAAGCTTAAGGAACCAATTAAACAACGGTGATACAGATGAAAGTACTAAGAGTTATTTTTCTGAAGTAAGGATTTCTTTTGTTTGTTTGCGATGAAAGTTAAAAAATGTGTTAGTGATTAAATATCGTGTTTCGATGTTTAATAGGATGTTTCTGCCAAAGCAATCATCGATAGGACGTCTAGTGGATCTGACATTACATTGTCGACGAGTTCTGATGACAGCTCTGGAGTTGATACTCCGTGTGACAATGGACTGAGAAAAACAAACATCAATACCACGGCAAATCAGTTTGCTCCAGTTATGCACCGTGCCACAGAATCTCCAAACCGCGCTGTCGATACCTCGACACCGATGCATGATTTACAACAGAGATCGCGATGTGGTTGGTCCTCTAGCTCAGAGCTTGGGTTAAGTATGGGCGATTCGACAAATGGTTCTCATAATGTGCTTTCAAAGGAAAGGTCGCTGGATGCGTCACATTTGGAGATTGAGAGACTCAAGGCTGAACTTGCTGCTTTGGCGAGGCACGTGGATATGTCGGACATGGAACTACAGACTCTTAGGAAGCAAATTGTAAAGGAAAGCAAAAGAGGGCAGGATCTCTCGAAGGAAATCATTATCTTGAAAGATGAAAGGGATGCACTCAAGACGGAATGTGACAATATCAGGTCTTTCCATAAACGAATGGATGACGCCAAAGTGAGAAACAGGTCACAGTTGGAAAGTGGAGATGTTCATGCTTTTGTCGAGGAAATTAGACAAGAATTGAATTACGAGAAGGACACGAATGCAAATCTCCGATTACAGTTAAAAAAGATGCAAGAATCGAACGCCGAATTGGTTCTTGCTGTGCAGGATCTGGAAGAAATGTTGGAGCAGAAAAATATGGACATGTGTAATCACTCCAATAAACACGAGCCGCATCAAAATTCCCCACATTTAGAGATGAAACTTTCAAAATGTGAAACAGACGATGATGAAGATCAGAAAGCATTGGATGAGCTTGTTAAAGAGAACAGCGATGCCAAGGACACACACTTGCTCGAGAAAAAAATTATAGATTTGTATGGCGAAATTGAAATGTATAGGAGAGACAAAGAGGAGTTAGAGATGCAGATGGAGCAGATTGCACTAGACTATGAGATATTAAAACAGGAAAACCACGGCATTGCGAGTAAACTCGAGCAAAGCCAACTGCAAGAACAGTTAAACATGCAATGTGAGTGTTCATCATCTCCTCCTGCTGCTATGAATGACATTGAAAATCACATTGTGAATCTGGAAAAAGAACTCAAGGAACAGTCAGAAGATTTCTCGAATTCTCTATCTACCATTAAGGTACTAGAAACCCATATCAGAAGATTAGAAGAGGAAATGGAGAAACAAGCACAAGGATTTGAGGCTGATATAGAAGCGGTGGCTCATAAAAAAGTTGAGCAAGAGCAAAGAGCCATTCAAGCTGAGGAAACTCTGCGAAAGACGAGACTAAAAAATGCTAATACTGCTGAGAGGCTTCAAGAGGAATTCCAAAGGCTCTCATTGCAAATGACATCTACCTTTGATGAAAATGAGAAGGCTACCATGAGAGCACTGACCGAAGCAAGTGAACTGCGTCTACAGAAAAATCTAGTGGAAGGAATGCTGCTTAAAGTCCAGGAAGAGCTTGAGTCAACTAAAGCTGATTACGAGGTAAAACTGGGCGACCTTTCAAACCAAATGGATACAATGACAGTTCAGATACAGCAGATGTTGGTGGAAATTGAAGACAAGTCCAAGCAGCTCGAAAATCAGAAGAAGCTTGGGGAACAAGTTAATAGGGATTCCTCTGAGGAGTTCGAGTTGCTAAAATCTGAGAATGGAAAACTTAAAGTAGAAATAATGCAGATGTTGGTGGAAATTGAAGACAAGTCCAAGCAGCTTGAAAATCAGAAGAAGCTTGGGGAACAAGTTAACTTGGATTTCTCTAAGGAGTTCGATATGCTTAAAGCTGAGAATGAAAATCTTACAGCGGAGATTTCACGCTTAAATGAACAAGTAGAAGGAAAAGAAATCTTAAGAACTGATTTGGAACTTATGAAGAAATCTATTGAGGAATATGAAACACTGTTACATCAAGGAACTGTGGAAAGAAATGAATTTGCGAGTACAATTGCATTTTTGAAGAAGGAAGTGGAACATTCACTTAACGAGATAAGTACAATGAGAAATATCAAGGATGAAAAAGAAGAAGAGGCTAGACTCTTGAAGTCAGAGTTGGAAGCTATTAGAGCTCAATGTAGTGATTTGAAACAATCACTTTTTGAGGATGAGGCTGAGAAAGAAAAACTAAGAAAGCAAATTTCTCAGCTAAGGAGCGAAATAAAGAAGAAAGGTGATGCATTAACAAGCTTTGAGAAGAGGTTCAGGGATAGTAACGGCCGCAACCAACATTCTGATGGAACTAAAACCATTCCAATCAACAAAAGAACTGCTTCCAGTCCTCAGAATTCCAAAGAAATGGCAAGTCTCAGGGAGAAAATAAAAACGCTTGAGGTAACTATTCTAGCATTGATGATATGAAAACTTGAATTTTGTTTTTTCTAGTATTATTTCAAAACATATACTATATATCCATCAAATTTTACCTTTTTTATTTTAATACGAAAGGAATGTTTATGGCAGGGACTAATAAAATCAAAGGAAACTGTGTTGGAAACTTCAAGACTTTCATCTTTGAAGAAGGAAACCGAACTCCATAGTAGAATTGCCGAGCTTGAGAACAACGTGGAGGAATTGAATCGGAATGTTACTTTACACGAGGTAAACTCAAACTGATATTTGTCAACACTAGAGCTATTTGCAAAAACATCTTTCTTCCATGAATTCTTACAAATGTTCAATATATTGACATTGATATGCCCTTGAAATTGGTTGTTCAGGAAAGAAGTATTACAAATTCAAATGAGATATCGGACGAGTTAAGAAATAGATTGGAAGATGCAGACAACAATCTTAGTAACGTGTTGAGTGAATTGTCGTCATTGAAGGAAAGAAACAAATTAATGGAAAATGAACTGAAAGAGATGCAAGAGAGATACTCAGAAATGAGTCTCAAATTTGCTGAGGTAGAAGGTGAAAGACAAATACTTGTTATGACCGTAAGAAACCTCAAGAGTTTCCACAAGGGCTGAGAGTTTCCTCTTGATATCATGGAGCCTGCAGTGTATAGTTGTATAGCAGGTGTATTTTGCAACAGTGGAACACAGTTTATAATGAATAAATTAATGTTTATATTGGTAAAATGTGTGTATTCTTCCTTAAGATTTTTACTTTTATGCAAAAAAAAAAAAAGTGATTGTTTAGAGATATATAGCAATGCAGAGTTAAAAAAATTAAAGATTTGTGTTGAGGGGTTTTCATGAGATACATAAAAGTGATTAATATGTTATGTTAGTACTTCCAAATAATCCAATACTTTGCTTAACATGTAAAAGCATAATCCATTTGAAACATGTTGATAATTGCATAAGCTTTTGTAGGATTATTGTACATGCCTAATTGGTGTGTGGCATATTAATTGATTAATTTGTGTTTTAAGTGTGAAGGTTCATAATCTAAAAATTCAAATAGGAGAAATTCAATTTCAAGAACAAAGTAATGCCGTGAGAGAGAATTTCTTAAAAACTAAGAAATATTTAGATTCAAGACGAGAGGAGAGAGAAGAGATAACAAAGATAGTTAAAACAATATTTTCTATTCACCATTACAAACAGCGTTATTTGTTTATAAGTGAATCACCAACCATATCTCTTATAAAGTGAGAGAACAACTACTAGCATATGTATATGTATGATAATTAATGTATTACATGACATACATAACTATTACATACATGTTGAATACTACAATATATATGAACAGACTTTGACTATAGCACTCTCCAGATTTTGACTATGTCGAAAAAATCTACATCTACATCCACTGCGTTTGAGTTCGATCCAACTAGCTTCTAGCATCACGGCTACAAATCTCCATCTTTAAACTAACTCCAAACCATGAAACAGACTCGCTATCATCATGCAATTTTATCAACTACATACAATGGAAGAACTTGCAACTTGCCAATGACTTGGTGATCATATCAATAACATTGTAATTGGTCGAAACCTTCATCACCTTTACTTCAATTTTCTCTCAGACAAAATACAACATAACATCAATATGTTTTGTCCTTTCATGATAAATCAAATTATTCGACAACTGTATGGTACTTTGACTATCACATTTAACAGAGATTTCTCGACCTCGAAATTTCAGCTCCTTGGCAAAACCTTCAAGCCACAATGCTTCTTTCACAGCTTCAGTGAGAGGAATGTATTCCGCTTCAGTGGTTGATAACGCTACAACCTTCTAAAGTGTTGCTTTCCAACTAATTGATGTGTTGAACATAGTGAAAACATATCCAGAAAGGTATTTTCTGGTGTCCATACATCCTGCATAGTTAGAGTCCATAAATCCTTCGATTTTCCTTTGGTCATCACGACCTCTGGCTCCACCATAAATTAGGACCCAGCTCAGGGATCCTATTATATATCTTAGGATCCATTTCAAAGCTATCCAATGAGTCTTTTTCAGGGTTAGTCATGTATTTACTTACATGGTTTACTGCATAAGATATATCTGGGTTGGTACATACCATAGCATACATCAAAGAACCCACTATACTTGCATATAGAATGGAATGTTATCCATATAGACCCTTTCAACTTCAGTACTAGGAATTTGAGTTATACTTAGCTTGAATTTTTGGCGTTATAACAAGTTTTGAGTTCAACATACCAAACCTGTCAATAATCTTCCTTAGATATAACACTTGAGATAAGTATAATTTCGATTGCTTTCTATCTCTCTTGATGTCAATACCTAGAATTCTGGTTGCAGTTCCAAGGTCATTCGTTTCGAATTTCTGGTTGAGTTTAGCCTTTACCCTCATTACTTCTTCGATGAAGTTGCTTGATATGAGGATTTCCTACATAGAGTGTAAAGCCCATATATATATACATACATCAAAGCATATATTATACATGATTTCCACTTTTGGTACTGAAATATACAATAAGTTCCTAGTAAACACATTATACATATACATGCCCAAAAAACCTAATACAAATAAACTACGACATAGTATATCTACAAGATGTTCCAAAGACAAATACTAAGAACTAGATCACTAATGATCTAAAAAAACTCCACAACAGAAGCAAAGCCATCAGATAAGTAAGGATAATCACACGGCCTTATCCTTACCCTTCGTGGAACCTGCAGTACCTATGATGTAAACAACAACAGTGGGGTGAGATACATCAAATCTCAGTGAGTTCCCTATCTTAAAGTCCTCTCGGCTCTACAAGGTTCTAATAAACCTAACTCGCGTCAAAGGGAAGGGAAGTGACTATGAGTACACACACTAAAATGTCTTCACACTCGTGAGCCTGTTAACTCACACTAGTACCAAAGTACTTCCTGAGCCTGCTAACTCAAGAATCTCACTAATCAATAACCATACCAAGGCATCCCCTTTTCCCGTCCGCTTCTACGTCTAGAAGACGACCCGAGTCATGGATCCTTGTAGTTACTTGGCATACGAAATGGATTCGGGATCATCGGCCCGTACACCGTGATCCGTCACTTCACTTGGCCCGTACACCGTCACAAGTCTCTTTACCCGTAGGCTCCATTCGTACTATACGCGGGAATCAAACCTGCCAAGTAATTGTGCATACGTTTCAGAGGAGGTGCTTGAGTCTCATGAAACTACACCGCAAGATAAACTGGTTATGATTATTACACACGCCTCGGCCTTTCATGCACGAGCGTTGTCACTATGTCATTTCACACTTTCCGACATTATATATGGTAATGTTCCTCACCCTACCTATTTCATATTTTAACATGCATACCTATTCAACAACAATTACACACCATTAAACGATAAAAATCGACAAAAGGACACTATTCCAAAATCCCGACATAATTAAATCGGCCAACAAATCTTAAAACCATTTTAATAAGAAAGTATATTTTGTTAGCTTTCCAATGACATCAAGAATATTAAAAACGGGTAAACGAGTCAAAAGTTATGGACATAGCGAGAAATAGTATCGCGAGAAAACACAATTTTCACCCTCCTGGCCGTACGCGTATTGCCTTGTGACATACGCGTATTGCCCAGCTGGCTCGCCCAACCATACGCGTATTGCCCAAAGTCATACGCGTATGGACAGAGACTGATTTTTCCCAAAAATTCCTTTTAAAACTCCAATAGCGTACTACCCTACCTCATACGCGTTTTGCCCAGAACCGTACGCGTACCAATACGCAAATGGGCAGATGGTCGAGAAAATGGAACCTCATACGCGTATTGCCCATATTTTTGCACAGCCATACGCGTATTGCCTTAACCAATACGCGTATTGCCTTGGGTGATACGCGTATGGGCAGCGTGAAAACCAGAAAATTTCCTGCATAATGGGTTTGCGAAAATTGGTCCATTTTCCCTTCCAATTCACTCCCAAACACCAGAAAAACACCAATTGGAAACTCAACAACACATATTTAACAAGTATCAATCATAAGGAACATTAAAACATGATTTTTGTGCAAAATTTCTCATTTTCTAACAATGTCAAACTAACTCTAAAATTCAATAAAACTCTACTCTAAAGCATCTAACTAGAGCCCACCTGGATTACAAGATGAGGAGGTTGAAGCTGAGATGAAAAGATGAAGATTGGTTGATGATTCAAGTCTTAGAGCTCTTGAGAAATTTTTCCTCTTCTTCTCCCTTCCTTTCCTTCCTTTTTCCTTCTCTCACTTTTCTTTCTTCAAGTTTCTAACTTTTCAAATAAGGAAAGGAAAAGAAAATAGACATAGGAACATTAATTGATAATACTACTAATTATCCAAATTATCTCAATTGCACCAATTAATAAAACTCCAAGTTAAATAATATTAATCAAATCAATATTCCGAGTTCGTCAGTTTACTCTAATTACTTATCCAATAATTGCTCAGAGTACCCCGGAACCCAGTTGATCATACTAATATTATTCAAAAATGTTCACAAAAATTATGGGGTATTAATCCTCCCCCCCCCCCCCCCTTAAATATAAATTCGCCCTCGAATTTAGAAGATTACCTGAACAGATGAGGGTAGACCTCCCGCATTTCCGATTCCAATTCCCAAGTTGTATCGCCTGGATGCGTCTCATCCCACTGGACCTTAACAAGAGGAATCTCTTTATTTCTTAACACTTTAGTTTCTCTTCCGGTGATACGACTCGGTTGAGGCTCAAACGTCAAATCAGCTTCTATCTCATTTGTATTTGGTAAAATTGGTTGAAGAGGATCTGGGACAAATTTCTGAAGCTGAGACACATGGAAAACGTCGTGCATCTCTGACAGAGAAGGCGGTAGGGCTAATATGTAAGCTACTTCTCCAATTCTTTCTAAGATTTGATACGGTCCCACGTATCTTGGACTTAACTTCCGCGATTTAAATGGTCCTTTCAATCTCAATCTCGGAGTAACCTTAAAAAATACATGATCACCCTCATCAAACTCTAACGGTCTCCTACGGTTATCCGCATAGCTTTTCTGGCGATCTTGGGCTTGTTTAACTTTTCCACGAATCATTCTAATCTTTTCCGTGGTCTCGTGAATAATCTCGGGTCCCAAAATTCTATCGTCGCCAACCTCCGCCCAACACAATGGCGTTCTACATTTCCTACCATATAACGCCTCATAAGGTGCCATACCAATACTTGCATGATAACTGTTATTATAAGAGAACTCAATCAAAGGTAAAAGTTATATCCAATTTCCTCCACTTTCAAGTACACAAGCTCGCAACATGTCCTCCATAGTTTGTATTGTCCGTTCCGTCTGACCGTCCGTTTGCGGATGATTCGACGTACTTAAACATAACCTCGTTCCCATGGCTTGTTGAAAAGCTCTCCAAAATCTGGAAGTAAACTTTGGATCTCTATCCGAGACGATACTAGTACGAATACCATGCAATCTCACTATCTCTGAAATGAACAACCTTGCGAGATGACTCACCTTGTAGGTAGTCTTCACAACTAAGAAATGCGCTGATTTCGTTAACCGCTCCACAATTACCCAAATCGAATCATAACCACCTTGTGCACGGGGTAATCCCACTGTGAAGTCCATCGAAATACTATCCCATTTCCACGTCGGAATCTCTAAATGTTGTAATAAGCCACCCGGCCTTTGGTGCTCAATCTTCACTTGTTGGCACACCGCACATTCCGACACATACACCGCAATATCCTTTTTCATCCCGGGCCACCAATAGTCCCTTTTTAAATCTTGATACATCTTTGAAGACCCCGGATGTATAGTAAAAGCACCCTTATGCGCTTCTTCCAAAATCCTTCGTTCCAACTCTGTGTTATCCGGAACACAAATCCTTTGGTTAAACAAAATAGTTCCGTCGGTAGCTTGCACAAAACCCGGTTGCGATAACACTTCTTGAATTTTCTCGTCTAACCCTTGCTCTTGCTGGATTTCTTCCCTAAGAGTAGAAGAGACGTTCAAATTTCCCATAATTACACAATTTAGAGTCCAGTTAAATTGAAGATTGAGATCTCTAAACTTTTCCATTAAGGTATACTCTAATATCATTAACTCGGCATTATGCAACACCTTCCTACTCAATGCATCCGCCACCTTATTTGCTTTACCCGGATGGTATTTTATCTCCAAGTCATAATCCTTCAAATATTCCATCCATCTCCTCTGACGTATGTTCAACTCTTTCTAATCAAATAAGTACTTTAAGCTCTTGTGGTCGCTAAACATCTCAAAACGTACACCATACAAATAGTGACGCCACACTTTCAAAGTAAATACAACTGCCGCCAATTCTAAATCATGCGTTGGGTAATTTTCTTCATGGACTTTCAACCGTCGTGAAGAATAAGCCACTACATGTCCATCTTGCATTAACACCCCGCCTAATCCCTTCTTCGATGCATCACAATATACCTCATACGACTTGCTAGAATCAGGAATAACCAAAACAGGAGCGGTAGTCAATCTCTCCTTCAAACTCCTAAAACTTCTTTCACAAGCCGAATCCCACTCATACAAATAATCCTTCCGAGTAAGTCTCGTCAATGGTAAAGCCAGTTGCGAAAAACCCTTGATAAACCTTCTGTAGTACCCTGCCAATCCCAAGAAACTTCTAACTTCAGAAGCATTCTTCGGTCTCTCCCAATTAATCACCGCTTTAACTTTTGATGGATCGACCGCTACATCTCCCTGGGATATGACATGACCGAGAAAATTAACCTCAGACATCCAAAACTCACACTTACTTAACTTAGCAAAAAGTTGCTTCTCTTGTAAGATGGATAAAACAATTCTTAGGTGTTCTCCGTGCTCTTGAGGATCACGAGAATAAATAAGAATGTCGTCAATGAAAATCACCACAAATTGGTCCAAGTAAGGTTGAAATATCCGATTCATATAATCCATGAAAACTGTCGGAGCATTCGTCACACCGAGAGGCATCACCAAAAATTCATAATGACCATAACGGGTTCTAAACGCAGTCTTCGGCACATCTGAACTCTTCACACGAATCTGATGATAACCCGACCGTAAATCAATCTTCGAGAACACACAGGCTCCTTTCAATTGATCTAACAGGTCGTCTATCCTTGGTAATGGGTATTTATTCTTGATGGTGACCTTATTCAACTGACGGTAATCAATACACAACCGTATTCCACCATCCTTTTTCTTTACCAATAACACTGGAGCTCCCCAGGGTGAAACACTTGGTCGAACAAAATGCTTAGCCAACAATTCTTCCAATTGATCCTTTAATTCTCTTAATTCAAGTGGTGCCATCTGATACGGAGAAACAGATATTGAAGCCGTTCCCGGTATCAGGTCAATAGAGAATTCCACTTCCCGCTCCGGAGGAAGAGAAGTGATATCCTCGGGGAAAACTTCAGGAAAGTCACAAACTACCGGAATACTCAAAACTTGGATGTTACTACTCTCCTCCTTAGTAAGAATCATAAGAACAGACTTTTCCTCCTCAAACAAGAAATTAATCATTCCAACCGTACCTTCTAAAATAGTAGTTAACACATCCTTCGGAGTAGCCTCTTCGGACGGAATAATGATCAACTTTTCCTCACACCCAATAAACACCGAATTAGCGGAAAGCCAATCCATTCCCAGAACAACATCCACTTTCTTAAGCGGTAAACAGATAAGTTCAATTTGGAAAACTCTTTCATTCACCAATAATACACAATTTTCACACATCAACGGTGTCTCTACAATCTCATCCATGGCAGTAGTAACCACCATAGGAGGAAACAAAGGAACAGCTTGCAACCCAAGTCGCTTCACGCAACGCGTGGACACAAAAGAATGCGTTGCCCCACAATCAAATAAAACAAAACAAGGATGTCCATTTACGAAACACGTACCCGCAATCAAGGAGTTGTCATTCTTTGCCTTCCTCACATCCAAGGTATACACTCGGCCGGTATTCTTCCCTTGTGTCTGATTCCTACCCTGTGGACAATCCCTCGATAAATGGCCCATCTTATTACACTGATAACACCTCACTCCCTCCAAACTGCACCTACCATAATGATTCCTTCCACAAGTACGGCATACCGGAGGCACACTAGTCCTAGAACTCTGGACTTGCTTCCCTTTAAATGATTGTTGCCTTGGTCTAACTTGCTGGTTCGATATCCCTCGATCATTTTGATTCATCCTACTCAAATCTCCTTCCATTTGTACCCTCTTCAAACTATGTTCCGCCACATAACACTGTCTTAACAATTCGGCATAGCTAGTGAATTCTCTCTGAGACACACTATGTGCAATTTCAGCCCTTAAACCAAACAGAAATTGATCAATCTTCCACCTCTCATCAGGAGCATATATGGCTTATCTAGAATAAGCAGCCATAACCTCGAACTTTTCTGCATAAGAAGCTACAGTCAAGTTACCTTGCCTCAATTGTTGAAACTCGAATTCTTTTTGAGACCTTAAGGAACTTGGAAAATATTTCTCCATAAAAGTTATCTTAAACTGCTACCATACCTTTGGTACCTCTTGAATTGTCATTAAGGCTGAAGCGCTTTCCCACCACCTCATGGCAGGACCCTTCAACAAGTGAGAAGCGAAGACCACCTTGTTTTCCTCACTACACTGAACTATTAGGAAAATCCATTCCATACCTGATATCCATTCATGAGCCTTTACTGGATCTAACGCTCCCTGAAATTCCGGAGGATTCATACGGATGAAATCCCTAAAGGTCCCCCCTACAGCTTCAGGAACCACCACTGGAGGATGCACACCACCAGTCATTTGCTGTACCATTTGTTGCACAAACTGATTCTGCTGTTGCTGCATCTGTTGCATAAATTGGTATAAAGGAGCATTTCCCTCGTCCCCTGGCGGATTAGTCCCTGCTGGAGTGGTTCTTGGTCTACCACGGTTGTTTATGCGCCTGTCAGCCATGTTCCTGAATTTCATACAGATAGGATTAAGTTAATCAGACTCAATACCATAAATATAACACACAAGACCAATGGCGACACGCCGCATATGAAACGGAAAGAAAACTTATTCTATTTCATGGCTAGGTCGAGGATACGACCTGCTCTGATACCAACTGTAAAGCCCATATATATATACATACATCAAAGCATATATTATACATGATTTCCACTTTTGGTACTGAAATATACAATAAGTTCCTAGTAAACACATTATACATATACATGCCCAAAAAACCTAATACAAATAAACTACGGCATAGTATATCTACAAGATGTTCCAAAGATAAATACTAAGAACTAGATCACTAATGATCTCATAAAACTCCACAACGGAAGCAAAGCCATCAGATAAGTAAGGATAATCACACGGCCTTATCCTTACCCTTCGCGGAACCTGCAGTACCTGTGATGTAAACAACAACAGTGGGGTGAGATACATCAAATCTCAGTGAGTTCCCTATCTTAAAGTCCTTTCGGCTCTACAAGGTTCTAATAAACCTAACTCACGTCAAAGGGAAGGGAAGTGACTATGAGTACACACTCTAAAATGTCTTCACACTCGTGAGCCTGTTAACTCACACTAGTACCAAAGTACTTCCTGAGCCTGCTAACTCAAGAATATCACTAATCAATAACCGTACCAAGGCATCCCCTTTTCCCGTCTGCTTCTACGTCTAGAAGACGACCCGAGTCATGGATCCTTGTAGTTACTTGGCATACGAAATGGATTCAGGATCATCGGCCCGTACACCGTGATCCGTCACTTCACACGGCTCGTACACCGTCACAAGTCTCTTTACCCGTAGGCTCCATTTGTACTATACGCGGGAATCAAACTTGCCAAGTAATTGTGCATACGTTTCAGAGGAGGTGGTCGAGTCTCATGAAACTACACCGCAAGATAAACTGGTTATGATTATTACACACACGCCTCGGCCTTTCATGCACGAGCGTTGTCACTATGTCATTTCACACTTTCCGACATTGTATATGGTAATGTTCCTCACCCTACCTATTTCATATTTTAACATGCATACCTATTCAACAACAATTACACACCATTAAACGATAAAAATCGACAAAAGGACACTATTCCAAAATCCCGACATAATTAAATCGGCCAACAAATCTTAAAACCATTTTAATAAGAAAGTACATTTTGTTAGCTTTCCAATGATATCAAGAATATTAAAAACGGATAAACGAGTCAAAAGTTATGGACATAGCGAGAAATAGTATCGCGAGAAAACACAATTTTCACCCTCCTGGTCGTACGCGTATTGCCTTGTGCCATACACGTATTGCCCAGCTGGCTCGCCCAACCTTACGCGTATTGCCCAAAGTCATACGCGTATGGGCAGAGACTGATTTTTCCCAAAAATTCCTTTTAAAACCCCAATACGCGTACTACCCTACCTCATACGCGTTTTGCCCAGAACCGTACGCGTACCAATACGGAAATGGGCAGATGGCCGAGAAAATGGAACCTCATACGCGTATTGCCCACATTTCTGCACAGCCATACGCGTATTGCCTTAACCAATACGCGCATTGCCTTGGGTGATACGCGTATGGGCAGCGTGAAAACCAGAAAATTTCTTGCATAATGGGTTTCGAAAATTGGTCCATTTTCCCTTCCAAACACCAGAAAAATACCAATTGGATACTCAACAACACATATTTAACAAGTATCAATCATAAGGAACATTAAAACATGATTTTTGTGCAAAATTTCTCATTTTCTAACAATGTCAAACTAACTCTAAAACTCAATAAAACTCTACTCTAAAGCATCTAACTAGAACCCACCTGGATTACAAGATGAGGAGGTTGAAGCTGAGATGAAAAGATGAAGATTGGTTGATGATTCAAGTCCTAGAGCTCTTGAGAAATTTTTCCTCTTCTTCTCCCTTCCTTTCCTTCCTTTTTCCTTCTCTCACTTTTCTTTCTTCAAGTTTCTAACTTTTCAAATATGGAAAGGAAAAGAAAATAGACATAGGAACATTAATTGGTAATACTACTAATTATCCAAATTATCTCAATTGCACCAATTAATAAAACTCCAAGTTAAATAATATTAATCAAATCAATATTCCGAGTTCGTCAGTTTACTCTAATTACTTATCCAATAATTGCTCAGAGTACCCCGGAACCCAGTTGATCATACTAATATTATTCAAAAATGTTCACAAAAATTATGGGGTATTACATAGAGCAATAAGATGACAAGTGAATTTTCAGGTGAGAACCTGAAATAGACACAGTGACCGAAGTTGCTCCTTGTGAAACCTATGTGTGTCATGAACTTGTCGAATCTCTTGTTCCATTTCTTAGGAGATTGTTTCAGACCATATGGCGACCTGTTCATCTTGCACACATATTCCTCCTTACCTTTTTATTCATACTCTTCATCTTGCTACATCAAGATCATTTCATTGAGATCACCATATAGGAAGGTAGTCTTCATATCCATCTGCTCCAATTCTAGGTCGAACCTAGCCACCATGGCAAGAAAAATTCTAATGGATCTATGCTTCACAACACAATAAAATACACATTGAAGTCCACTCCTTACTCCCTGCGGGTTTTTCGATCAGTTTCTAGTGTGGTTATCATGAAGAGATTTTATCTCATCATCCATGGTTTTCAGAAATTCCTTCTTATTTTGAATTCACATAGCTTCTTTGTAATCTCTAGGTTCTTCATCGAGAACTTCACTTGCTGAAATTAAGGCAAAAGCTATGAGGCCTGCATAACCAAACTTCTAAGGTTTCTTGATGACTCTTCTCGACATGTCTCTTGCTAACAAGTAGTCATAAATAATTTTCTCATTCGCTTCAGTATCATGTGCTTTTTCAGCAGCTTCATCTGAATTATCATCATGATTATGCACTTCATTTCCTAAGTGTGCCACCTCAACATAAAATTCTTCCTTATTTTCCTCTTCTTTAAAGATCTTTTGACTAGCCACACTATCATCAGTTTCTTAAAATTCATCTCAACTTCATTGAAAACTACATCAAGACTAATGATTCACCTCTTGTGACTAGGTTCGAGGCACCACAACCTATAAGCCTTGACTCCCTCATGATACCCAATGAACATGCATCTCCTAACTTTAGGTTCAACTTTGTCTAGCCTAATATGAGCATAGACTACACATCCAAATACTCCAAGTCTATCGAGATTTGGTGGATAAGTTGACCAGAATTCTTCAGGTGTATTCATCCCCAAGGTAGTTGAGGGACACCTATTTATCAGGTAGGCTGCATTCACAATAGCCTCAACCCAAAACAAATTCTTCAACCCAACGCTAGCCAACATGCACCTCACCCTTTTCAGGATAGTTCAATTGAACCGGTCGGCCAGGCCATTTTGCTGGGGTGTACATGTAGCAGTTTTGTGCCTTGTAATCCCAAACATAGAACAATAACTATTAAATGCATCATTGCAAAATTCAAGGCCATTATTTGTCCTTAACCTCTTAACCTTCCTTATATTCTGAGTTTCCACCAGATTTTTCCAACTTTTGAAGTTTCCAAAAGTTTCATCCTTAATTTTCTGAATGAATATCCAAATCTTTCTTGAATAATCATCAACTATGGATAGAAAATACCTTGCACCTGAGTATGATGGATTTCTTGCAGGTCCCCAAAGATCAACATGGATATAATCAAGAGACCCATTTGTTCTTTGTTGGCATTTGTTGAACTTCACTTTACAGGATTTACCAAATACACATGGTTCACAAAACTCTAGCTTTTCTACCTTATCAACACTTAACAAATTCTCCTTGCCTAATTCGACCAAGCCTTTTCACTGACATGGTTAAGTCTCATGTGATATATCTCAGTCTTTTTCAGATGCTTCAATAATGCAATATCAACTGAGTCACTTATGGCCTCAGCTTCAAGGGAATACAAGCCTTTCCATAATCTCTTTAAATTTCTTTCCAGACAACTTTTTCCTAAATTTATTGTACATATGGTGTACACAAAATCTTTGCTCCACACCTGGTAAAAGCTCATTCATAGCCGGAAAAAGACCATACCAATAAAAACAACAAAGTTATTAACAAAAAATCTTAAACATGCAACCGAAAGCAAGCATGAAAATTTATAGGAAGCATTCAAATACCTCTTGTTAATCTGATATGAATGTACTGGTACAACATTGAGTTCTATATCCAAGATCATAAATTAGTAATTCCAAAAACTATGTTCACATGTCTTTTATTTCCCCTTTAATAACTGCAAAAGCTATTAACATAATTTACTCATTTGGATCTCTTCCTATGGATGCTAATATTTCTCCTTCAATAGCCCTTCAAGAAATAACCATCAATTTCAATCATAGGCTTGCATAGTTTGAAACCCTCCTTACATATTGCATATCATATGTATAATCTCTAGAAATGAGGCCTCTTGTCATCTGTATTATCTAGAACAGGTTGAACATTCATCTTAACTATTGAACCATAATTCTTCTAAGAATTTTATGACAATAAGCATTCCACTCACATCATTATTTTAAAAAAGCCCTAGCCATTTGTTTGTAATTTTTAGAGAACATAAGATCCCTGCCCGACTGGACTCAATATGTAGTGATTGTTTTCTTAAAATCATACTTGGTAGCAAAAGATGTTCATAATTCTCATTTATAATCTGCCATGTTTTTTAGCAATTTAAAAATTGGACATTTCTTCCTATTACATCAACTTTCTTCATTCGTTTTACCCCTAATTTCCAATTTCTCACTATCATCTTCACTCTTATAAATATATCATTTGTGTCATGTTTTCTTGCTAGTACCCTATGTATCATTAGCATAACCTAATAGATTTTCCATACCCTATTCCATAAAACCATCATTACCCTCCTTTGAGTCTTCAAATGCAACATCCAAGGCATTGTCATAATGAAAACTCACATCATCACTATCATCATCCATTTCAGTACCAATAATTCCATAATTATTCACCTCAACATTATCCAACTCACACTACAACAAAAACACATTTCAGAACAGGATGGCGCGCCCCACATTTCCTCTCGGTCATTTAAGAAACTCAGGTGATAAAGAACAATTATCACCTCGGTTTGTAACAATAACCGGGGGAAACATTGTTATTTAATTTTTTTCTATATTTTGGTTTGTACCTGTATTACAGAACCATATTTTGGTCATTTCTGAAACAAAAACATTGTACCTTTTGCCCATTTCTCAAACAGACACACTGTACCAAAAATATTCATTTTTTACACCATTTGCAAAGCCAAAATGGCACATGTACACCTTATATTTTTATAACAAATTAAAACTAAAACCAATTATCAACCAGCAAAAGCAATAAGCAAAATTCAAAGTCCTTGTGCGTCGTTCAAAAGTTCTCTTCTGTGATTTGTCACCAGTAGTTAAGCACCTATAATGTGAACCACATTTGAAACCAATTAAGATCATCAATAACAACATTAAATATTTAGTAAAAAGAATATAAAAAGGTAAATGAGTAAATATATTACTATGTGGTATAAAACATTTACTTACTAGTTTTCCTATATTCACTCTTGATGATCATGATGAATAGCGTGCACATCATCATCAGAATCATTTTCTTCAGATGAGAGACATACATGTGTTGTGAAAGACGGGCTATCAAAGTTTAAATATTGATTTTCATCATCACCAGGAATATATTTTCCTTGTAAAATAATTGACCGTCTTGTGTTAGAAGGATCAGTGACATACAAAAATAGTTTTGCTTAGGATGCCTTAATAAATGGTTTGTTCATATAAGTCACCTTTCGAAGATTAACCTGTGTGAATCCTAATTCAGTGGTTTCTACATCAGTGTTACTGCCAACCCACTTGCACTTAAATAAAGGAACTTTAAAAGTAACTTAATCAATCTCCACAATCTCCTAAATGACCCCAAAGTACACTCTAGATGCCAGTACAAGATTCTTATCTTTCGAATTAGAGAAGTACATGGATTCAACTTCAACCATAACTCCTCTATTTTGCACGTACTATGATCATCCTTTGAATTTGTATATAGTGAATATTTAGTAATGTCGTATGCACTTCAAGTTATTACATTAAACTTAGGAATACATGACATTCGTTTAAATGTCTATGATGCACTACTTTCTTTAGAAACACTTTCATTAAACCAAGTTATGAAAATTTTGTTATGAAACTTATGTTTTCCAATAAAAGTCTTATGCAATCTACGGTATGTATGACTAGGTCTTGGAAATTTTTTATGCCCAAGGTAAATTATTATTTTTTTACATTTTTTAATTGGTGGAAACATGTATCATTTTCACATATTGGACATGCATTATGTCCCTTGACGTTATCCCTAGGAAAATTACCATATGCAAGAAAGTCATAGATTGTGCAAAACAACACGGCACACAGCTTAAAGTTATCACCTATATATGCATCATCAACATAAATACCTTCCTCCCATAAATTTCTTAAATCTTAAATCAATGGCGTTAAATAAACATCTATGTCGTTCCCTGGTTATTTTGGACCCGAAATTATCATTGATAACATCATATATCTGCGCTTCATGCACAACCAATGAGATAGGTTGTAAACTATGAGAAGAACAAGCCATTAAGTATGATTAGTACTCAAATTACCAAACGGGTTCATTCCATCAGTGGAAAGTCCAAGCATAAGGTTCCTTGGCTCAAGGACAAAATCTGGAAACAACGAATCAATTTTCGTCCATTGTAATGAATCAGCTACATGGAAAAAAATTTCATCACACAATCTTTCATATGCATGCTATCTATTATTCTTTGCGTCATTTACATTAGTAAACAATATCTTGAACCTTTGAATTATAGATAGGTACCACATCGCCTTGGAAGGAACATCCTTTCTAGTTACATCATCGTCATCTTCAGCATTATTGTCCTTCTTCTTGTAGCATGCCTCCCTACACCTCGGGCACTCCTTCAAGTTTTCATACTCTTTTCAATATAATATGAAATCATTACGACATGCATGTATTTTGACATAGTCCAAATCCATTAGACACAATATCTTTTTGGCCTCATAATAAAAGTTTAGCGAAGTGTTACCTTCTAGAAGCATTTCTTGCAACAATTCAAGCAATTTAGTGAAACTTTTATCCGTCCACCCACCTCTTGCCTTAAGATTAAATAGTCTTAACATAAATGACAATCTTATAAATTTTTTGCTTCTTGGATATAACGACTCTTCAGGGTCTCTTTGCAGAGTATCTTCCACATGAGCTTTCTTAAAAGCATCTATTCCAATACCACAAATCATGTATTCTAGATTTTCTTTCATAAATTCGTCATCTTCAAATCTATGTGACATAGATCTTTTTTTATCATTTCACCATTTCATACCCATTACGTGTAATTTTGAATAATTCCATCATAACCTAAATGATTGGATATAACATTCCTTGGATGTTTTTGCGAATTTCAGCAAATTTTACAAGGACACTAAAAGATTCCATTATCGTCAAGAAATTTTTGCAAATTCAAGATATTGAATCACGCCATTATCATACTCTTTACTTAATCTATTGGCTCTCATCCAACTATGATCTATAATCACACACGGCTTCTGAAAGTAAAATAAAAATGAACATTCCAAAATAAAACAACAATAATAATAAACAACAACAACTACAAATACCAGAAAAATAACACTACATTATACCCTAAGTCTCAAAAACTATGACAATAACAACAACAACAACGACAATAATAACAACGAAGACGGCGGCGACAACAACAACAACAATAACAACAATGGAAACAACAACAACAACTGCTACTACTACAAATACATCAACAACAACAACAACATGGAGAGAGTTTTACATACCGAAAACATGATGAGAGAGTCAAATAAAAGTGTTGGTTTAAGGTTCGAGCTTCCTTCCTCCTCGGAGAAGATGGTGTTTCAGCTTATTAGGTGTAGAGAATGGCTTTTTGTTTGCTAGGGTGTAAAAAGTGAATGAAACTTAATATTCTGTTGAGTGAGTAAAATATTGTTTAGAGATTACATCTTGGTTTTCAGAAAAATTGAGAGAACATAACTGAGGTAACAACTTTGTTCAATTTAATTAAATAAAATATTAATCAACATTTAATGTCGATTTTCTACATAACCGAAGGATAAGATGATTTATAAAATAAAAGCAAAATCTTGGTTCTTAATAAAGTATAAATTTGCAAGAGATAGGAATCCAAGATCAAACCTTAAGCTACATATCCTATATGTTTTCTGCAAAACCGAGGGATAAGATTAAACTTTAAAAATATGACACATTTCATATCATTTGACTTCGAATTTTCATTGGCCGAGGTGAAAGCTTTGTCATAAAATGCATTATTTGTAGTAATGTCAACATCATTCACCTCAGAGTCATTCATCTCATCCTTATTCATCCCAACCCCATTCAACTCAACTGCATTCACCCTAACACATTGGCTCCATTCAAATCAACCTCATTCACCCCAACCTCATTGACTCCAACTTCATTCATCTCAATTACACCCTCATTGACTTCAACTTCATTCATCTCAATTACACCCTCATTTAACTCAGTTTCATTCATCCCATTGTCACTGACTTCAACTACATTCAACTCAATTACATCGCCTATTTTACCTTTGAAAAATCCCTCAAACAATTTTTCAATCTCATATTCTTCATCAAGGATAACGATATCATCTGGGATACCAATCAAAGTAAACATACCAATAGTTCCAACTTTCTTATATCTCAATTCTTTAATTACCCCTACCACCACAAAATAGCTCTACTTATTTAGAACATGTCTCAGCTCTAAAACAATTTCTTCATAACTCGGCAAACTCATTATCTACAAAGGAAACTCCATGGTGAATAAATACATGAACACCTTCATCCATTTTTTACCTAAAAAAGAAAAAGGTACTACTTAGTAGACATTCATACAATCAAATTACACATTAAGAATCAAAACCAAGAGAAAACTCTAAAATCAAGAAAAAAACCTAAAACCAAGAATATACCCTAAAACTAACAGAAAACGATAAACCCCCCCCCCCCCCCCCCCCCCACACACACACACACATTAAGATTTAAAACCTAAGAAAGAAATTTGTGGGGAAATCTTAATTTAACATAACATGAAAACCTAACAAACCCTAAATTAGAAAGAGGCGAAAAATTAGACTTACCAGAATACTTCTCTTCCTCGTTTCATTTCAATAAATATTTGCTTCCTCATTTCATTTCACTTCACTTTAGTTTTTGCACATTGTTTTTCGTTGTTCGTTCTTCATTTCTTCGTTCTCAGCAACGTCATTCTTCACTTCTTCAACCTCAACAATGTGATGTTATGAGAAAATGAGAATGATAAAAACCTAAATTCTACTTATGTTTTTTAATTTAAGCCTCAACAAATTTAATTACACCTCAACAAATATTATTCCGCCTAAGCGACAATTGGGCTCTTAAATTGGCTTTGACTAACGCATTTGACGTCAAGGACAAACCTAAGTCAGTTTGAATAATTGAGAGACCAAAATGAATATTTTTTTAAGTTAAAGGGCCAAAATAAATTAAGATATGAGACGAATAAAATATCAAGTCTAAAAGTAAAGACCAAAGAGTTATATGGAGAAAGTGATGATTACTCAAAATCACATACTTATATACATACAATAATCATGGATGAAAAGTTAACAATAATTAGGCTAAATTACATTTTTAGTCCCTCGGTTTTGTATGATTCAGGAAATTATATTTCATATTTTAAATTCAAACATTTTTGGTTTCCCTATTTTAAATTTAAACTGTTTTAGTCCCTCTCTCTTGTTTTTTCATAAAAATCGATGAGATTGTTTGTTTTCCAACTTGTATTTTTATGTACAAAGTTCATTAACATGTTTATATACAATGATTTGTCTTGTTTTACAAGTAACTTGTTATTTAAAAAATGAAAAAATGGATAATTTTAAGTGCATAAGTATGAGAGGGAGACCAAAATTTTTTAAATTTAAAATAGAGGGACCAAAATTGTTTAAATTTAAAATAGAGGGACCAATTTCGTAAATCCAATAAAATAAAGGGAACAAAACTATAATTAAACCTAAATGAATAACTAATTAATTTATTAATTAAAATTTTATATTAAAGCAATAAGCGAGTTAATGATCATGGATAAAGAATAAAATAAAAATAATAATAGTTCAACTATTTATGTAATAAATTTATTAACAATTTATAAAAATAAAAATTAATCAATTTGTTGATTAAAATTTTAAATTAATGCAATAGGTGAGTAAATAAAATAAAAATATCAGTTCAAATGTTTATATAATAAAATTATTTTTAAAAAATAATCTAACAATAATAATTAATATAATTTGTAATTAATCAATTTATGATTTAATTATAATTGCAATGTATATTTTTAATGGTTCTAATATAAATTAATTTTGTGTTTATTTAATTTTAAAAAGGTTCAAGTAAATAATTGATATTATATTATATTTTTTCAATAAAAAAAAACTCAAATTTATAACAAATTATTACATTAAAATTTAATTACATACTAAAAATAATAATATCATATTTAAATTCCTTTGCTATTAATCTTTTTATTATGAAATTATATATTTTATTTATTTTTCAATATTTTTCTCTCAATTCATAATTCAATATTTCAAACGTGGATTGGTTCTATGATGGCAATCGATTTATTTGTCAAACTTAAAATGTTGGAATATTTTGTAATTTAAATATTATTTTATTATTACATGAGCATATATATTTTAATTATATTAGTTATTTATCAAAATTAAGAGTTTTAATTGATTAAATGGTTAAATAAATTTAAAAGGCTAATTAGATTTCTATTTAGTAATTAATTAATTAATTAATTTGATATGGGCTCAAATATGAGTGGATGTCAGGATGACCCATTTTGAAATAAGGGAAACCCTAATTGGCAATCACCCTATATATAGGTTATGATCGCCAATATATCGTACATAGAAAGTATACCTCTTCTCCCCATCTGAAGAGAGTTCAAGGCATTAGGAGTACCGAATAAGGGAAACCTCCAAAGGTTGACCTAGTGGTGAAGGCTTGAGTCTTGAGAGTATGCTTCTTTCAAGGTCTTAGGTTCGAATCCTACTAGGTGCAATCATTTTTTGTGTTGGGCTAGTCCATACGGAGCTTTGCTCTAATACCAAGATTTTAAAAAAAGAGTACCGGTTGAGAAAGATCCACAAGCCAACGGGTGCTCGTCAATCGTCTCTTTTTTCTTTGTTTTCAAGAAAGTATAAAGTTGTTGTGTCAATGATTAGTTTATCCAGGTATTCCTATATCAAATCTTGATAAATTAACATGTTGTAGATCCTAGCTTATATATATCCTCATATAATTTACTCACTAAAGTAAGATTATAGTTTTAATCTTTGTTATTGAGCATATTTATATAATTATTATTAAATTAATTCCAAAAAGTGGTATCATAGCCTGATTTACATGTTTGATTTATTAGGATTGATTATTGGTTATGATTCATGTCGGTGCATGTTTAGTGTTTGAGTCATTCGGATCTTTGTGAACCCGAATTTGTTAAACTTAGGATTTATGGCTATTTTCCCCCCAAAAAAATTTATCAACCATAAAGTGATGAGTCCATAATTATAAAAATATTTGATTTGTGTTGTCGGTTATATTGTATGCAAGTTTAATTTATTTTGAATGGTGGGTTGAGTTTAATTATTTTATGCTTCTAATTTTGAGGATGTCGTGCCACACACACATATGAAATTAGTAATCTGATCTCAAACTGGTGTCTCTTTCTTATTTTTCTTTGATCAATAACCGTTCTAATATGATCAATTGTTAAAACCATGTTTGTTTTTTGTATTGTGTATATGGTCTAGAGAAGTTGAGAATTTTTTTCTTTGACTTTGTCAAATTTTGGGATATGATTGTATATTTTTAATTGTTTTGGATACCTTGATCCACCAAAATCTCATTTGGCACCTAAATCATGTGTTTTAGGTTTAATTGAATTTGTTGTTTTCCATGTGCGTTTGAGAGTAAGGGACATATTTGATCTTACGTAAATTTGTGGTTTAGATATAATCGGTATCTCTTTGTTGATTTAGAGATATACAATCATATTTGGATTTAGATCAAGTTTCAGTTAAAATTTGAAAATTAATTTTGGTGATTTTCAAATCAAATGTTTCGGTGTGGCTAATATATAAGGTTGATATATTGTTATACATAATTATTCATTGTTATAGAAAATAAAGATTTGGATTTGGTTTGGGTGATTTATTTTGAAAATAATTTTTTTTATATTTAGCAAAATTTTCAAACTTGATTTCTATTTGAAATTTTGAATTGATTCATAAAGATTTTGCACTTAAAGATTATTTTGAGAAATAAGGCATATGAAGATTTTTTATATGCATTTAATTTGATTATTATATGATCTCGACGGTTGATCAGAACTTGAAGTGGGCCAAGAAAGACGTCTGTGATGCTGGGTGTGTGAGATGAGGAGGGGGTGTACTTGCAAGGCACTCTGATGCTTAAGTAAGAATCGGGAGAGAAAAAAGACAAGTACAAAAGTATGTGTTTCTTAGGATGATTTAGAATACTCGACCCTCTCAAATGAGAGGGTTTTTATAATGCCCCTAGTGTGTGGCCAACGGTCCCTATTTTCGGGGAAAAATAATCGTTTCTCGAAGAATAGGTAACTGGCAAAAACTAGTCGTTAGGACAGGCAGAGGTGCCCGAAATTAGCCGTTGCCACGGACAGAGACGTAGTTCTGGGCACGGGTATTGTGGTTGTTTCTGGATGGTAGAGTCGTGCATGACAGGCAGGAATGCCGAGGAGGAGCAGGTGACCCTTCCTCCTCTGACCATATGTGCCCGGTAGAGGGGAAGAAAGGTAAATGGTACCTCATATTGGCTGGACATAGGCAATTGGGTCATTCTGGAGCAGAAGTGGATTGGGGCATGTCTAGTCATTGGTCCAGTCCGGAACATTATATATAATTGAATTTCAAAATATTATGATCCAATTTTGATAAGTACTAAAATTAAGGTTTTGACTCTTTAAATATTAAGAAATTTGGATTCTAGATCTATTGTTTATTTATAAGCATATGAAGATTTTTTTAAACGTTGATTCTAGAATATTTGTTCATTTATTTAAAGAGTCATTGTGTATGTTTGTGAATCAATTTTAACATGAAATAATATTTTTTAATATATATATATATATATATATATATAAGGATTTAATTTTTATTTAATTTGAAATTGAATATTTGGTCTATAGCATGATTATGATGTTTGAAATTATAGTTATTAAGGTTTTACAATTTTTTTTATTTCATGCTATTTATTGTTTTCTTATGAGTTTGTTCTCACATTAAGCGCTGCTAAGTAATCTTATGATTATGATAAATGCAACAAAGTTTACGAATCTGGTCTACATTTTATGGGTAGTTCCTTTTAAATTTAAGACATTTTCTTATTTAATTTATTAAATTGTCTAGTAATTTTGATTGAGTTGGTTGAAACAACAAGTTGAAAAAGGAACATCTATTGCGTATAATTGATTCATTTGAAATTATACAAGATGTAGTATGAAATTATTCATGCGAGCTGCTATAGTCGGCAAAAAGAAAGACACGGTTTAGTCGGATAATTACATGCTTGTGATGGTGAATATGTGGTAATTATTAAGTTTTTTTTCTTCATGTGTGTAATGGTTGGTGTCAAAAACGCATATTATCTGACAGAACTTATTATCAATGTTTGATCATTACGTTGATAGTACCACTTGCAGTTAATTCTTGTCAATCAAAGATTGTAGATTAATTGTGCGTTTGGTATCTTGTTTTTGTCTTATAATTTAAAATTAAATATATGTTTGTCTCTATAATAATTTATTGATGTGACTAATAAAGTCGTGTGAACATAAACTCATGAAATTATTTAGTGAATTACATTCACACATATAATGGTAAACATGTGACAATTATAAGGATTTATTGTTTATCAATAATAATTATCAATGTTTGATCATTGTAACAAAATACCACTAGCAATTGATGTTGTCTAAAGACTTGACATGAATGATGCACTTAGTATTTTGGTGAGTATACTCAAATTCTCACAAATTAGTATATTTAAAGCGAGACTCAAGTTTTGCAATCCAGAGACATTAGAGGTGTTATTTAAGATGACATAAATTTTATCATATTATCTTTGCTTAAATTCTAGTGCTTCTAAAGCAATAAAGCGAAAGACACACTCTCATTGGAGTGGTGACTTTTCATTAAGATTTTTCTAAAATTTATTAGGCAAAAAAAATATCAAAAGTGCATTATGAAACTATTTAATCTTGCTAAAGCGCTATAGTTTCGTCAATTAGGTGACTTTGTCGAATATTTAGCATATGATATTCTCTTTGCACAATTAAGCTTATAACTATTAAAGTATGAAATTATTCTATAATAGAATAATTTCATAAAGTGTGCAGTTAAAAAAAGATTGAAGCAAGAGAAAATAAAATAGTGCTCATTCGATAAATAACTCAAAGGATAAGAGCAAATAAAGAATAATAAGAAAATATGATCTAAACTGACAAATGTTCAATGGTGTTGAAAGATACATCAATTTAAAGGGAATAAATTTGGTGAATATTGATATTTTTTATTTATTTTAACTATTTTAGATTATCAGTATAAGCTGAAATTTGTATTTAAAAGACAGTTTGGTGAATGAATAAAGTTTTGTTTTAATATGATAACTTTTTTTTAAATGATGGATTCAATTTGTCTTTTAAATTCAAATATTATTATAGTTAATTCAATTATGACTTGTGTCAATCTAGAATTGTTGAAAAGTTTGAGAAATATAAATTTTAGTCCCAAGTTAAAGAATATTTTGAGACAAATATTGTAATGTGTCTTGAGAATATTGAGTTTGGGGGAGATACATGGTTAACGAACAAAATTGAGGGAAAACAATTGGTTCTAACTCAATTCATATAGTTGTTATTTGTATATCAAATTTGGATCCTCATACAGATATTATTGTTCTTTCTCTCAATTAAATTAAGAAATTAATTCTTGAAGATCAAACTCAACATCCTCAAGAAGTAGAGCATCAAGTGTCATAAAGAATTGACTGAAAAGAGAAATTTTATTTGATATGATTGAAAGACTCTATTATGATAGTTGTGACACTTGTTACTTGTTATAATTTTGGAGCTTCATAAGATGGATATCAAGTTAGTGTTTCTTAATGGCAACATTAAGAAATATAACTTGGTGCAACAAGAGGAAATTTTGTGTCAATAGATACAAAGTTTATGGTTTACGAACAAATAAAATATATTTGTTATTTAATAAAATTGTCTAATTAGTGATAACACAATATTTCATAAGGAAATTGTCTCGTTTGGTTTTGAGATGTCTATTATGAAAAATTATTGGGTTTTTACAAGTTCAATGGGAGTAAGGTTATGTTCCTAGTTTAATGTGTCTATTTTATTTCATTTAGTCAGCAATGATTAGGGGTGAAAATAGGCCATGGCGATAACAGGGGCCTAGCCTACACAGACTCAGATCAGGCCAAACTTTTTTTTTTTAAATAGAAAAGACCTAGGCTTTTTATAAGCCTATTTAGTTAAAAAGGCTAAGCCTCAGGCCATGAAAAAAGTCTTTTAAGCCTAACATGCCGACCTATTTAAATAAACATGAATAACTTTTTTATCATCATTATGTTATGTTTTATACTTTGAATTAAAATACATAAATAAAAATTGATTATCTTGGAGAACTTATGAAAATAAGATGAAAACACCTTATGAACAATGTTATAAGTTATTTTCATAAGTTATCTTAAACAAATAATCTCACAAAACTTATGCTAATAGGTAAGTTAAAATACGTCAATGTAAACAGACTCAGACCTAAAAAGAAGCCTATGACAGGCTACAGGCCAGACTTAGACTTCAATTTTTTTGGCAGATCAGGCTTAGGTTTGACAAAGCCTAGCTTGGCCCAGCCTATTTCCAATCCTAGCAATGATATATGATTGTTATGTGAAACCAATAAATCTATAACAAAAGTTTAGCGATGAAAGATCTTGGGCACATCTCTTTTGTATTAAGTATTTATGTATTTAGAGATTATTCTCAAGGTATCATCTGATTATTACAAAAGATATATATATATATATATATATATATATATATATATATATATATATATATATATATATATATATATATATATATATAAAGTTGAAAATAAAACTGACATGAAAGACAATAAAATAGGGTATGTCTCAATTATCAGGGAGACTATTAAGTCACAATCATTGTCTAAAACAAAAGAATATGGAAATTTAGAAAATTAAGTTTTTTATATTTTTTTGATTTTTGGGAATATTATGTATTATCTTATATATATGCATCCGAAATAAGCGTATATATAATGAGATCATTTGGCAGATACAAAAATTCAAAATTTAAATTATTGAAATGAGGCAACCATAAGGATTATTATAGAGAACAAAAGAACTTGTGCTCACATATTAGAGATCAAATAATTTGGAGATCGTCATGATGTTCGACTCTGATCCTTTTGGATGTTTATATATAATGGGCATCTTAACTCAAGAAATGACTATAAGTTTTTATGTGACATAAGTCAGTCGGATAATGTTTTAACAACTGTTTTATAAAGTTCATTGACGTATAAGTTGTTGTTGTTGTTGAATGATAGAACATATAGATATAAATTTTATGCTAGCTGACTTACTAATCATAGAATTGACATATATGATATTTCATATGATTGTTGTCACTAAGCATGTCCTGGATTAGTGAGAGTCACTCCTTCTTTATGTTTTATAATATTGTTTTGATATCAATACAATGTTGAATTAATTATTTAATTAATAAAATATGGATTGACATAATTAATTATTAAAAATTATATTATGGTCAATTGTTATAAAACACTAATTATTGATGAATTACGTTATTGGGTTTTATGCCTGAATGGACCGTGATGGGTTGGACCATTCAGTTAAGCCCAATGAGAGGTCCCTGCCCTCAGACATTTAGTTATTTAAGCGTTTCCTCATTAGACGATTAATATACAGTGAAAACCCTAAATGGCAATGAGGGTAGTAGTCCTCTCATAATCAATGGTTGTTTCTCCAATCCTACCAGGCACGCGTTGTCGTTCTTAATTACTCTCTAAAATAATAATATGCTATAATGTGTATCTACCAATTCTCAATTTTAATCTAAACATTAAATCTATCATACATGCTTTATATTAATATTATCTACAAAAATAAAATCTGTGAGGTTATTATTGTTATATTCATTTCTGAATCATTTGTGCAAATATTGAATTTGCAAACTTCAGTTTGATCTCAATAAAGAATTCAGTTGGACCAGTTGGAAATATGCATGATTCAAGATCAGATTACATGAAATTTCCAGCCACTCATCCATATCGATCTATGTTATAAAGTACATTTATGTGGTGGTTGTCAGGGTTCCGTCACGTTATACGTCAGTGACAACAGTCGCAGTGGTCCCATTATTGATGTATGAGGTGAAGTAGATTGTAAAGTTAAAATATAATGATAAATAGTATTCAGATGCGCGCCAAAAGAAATGTGATATAATTATTAAAAATATATTGCATAGTGGGAGATTGTTGGAATATTTTATAATTTAAATATTATTTAATTATTATATTCCAATAATTATTATGTGGGCACATATATTTTAATTATATTAGTTATATATCAAAATTAAGAGTCTTAATTGATTAAATGGCCAAATAAATTTAAAAGACTAATTAGATTTCTATTTAGTAATTAATTAATTAATTAATTGGATATGACTCAAATATGAGTGGATGTCAGAATGACCCATTTCGAAATAATGGGAACCCTAATTGGCTATCACCCTATATATAGGCTATGATCTCCAATATACCGTACACAGATATTATACCTCTTCTCCCCATCTGAAGAGAGTTCAATACATTAGGAGTATCGGTTGAGGAAGAACCACAAGCCAATGGGTGCTCGTCATTCCTCTCTCTTTTCTTTGTGTTTCAGAAAAGTATAAAGTAGTCGTGTCAATGATTCGTTTATCCAGGTATTCCTAATATCAATTTTGATAAATTAACGTGTTGTAGATTCTAGTTTATATATATGCTCATATGATTTCCGCACTAAAGTAAGATTATAATTTTGATATTTGTTATCGAACATGTTTGTATAACTATTATTAAATTAATTCTGACATAAAATTATGGTTGAGACTCTTTATTTTTCTTTTGCGGTTTGATTTCGTATTGATACGCGGGTTCGGTGAATTTCTATGTTAGAATTAATTGGGGTTGAATCCATTTGTATAATATTGTCTGTTTGATTGATTGTACTAAGTGGGTCAAACTTATTGTCTAATTATTTGTATTTTCCTATTTTTTTAAGTATAATTTCAGTTTTCTTAAAAAAAATTAAAGATTTGCTTTTTTTACATGACTTTAACCAAACAGGCCGACTATGAACAAGCATTGTGCAATGAAGAGTTTATGTAATGCCCCATATTATTTAAATGCTCAATTGGATATCAGATGAGATCAGATGAGCTTTTGTGTGCTCTATCTCTGGTTCATTAGATTTATGGAATCCTCTAAGTACTTTAAGTATTGACATTTGGGATCAATAGAGCAACTGGAGAACTCTGAAGAGATCAATTATTTAGTGAAAGAGACAGATTGATATTTATTAGTTTAAGAGAGTATTTTAAGGTAACTCTAATAATTGATCAATTGGCGTGAGACGATAAAATATCAATTGGAGATATTTTACCCTGTTGGATTATATTATATAATAAGTTTATATATATATATATATATATGTTATAAGAAAAAGAAAAGGAAAAAGATAGTAAAGAGAAAGAAGAGAAAGGAAGAGAGAAAGAAGAAGAGAAAGAGGGAAAGCTTGAGAAGAGGCTCATGGATCATCATCATCTTCTTTAACCTCCTCTTCGATTATCAGGTGGGTTCTAGTTAGACACTCTAAGTTCTAGAAATATAAGTTTAGAACTTAGGTTAGATTTGAGAGAAAATGATTAAACGGATAAATCAATGAAATCTAACGGATGAAATGCGATATAACATGCATGGAAATAATCGGGAATACTTGTTGTTATGATTGGAACATGTTTTTGTTCATATGGTATGCATTGGAAGTATTTTGGGTGAAGAAATGAGGGATTTTGGCCCCAAATGACCTGTTTTACGCTGCTGGGAAATTCTGGGTTTCGCATGGTTCGCCTAGCGAACCTGGCGAAGGGCAAAGCGAATGGTTTGTCGAGGGTTCGCCTAGCGAACCCCAAAGCGAAGGGAAGGCGAATGTTCGCCCAGAGTTCGCAAAGCGAACTTTATGCCCTTTTTCTTCTGCCATGGTTCGCTGAGTGGTTCGCCTTGCGAATACAGTAGCGAACGTGACAGATTTTCCATGTTGTTTTCCTTCATAACTTTTTATCTGTAACTCGGATTGAAGCACGATCGGAAGCGTTGGAAAGCTATTTCAATGCTCTTTATGATAGTGAAGTAGAAACATATGTTTATGCCATGGATTGATAAGATAAAGATGGAAATGTAATGAATGTGAATGGTATGGGTCCTTATTCCTACCATAATTCATGAATCAGGAAGTCGATTGATATGGGACTTGAAGCCTTGGAAAGAGAATCCAATGTGTTATTAAATGGTGATATGAGACCATAATTTAACCAAGGATGTTTGGTAGAGGATAGTAGTGGCTTGTATGCCTTAAACATGTGTGTGAACTACTATGTGGATTATGTTTGACTTGTTATGTTATCTTGTGTGTTTTATGATTGATGTTGTAATATGCTTGTCTAATATTGTTGTCGAACATAATTAAGAAAATGACATGCTTAAAATGAATTAGGAAGAGTGAGAAAACTTACCTCAAACCTAATGATATGATTCTAGGTTGTGAGTAGAATTGTGATAGAAAACCTAGATGGCAAGGCTCGGGCACTTGAGGTAGGGAGATGCATCCGTGACGAGATTGGTCTAGGGGAAAGTGAAATGCTAGTATGGAACATGTAGAACTTTTGTGATTATGAGAAAAGGCGGATGTGGCCTTAAGGCATTATGGCCTTGTGATTGTCGAATACAATCACGTTTGTGTGTGAGATCACGTAATCGTAACCGTTTATCTTGAGTTACAGTTTCATGAGTCTCGAGCTCCTCTGAAACGTATGCATGACTGCTTGGCAGGTTTGATTCCCGCGTGCAGTACGAATGACGCCCATGGAGCGTATGATTGTGACGGTTAATGGCCCGTGTGAAGTGATGGTTCATAACGATTAATGGCCCGTAGAACCCAAATCCATTTGTATGTCAAGTAGGTTACAAGGATCCATGACTCGGGTCGACTTCTAGATGTAGAAGCGGACGGGAAAAGGGGATGCCTTGGTGAGGTTATCGATTAGTGATATTTTTAGTTGGTGAACTCATGAACATGTTTCCATATAATGTGAGATTGTGAACTCAAGGTCATTTCCCTTCCCCTTGACTTGAGTTAGGATTGATAGAACCCTGTAAAGCCGAGAGAATCCATAAGATAGGGAACTCACTGAGATTTGATATCTCACCCCACTATTTTTTATTATTTTCAGGAGGTATTTGCAGGTATGATTTACAAGTGGAGCTATGCTTGGATGTTTCAAGAGAAGCTTAGTTGAGCTTATTCCGCTGTGTATTATTGTTTTCTTGTACAATGAGGAATATTGTACCCTATTCTTAGATTTTTATTGTTTTGGCTAATTTCCATGCCTTGTACCAAAGATTGTATTTGGTTATTAAAATGGTCAAGTATGTGAATTACGTCATTAGGCACTTATGATGGTGTCAGTACCAAATAAAACACTTGTATGGTATTATTCTAGATAAATATTATACAGGGCGTTACAGTTGGTATCAGAGCAGGTCGTGTCCTCGACCTAGCCTTGAAACATCATAAGTAAATCTATTACTGCCTCTTAAGTGTGTCTTGCCAGCATGACTCTTAATATCATACTATCTAGTGTTGGGCCTGATCAACCTAATACTATGTATGTGATAGGTAGAATCATGGTTGAGCGACCACGAGGACTCCGAAGTGTTGTCGGAACTTGTGCTGTGAGGTTAGGCTCAAGCCAAGAGTTAGTAGTGAGGAGTTTTAGTCAGCTCAGTGAGGTTTTAGTAGAAGTTGTGATTTGGGTAGCATGGAATTAAAGAGTAGTGTGTGGTTCAAGCAATTCTTTGGAATCGATGGAGTCTGTAAGTTAAGGATTTCTATCGGACGATTGGTTAAGGTATTGAAGAATATGTAAAATCACTAGTAGAGCTGGATTGACCACTGATATGGATAAGAATTTCAAGTAATCCCATTCCATGAAAAAGAAAAGTTGTTTTGTGGAACGTGTGATGTATGGTCCGGAAGTGAGATAAATTTTGGTGCTTCAGTTTCTAAGGTCACTATGGTATCTTGAATAAACGAGAGTACCTTAAGGAATGTGTTCGGAACAATATCTTCCAATTGGTTAAAAGTAAGAGTTAAGGACGTTCGGCTTTTATGGGAACCTAAAGTAGTAGAGAAGTGTGTGAAGGAACACAAGGATGTGTTTACATGCTTCAAGTGAAACAAGTATGTACCGGACGAAGAGTGGGTGATGAATTGCGTATGTTCAGTTATGTAGAGAGATTAAGTTTGAGATATTACATCGGGATTTTTTGTATTCGATGAGAGACCAATTTGGAATTTGGAAATGTTAAATTACCCAAGGAACCGTATAAGGTGTTATGTTGGAGAAAAAATGAGCTTCATTTAGTAACAGAAAGTGTAGTGATACGGACCGGAAGAGTTTGTATTAAGAAACAGAGTAAGTACCTTGGATTCAAGGAAATTTTTGTAAGATGGGTTTTATATTTGGACCTAAGAGGATTACAAAGGAAAGTGAAGTAAATGCAGTGCGGAAAACAGTATCAACAGTATATTATGAGGAAATGACAACGGAATGTATTTTTAGACGAATGTGCAATAGAGTTATTGAGTAGTGTTGAGAATTAAGTTAAGGAAGTTGAATCAAGGATGGTTCACCCGTGAGAACCCTAGTAGTATGATGTGAAATGAGAAAGTTATACCTTGGTATTAAGAACAAGCGTAGTAGTAGCACCGTGGTCACAAGTGTACGTGATGGATTCTTGTTCTGGGGACAAGGGTGATGAGACGTGCTTTGTGGAATAGTGAGTGTTGTATCCTAAGAAGTAAGATTGAGGTAAAACAACGAGAAACGAAATAAGACTTATTACAGACTAAGTGTAAATCATGGAATGATTTATACCGGAAGGGCTTGGTAATTACTTAATGAGAATTGTCGGTTGCGGATCTTCCATTAAGTAATTTGGGGTAAGTGGGATATTCAATGGATAGTGAAGGGTAAGAAATCTCGGTTAATGTGTACGAAGTGATGGAAAGGTTCTTCAAGAGGATGCATTGCCCCGATTTATTTTCAAGTATGGAGAAACTTCTGTAATTGTGAACAATCGGAATATTCGGAATCTACCTTTTGTTGGACTAAGAACGTTGTTGTTTTAATTATCTCCAAGGAAATTCAAGTGAGAGAACAAGGTTGTATGCTTGACAGGTTATGTCCGCCGTTTTTTGGTATCGTATAATGGTTGCGTGTTGGGTTGTGGCTAAAACCCTAGAATGTCGTCATTATTTACTTCCCGTTAGCATAGTTGTATGATCAGAGAATGAATTATCCTGCCGAAGAATAGTCGTGTGACCGCGTCAGAATTTGGAATTTTTCCTTGTCACTGATTGGAGTGTGTCATCTACATGTTTGACTTTGTCGGTCTTACCTTGAGTGGATCATGGTTAGTGAATGTTATACAAGTTAGAAGCCACGGGTTGAGAATGATATTGTGGGTTAGAACAAACCGGATTGATGGTTTTGAGTAGGGAGGGCTTTTGAACTAAAAGGAATTGGTTTTTAGATTCTGCAGCAGTGTTAACCGACTAACGCAATGGGGTTAACCGATTAACACGTGCAAAGATGGTGTTTTGTGCTGAATTTTGAGGAGTTAACCGATTAGCTCAAATGGTTAATCGATTAACATGTGTGTAAGTTGTGAAATCCCTTAGGAACCATCATCTGCATTTTGTTACTATATGTTGCTCCGATTGGAGAGTGTTGTGTGAATGGGAAAACGGGATTGCAAGTAAATGAAAGACGGATTTGTGTTTTGAAAATCGTAACTGTTGGAAAGGTGTTACATAGTTGACCATTTATTTAGACGACAAGGGAGTTGAATTTTGGGGAAGTAATCTTGCGAATTGTGTTAAGTGTAGGGAAAATCTTAGGTGTATTTCCGTTGCGAGTCTTAAGGACGAAGTTGGAAAGTACTCATGAAGTATTGATCTTGCAAGGAATATATTTCGATGTGTAATTATGGTATTAGTAAGGTATGAACGGTTGGTCAGAGTTAGTAATTGTTAACTTCCGTGCGTTCATGGTATTGGATTTAGGCTCTGTGAGAGGGGTACCAGTTGTGTGCAGTTGTGTTTTACCCAGAGAAGGAAATTTGAAGGTTATCCTTCCAAGTAAGGGTGAGAACTAGGTGTTCCAGAATTAAGCATATAACTTGGGTCGTTTATGGAACATAACGATTATGGAAAGTGGATTCAATTGAGAAACATGGCATAGCCTTCGAAAGTGTGGGTGTATGTGGAGTGTTGTATGTGAATTGGTGAGTGGTGTGGAAACTCACAATTGTACCTTGAATGGGTTAAGTTTTGATAAGTGGTGACTCATATATGATTAGAGTTCTGTGATGGTACTATGTAATATTGGTTGAGATCTAGAATCAACAAGACTCTTAGGGTGAGGCGGAAACCCCTTAAGAAGAATTTATATGGAATGTAGTAACCAGAACCGAAGGTTGTTAAGCTATTTTTGGATATATTATTTCGAGTTTGGAATGGATTTGGAGTTGTATATGTTATGGTTGCAACAGTATAGCTCATGTACCTCTACCGTCTGGAAAGTTTTGGACCGATGTTATAATATTGTGTATTGGCCAAGAAATTGATCTACCATAGGACGTCAATAAGTTTCTTGTGCCGTTGGTTAGTAAGGATCCAAGTGGATAAGTGTGTTTCTCCGTGGACGGTTAGCTAATTGGTAGTGCTCAAGAATTCATAGTGTTCTACTATTAGAATTTAGGTTACGAAGTAGAAGGTGACAGATGAAAGAGTTCAGTCAGACTAATAAGGATTAGAATGATTGTTACTTGTAAGTAGGGAAGTAAGAAGATCTCGTTCTAATTGTGTTACCTTTTGGGGCGATACAAAAGAGATGAATTATCGGATGTAATGGTTACAATGTTTAGTATCAGACCAGCCGGAACTGGTAAAAAAGTCGTTAGACTAGTTATGAAGCGGTTCGAATGTTAAAGGATTTATGAAAGGATAGTTGTCGGTAATTGCATAAAGGAAAGAAAACACTGAATTACATCACGAAGATTTGTAGAGTGTTTGTTATCCTGAACAAAGATAAGGTGTTACAGTTCTGTTTGTAACACACTAGAGGAACATGGAATGGTGCATTATTTCCGAAGGTAGGATAGGACCAAGTCTTTTGTATGGAACAACAGAGGAATTGTGGAAGAGCAAGTTGAAAGTTAACCCAATATTGGAACCAGAGTATGACTAAGGACGTGAAGTTTGTTAATTTGTGAAAATAAGATTTTTGGTCTGTGAAGTCGAGTTGGAATTGGAATACGTCAGAAATTTGAACGGAAGTAAAGTTAAGTATGGATCTAAGACAGTTATACAAGTTGCGGTTATTGTTGAATAGAGGAAATTCGGGAATTCAATTTAAGGGGGGGAGAGTGTAATACCCCATATAATTTAAATGCTCAATTGGATATCAGATGAGATCAGATGAGCTTTTGTGAGCTCTATCTTTGGTATATTAGATTTATGGAATCCTCTAACTACTTTAAGTATTGATATTTGGGATCAATAGAGCAACTGAAGAACTCTAAAGAGATCAATTATTTAGTGAAAGAGACTGATTGATATTTATTAGTTCAAGAGAGTGTTTTAAGGTAACTTTAATAATTGATCAATTGGTGTGAGACTATAAAATATCCATTGGAGATATTTTACCCTGTTGAATTATATTATATAATAAGTTTATATATATATATATATATATATATATATATATATATATATATATAAGAAAAATAAAAGGAAAAAGATAGTAAAGAGAAAGAAGAGAAAGGAAGAGAGAAAGAAGAAAAGAAAGAGGGAAAGCTTGAGAAGTGGCTCATGGATCATCATCATCTTCTTCAACCTCCTCTTCGATTACCAGGTGGGTTCTAGTTAGACACTCTAAGTTCTAGAAATATAAGTTTAGAACTTAGGTTAGATTTGAGAGAAAATGATTAAACGGATAAATCAATGAAATCTAACGGATGAAATGCGATATAACATGCATGGAAATAATCGGGAATACTTGTTGTTATGATTGGAACATGTTTTGGTTGATATGGTATGAATTGGAAGTATTTTGGGTGAAGAAATGAGGGATTTTGGCCCCAAATGACCTGTTTTACGCTGCTGGGAAATTCTGGGTTTCGCATGGTTCGCCTAGCGAACCTGACGAAGGGAAAAGCGAATGGTTTGTCGAGGGTTCGCCTAGCGAACCCCAAAGCGAAGGGAAGGCGAATGTTCGCCCAGAGTTCGAAAAGCAAAATTTATGCCCTTTTTCTTCTGCCATGGTTCGCTGAGTGGTTCGCCTTGCGAATACAGTAGCGAACGTGACAGATTTTCCATGTTATTTTCCTTCATAACTTTTGATCCGTAACTCGGATTGACGCACGGCCGGAAGCTTTGGAAAGCTATTTCAATGCTCTTTATGATAGTGAAGTAGAAACATATGTTTATGCCATGGATTGATAAGATAAAGATGGAAATGTAATGAATGTGAATGGTATGTGTCCTTATTCCTACCATAATTCATGAATCGGGAAGCCGATTGATATGGGACTTGAAGCCTTGGAAAGAGAATCCAATGTGCTATTAAATGGTGATGTGAGACCATGATTTAAATAAGGATGTTTGGTAGAGGATAGTAGTGGCTTGTTTGCCTTAAAAATGTGTGTGAACTTGTAATACCCCATATTAATTAAATGCTCAATTGGATATCAGATGAGTATCTATGTGCTCTATCTTTGGTTAATTGGATTAATAGAATCCTATAAGTGTTGTGAGTATAGTCAAATGGGATCAAGAGAGCAACTAATGAGCTCTGAGGAGATCAATTATTATTTGAAAGAGACAGATTGATATTTATTAGTACGAGAGAGTATTTTATGGTAACTTTAATAACTGATCAATTGGTTAAGACGACAAAATATCAATTGGAGATATTTTACCCTGTTGGATTATATTATATAATAATAGTATTATATATATATGTTAGAAAAGAAGAAGAAGAAGAAAAGAGAAAGAAGGGAAAGGAAGAGAAAAAGAGGGAAAGAACTTGGATGAAGAAGAGAAGTTCATGGATCATCACCATCTTCTTCAAACTCCTCTTCGATTACCAGGTGGGTTCTAGTTAGAAACTCTAAGTTCTAGAAATCAATGATTTGAACTTAGGTTAGATTTGAGAGAAAATGATTAAACGGATAAATCAATGAAATCTAACGGATGGAATGCGATATAAATGTGTGGAATGCTTGTTGTTATGATTGGAACATTGTTTTGGGTGATATGGTATGACTTGGAAGTGGTTTGGGTGAAGAATTGGTAGTTTGGACCCAAATGTTTTTGGTTTCTCACTGCTGCAAATTTCTGAATTTTGCTTTGTTCGCCTAGCGAACCTGGCGAACTCCAAAGCGAATGATTGGTCGAGGGTTCGCTTAGTGACCCCTGGAGCGAATGGAAGGCGAATCTTCGCCCAGAGCTCGCTTAGCGAACTTTATGCCCTTTTTCTTCTTACTTGGCTCGCTGGGGGTTCGCCTAGCGAATACAGTAGCGAACGTGACAGATTTTTCCATCTTGTTTCCTTCATAACTTTTGATCCGTAACTCGAATTGAGACACGGTCGGAAGCGTTGGAAAGCTATTTCAATGCTCTTTGTGATGGTGAGGTAGAAACATATGTTTATATCATGGATTGATATGGTAGAGTTAAATATTGTGATGAATGTGAGAAGTGTGGTTTATGTTTCCACCGGAAATTCATGAATCGAAGCCCGATTATTATGGGACTTGAAGCCTTGGAAAGAGAATCTAATGTGCTATGAAATGGTATGTGAGACCATGGTTTTAACCAAGGATGCTTGGTAGAGGATAGTAGTGGCTTGTATGCCTTAAAATGTGTGTGAATTACTATGTGGTTTATGTTTGACATGTTATGCTATCTTGTGTGTCTTATGATTGATGTTGTAATATGCTTGTCTAATATTGTTGTTGAACATAATTTAGGGAATATGCATGCTTCAAATGAATTAGGAAGAGTGAGGAAACTTTACCCCAAAACAAATGGCATAGTTAAGATCGTTATAATTCTAGGTTGTGAATAGAATTGTGATAAACTCTGGATGGCGACGTTCGTGCATTCATTGACGAGTTCTGGCCTGGAGTATATAACCTAGATGGCAAGGCTCGGGCACCTGATGTAGGAAGGTACATCCGTGATGAGATTGGTCTAGGAGTGAGTGAAACACTAGTATGGAACATGTTGAACTTTTGTGATTATGAGAAAAGGCGAATGTAGCCTTAAGGCATTGTGGCCTTGTGATTGTCGAATACAATCACATTTTGTGTGAGATCACATAATCGGAACCGTTTTGATACCTTAATAAATATCCATGACCCGTGTCCATAACTCTTGAGAAGGGCTGGCCGGGGAAAGTGTTTATTAAGTAAGTGACCGTGACCCGTGTCCATAACCTCTTGTGTAGGCTGGCCGAGGAAAGTTACTTAGTGGTGGTATTAGTGACCCGTGTCCACAACCTCTTGCGTAGGTTGGCCGGGGAAAGTACCATGTGTAGGTAACCGTGACCCGTGTTGAAGTGCCCTTGTGTGGATGGCCGGGGAAAGTTATATATGTTAGCTTCCGGGACCCGTGTCCATAATCCTTTGGAAGGACTGGCCGGGAATGGATGTCTACGCTTTTAAGGATCCGTGACCCGTGTTGAACTCTCTTGTAGGGTTGCCCGGGGAAAGATGCCTTGGTTTGGGTTACCGATTAGTGATAATAAATTTTGAGTTGGTGAACTCATGAGCATGTTTCCATATAGTGTGAGATTGTGAGATTGAGAACTCAAGGTCATTTCCCTTCCCCTTGACTTGAGTTAGGATTGGCTAGAACCTTGTAAATCCAAGAGAATCCATAAGATAGGGAACTCACTGAGATTTGATGTATCTCACCCCACTATTCTTGATTATTTTCAGGAGGTATTTGCAAGTTTGATTTACAAGTGGATCTATGCTTGGATGTTTTAAGAGAAGCTTAGTTGAGCTTATTCCGCTGTGTATTATTGTTTTCTTGTACAATGAGGATTATTGTATATTGATCTTAGTTTTTATTGTTTTGGCTAGTTTCCATATCTTGTACCATAGATTGTGTTTATGTTTTAGAAATGGCCAAGTATGTGAATTTCGCCATTAGGCACTTATGATGGTGTCAGTACCAAATAAAATGCTTGTATCGTATTATTCTAGATATATATTATACAAGGCATTACAGTTGGTATCAGAGTAGGTCGTATTCTCGACCTAGCCTTGAAACATCATAAGTAAATATATTCCTGCCTCTTAAGTGTGTCTTGCCATCATGAAACTTAATATCATATTATGTAGTGTTGCGCCTGATCAACCTGATACTATGTATGTGATAGGTAGAATCATGGTTGAGTGACCACGAGGACTCCGAAGTGTTGTCGGAACTTGTGTTGTGAGGGTAGGCTCAAGCCAAGGGTTAGTAGTAAGGAGTTTTGGTCAGCTCAGGGAGGTTTTGGTAGAAGTTGTGCTTGGGTAGTATGGAAATTAAAAAGTGATGTGTTGTTCAAGTAATCCTTTGGAATTGATGGAGTCCGAAAGTTAAGGATCTCTATTGGACGATTGGTTAAGATATTGAAGAATATGTAAAATCACTAGTAGAGTTGGATTGACCACTGATATAGATAAGGATTTCAAGTAATCTCATTTCATGGAAAAGAAAAATTATTTTGTGGAACTTGTGACGTAAGGTCCGGAAGTGAGATAAATATTGGTGCTTCAGTTTCTAAGGTCACTATGGTATCTTGAATGGACGAGAGTACCTTAAGGAATGTGTTCGAAACAATATCTTTCGACTGGTTAAAAGTTGAGAGTTAAGGATGTCTGACTTTTATGGGAACCTAAAGTAGTAGAGAAGTGTGTGAAGGAACACAAGGATGTGTTTACATGCTTCAAGTGAAATAAGTAGGTGTCGAAAGAAGAGTAAGAGATAAATTGTGTATCTACAGTTATGAAGAGAGATTAAGTTCAGGATAATACTTTAGGCTTTCTATTTTCTGTAAGAGACCAATTGGAAATTGGAATTTGTTAACTTACCCAAGGAACCGTATAAGGTATTGTGTCGGAGAAAGTTTAGACTTTATTTAGTAACAGAAAGTGTAGTGATACGGACCGGAAAAGTTTGTGTCAAGAAACAGAGTAAGCACCTTGGATTCAAGGAAATTGTAGTATGGTGATTTTATTTTTGGACCTAAGAGGATTACTATGGAGTTTTAAAGTGTTGATGAACCTATAGTTAAAGAAGTGTAATCAAAGATGGTTCACCCATGAGGACCCTAGTGGTATGACGTGGAATGAGAAAAGTTACACCTTGGTATTAAGAACGAGCGTAGTGGTAGCACCGTGGTCACAAGTGTACGTGATGGTTTCTTATTCTTGATGACAAGTGTGAAGGGATGTACTTTGTGGAACAGTGAGTATTGTATTTTTAAGGAGTAATATTGTGGTAATACAACGAGAAGCAATTCAGGACTTATTACGGACTAAGTGTAAATTATGGAACGGTTTATATCTGAAAGGTTTTGTAAAGAGTTGAGGAGAATTGTCGGTTGCGAATCTTCTATTAAGTAATTCTGGTTAATGTGTATGAAGTGATGGAAAGGTTCTTCAAGAGGATGCATTGCCCCGATTTATTTTCAAGTACAGAGAGAACTTCTGTATTTGTGAATAAACGGAATATTAGGAATCTACCCTTTTGTTGGACTAAGAACATTGTTGTTTTAATTCTCACCAAGGAGTTAAAGTGAGAGAATAAGGTGGTATGCTTGATATGAGATGTCCATCAATTTTGTGGTATCGTGTAATGGTTGTATGTTGGGTTTTGCTTGTGGACGAACTAAGTAAGAGTTGTGGCAAAAACCTTAGAATTTCGTCATTATTGGCTTTCCGCTAGTGTGGTTGTTTGAGCAGAAAAAAATGAACTATTCCGCTGAAGTTTTGTAGGGTGACCGCGTCAGAATTTGGAATTTTGCCTGTCACTTGGTTGGAGTGTGTCGTCTGCATGTTTTGACTTTGTCGGTTTTACCTGAGTGGGTCCTGGTTAGTGAATGTTATACAAGTCATGAAGCCATGAGTTGAGAACGATATTTTAGATTAGAACAAATCGGATTGATGGTTTGAGTAGGGATGGCTTTGAATTAAGAAGGAGCTGGTTTTTAGTTTCCGCAGCAGTGCTAACCGATTTACACGTGCATGGAAAGTGTTTTACGTTGAATTTTAAGGAGTTAACAGATTAACTCAGATGGTTAATCGATTAGCATGTGTGTAAATGATGGAATCCCTTAGGAACCACCATCTGTGTTTTGTTACCTTATGTTGCTCCGAGTGGAGAGTATTGCGTAAATGAAAAACGGGATTGCATGTAAATGACAGACGGAGTTGTGTTTTTGAAATTGGAACTTCTGAAAGGGTGTTGCATAGTTGATCATCTATTTAGATGACAAGGGAATTTGTCTTCAAGGAATTAATCTTGTGAACTATGTTGGGTATGAGAAGGTCTTAGGTGTATTACCGTTGCAAGTCTTAAAGACGAAGTTGGAAAATACTCACGAAGTATTGATCTTGCAAGGAATATTTCGGTGTGTAATTATGGTATTAGTAAGGTATGATCGGTTGGTCAGAGTTAGTAATTGTTATCTTTCGTGCGTTCATGGCAGCAGATTTAGACCGTGAGAGTGGTACCAGTTGTGTGCAGTTGTGTTTTACCAAGAGAATGAAATGTGGAAGTTATCTTTACAAGTACGAGTAAGAATTGGATGTTCCGAAGTTAAGCATGTAATTTGGAATCGGTTATGAAACAGAATGAGTGAGTGGTATGGAAATTCACAATTTCGCCTTGGATGATTTAAGTTTTGATAAGTGGTGAATCGTATATGATTGTAGTTCTATGTTGGTGTTACGTTGTTATTTGGTTGAGATCGTGAATCAACAGAGAACCTTGAGTAAGTCAGAAACCGTAAGAAGAATCGATTTGGAATGCGGTAACCAGAACCGGAGGTTGTTAAACTATTTTGGATATATTGGTTCGAGTTTAAAATGGATTTGGAATTGTACATGTTATGGTTGTAGCAGTGTAACTCCTGTGCTTTATCGTCTAGAGAGTGTTGGACGGATGTTATAATATTGTGTGTTGACAAAGAATTTGTTCTACCATAGGACGTCAACAAGTTTCTTGTACCGTTGATTAGTAAATATCCCAGTGGATAAGTGTGTTCTCCGTGGACTATTAACTACTTGGTAATGCTTAAGAATTGGTGGTATCCCATTGTTAGAATTGGAGTTGCACAGTGGAAGGTGACAAATGAAAGGGCTCAGTCGGATTTATAAGAATCGGATGAGAAATTGATTGTAAGATTGGAAATAAGAAGATTTTGTTCTAAGTGTGTTACCTTTTGGTGTGATACGAAAGAGAGGAATTATCGGATATAATGGTTACAATGTTTAGTATCAGACCAGATGGAACTGGTAAAGAAGTCGTTTGACTAGTTATGAAGTGAGTCGAATGTTAAAGGATTTACTAAAGGATAGTTGTCAGTTATTGTATAAAGGAAAGGAATCACCGAATTACCTCACGAGGATTTGATGAGTGTTTGTTATCCCGAACCAAGATAAGGTGTTATGGTTTTATTTGTGACTCAGTAGCAGGATGTAGAATGGTACATTCTTTCCGAGGTAGAATGCGACCAAGTGTTTTCGTAAGAAACAACATATGAATTACGGAAAAGGCAAAGTTAGAAGTTAACTCGATATTGGAACAAGAGTATGATTAAGGACGTGAAGTTTGATAATTCGTGAAATTAAAGATTTTGATCTGTGAAGTCAAGTTGGAATTGGAATACGTCAGAAATTTGAATTGAAGTTAAGTTAAGTATGGATCTAAGCCAAAGATACAAGTTGCGGTTATTGTTGAGTGGAGGAAATTCGGGGGCAAATTTCAATTTAAGGGGGGGAGAGTGTAATACCCCATATTAATTAAATGCTCAATTGGATATCAGATGAGATCAGATGAGTAACTATGTGCTCTATCTTTGGTTAATTGGATTAATGGAATCCTCTAAGTGTTGTGAGTATAGTCAAATGGGATCAAGAGAGCAACTAATGAGCGCTGAGGAGATCAATTATTATTTGAAAGAGACAGATTGATATTTATTAGTACGAGAGATTATTTTATGGTAACTTTAATAACTGATCAATTGGTTAAGACGAAAAAATATCAATTGGAGATATTTTACCCTGTTGGATTATATTATATAATAATAGTATTATATATATATATATATATATATATATATATATATATATATATATATATATATATATATATGTGTGTGTGTGTGTGTGTGTGTGTGTGTGTGTGTGTGTGTGTGTGTGTGTGTTAGAAAAGAAGAAGAAGAAGAAGAAAAGAGAAAGAAGGGAAAGGAAGAGAAGAAGAGGAAAGAACTTGGATGAAGAAGAGAAGTTCATGGATCATCACCATCTTCTTCAAACTCCTCTTCGATTACCAGGTGGGTTCTAGTTAGAAACTCTAAGTTCTAGAAATTAATGATTTGAACTTAGGTTAGATTTGAGAGAAAATGATTAAACGGATAAATCAATAAAATCTAACGGATGGAATGCGATATAAATGTGTGAAATGCTTGTTGTTATGATTGGAACATTGTTTTGGGTGATATGGTATGAATTGGAAGTGGGTTGGGTGAAGAATTGGTAGTTTGGACCCAAATGTTTCTGGTTTCTCACTGCTGCGAATTTCTGAATTTTGCTTTGTTCGCCTAGTGAACCTGGCGAACTCCAAAGCGAATGATTGGTCGAGGGTTCGCCTAGCGACCCCTGGAGCGAACCGAAGGCAAATGTTCGCCCAGAGCTCGCTTAGCAAACTTTATGCCCTTTTTCTTCTGACTTGGTTTGCTGGGGGTTCGCCTAGCGAATACAGTAGTGAACGTGACAGATTTTTCCATCTTGTTTCCTTCATAACTTTTGATCCGTAACTCGGATTGAGGCACGGTCGGAAGCGTTGGAATGCTATTTCAATGCTCTTTGTGATGGTGAGGTAGAAACATATGTTTATGTCATAGATTGATATGGTAGAGTTAAATATTGTGATGAATGTGAAAAGTGTGGTTTATGTTTCCACCGAAAATTCATGAATCGAAGCCCGATTGATATAGGACTTGATGCCTTGGAAAGAGAATACAATGTGCTATGAAATGGTATGTGAGACCATGGTTTTAACCAAGGATGCTTGGTAGAGGATAGTAGTGGCTTGTATGCCTTAAAATGTGTGTGAATTACTATGTGGTTTATGTTTGACATGTTATGCTATCTTGTGTGTCTTATGATTGATGTTGTAATATGCTTGTCTAATATTGTTGTTGAACATAATTTAGGGAATATGCATGCTTCAAATGAATTAGGAAAAGTGAGGAAACTTTACCCCAAAATAAATGGCATAGTTAAGATCGTTATAATTCTTGGTTGTGAATAGAATTGTGATAAACTTTGGATGGCAACGCTCGTGCATTCATTGACGAGTTCTGGCCTGGAGTATATAACCTAGATGGCAAGGCTCAGGCACCTGATGTAGGAAGGTACATCTGTGACGAGATTGGTCTAGGAGTGAGTGAAACATTAGTATGGAACATGTTGAACTTTTGTGATTATGAGAAAAGGCGAATGTGGCCTTAAGGCATTGTGGCCTTGTGATTGTCGAATACAATCACATTTTGTGTGAGATCACGTAATCAGAACCGTTTTGATCCCTTAATAAATATCTGTGACCCGTGTCTAAAACTCTTGAGAAGGGCTGGCCGGGGAAAGTGTTTATTAAGTAAGTGACTGTGACCCGTGTCCATAACCTCTTGTGTAGGCTGGCCCGGGAAAGTTACTTAATGGTGGTATTAGTGACCCGTGTCCATAACCTCTTGCGTAGGCTGGCCGGGGAAAGTACCATGTGTAGGTAATCGTGACCCGTGTTGAAGTGCCCTTGTGTGGCTGGCCGGGGAAAGTTATCTATGTTAGCTTCCGGGACCCGTGTCCATAATCCTTTGGAAGGACTGGCCGAGAATGGATGTCTACGCTTTTAAGGATCCGTGACCCATGTTGAACTCTCTTGTAGGGTTGGCCGGGGAAAGATGCCTTGGTTTGGGTTACCGATTAGTGATAATAAATTTTGAGTTGGTGAACTCATGAGCATGTTTCCATATAGTGTGAGATTGTGAGATTGAGAACTCAAGGTCATTTCCCTTCCCCTTGACTTGAGTTAGGATTGGCTAGAACCTTGTAAACCCGAGATAATCCATAAGATAGGGAACTCACTGAGATTTGATGTATCTCACCCCACTATTGTTGATTATTTTCAGGAGGTATTTGCAGGTTTGATTTACATGTGGAGTTATGTTTGGATGTTTCAAGAGAAGCTTAGTTGAGCTTATTCCGCTGTGTATTATTGTTTTCTTGTACAATGAGGAATATTGTATATTGATCTTAGTTTTTATTGTTTTGGCTAGTTTCCATATCTTGTACCATAGATTGTGTTTATGTTTTAGAAATGGTCAAGTATGTGAATTACGCCATTAGGCACTTATGATGGTGTCAGTACCAAATAAAATGCTTGTATTGTATTATTCTAGATATATATTATACAGGGCATTACATAACTACTATGTGGATTATGTTTGACTTGTTATGTTATCTTGTGTGTTTTATGATTGATGTTGTAATATGCTTGCCTAATATTGTTGTTGAACATAATTAAGAAAATGACATGTTTAAAATGAATTAGGAAGAGTGAGAAAACTTACCCCAAACCTAATGATATGATTCTAGGTTGTGAGTAGAATTATGATAGAAAACCTAGATGGCAAGGCTCGGGCACTTGATGTATGAAGATGCATCCGTGACGAGATTGGTCTAGGAGAAAGTGAAACACTAGTATGGAACATGTAGAACTTTTGTGATTATGAGAAAAGGCGAATGTGGCCTTATGGCATTGTGGCCTTGTGATTGTCGAATACAATCACGTTTGTGTGTGAGATCACGTAATCGTAACCGTTTATCTTGAGTTGCAGTTTCATGAGTCTCGAGCTCCTCTGAAACGTATGCATGACTGCTTGGCAGGTTTGATTCCCGCGTGCAGTACAAATGATGCCCATGGAGCGTATGATTGTGATGGTTAATGGCCCGTGTGAAGTGATGGTTCATAACGGTTAATGGCCCGTAGAACCCGAATCCATTCGTATGTCAAGTAGGTTACAAGGATCCATGACTCAGGTCGACTTCTAGACGTAGAAGCGGATGAGAAAAGGGGATATCTTGGTGAGGTTATCAATTAGTGAACTCATGAACATGTTTCCATATAGTGTGAGATTGTGAACTCAAGGTCATTTCCCTTCCCCTTGACTTGAGTTAGGATTGATAGAACTCTGTAAAGCCGAGAGAATCCATAAGATAGGGAATTCACTGAGATTTGATGTATCTCACCCCACTATTGTTGATTATTTTTAGGAGGTATTTGCAGGTTTGATTTACAAATGGAGCTATGCTTGGATGTTTCAAGAGAAGCTTAGTTGAGCTTATTCCGCTGTGTATTATTGTTTTCTTATACAATGAGGAATATTGCACCCTATTCTTAGATTTTTATTGTTTTGGCTAATTTCCATGCCTTGTACCATAGATTGTATTTGGTTTTTAAAATGGTCAAGTATGTGAATTACGCCATTAGACACTTATGATGGTGTCAGTACCAAATAAAACACTTGTATGGTATTATTATAGATAAATATTATACGGGGCGTTACAGTTTATATATTATTATAAATATTAAAGGTTTTTTTTAAAGGATATATTCAAAATCTATAATATAAGAAAAATAATGGTTTTGGAAATATGAACTTTGCCCTCATTTTTGGCTTTGACATATGTCCAAAATAAGGGCTTTTAATGTTCAAAACCTATTTTTCCTAACTGTCGCACCCTAATTTTTGACCCTAAGATCCCCGCCTTGTTCTTTGCATATTAGGTCAATCATTCGTGCATAACTAACCGCTTTATCTAGCTTTGTCTGCTTGTTTCTCTTTTGAGTACAGGTGCTGCTGCAGAAAGTTCGAGGTCTTGAAGGTCGTGTTGTGTGTGTGTTTGTGGAGGTTCCCTGGTCCTTGCAAGATGTGTGTGAATTCCTGTGAGATTGTGCCCTTTCCCTTTCTGGTCCCTAAGCCACTATCAAGCCTTTTCTTCCTTCAGACTCCTCAGTTTTCCTCCCCACAGAGTATTAAATCCTTATACCCTCTGATTTGGAATTGGTCCCTTAGTCAGTACAAGTTTTTTCCTCAAGATCTCTCAGAAAGAACAGGAGGATTTAGGGTTTATGTACGAGGGGTATGACCGTGTAGGAATTGGTGGTGTGTTGTATGACAAGTGGTGTCCTCACTTTCAAATAATTCCCCAGAGTGTAGTTCGGTCTTATTCGTGAAGTTTGAATCGTGGTTCATGTGTCTTCGAATCTTAAGAGAAAATTTGGATTTTCTTGTGATGTGTGAATTGGTGAGTTTGAAAGAAAATTTAAGCAAGTTTTAACTTGGAGTGCCCAAAATGAAATTCAAGAATATGTTCAAATTGAGTTGATATTATTTCTACAAATTCAAAATCAAGAGATGATGTTTTCCAATCCATGAACTCCATCTTGAATTTGTAAAGTCCATGCTCAAGATGTCAAAGCTTCAAACTAAGTGTCCCCATCTTTGAATTTATGAGTTTTGGCAAGAGATTAGTTTGGTAATCCACCATTTCAAGTTGCAAAAAGGGCGAGGATTTTTTCCATGCGACTTATGTCATGTTTTGATCATAAGGTTCAAGAAATCCATACGAGATTGAAAGAATCCTTATAATTCAATTGATTTGAAACCTTTTCAAAACTCAAGAGCCAATTAGTTCAAGATGCAAAACTAAAATTGATCTCAATATTTCGAAATGGACAAATAACTTCAAACCCAATTTCAAGTAGGCAAAATCCCCAAGAGGATTTTATATCCTTTCTTTGATCCAAATTCAAATTTCAATTAAGGATTGGATTCACAAATTACAAATTCCCAAATTCAAAGAACAAAGATCATGACCAAGTTCAAATCTTTCTAAACCTGTAACAATTATCATACATAAATTTCTAAAAAAAAAATCCTCAACAGTACTTACACATACAACCATTTCACAACTCACTCTGATACAAGACACCTACATAAATTCATATGAGCAGAGTGCAAGCGCTGCTGGCTGCACTGTGGTTAACATTGAAGCCTAAAACTACTTTGGGGAAGACCTACGACTTTACTCGATACTTTTCAGAATCGAGATGTTTTTGAATAGTCGTCGTCGGGCAGACCGGTTCTATGTTGATGGAAGACCAACAGTATGGTTTAACGCAGAAAATACCGCGCTGCAGCTTGTTTGTAATTTCCAACTTAAAGTGCCTGTTGTAAGTCAGTATCTTGCTTTATGGTTGTTGCCGGCAGCACTTGTTTGTTTCTTTGTACGAGCTCACTGGAGAATTGGCATAGTTCTTGTCGAGACTTGTTATTGGATCAAGGAATAGAGAGTCAGTGTCTGATGTATGTGATTCTCGTGTTGAATTGGTTTTGAAAGTTCAAAAGCTGGATGAAAAATGCGCATTCACGGCTGCTGGAGGTATCCCACCCTTGGTACAATTGTTGGAAGCTGGATTACACAGTTGCGTCACGAAATCACCGCGGTAATGCAAGCAACATCAGTAGGCTGCTCGGAGATGTCATCGGCACGCGCTACTGCAGAACAAGAGAAAAGCAAATTAGAAGTAAAATCTCAACAATTAAACGTCGGCACGTTTTCATACACGATAAGCATATAAAGAGAGAGTTCGACAAGCACATAGCAGCGCATGTTCAAGAAGTTGAAACCATTGAAACCGTAACGGGGTGAGATTGCGTTTCAAATTCGCAAATCTCAGGGACTACCATACAATTGCAAGAAGAAACAAATCGTAGCACACGAGATTACTAGTGCTCACCATCATCATAAAATTTCAAAGGACCATGTTGTTTTTAAGGAGACCATACCTATAAAAGGCTCCGTTGCGCTGGAAAAGATACATCAGAATTGGCTATGTTGTTTGGCTCGAATATTAGGACGACAACACAAGAGTTGTTGCCAGCTTAAAATCATCCACCACCACCCAGGACCCTGCATAATTGATGGGCATTCAAACTTTGTTAAGACAAGAAGATAAGAATTCCAAGCTAAAGTTATTCACTATGCTAAGATTCAAACCCAAGTGCATTGCGAGATCTCGAAGGATCGACCAAGAGCGTCATAAACTATTGTGCTCAGGCTCTGCTGATAGACAAGCTTCCCAAAATTTTCGACGAGAAGCCGCAACAAAGTTTCATGCCCAAAACGATAGCATACAATGCCACACTTAATGCTTTCGGTAAAGTGAATTTTTTCAAGAAAGAAGGCAGGGACTTCACCAACACGGCAAGGAATGTTTACAATATGCAATCGGACAGCCACAGAACTCAGTCTATTCTTTCCCCACCAGTAGCATCAACAACAGTTGCCTGCTCAGTTGCAAACACATCAAATGCAACAACTTCAGCAAACGAATGATGTAAATGACATGAAGCTGAGACAGGGAATGGGTGTTAAGCCAGGAGTTTTTTTTTTAGCAACATCTTGCCTCGAGTCAACACTCTGCTTATCCTCATCAACAGATGAAGAATCCATACTACAACCGCAGAATTTCCAATGTGTGATCCAAATGCTGTAAGCGTATGATTACTACTCCAACAAAAAGCAGTTCCTCCTAGAATGCAGAATGGGGCCCCAAAGCAAAGAGAACCACCAGTTATGTTAGCAATCTGACTGATACATCCATGACAGTCAGTGTAGGAACTCGCCCAATCCTTGAACCAACCTGCACCAAATTGGTATGCAATTGGTTATAGTTCAAATAGCATTCATGGCAGGGACATTACAACAGCCGCAATTGGCCAAAGAGAAGAGTCAAACAAAATCATACGACATGTCTCAAGCACAATCAATGTAAAAAGGGAAATGAAATCACCGCCATCAAAACAACAAATTTGAATTGTAAAGCAAGAAAGGAAAGTAAGAATTCTACACGTTTGAAATGAAAAGTGGACAGACTCATTTCAAACTTCCCAAAACAAGTGAAAACAAAGTTAGACACAATACCAATTCTTTCCTAAACCGACTTCCAACATGCCTGGATTGAAATGGAGGGCCTTTAAGCCAAATATCATATTGTCAAGGCAGGAAGGCAAATCAATAAATATCATTATTACTCATTAAAAATCGGACACATTTTAAATTATTTCCAAATAATTATCAAACATGCCAACACAGAAAATGGAAGGAAGTTAATCACTCATCAATACGAAATCTCAAATTTCGTTTTTGAAGGGCCTATAAAAGAGACATTCACACGAACACAAAAAGGAGGAGAATATGACATTAGAACACCATTCACAAAACCAGTCCACATCTAAATCACAAAACCGCAACAACAGATCCACAACAACAATATTGCAGATCGAAATCAGAAACACAACATACAACACGCAAGACCCAAAGAATTGAAGTAAACATCACACACGGCAGACATAAAGACAACAACAACAGGTGAAAATCAAAAGCAGAAAGAAAGAAACTCATCTCTTTGGCAGAGATCGTGGGTCCCGATGGCACTTCTTCATCTTCAATCGTCGACGACGCTCCTCTCTTTTTTCCTTTACTTTTGAATAATTGTAATTTGTAATCAAATGATAATGAGAATGATGGGGGTATTGGGTCTGTTGGGGTTAGGGTTTGTGGTTGTTGATATTTGATTTGCAGAGATCGAGAGAGGTCGGGAGAGAACGATAAAATTGATCGAGAGGTAGCGGCGGACGTTGGGGGGGGGGGGTTAGGGTTTGAAAACCCTTTATTTGAGAGAGAGGCGAGGACGGGGGGAAAGGGAGCGAGAGATGAGAACGAGAGGGGACTCCCTCGCTGTTTTTTTTCTCTTTTCGTTTTTTTATTTTATTTTATTTTACAATTAATTTTTTTTTTATAATTAAAATCAAAACCCTTCATAATAATAATTAACATAAACCTTTTATAATAATAATTAAATTAAAACCTTTTAATAACTAATTAAAACCTTTTTTATAATTTAAAACGAAACTCTTTTATTTAAAATCAAACCTTTTTTTTTATATCTAAAATTAATTTTTTGTATTAATAGTTAATTTCTTTTTTTTACTTACAATAATTAGTCCAAACATTTTTTACCAATTAAAATTTAAACCCTCCTTTTTATAATAATTGATTCAAAACTTTTTTATAATAATGAAAGTTTAAACCTTTTCATATAATAACTAATTCCAAACCCTCTTATAATAATCAAATTTAACTTTCAATCTAAAACTCTTTTTTTTATATATTAATTAAAACTTAAACCCTTTTATATCAATTAACCCATAACTCTTTTATATTAATGATCGAAGTTTAAACTTTTCTAATTAATTCAAACTTTTTTAAATAAAATAAAACTTTCACTAAATTTTTTTTTTCTCTAATCTAAACCCTATTAATATTTTTTAAAAAAATCTAAAATTATAATGATAAAGATAAAACTTTTTATAAAATTTCTCTAACCTTTTTCTCAAGTTAAATAATAATAACCTTTAATTAATTTCTGAATAAAATAAGTCTAAAATCAAAACTCTTTTCTCAATAAATCGTCCCCGGATTAGAAACCTCTCGCTTTAGTCCTAGGTTCGTGAACGCTCGTGTGAAAACCTTCGTTTGTTTGCTTGTATGTTCTTTACTTAATTTATGTTTATGCTCTAAACCCTTTCAAAATAAAATTAAAACTCTCGATCCAACGTCGGGCCAATTTTCTACCTATATAAGTCGATCGCCTTAGGGCATCGCATTCGACCTACCGATCACTGGACACAAGTCTAGCATCACTTTGCTAGCACCCTCGCCTAAATAACAATAATTAATTGCATAATATCCAAGGGAAAATCCCATGCATGATAACCATGTTATTGTGCATGGTGCACATCATTTGCATCATAATCGACTCCCTTAAGTTAAGATTATTAGATAACTTATGATAGATTTCCTAGGTTAGTCCCCCCACAATTTTGATTGTTTAAATCAAACTTTAGCCCACCTAATTCTCCACACAAGAGAATTAGATATTAATCATCTCAAAGAAAGGGACATACAATCCCATACCCCACAAAATACAAACATTTTCAAAAAACTGTGGTGGTCTTCTTAAGATGATGACTCATCTTCCTCTCCTAAACCTTTAAAACATTTTAGTATCCTTAATAAGGAACTACAAGTGCTCTGATTCCCTCCTGACAGGATATGTAGGCACAAGATGCGATATCTTGTCGAGCACACTTAGGATTAATAATAATAAATCACCTACCCTTAAAACCTTAGCAAAACAAATAACAGATAACAGATAACATAATAAAATCAAGAGGTTCCTGTAGAGTACTACAGATATCTAGGATGCTAACACCTTCCCTAGGTATAACCAACCCCCGAACTCAGAATCTTAGTGCATTTGCATTGCATTGTGGGTATTCGGTCTTTCTCCCTTCCCTTGGATAAAATCAAAGACGGTGGTGACATAAAAAATGTGATCCTAGTTAACAAATAACTATGGTATCTAATTTTCACCGCGACACTAACTAATTTTGTTTATGGTTAAATGGTAACCAATTAATTGCATAGAAATGACATTGGTGCCCCTGCCTCTCCATATAACCCAATATGTTTATAAGGTCATTCTAAGTAATTTTCTCTGCCTTTTCATTTCTGATTTAATTCTGATTTCCCTCTTTCCATTCTTGGCCTGTGTAAATATAAAATGTCTAAATTTTACTCTACACATTGTCCAACATTTCACAATTACACACTTTCTAAACACCATCTCTCTTGCTCCACATTTTGATTTTTCATCTCCTTCCTCTTTCTAAACTTCAACTCTGTCATCTCTTTAAGCAAACAACACCTCCATTTCCTAAACCTTTGTCTTCCATATAACCGGAAAAATGATTTTATTTTCTCAGTGTATTCATTATATTTTATTCTTCATCTTAATTTTCCAAACATTTTCTCTTTTTTTTTTCTTTTTTTTTGAAATCTATTATAACTTCATTTTTACTTTTAATGTTTCATAAATTGAGATCTTATTTTTGTTTCTCTTCCATTTACTTCTTCAGATATTTAAAAGTAAATGATGAGTTTTTCATCATTTACTTTTGTTTTTTGTTTTTGATCGTGAAGGTTGGATCAGATCCTGTAGAAGTGGGCCACCAAGTGCGTCAAGGATGTTGGTCGTATGGAGAGGAGGGGGTGTACCTGCAAGGTACTCCGACGCTCAAGTAAGAAAGGGTCAGAGAAAAGGGGCAAGCACAAAGTATGAGTTCTTAGGGTGAATATTGGATACCTGACCCTCTCAAGCGAGAGGGTTTATATAGAGCCCCCAGCGCGTGGCCAACGGTCCTATTTTCGGGGCAAAATAACCGTTTTCCCCGAAGAATAGGTAACTGCCCCAACTAGCCGTTATGTCGGGCAGGGGTGCCCGAAACTAGCCGTTATACCGGGCATAAGTGTGGTTTCGGGCACCTGCCCTTAACTGTTTGGAGAGCAGTGAAGCCGTGCGTGACGGGCAGTAACTCCAGGGAGGAGCGATGTGCTCCTTGCCCGGTTGGAGGGCAGAAAGGTAACTTTCTCCCCTTCGTGTATTGGACTTAGGCAATTTGGGTCGTTCTGGAGCAAAAGTGGATTGGGCCATGTCTAGCCATTGGTCCAGTCCAGAACATGAGCCCCTCAAGTCGTTGCTCCCAAGCATGGGATTGATGACTTAAGGACAGCTCGTTGCTCCGGGGAGCTAGCATGGAGTCGTCATTTAGAGACGAGGAGGATTGTCTCGATGTGCTCGTGGCCCCCGGTTTCCGTGAAATTCGTGGTCGTGACCTTGTTGCCCGGTGCCCGGGGAGACTAATGGTCAGACAGAATTAGAAACGTTGGGTCGCCACGTGTGCCTAGAGCTCCGTGTAGCAGTTACTAGGTAATGATGGCTAGTCGATAGCCATCATGGCCTACGAGCGCGTCTTCGCACGTGCCCCTTTGTATAAAAAGGGGAAATTCGTTCCATTTGGAACTTTTTGCTCTGATTTCTCTCCGTTTCCTTCAGCATTCCTGCCCGTTGCCACCGTCTCCTTACTCCGACCACCGCTCCAAGCTTCGAGCAGCCACTTTCATCTTCTTAAATCAAGTAAGTTTTCTGATCCTGTGCTTGTTCTACTCCTTTTGGTTGTCAATGGTAGATTGCATGTGGTTAGGGTTAGGTTTAGAGGACGAAATAGGTGGATTTCTGGTGATTGTTGGTGGTGGATGGTGGTTGTACCATTTTTCCACTTCTAACATGTTGCCAGACGTGTTAGTATGTTCTAGCGAGGAGGGTGGTTCACGGCGTTGCCGTGACAGCTATGCATGTGTGACCGCCGTGTTCGTTCATCTTTTGAGTGGGTGATGACTTTTCTGGTAGAACATTCCCAGATTTCGGTGGAGCTTTGCGATTTTCGGCGAAGCTTCAACGGAAACTGGGTACGAGTGTGAGGAAGCTCCTCGCTTGGGGATGACTTGTTTCGAGCGTCTCCTCGCGGGGAGGTTTCAGTTTTTCTTTTGATGTTAGGGCTTAGGCCGGGGACGTTGTCCTTAGCCCTTAGCGCGCCCTTTCACTTGACTTAGCGGTGGAAGGGTGGATTTGATTTGTTGTCGAATTCACTTTCTTCTCTGTTTTTCAGGTAATTGTTATGGCGATGGGGCCAGATAGAGAGGTTATCATAGATACGTCCGAGGAAGAAATAGGATCCGAGGATAATAGTAGCTCGACGGCCACGAGTTCGACGGCTTCGAGTTCCCCCAGTGATGTTAGGGAGGAAGAGGAGATGGACGACATGGACGAGGACGTCGCCGTGGACTCCGCCGAGGAGTGGGAGGTGACTGAACCCGCTGAGCATGTGTCTTCTTTTGCAAGGTATTCAGGGGACGCTTTTACGGAGGTTGGACCGGAGGGAGAGTGAAAGGTGCACTTCCCTTCCTGGATGAGCGGGTCTGCACGAACTTTGGGGACCGTTTCACGATGTATGAATATGCCTTTAAGGAGTTGGGCCTGAGGTTGTCGTTCACTGATTTTCAGCAGTCAGTGTTCGTGCATTTGAAATTGGCCCCCACTCAACTACATCCTAATTCCTTGGCCTTTATCCGGGCGTTCGAGCTGGTATGCGATCATTTCTCCATAGGGGCTACTCTCCCTCTGTTCTTCACTGTCTTCCATCTCCAAAGGCAGCTATCGGGGAGGAAGTACGGTCGAGTCTCTTTGAAGCAGCCTTGCAAGTTGTTTAAGCCCTTCTCGGAGTCAATACGGACGTTCAAGGAGCGTTATTATGTTGACGAGCCCCTGTCCGAAGCTGCCCAGGACAGTACATACGTCTGGGAGATTGAGGTGGATGAGGATGGGAATGACCTGCGCGCCGAGGATGAGAAGTTTATTGGGCAGAGAATCTATAAGTACCCCATCCATTGGGCGCCCGATCATTTCGTCAAGAAGCCCACTGACTATGTTCTCCAACCGAGCGAGCTACGCGGGCAGGACGCCATGGCGTACGAGGTGCTGGTGAAGTGGGTCAACTCCTTCTGGCTTGCTGAGTGCTGGACGAGCAAGGGTAATCCGGTCTTCGAGGAAGACGGGAGTCAGAGGGTTGAGCGTTGATTTATCAATATTAAGGCACTGCTGGAGTGTAAGACTCCTGAGGACGCTGAGAAGCTGCTTGGTAGTCTTAGTTATTTAGATTTGTTTACGTTATTTCTTTTCCTCGTATCTAACGTGCTCGTATTTTGTTTGTGCAGGTGAGATGCCTCAGGCTCATGACCGGGTTGTGAGGAATGCTCTTGCGAGGAACAAGGCCGGAGCGGCTCCTCCGAAGTCTCGGTTTGCTGGTGCTCGTGCTCCTCTTCCGGTGCAGTCTGCTACGGAGACCTCTTCCTCTCCTGCTCCTGCTTCCCGGGGGTCTCCTCTTCCTTTGACCGGTAGATCCAAGCGGCCAAAGTTTAATGACGCTGTGGACCTGACTCGGGCGTCGAAGAAGGGGAAGTTCGAGCTTCCTCCTTGCATCCACGACAGGAAATTTTTTTAGGGGAACTCTTTGATCGTGCCTCGGGCGGAGTCTCTTCGTTTGGAAAGCATGGACCGCCCGAGCAAGAGGGCGTTGGTGGCTCAGGACGCTTCAGCTTTGGTTAGGATGCTGGAGATGGCAGCCGTTTATGCTGAAGGGGACTCTGCAACCGAGGTTGAACTCAACGCTGCTCGAGATACCATGGCGTCCCTTAGAGAAGAAGCCAAGGTTGCCGATGATGCTCGGAAGAAGGCTGAGGAGGAGGTAGCTCGGTTGAAGAAGGAGAATTCCACACTGGCGGCGGAGAAGAAGGCTTCTGAGGAGCTGGTCTAGCAATTGAGGACGGCCAATGCCCCGGGTAACGATGAGCCGGAAGATGTGAAGGAGTTGAAGACGAGATCCGAGCTGGTTGCCCGTATGCTAATGGTCGAGGATGACGGCATTGCTGTTGCGGAGGAGTCCTTTAGAAATGTCGTGGCTCAGTTGCGGGTGGTGAACCCTGAGATCGACTTTTTTGTCGAGGGTACTCACTATCTGGCGCATGTTGAGGATGGCCGGATTCTCATGCCCGACGCTCTCCTTGAAGGGAACCCCGAGGATCAGCTCGTAGAGGACCAGGGACCTCAGTCTGAGCCAGCCGAGCACATGGACGAGTGAGGAGTTTGTGTTTTTGATGTTGTAACTTGTCCGGCCTGCGTGCCGAGTGACTGTTGTAATTTATTATTTTTGGGGGGCGTGGCCCCCGTTTTATGTAACTCGGTCAATCGTGATCCTTGTGGCCACTTATTACGTTAAATTATTATATATTTGATTATGTCATCTGCATGAATTTACTTGCTTTTAGTTTTTGCTAAGTGTTGTACTCATGCTCGTTGTGAATGTGTGTATGCCCGTGATTGGGAGTATTTGACTTGTGCAAATAATTTAGGGGGATTGCTCGTTGTAGATGTGTTCGGCAGTGAGGGGAACTGGTCGAACGGCCGGGGAATATCTTGGCGGGGGTGCGGAGCTCAGGTCGCGTTTGAGGCCTGAGTTCGCGGCGTGAACGTCCCATCACGAGCTGGGGTTCTTCCAGTCATGGTACTTTGACGACGGCGATGTTCGATCGAGGACCGTTGTCGAGCAGTTACCCGACTCGTTACTGAGCGGGGTTCTGCTTTATTCGTATGCGACGCTTGTACCTAGACGTGCATAGTGGTCGGTATCTGATGTCCGTCGTTGTGACGGTCGAACCGAGAATCAGGGCCTTAGCTATAATATTGTTTTAGATTTTCAGCGTTCCATGGTCGAGCTAGTTCTTCCCCGGTGAGATGTTCTAGGTAGTAGGCCCCATTTTCCGTTTTTGCTCGGACGCGGTAGGGTCCTTCCCAGTTGGCTGCTAGTTTGCCTTCGCGAGAGTCTTTGTGGTTTCTTCTTAGAACAAGGCTTCCTACGTCAAACTCTCGTCGTATCACCTTGCCGTTGTGCCTGATGGTAATTTTTTATTTCAGTGAGGCTTCGCGGAGGGCTGCCCCGGTCCGGATTTCCTCGACGAGGTCGAGTTCTTCTCTCAATGACTCGTCGTTCATCTCCTCGTCTAGGGGCGACTCTGTCCGCCTAGAGGGCACGTGAACTTTGACGGGAATTATAGCCTCGGTCCCGCATGCTAGGTGGAAAGGTGTTTCTCCGGTCATCGAGTGTGGAGTTGTGCGGTATGCCCATAGTACGCTGTGCAGTTTCTCGACCCACGCCTTCTTTTTTTTCGTCCAGCCTTCGCTTGAGGCCTCGAAGGATGACTCGGTTGGCTGCTTCAGCCTGCCTGTTTGTTTGAGGGTGATCCACGGATGCGAAGTGTTGCTTCGTGCCCAGTTGGACGACAAAGTCTTGGAACTTCCTGTCCGTGAATTGCGTCCCGTTGTCCGTTACTATCGCTTACTGAAGCGTGCAAGGATGTTTCGTTTGTAGAAATGCTGGATGTTGAGGGCAGTTATTTTGGCTAGAGCTTCCGCTTCTATCCATTTTGTGAAATAGTCTACGTCCACTATTAGGTATTTGTTCTGACTTGATCCCACCACGAAGGGTCCTAGGATGTGCAGGCGAATGACCATGAGGAAGACATAGCCTTGAGCTCGTTAGGCGGAGCCAGGTGCATGTCCCCGTGCCGTTGGCATTTATCGCATTTCTTCACGTGTTCTTTTGCGTCGTGTTGCATGGTCGGCCAGTAGTATCCTGCTCTGAGGGCCTTTCGAGCAAGGGACCTTCCGCCGAGATGTTGGGCATTGATTCCCTCGTGGATTTCGCGCAGGATGTGTATGACCATTTCCTCCTCGACGCATTTGAACAGCAGAATGGAGAATCCCCGCCTGTAGAGTTTATCTTCGACCAAGACATAAGAGCAAGCTCTTCGTTTGACTATGCTGGCCTCCTTTGGGTCAGACGGAAGTTTGTCTTTGGCGAGATAGTTGTAGACTGGGGTCATCCAGCAGTTAAGGTCGCCGATTACCTGCACGTCGAGGGTCGGGGAGGTCTTCTCGATGCTGGGTCGAGGAAGTACTTCCTGTATGACGGATTTGTTTCCGCCTTTCTTCTTTGTGCTAGCTAATTTAGATAGCACGTCTGCTCGCACGTTATGTTCACGGGGAACGTGTTTCACTTCCACTGTTGTGAACTTTGCCATATCCTTCTTGACTAGGGCCAAGTATTCGGTCAGGTTGTCGTTTTTGGCTTGATATTCTCCCCAGACCTGGAGGGCCACGAGTTGTGAATCCGTGCAAATGACGACTTCTTCTGCGCCCAGGTCCTCGGCAAGGCGTAGCCCAACGAGGAAGGCCTCGTACTCAGCCTGGTTGTTAGAGGTTGGGAAGGACAGGGTGAGTGATACTTCAACGATGATTCCTTCGTCGCTTTCCAGTATGATGCCCGAGCCGCTTCCTGCCGAGCTTGAGGCACCGTCAACAAAAATGGTCCATTTGTGTGCTTCGCTTGCGGGGGAGTCTGCGAATGTCATTTCCGCGACGAAGTCGACCAGAGCTTGGGCCTTGAGGACTTTTCTGCTTTCGTATTGGATGTCAAATTCGGACAGTTCTAATGACCATTTGAGCATTCGGCCGACCATATCTGGTCGTCCGAGCAGCTGCTTTATGGGTTGATCTGTATGAATCACGATCGTGTGAGCCAGGAAGTAGTGTCTTAATCTTCTGGCTGTGTTGATGAGGGCCAGTGCCACCTTCTCTATCTGTTGGTATCTTAACTCTGGTCCTTGTAGCGTTTTGCTTGTGAAATATATGGGTTTCTGCCCGTCAGGTGTCTCGCGGATGAGAGCGGCGCTCACTGCTTCGGTTGCTACGGCCATGTACAGGTACAACGTTTCGCCAATGTCTGGGCGAGAGAGGACCGGCGGCTCTGAGAGTGCTCGTTTCAGATGGAGTAGGGCCTTGTCACACTCCTCGGTCCATTCGAATGCTGCCTCTTTGAGGAGGAGTTTGAAGAATGGTAGGGCGTGCTGGGCGGACTTAGCCACGAAATGAGATAGTGATGCGAGCATCCCGTTGAGGGGCTGGATGGATTTTTTGGACCTGGGCGTAGGAAACTCGGAGAATGCCTGACATTTGTCGGGATTGGCTTCGATTCCTCGTTCCGTCAAGTAGAAGCCGAGGAATTTGCCTGCCCAGACGCCGAACGTGCACTTCTCCGGATTAAAACGCATTTTGTATTTCCTGGCATGTTCGAAGACCTTCCTCAAATAGGCAGTATGATCGGTTTCCTTGTGGCATTTTACGATCATGTCGTCCATGTAAACTTCGAGCATGTCGCTTATTTCTCCCCGGAATACTTTGTTCATCATTCGTTGGTACGTTGCTCCGACATTCTTCAGGCCGAAGGGCATTACGTTGTAGTAATAGTTGTCCGATTCAGTCATGAAGGTCGTATATTTTTTGTCGGACAATGCCATCAGAATTTGATTATAGCCCGAGTAGGCGTCCATGAACGATAAAAGCTTAAAACCAGCAGAATTATCAACGAGTTTATCAGTATTGGGGAGGGGGTAGGCATCCTTCGGGCATACCTTATTGAGATCGGTGTAATCAATGCACATGCGCCATTTTCCATTAGATTTTTTAACTAGTACAACATTGGACAGCCAAGTGGTGTACTTGGCCTCCGAAATAAATTTGGCCTCGAGGAGGTCCTTTACAGCTTTTTCAGCAGCCTCCGTTTTCTTCGGAGACTGCTTTCTCCTACGTTGTGGTATGACCTTGACGGTCGGGTCGATTGTCAGATGGTGATAGGCGACGGACGGATCCAAGCCGGGCATTTCGGCGGTGCTCTATGCGAAGAGGTCGGCATTCTCCCGGAGGCATGCTTTGAGCTGGTTCCTCGAAATTTCAGGCAGGTCTGCTCCAGTCTTCACTCCCTGTTGGGGGTCTTCGCTGAACAGAACAATCTCGAAGTTGCCATCCGGGATAGGGCGCATCGGATGGGAGCTGTTGCTGGACGATGTAGACGGGTTGGCAGACGCTGCTCGTTCCTCCGGTTGGTCTTCTTCGGGGAAGCGACTGTCGAGGTCGATGAAGTCAACCTGGGGCAGAAGCTTGGCTTCCTCAGAGCTGCTTGGCAATGCTGGGTTGCCCGACGCTTTCGGCTTGGACGCAATGGCATTGAGCCCCTTTGTAGCTGCCTCAAAACACCGTCGTGCAGCTTCGATGTCGTCGTGGAGGGTGGCAACCATTCCCTTTGAAGTGTAATACTTCATCTTCAGGTGGATTGTTGAGGGCACCGCTACCAACTCGGCCAGAGTTGGCCTTCCGAAAATGCACTGGTAAAGCGACGGGCAGTCGATTACCAGAAATTACACCTTGATGGATCTGGCCGTCTCAGCTGATCCGAAGGTCACGATCAGTTCGACGTATCCCCACAGCTTGGTCACTGACCCGTTGAATCCCTGTAAATCGGACCCTACATAGGGGGTAAGGTGCGATTCGTCCAGCTGAAGTGTTGAAAACAGTTGGGAGTACATGATGTCGACCGAGCTGCCCTGGTCGATGAGTATTCTACGAACGTCGAAGTTTGCCATCCGGGCTCTGACGAGCAAAGGTATGCTTGAATTCGGGGAACCCCCGAGGAGCTCCTCCCGGTAGAAGGAGATAGGGACAGAGCCCTTCTGGGCCTGATCAAGCGTGGTCACCTTATTGGAGCTTGTGTTGATCAGGTGCTCGAACTTTCATTTCACGGAGCCCACAGTGACTTTGTTGAAACCCCCGCCAGAGATGACCATGGCGGAGGGAAATGTCTCCCACGGGCTGTGGGCCGCGAAATAAGCAGGGGCGTTGAGCCCGTCCGGGACGTAGAAGTCCTCTGGTCGCGATATGGACATAGTAAACTGTATATTGGCGTCTTCCGAGGAGGGTACCTCCTCCTCTATCTTCGTGGACTCCTGGGCGTCCTGCCGAGGAGTGTCTTTCTTCTTCGCGGACTGTTTTAGGTGGCCGTCCCTGATTAGTATCTCAATGGTATCCTTCAGATGGATGTAGTCCTCTGTAGTGTGGCCGTGACTCTTGTGGAAACGGCAGTATTTTTATTTGTCCACGTTTGGTCTGTTCGGCAGTTGCTTGGGGAACCGGACCCCTGCCTGCTTGAACTCCGAATTGGCACATTCGGACAATATCTTTTCCCTGGAGACGGTCAGGGGGTGTAGTCATGGAACCGCCCGGAGGGTACCTTGTTGTCACGAGAGTCACGAGGACGGTCCTCGTGCCTCCATTCGCCCCGACGAGATGTCAAAGCTTCCTCTCCTCTGGATGCTCGAGCATTCTCCTGATGGCGTGATGCTCGGACGTTGCTGGACACAACCTTCTCTTCGTACTGAATGTGTGATTGGGCTTTGAGGAGGAGGGCGTCTAAGTTCCTCGGTGGTGCGAAGCCAATGGCTTTAGAAAACTTGGAGCCTGGGCGGAGCCCTTGCTCGAGCAGAAACTTCTTCATTTCGTCCGTTGTAGGGACCTGTACAGCTTCCTTATTGAACCTCTCGATATATGCGCTGAGAGGTTCATCTTTTCCTTGGATTATGGCCCCAAGGGAGGCCTCAGTTTTGGGGGTGGCGGCGAGATGCTGTGAAGTGCCATGAGAGCATTCTGCCCAGTTGTCTCCATGAGGTAATGGACTCCTTGGGCAGTTGCTTGTACCATGTCATCGCTCCCTTTCGGAGCGTGGTCGGGAATAGTCGGCATTTGAAGGCACCTCGTACGTCGCGGTAGTCTAACAGCGCATCGATGTTCTCGATGTGCTCGTCGGGGTCAGTGGTTCTGTCGTACGTGTCCAGTGACGGGGGTTTCTCCAAGCCTTTTGGGAGACGGGTAGCCAAGATCTCCAGGGACAACGGGCCGCGAGGCTCGTCGTCGCTGCTAGAACTGGTGTATGATGGGGACCGAAGGGGATGCTCGCGGAGTCGGTTCCTCCGGGGAGAAGGGGAGCGGTTCCTTCGCGGAGAAGGTGAGTGGTTCCTTCGAGGAGAAGGTAAGCGGGCCCGACCTTTTGACTTGACCGAGGGAGATTACTCGTTCCTTCGAGTCCTCTTGTGGTCGTGAGCGTGCTGGTCACGCGGGGAGATCTGGTCGCGCTTCCGGGCTTCGCGAGAATCAGGCTTTTGGCGCAATCTTCGGTCGATGTCTCTCTGAGGCTGCGGGCTCCTTGATCATCACTGGTTCCTCCGCGGAGGAGGGGATCTTGGACGGCTGACTCTTCTAACGCCTCGATTCTCTCGTTTTACTGCAGGATCAGGGTGTTGGTTTTGTTGATCGCCTCCAGGAGGGCCGCCACGGCCGGGTCGACGTTGGGCAGAACAGGAACGGGCTGGACGTCAAGTGAAGGCTGATCGTTGTTGTGATCAGCATGGGTAGGGGAAGGAGAAGCAGTGGCGCCGTCCCTGAGGAAACGGGTATCCCGGAGGAGAGATGAATGGCCGTCAATGTCAAATTTGTTGAAGGGGAGGATTGTGGTTTGGAGAGCATCCTTGGTGCGATCTTGGGAGGCCATGATCGTGATGATCTTTGAGAATTGTTTTGATCTTCGGTTTCCGAGGAAAGAAAGATGGGGAGAACAATGCTTCCCACAGACGGCGCCACTGATCGTGAAGGCTGGATCAGATCCTGTAGAAGTGGGCCACCAAGTGCGTCAGGGATGCTGGTCGGACTTAGCCACGAAATGAGATAGTGATGCGAGCATCCCGTTGAGGGGCTGGATGGATTTTTTGGACCTGGGCGTAGGAAACTCGGAGAATGCCTGACATTTGTCGGGATTGGCTTCGATTCCTCATTCCGTCAAGTAGAAGCCGAGGAATTTGCCTGCTCGGACGCCGAACGTGCACTTCTCCGGATTAAAACGCATTTTGTATTTCCTAGCATGTTCGAAGACCTTCCTCAAATGGGCAGTATGATCGGTTTCCTTGTGGGATTTTACGATCATGTCGTCCATGTAGACTTCGAGCATGTCGCTTATTTCTCCCCGGAATACTTTGTTCATCATTCGTTGGTACGTTGCTCCGGCATTCTTCAGGCCGAAGGGCATTACGTTGTAGTAATAGTTGCCTGATTCGGTCATGAAGGCCGTATATTTTTTGTCGGACATTGCCATCAGAATTTGATTATAGCCCGAGTAGGCGTCCATGAACGATAAAAGCTTAAAACCAGCAGAATTATCAACGAGTTTATCAGTATTGGGGAGGGGGTAGGCATCCTTCGGGCATACCTTATTGAGATCGGTGTAATCAACGCACATGCGCCATTTTCCATTAGATTTTTTAACTAGTACAACGTTGGACAGCCAAGTGGTGTACTTGGCCTCCGAAATAAATTTGGCCTCGAGGAGGTCCTTTAAAGCTTTTTCAGCAGCCTCCTTTTTCTTCGGAGACTGCTTTCTTCTACGTTGTGCTACGGCCTTGACGGTCGGGTCGATTGTCAGATGGTGATAGGCGACGGACGGATCCAAGCCGGGCATTTCGGCGGCGCTCCATGCGAAGAGGTCGGAATTCTCCCGGAGGCATGCTTTGAGCTACTTCCTCGCAATGTCGGGCAGGTCTGCTCCAATCTTCACTCCCCGTTGGGGGTCTTTGCCGAATAGAACAATCTCGAAGTTGCCATCCGGGATAGGGCACATCGGATGGGAGCTGCTGCTGGACGATGTAGACGGGTTGGCAGACGCTACTCGTTCCTCTGGTTGGTCTTCTTCGGGGAAGCGACTGTCGAGGTCGATGAAGTCGACCTGGGGCAGAGGCTTGGCTTCCTCGGAGCTGCTTGGCAATGCTGGCTTGCCCGACGCTTTCGGCTTGGACGCAATAACATTGAGCCCCTTTGTAGCTGCCTCAAAACACCGTCGTGCAGCTTCGATGTCGTCGTGGAGGGTGGCAACCATTCCCTTTGAAGTGTAATACTTCATCTTCAGGTGGATTGTTGAGGGCACCGCTACCAACTCGGCCAGAGTTGGCCTTCCGAAAATGCACTGGTAAAGCGACGGGCAGTCGATTACCAGAAATTGCACCTTGATGGATCTGGCCGTCTCAGCTGATCCGAAGGTCACGATCAGTTCGACGTATCCCCACAGCTTGGTCACTGACCCGTTGAATCCCTGTAAATCGGACCCTACATAGGGGGTAAGGTGCGATTCGTCCAGCTGAAGTGTTGAAAACAGTTGGGAGTACATGATGTCGACCGAGCTGCCCTGGTCGACGAGTATTCTACGAACGTCGAAGTTCGCCATCCGGGCTCTGACGAGCAAATGTATGCTTGAATTCGGGGAACCCCCGAGGAGCTCCTCCCGGTAGAAGGAGATAGGGACGGAGCCCTTCTGGGCCTGATCAAGCGTGGTCACCTTATTGGAGCTTGTGTTGATCAGGTGCTCGAACTTTCATTTCACGGAGCCCACAGTGACTTTGTTGAAACCCCCGCCAGAGATGACCATGGCGGAGGGAAATGTCTCCCATGGGCTGTGGGCCGCGAAATAAGCAGGGCGTTGAGCCCGTCCGGGAAGTAGAAGTCCTCTGGTCGCGATATGGACATAGCGAACTGTATATTGGCATCTTCCGAGGAGGGTACCTCCTCCTCTATCTTCGTGTACTCCTGGGCGTCCTGCCGAGGAGTGTCCTTCTTCTTCGCGGACTGTTTCAGGTGGCCGTCCCTGATTAGTATCTCAATGGTATCCTTCAGATGGATGTAGTCCTCTGTAGTGTGGCCGTGACTCTTGTGGAAACGGCAGTATTTTTATTTGTCCACGTTTGGTCTGTTCGGCAGTTGCTTGGGGAACCGGACCCCTGCCTGCTTGAACTCCGAATTGGCACATTCGGACAATATCTTTTCCCTGGAGACGGTCAGAGGGGTGTAGTCATGGAACCGCCCGGAGGGTACCTTGTTGTCACAAGAGTCACGAGGACGGTCCTCGTGCCTCCATTCGCCCCGACGAGATGTCAAAGCTTCCTCTCCTCTAGATGCTCGAGCATTCTCCTGATGGCGTGATGCTCGAACGTTGCTGGACGCAACCTTCTCTTTGTACTGAATGTGTGATTGAGCATTCTCGAGCAGAAACTTCTTCATTTCGTCCGTTGTAGGGACCTGTACAGCTTCCTTGTTGAACCTCTTGATATATGCGCTGAGAGGTTCGTCTTTTCCTTGGATTATGTCCCCAAGGGAGGCCTCAGTTTTGGGGGTGGCGGCGAGATGCTGTGAAGTGCCGTGAGAGCATCCTGCCCAGTTGTCTCCATGAGGTAATGGACTCCTCGGGCAGTTGCTTGTACCATGTCATCGCTCCCTTTCGGAGCGTGGTCGGGAACAGTCGGCATTTGAAGGCGCCTCGTACGTCGTGGTAGTCTAACAGCGCATCGATGTTCTCGATGTGCTCGTCGGGATCAGTGGTTCTGTCGTACGTGCCCAGTGACGGGGGTTTCTCCAAGCCTTTTGGGAGACGGGTAGCCAAGATCTCCTGGGACAACGGGCCGCGAGGCTCGTCGTCGCTGCTAGAACTGGTGTATGATGGGGACCGAAAGGGATACTCGCGGTGGCGGTTCCTCCGGGGAGAAGGGGAGCGGTTCCTTCGCGGAGAAGGTGAGCGGTTCCTTCGAGGAGAAGGTAAGCGAGCCCGACCTTTAGACTTGACCGGGGGAGATTGCTCGTTCCTTCGAGTCCTCTTGTGGTCGTGAGCGTGCTGGTCACGCGGGGAGATCTGGTCGCGTTTCCGGGCTTCGCGAGAATCAGGCTTTTGGCGCAGTCTTCGGTCGATGTCTCTCCGAGGCTGCGGGCTCCTTGATCATCACTGGTTCCTCCGCGGAGGAGGGGATATTGGACGGCTGGACTCTTCTAACGCCTCGATTCTCTCGTTTTGCTGCAGGATCAGGGTGTTGGTTTTGTTGATCGCCTCCAGGAGGGCCGCCACGGCCGGGTCGACGTTGGGCAGAACAGGAACGGGCTGGACGTCAAGTGAAGGCTGATCATTGTTGTGATCAGCATGGGTAGGGGAAGGAGAAGCAGTGGCTCCGTCCCTGAGGAAACGGGTATCCCGGAGGAGAGATGAATGGCCGTCAATGTCAGATTTGTTGAAGGGGAGGATGGTGGTTTGGAGAGAATCCTTGGTGCGATCTTGGGAGGCCATGATCGTGATGATCTTTGAGAATTGTTTTGATCTTCGGTTTCCGAGGAAAGAAAGATGGGGAGAACAATGCTTCCCACAGACGGCGCCACTAATCGTGAAGGCTGGATCATATCCTGTAGAAGTGAGCCACCAAGTGCGTCAGGGATGCTGGTTGTATGGAGAGGAGGGGGTGTACCTGCAAGGTACTCCGACGCTCAAGTAAGAAAGGGTCAGAGAAAAGGGGCAAGCACAAAGTATGAGTTCTTAGGGTGAATATTGGATACCTGACCCTCTCAAGCGAGAGGGTTTATATAGAGCCCCCAGTGCGTGGCCAACGGTCCTATTTTCGGGGTGAAATAATCGTTTTCCCGAAGAATAGGTAACTTCCCCAACTAGCCGTTATGTCGGGCAGGGGTGCCCGAAACTAGCCGTTATGCTAGGCATAAGCGTGGTTTCGGGCACCTGCCCTTAACTGTTCGGAGAGCAGTGAAGCCGTGCGTGACGGGCAGTAACTCTGGGGAGGAGCGATGTTCCCCTTGCCCGGTTGGAGGGCAGAAAGGTAACTTTCTCCCCTTCGTGGATTGGACTTAGGAAATTTGGGCCGTTCTGGAGCAGAAGCGGATTGGGCCATGTCTAGCCATTGGTCCAGTCCAGAACAGTTTTCAAACTCTTTTTTTCCTTTTCATTTCTTCTTCTATTTTGTTATACGCTTTTAGGGTCAACATTTTCTATTACCAAATACTTTTCATTTTTGGTTTTCATTGTTAATGTAAGTGTTTACTTTTCTGATTAACATGCTCTAATTTCCAATTTGTTCTAATGAGGAATCTTCCTCCATCCCCATAAATTTTTATTACAGTTTTCTTTTTTTTTTAATTTGTAATAAGTGACGAAATCATACATCAAGTTTAACAAATCTCAAAGATGGGTCAGATCTGTTCTTATGCATTAGAGTAACAAATCTCAAAGATGGATCAAGTAACATATATCTTCATTTTTTTTAAATCATTATCTTTTTTTTCTTCTCTTTTTCACCTTCTTTTTAACACATTTCCTCTTTTGTTTTTTCAGGATGTAGATAGATCTGAAAATATCAAGAAGGAAATGAGTATCAAAACAACATTAACAATGTTTGCGAATTTGTGTTCTTGAGGTTTAGGGTTTCTTGCAAATTTCTATCTCTTTCTCTTTCAAAATTTAAATTTGATTTGATGTTTCATAGATTAAAGCTCATGTCTTTGTTGTCTTTTTTTTTTCTTTTTCAGATATAAAAAATATTGTGCATGCCATTTTGGATATAGAGTCAATAACAAACCTAAAGTATATCATCAAGATCAGCCAATTTTATATTTGATTTTCAAACTTTTTTGATTTGGTTTATAATCATTTTGTTTATTATGACCATTTAAAAAAAAGCTTTCTTTTATGCAGGGATGTTTATCTTAATGTAATTCCTTGTTCTCTCTATTATGATGTTTTTGATAAATAACCTATTATGATGTTCTCTCCAGTGGAACTTATTCAATGTTATTCTGAATATCTCTGATGGATGCTTGTTTATATTTCAAATTTCATTCAATGCTTTTCTGAATGTCTTTGATTGTTGTTGCTATACTTTCCCAGAGTTTTGTTTAATGCATTTCTGACAAAACCTCTGATGACTGTAACCCTTTCCCCGCATCTGATGCTTTCCCAGATGTCTGTATCTCCATTCAGGTTTTGTCCCTCTTTTTTCCGAGTATTATTGGATACTCTTTGTCACCTTGGCAGATGTCCATAATATCTTATATTCCTCAGTTATGTCTCCTTGATACTTTTTCACGTGGAGTCTTCCTTTGCTAAGTTGTTCCTCGTCGGGTCTTCCATTCTTTAACTATGCTTCGATAACACTTTTGTATACAATTTCTTTGTCTTGCATTCATATCATTTCATATCATGTGTATCTTGTGGCATCGTAGGGCCAAAAATTATGCATGTTTGTATTTAAGTCTTTCCTATCTCGTCGAGACAAAGATTTCAATCTCCATATCTCCGGATAGAATAAACTTAAATAGAGGCATCTGTCATACCCTAATTTTTTACCCTGAGACTCTGTTTTTCGTTTCGCATCGTCTGCATAGCATATCATGCACTTCATCTTGCATAGTGTCCGAAATGTTAGTCAGAATAAATTTGTTGGATTTACAGACAAACCGGTCTAAATTTATTTCAAAATCTGAACAAATCTTGTATTTTTCCAATATGTTTATTTCGCGTTGATTATTTTGGTGTGTTCATTTTATTTTTTTCGAGCACTTTTCTGCTCGACTTTTTATTTCGTTTTTTAATCATTTTTATTTATTTATAGTTAAATAATCATTTAATTTATTTAGATTAAATTAGATATTTAATTTAATTTTTTAATTTTTATTAATTAATTTTATTTTTAATTTGTTTATTAATATTTTTTTTATAAAAAAAACACAAAAACATCATATTTAATTAATACTTAATTATGTTTCTACTTCTAAAAACACAAAAACATAATATTTAATTCTTTTTATTTTTGTCTCATTATAAAAAAAACAAAAAAATATTATGTTAATTGTAATTATCATTCTTGTCTATTTTCTAATCCTATATATGCATTAGAAAAAACAAAGAGGACAAAAAAAAACAACCATAGCATCAACTGTTTAATCTCCACCTACGTTCACCTCCAAACTCAGTTCCGACGACAACACTGTCGCACTCCGATGTCTCAGCCGCCACCATTCGGTCCACTTCCTCTCTCCTCTTTATCTCTGCACTTTTTTGTTCTTGTTTGTTCTCTTTGCCATCTTACTGTTATTGAGTTTGAACATAAAAATCATTAATAAATCATTATTCATGTTTGTGTGTGGTTCAAAACAAGGCTTTCTTTTCTATTTTTTTTTTATTTTTTTATTTTTTTTTTAAATGGTAGAAGATAGGCATTTTTTTGTTTCAAGTGGAGAATGGTGATGGGTATTGTTTTCTAGTTAATGTCTTGTCTTTTGTATTTATTATACTTGATTGAAATTTGGATTGATAAATCTGACAGATATGAAAAACATGGCATGGCTCTTTGTTCCTTTTTTTAATTATTCTTAATGGATTCTAATAAATATGGTGTAATTTAAAATCTTTTTTAATTATTTTAATAAGATGAGAGGGATATTATGCTTTGATTTCAAGTATTGTGGTTACTGTGATCATACACCAGAGAGAGTAACACGTGAAGACAAGATACAATGTTCTTTTGTGTATTTTTGTTTTGTTCTTTTTTTAAAATTAACTTTGCCACATGTCGTACCCCTATGGGTAGTTGTGTTTTGTTGTAAAAAAAACAAGAGAGCAGTAAGTATGAGGCACTGGCAAGCCTCCCTCTCTTTCCCTTTTTTTTTGTTTACATTTTATTTTATTTAGAATTATTTGTGTTTAGATTGGGTTAGGCCCAATTCCCTTTTCTATGTTAACATCCCTCATTTTATCATGCATCATTCACTTGTATTTGGTTATTATTATTATTATTATTGTTATTATTATTTTATTTTTGTTTAAATCTAGATTAGTAATTTAATAATTAGTTATAGTTAAATTAGTTATTTAAACTATTAGCTATTTGATTTTTTAGTATTATTTTTTAGAATATAATTAATTAGTTTTTGACTAGAATTTAATTAGTTAATTAGTTTTATTAGATTTTAGTTTAATTAGTTAATTATTTCTTTAATTGGATTTTGGTTTAATTAGAATTTTGTTTAATTAGATTCTTTTTTTAGTTAATTCTTAAATTAATCTTGACAATCCTCGATTTCTTTTTAGTTAATTCTTTATGTTCATTTTTTAATTTAATTCTTGATGTGTGAGCTGTGATTAAGTCCCGTTTTTTATGCCTATTTCGTTCGACGATTTCTCAATATGTTCCCAAGGAAAGGATCACTCCCGTTGACTGCCACGTCATGTTTAGGATAGCCTTGTCCACCATTCTCTTGAGACTTTGTTAGAGTCTTACCCTTTCATCCTACCCTTAGGATTAGAGTCGTCGTACTCTATGTGAGTGTCTTGCCATGAACACTTTTTTTCCCTTTTATCCTTGCCTTAGGATTAAAGTCGTCGTACTCTATGTAAGTGTCTTTCCATGGGCACTTACTTTTTCACTTTGGAACCTTGACCACAGTCAAGAGTTCCTCACCCCAAGTGAGGGGAACTACGAATGCTCTGATTCCATTCCCGCCAGGATACATAGGCACGGGATGCGATGTCTTGGCGAGCATACTTAGAAATAAAACCTTAGGTCTTCTTTTACCTTTTCACCCTTTAGTAGACAAATAACAAAATAACACAATAAAACAAGAGGTTCTTGTAAAGTACTACAAATGTTTAGGATGCTAATACCTTCCCTAGGTATAACCAACCCCCGAACCTTAGATTCTCTTTTGCTTTGCATTGCATTGCATGTTTAAGGGTTTATTCGTTCTTTTTCCCTTCCCTTGGATAAATTAAAGATTAGTGGTGAATTAAGATTTCTGAACCTAGTTAATATAATAGCTATGGTATCCGATTCTCACCGCGACAGAAATGACGACTTCACTGGGGACATTTTAAGAGGGTTACCCCTAACTTGTTTTGTATATGTTATTATATATTTATATATATCTATCTGCTTGGGTTTTTCTGTATGGCAAGGTTGTTACATTGTGTGGTGAGATAAGTCCTAACCCGGACTTGAGTGTACACCTATGATAGGATTGTGATATAATCAATAGTTAACTGTTGGGAGTAGTCCTAACATGTTTAACATTTGATGTAACCACGCTCAGTGGAGGTCCCTTTGGGATTACTGTTGTCATGTGAGTAGTCGTATTGGGATTACTTTTTCTGACATGTGAGTCCGTGAAGCTGAGGAACTTAGTATCCCTTCACATCTCCTAGCCTTTTTAGGACGTAGTGCAGTGATCATCCAGGTGTAGACCTGTGATGATTGTCATGCGATACTACACTCAGACGAGTTTATCTTGAGAATATTATTAGCCGCAGGAGTAGTCGTGCGAGCCGATAATATGCGAAAGATTTATCGATGACTCTGGTAACTTTGTTAGAACCTGTTGTACAGGTACACTATAAACACTAGTATACCCTATGTGGTTGGTTCTTTACCCAGACTCCATGTTGTGATCACGAACCTTTAATTATGTTGCCTGTGTGATATGCATCCTGTCTTGCATCGCGTTGAATATCATATGCATATTTGCATGATTCATTGCATGCGTTTGTTTGTCTAGCGACTCATTTCCAGCTATCTATATCTTCCAGTGTCATCTTTCAGTCGTCAAGTTGATTCCTCGACACCGATATCGGACTAGAGCTCACTACAGACGCAGAATGTCAGAACAAGAAACACACAACGCAGAGATCCGAATGGAGATCGATGATCTTAAGTCAAGCATGACAACGCTCACTGAAATGCTCCAGGTCTTGATTGCTAGAGGATAGCAACCTCAAAGGACTGTCATTCAGGAAGTTTCAAATGCTGATCCTCTGTCTGTTCAGGTGCCACCTTCAACTTGGCGAGAGTTTGGTTTACCCCATAATTATTGTCTGCCTCTTGCATCTACTGCTATGATTGGTCAAAATGCCAGACCGACATTTCAAGCTCCAGTTTTCACTGAGCCTCGACCTGTGGTCTACACTATTGTCGCTACTGTCCAAGCTCCCTTTGAGAATCCTCTATATGAGTATAATGCTGTCAGTGCTCAAGGTGAAGATCGTGAAGACTTTGTTGAACCTGAGGTTGTCCGTGAACAGTTTCAGACCATAGATAAGAGAATTAAAGCCGTGGAAGGCAATGACTTCTTTAGTGTGAACGCAGACAACACGTGCCTGGTTTCTAACCTTGTTATGCCAGCCAAATTCAAAACTCCCGAGTTTGTGAAATATAAGGGTAACTCTTGTCCAAGGGCTCATTTGTTCACGTACTTTCGAAAGATGGCTGCTTATACCAACAACCAGAAGCTGCTCATCCACTATTTTCAAGACAGCTTGAGTGGAGCTTCTCTCAAATGGTATATGAATCTTGAACAAAACAGTATCCACTACTTCCAAGATCTTGCAAATTCTTTTATGAAGCAGTACAAGTACAACCTCGACATGGCTCCTAATCGCCGTCAACTTCAAAATATGTCCCAGAATGAGAAAAAGTCTTTCAAGGAATATGCTTAGCGTTGGAGAGAACTCGCTTCTCAAGTTGAACCCCCTATAGCAGAAAAGGAACTGACTGGAATGTTCATGGACACCTTGTCTCTATTCTATTGGGAGAAGATGATTGGCAGTGTTTCTTCTAACTTCACTGATTTTGTAACCAATGGTCAAAGACTCGAGGAAGGACTCAAGAATGGTAAAGTGTCCAAGGCTGCTGAATCTTCTAACGGTGCGAAGAAATCCTATGGGAACTTCCAGAAGAAGAGAGAAGACCATACCAATGCTGTCGTGACTGAAGTGAGAAGGCCTTGTCCTAGACCTCAACATGCTAATCACCCTACCATTGCTGCTATTACTCCTGTGGTTGCTGCTCCACGACCAGCTCAAGCTCCCCAACGTCCGACTGTAGGGTTGAACCAATACCGTAATAGGAATCAATTTGATCCTATTCCCATGACGTACACTGAACTTTATCCTGGTCTGGTTCAGAAAGGTTTGATTACCACAAGGACTCTGCCTCCTCCTCCAAATCCTCTTCCAGCTGGATTCAGATCTGACCTCCACTGTGCATTCCATGAAGATGCCATGGGCCAAGATCTGGAAAATTGCTATGCATTAAAGGCTAGAGTGTGTGATTTGATTAAGGTCAGAATCCTTAGCTTTCATGATAACAATCCTAATGTTTAGAACAATCATTTGCCAAAGCACGCCAAGTGAAGCTTCGGTCGACCTCAACTAGCTATCCTCCTAAAAGCCAGTGTTTCAGACAGGTCGGCTCACCCCTATTGCTAATTAGTTACTAGGCCATGTGTTCTTATTGTTTGAATTTTCCTTATTTGTATTAACTATTTTCTTTCAAATTATGTTTGTACTTTCGTGATTAATGAAATGAGCATTGCAACTTTTGGATTCAATGCATTTGTGTTTGCTATTTACATCTTTATACTTTCCTTTTCAAAAAATATTTTATCTCTTTTCCACTTTCTTTTTTATTGTGCAAAAATTGGAGGGAGGATGATGAAACCGTTATACCCATAATTGTTGGTATGCTTTCAAACAAACTTTACTGACGATGTAAGGCATTGTTTCAATTCCCCTAAACACTAGAGAAATAAGGAAGTTATTCCCTTGTTAAATCCTTCGAGCCTAGAAGTTGGAGTTTCTTTCTATACAAAAACCCGCAATCTTAACCATGGGATAAGTAGTTCTCAGTTAACTTGGTTGTGCGTTCATGCAAAACACCTTTCATACAAATGCTACATTCACAAATTTTCCTTCGCACACAGCAAGCAGGTGTCGAAGATGTCCTTCAAGTCGAAAACCAGTGATGGTTCGTCATAATCATTAAACCAGGCAGTCACTTTCTTTCAAAAAATAAATAAAAATCAAATCAAAAGAAAAAGCCTGCTAAGTCAAAACCTATGAAGGAGACTTAGGCAAAACTGGAGCACCCCGCTGGCTATAATCTTTGAAAGAAACAGATCAGGCAAAAGTTATGGATAATAAAAAAAAGAGATCTTTAAATCCTTACCCTGAAAATCCTCAATGACAACAACAACCAAATGTTATAAGGAAGCAGTGACTGCTATTTCAAAATCCCTCGACTTCTGAACCATCATCAGTGCAATTTCCAACCTCTTGGGAACCTGAGTGCATAGTCTGAGTTAATTGAGCGTAGAGCTGAAGGTCATCACAAAGATTGGGTGGGTACAAATAAACTTTGAGCCTTTACCCTTTGTTTCTTAAACCGTGAACCAGGCCACGTTACAACCCTCAAAAGACCTAACTGAAGCAAGGTTATTTTGAAAGCATACTATAGCAAGTTTTCGTAAACTGACTCCAAAAGATCCTTGTAAATCATGTTGTTTTGACATCACACTTGTGCTTCACCTTTCACTTTAAATTTCTTGAACCGCCGTGTTCTGACTAATGGCTCATATCTTTTGCATCTTTAAAAAAAAAGGGGATTTTGATTTCAAAAGTTGCATGACTTTGCTTTAAAATTACCATGTTTGTACAAATACTTTTGTTTACAAACTGGCTATCCTTTCAAGGAATTTTCAAACAGTCGAGAAATTTGGTCAGTGATCCTATCAAGGGCAAGGTCCTTCCATATCCTGTTGAGAATCAGTTCAAGATTTGTCGCTCAGGGCAAGTCCTTCTCAGAATTGGTTTATACATAAGATTTTTCAAGACTCGGACTAGGGCAAGCTTTCCCTGTGTACAGTGAAGCAGTCATTTCCAACAACAATCCATCTGAAGCAATGATCAGTTAATCTACAACAGTCATCTAATCAGGGGCAGTTTACTTGAGAAAATCCCCAAGCAGCTCTCCTTCCTTCCTACAAGGATCATCAACTTGATATAGTTTACCAGTGTGACAGAGATGTGTTCAGTAGTAGCATCTTTAGTCCCCAAGCAGAATGGCAGCGATATCTGTGTTGAGGAATCAGTCTGTCAGTCTTGTCTTCTCCCCAAAAGAGCTTAGTCATGTCGTCACCATATGCATTTGCATTTGATCATATATCATAGCATAATTCATATACATATGCATATCAAGATTGTTTCATCATCATTTGCATTTCTCCCCAGGTCGTGTTGTTATCCACGTCTTACCTTGTGGTCGAAGTCTAACTCACTTGTCACCTACCAAACAGATTTTGTCGTGTCTATCTGATGTTCTTCCAAATATGACATTTCTTATTCGATTATTTTTTCGGATATGTCTGTTCCTCTTTTGCATCCAATACCATTCTTGGATCCCTACCTTGCTCATATTCATCTTATGCCATTCTCAGATATTATGATTACACCTTTCATTCAAAGCCAATATTGGATGTCTGCTGTCTTTTAATCCAATGCCATTCTTGGATGTCACATATGTCTGTCTCTCTGATGTTTTACCATATTGAATCTTTTGTTCTGATGTTTTTCCAGAACCTATCTGATGTTTTTCCAGATATTCCCTTGTCTATCTGATGTTTTTCCAGATTGAGTCTTTTGTTCTGATGTTCTTCCAGAACCTCTCTGCTGTTTTCCAAATTGAGTCCTTTGTTCTGATGTTTTTCCAGAACCTATCTGATGTTGTTCCAGATATTCCCTTGTCTATATGATGTTTTCCCAGATTTAAGTCTCTTGTTCTGATGTCTTTCCAGAACCTATCTGATGTTTTTCCAGATATTTCCATTGCGATTCTGACACCCTTCCAGAATTTGTTTTACTCCCCAGTGAGTTTCCAGATATATACCTTTGCAATTCTGATGTTTTTCCAGAATGTTGTTTCTTTTGCCGTCTGATGATTTTCCAGATGTGTCTTTTGTTCTGATGTTTTTCCAGAACCTCCTTTGTGTCTATCTGACGTTCTTTCAGATACGACTTTTACCGTCTGATGTTTTTCCAGATGTGTCTTTTGTTCTGATGTTTTTCCAGAACCCCATTTGTGTCTATCTGATGTTCTTCCAGATACGACTTTGCTTATGATGTTTTTCCAGAACCCCTTTGTGTCTATCTGACGTTCTTCCATATACGACCTTGTTTATCTGATGTTCTTCCAGATATGATGTTGCTTATCTGATGTTCTTCCAGATATGTCTTCAAAACCTTTTTTCCGTACATTTAATGTTTTTCTAAATGTTTCAGATGTATCTTCAGAATCTTTGTCTTCATCTAATTCTCTTCTAGATGTCTTCAATTTATTTCTGACTTTGGTTAACAGCTGCTGAATGTTTTCAAGTCTGTTTCCATTTTTCATCCAATGCATTTCTGGATGTGTTCCAGAGTTTATTCGATGTTTTTCCGAATATCTCTGATGTATTCTGGAGTTTATTCGATGTTTTATGAATATCTCTGATGTGTTCCGGAGTTTATTCGATGTTTTCCCGAATACCTCTGATGTTTTCCGGAGTCCATTCAATGCTTGTTTGGATGTCTCTAAAGTTTGTTATATTTTCCAGAATTTATTCAATGCTTTTCTGAATGCCTCTGATGTCTGTTGGATTGTCTCTCATGGATTTCCCAGAGTTTTCCTCACCTCATTCAATGATCTTCTGAATGTTGTGACTCTTTTCCATCCAGTTTCATTCATGGATGATGACTGTTGATTCCCTAGTGGAGCTTATTCAATGCTATTCTGAATATCTCTGATGGATGCCTGTTTATATTCCAAATTTCATCCAATGCTTTCCTGAATGTCTTTGATGGTTGTTGCTATACTTTCCCATAATTTTGTTCAATGCATTTCTGACAAAACCTCTGATGATTGTAACCCTTTCCCCGCATCTGATGCTTTTTCGGATGTCTCTATCTCCATTCAGGTTTTGTCCCTCTTATGGTGTAATTTAAAATATTTTTTTATTTATTTTAATAAGATGAGAGGGATATTATGCTTTGATTTCAAGTATTGTTAGTTCCTGGATTGGCTGGAATTTTGGTAAAACAAAGTATATTCAATGTTGATGTCAAGGTGCTGATGTTGCAACATTGAAGTCTTAACACTGGGCTGTGTTAAGTAATTATTGCTGAAGTTGGATGTCTGATGTCACACAGGTGATGTTGTAACATCAGATCTGCAGAATTAACAACAACAGGTTGTGAGTTTGTTAGGGTTGCGTATTAGCTGGAATTGTGGAGAGCAAGCTGTCTCATTGGATGCGAATATCTTGGGATAGATATTTGCTGCTGCATAGGAGATCTGTTGCAAATTTGTAGGAGATTTAAAAGGTTGAAGATTTAAAAAGATTTTAGGAGAAAATCTATTTTAAATATTCAGTTTTAAATAACAAATCTGGGAGATATTGTAGCAAGTCCAAGACCAATTCAAGGAGCTATATAAAGCGCACAAGACCAAAGGAAAAAGGTACAGAAAACATTCAGAAGATCAGGAGCTGGAGGCTTAGTGTCTAGAGTTTGTTTAGAGTGCTTGTATTTACACTATTCTAGGGTTTGAATAGGTGTTGTATTTCTGTCCTCTCTAGAAGCTGTGAAGCAATAGAGAGTGGTTGCTTGATCGAAGCTGTGAAGTAAGATCAAGGGTACTCAAAGTGGTTTCTTTGAGAGTTTGTAAGGGATTGAGTGGTGTTCTCATACCTAAGTGGTTTCTTAGGTAGGAAGTCATTAGTAGAGTATAAGTTTAGGAGATTGTCAACGGGTTGTTGAGTCTGTAAATTATATCTACAAGTAGTGAATTCCATCCCTGGCTTGGTAGCCCCCAGAGTAGGTTGGTTGTAACCGAACTGGGTCAACAATTCTTGGTGTTATTTTACTGTTATAGCTGTCCATTGTGCAGAGTGTGTTGTTGTGACATCACACCTTAACATCACACGTCTGATACCAGAATTTCAATTGGTATCAGAGCAGGCATCCTGTCTGTCTCTGGGTGAGATCTAGGGAAGTTACTTTCTGGTGTAAAGATGGACAAAGAAGTTGGAGGATTCGTCAACAGACCCCCTATTTTGGATGGATCCAATTATGACTATTGGAAGCCAAGGATGACCACCTTCTTAAAATCCTTGAACAGTAGGGCTTGGAAGACTGTTATTAAAGAGTGGAAAGCACCTGTTGTATGTGAGAAGGATGATGCTGGTAAAGATAAAGAAGGCACCTCTAAGCCAAAGCCTGAAGAAGAGTGGACCAAGGAGGAAGACGAGTTTGCACTTGGAAATTCCAAAGCTCTAAATGCCATCTTCAATGGAGTGGATAAGAATATCTTCAGGTTAATCAATACCTGTGAAGTTGCTATGCATGCATGGGATATCTTGCAGGCTACTCATGAAGGAACATCTAGAGTCAAGATGTCAAGACTTCAGCTTTTAACATCAAAATTTGAAGGCCTGAAGATGAAGGAAGATGAGACTATTCATGACTTCCACATGAGTGTTCTTGAGCTGGCCAATGCTTCTAGTGATCTTGGAGAGAAAATGTCTGAAGAAAAGCTTGTAAGGAAGATTCTTAGGTCCCTTCCTAAGAGGTACAAGATGAAAGTGACTGCTATTGAAGAAGCTCAAGACATCAGCAAGATGAGAGTTGATGAGCTCATTGGATCTCTTCAAACTTTTGAGCTTGGGTTGAATGAGGAAGAACCATAAAAGAAGCCAAAGAGTATAGCCTTGGTGTCAAATGATGCAGAAGAAAAAGGAAAGAGTTCTAAATCGCAGGAGGATCTATCTCAGGCCATAGTTATGTTGGGAAGACAGTTCACCAAAGTATTCAAGAGAATGAATAATAACTCCAGGCCTAATGTCAAGAACATATCTTCTGACATCAGGAGGTCAAAAGAGAAGGATGAAGAGAAAAGTGCCCAAGATAAAGGAGTTCAGTGCTTTGAGTGTGAAGGGTATGGGCATGTCAAGAAAGAATGTCCCACCTTCTTGAAAAAGCAGAAGAAGGGCATGACAGTTTCCTGGTCTGACTCTGATAGTGAAAGTGAAGGTGAGTCAGCAAAGCATGTTAGAGCTTTAACAGGAGCTGTTGTTTCTGATGATGATTCTAGTGATGGAGAAATAACCTATGAGGAGTTAGCATCTACCTATAAAGAGTTGTGTTTAAAAAGTGTTGAGATTTGTCAAGAAAACAAGTGCCACAAGCAACAGATTGCTCAGCTAGAGAATGAAAAGACTGATCTGGAAAATGAAGTTGTACTAGTTAGAGCTCACCTTGATCAAATGACCAAGTCTGTTAGGATGTTGAGCTGTGGTACAGACACACTTGATAAGATCCTTCAGTCAGAAAAAGCTGCTGGAGACAAAGCTGGGACAGGTTATGTGGCTGAGGATAAGGGAACTTCAGAAGAAAGCACTTCAGGTTCAAAGAAGGAAGTGTCACAACTTTTGTCTCAACATCAGCCAAAGAAGCAGGATCCTACCCCTAAGAAAGCTGATGTTTCACAACCTAAGAAGATTGAGAAAAAGGATGGTCCCCAACAGAGGAAGATGCAACCTCAAGGAGCTAGTCAGTATATGCCTCCCCAATATCACAAGAGCATGCAAGCTGCAAGGTTCAAACAGGTCATGTCACATCAGGTGTCTCAATATCAGGAAAACTGGTATGGTTATGGGTATGGATACAACAATGTTGTGCCTCATTACTATGGAAGAAGGAAGCCTCATCACCATATGAGACAGTTCAAAAGACAGTATCCTTACCATGGAAGACAGTCAAACTATGGTAGTCGAAGACAACAGCCTTATCGTAGAAGAAGAAATCAACACTATGGATGGCAGCACCAGCAACATCATCATCATGGTGGCAGAAGGTTTAACCACTTTAGAGATGACAGAGCTAGATGCTTCTACTATGGCAGATTTGGACATATGCAGTTCTCTTGCTTTAAGCTTCATGGTTATCCAAATTCTGCTCCTCAACCCAGACAGAAGGAGGTCAGGCCTAAAGTAGTAAAACAATGGGTTCCTAAAGCTCAGGTTACATGTCTATTTGCTCACACATCAGATGGACATTTTGCTATGGATGCATGGTATTTTGACAGTGGATGTTCAAAGCACATGACTGGATCCAAGAAGCATTTGGTAGAGTTCAATCCTTGCCATGCAAATGATGTTATTTTTGGCAATGGTGAAAAAGGAGTAGTAGAAGGAGTTGGAAGAGTGAAGAATCATGATGGTCTTACTCTTGATAATGTGCTCCTTGTTCAAGGGTTGAGTGCTAATTTAATTAGCATAAGTCAACTTTGTGATGAAGGTTACAAGGTAAGCTACACCAAAGATGAATGTGTGGTAGTTGATGAGCAGAATGAGGTAGTGATGAAGGGAGTAAGATCCAAAGATAATTGCTATCAGTGGATACCTTAAGTGGACAGCTTATCTAGTAATGTTAAGGTTGATGCTGTAACATCAGATGGTGACATCAAGTGTGAAAGTATGGTGAAAAGTAAATCTGGGTTAATGACTTATGGTGCTGTTACTCCTAAGATGAATGATGTGTTAAAAGCCAACGTGAGTAGTCAGTTATGTGAGCAAGATAAAGGAGTCAACAATGTTGATGGAAGGATCAAAAGCTGTGACCTTAAGAAGTGTTGGGAGCTGAATACTTGCAAGGCCAAGAAAGATGACAACCTGACTAGTGACTCCTATAGTTCAGAAGAAAAATTTCACAAGTTGACAATCCTTAGGTTGGAAGATGCAGATGCTAGAGCTAATGTTAAAACATCTCAAGTCAAGAAAGGTACTTCTAGCCTTAAAATAAAGAAGAGTGATGATGAACTAATTGCAAAAGTGGTTCCTGGGGTTGCTAATCGACTGAAATCAAGGAAGAGGAAAGCTATTGAGTCACCTCCAAAGATGAGAACTGATAAGTAGAAGATCTATGTGGATGGTACTACAAAATCCAGGAGTAAAGTGTTCATCTCTTCCAGAAAGAGGAAGATCAGAGATAAGTCTGATGATAATGTCCAGGATATCTCTCAAATGAAGGAAGCCGTTGTTGTTAGAACTTCTGAGAAAATTCAAAAGGTCATACCAGATAACATTCCTGTGCTTTTCATAAAATGGTGGAAGTATGTTCTGGAAAAAGATTTTGGTATAGATACTCTGGATATGGTTGAGTTTGCTAGGACATGGTTCAGAGAGGGTGTGGGAACTTATGGTATTCAAGTGTGTATGAATAAGTTGCTCTGACTGTGTTTTATTGGGAGCTTCTTGAAGGACTTCTTTGTGCAATGAGTCCTTTGAATGGTGGTGAGAAGCTGATGTCCCAAAAGATGTTATAACATCATGTTTACTGGTGGATGATTAAGATTGGACATGAGGAGTTGGATGCTCTAGCATTTTTGGTCAGAAGAGGTGGAGATTATGGTCATGTGTTTAGTAGTTTGTTCTGGCAAAGCATGACTACTGTCTTTGAAGACTTCACCAATTTCAACAACTACTGGTGGATGTAAGGATGGAGGAATTGTGATCTCTTGAAGAGACTGGATCTCAGTAAAGCTTATAAGTAAGCTGAGAATTTGTGGAGTTTGTGACACAGTGTTGAGTTTGGATTATTTTGCTGATAGTAAATCCAGTAGTGGAGCATATGTAATACCCTGGTGTCAAGAGTGTCAAGAGTATCCTTGGTGAAGGATGTATTTGTTCTGGATCTGAAGCTTAGTGCTTACATTATATCTAAGGAGCATCTACATAGTCATACGGGAGAATGATGAAGTAGAAGGTTTGCCTTGGATGGTGAAGATGAATTGTATGATAGCCTTTGGAGAAAGGGACAGTGGTACCAAAATGCATGTACTCAGAAAATGTGCTCAAATGTTCATCTCCATCTAGAGCATTTGTTAATCATGACAGGGGGAGTACTTGTCTATGGATTTTGCAGCAAAGGTGCATTTATTGTGAAGATTGCATGCTGATCAAGCTTGTGGAGACTGGTTGCCTCTTATGAGGATATAATGTCAGATAGCATGTTATGACATTAGGCTGTTGATTGGTGTGGCCTTGAATGGTTCTAGTCATATGAAGCAAATTGTTTGGATCTTGTGCGCACATGCTTCTGAGGAGATGTCTGAAGACAAGATTGAATCATGGTCTTGAATAGATTGTACACTTGTCTTGGTGTGTGAGGAGTTGACTTAGAGTTCAGTGGAAGGCATTGTGTGGATGATTGTGTAAAGCCTTCATAACTGGATGGATGAAGAATATGTCTGGATTTCCAAAATGTGGATATTGCTGACAGAAGAAGTACTTACTTGTTGAGGTTTGTCCAATTGTGGCTAAAAAGGGGGAGAAAATAGCCAAGATAGTCAAGAGTGTTATTGCCATATGCTGCTAATGTGATAAATTGATGCTGCTAAAAGGTGTTTAGTTGAAAAGTGGTAATGCTGCAGTAAGGGGGAGTTTTGACTGAACTAGTGAAGATATCATGGCAATTGAAGGGTGCAGCCAAGCAGACATCAAAGGGGAGAAAAGTGCTGCACATTGTGAGCTACTGAACAGCTGTGATGCTGGTTCATGTTTTAGAGGGGGATCACCAATTGGCTGTTGTCAATAGTGAAGATGGTGCTGCAGCAGATTAAGTGATGAAGACTATGAAAAGTGTCAAACTGCTGCTGATGAGAGTTTTAAACTTTTGAAGATTATTCCGCTGCTGAAGTCTCTGAAGATGCAGAGATTGTTTTAGCCAAAATTAGCCAAAGGGGGAGATTGTTAGTTCCTGGATTGGCTGGAATTTTGGTAAAACAAAGTATATTCAATGTTGATGTCAAGGTGCTGATGTTGCAACATTGAAGTCTTAACACTGGGCTGTGTTAAGTAATTATTGCTGAAGTTGGATGTCTGATGTCACACAGGTGATGTTGTAACATCAGATCTGCAGAATTAACAACAGCAGGTTGTGAGTTTGTTAGGGTTGCGTATTAGCTGGAATTGTGGAGAGCAAACTGTCTCATTGGATGCGAATATCTTGGGATAGATATTTGCTGCTGCATAGGAGATCTGTTGCAAATTTGTAGGAGATTTAAAAGGTTGAAGATTTAAAAACATTTTAGGAGAAAATCTGTTTTAAATATTCAGTTTTAAATAACAAATCTGGGAGATATTGTAGCAAGTCCAAGACCAATTCAAGGAGCTATATAAAGCGCACAAGACCAAAGGAAAAAGGTACAGAAAACATTCAGAAGATCAGGAGCTGGATGCTTAGTGTCTAGAGTTTGTTTAGAGTGCTTGTATTTACACTATTCTAGGGTTTGAATAGGTGTTGTATTTCTGTCCTCTCTAGAAGCTGTGAAGCAATAGAGAGTGGTTGCTTGATCGAAGCTGTGAAGTAAGATCAAGGGTACTCAAAGTGGTTTCTTTGAGAGTTTGTAAGGGATTGAGTGGTGTTCTCATACCTAAGTGGTTTCTTAGGTAGGAAGTCATTAGTAGAGTATAAGTTTAGGAGATTGTCAACGGGTTGTTGAGTCTGTAAATTATATCTACAAGTAGTGAATTCCATCCCTGGCTTGGTAGCCCCCAGAGTAGGTTGGTTGTAACCGAACTGGGTCAATAATTCTTGGTGTTATTTTACTGTTATAGCTGTCCATTATGTAGAGTGTGTTGTTGTGACATCACACCTTAACATCACACGTCTGATACCAGAATTTCAAGTATTGTGATTACTATGATCATACACCAGAGAGAGTAACACGTGAAGACAAGATACAATGTTCCTTTGTGTATTTTTGTTTTGTTCTTTTTTTTAAATTAACTTTGCCACGTGTCGCGCCCCTATGGGTAGTTGTGCTTTGTTTTTTAAAAAACAAGAGAGCAGTAAGCATGAGGCGCTGACAAGCCTCCTTCTCTTGCCCCTTTTTTTATTTTATTTTTGTTTACATTTTATTTTATTTAGAATTATTTGTGTTTAGATTGGGTTAGGTCTAATTCCCTTTTCTATGTTAACACCCCTCATTTTATCATGCACCTTTCACTTGTAGTTGGTTTTATTATTATTATTTTATTTTTGTTTAAATCTAGATTAGTAATTTAATAATTAGTCATAGTTAAATTAGTTATTTAAAATATTAGCTATTTTATTTTTAAGTATTAGTTTTTAGAATATAATTAATTAGTTTTTAACTAGAATTTAATTAGTTAATTAGTTTTTTTAGATTTTAGTTTAATTAGTTAGGCTAAAATACAGTTTTGGTCCCCCTGTTTGTCAAAATTCACGGTTTTGGTCCCTCCATTTTATTTTTTAACAGTTTTGGTCCCCCACCCCAATTTTGGCCAAAAAAATGATGAACAGTAGCTGGTCCGTACATGAACAGTAACTAGTCCGTACATGAACAGTACATGTCCATACATGAACAGTACATGAACAGTGATGGGTGGGGGACCAAAACTGTTAAAAAATAAAATGGAGGGACCAAAACCGTGAATTTTGACAAACAGGGGGACCAAAAATGTATTTTAGCCAATTAGTTAATTAGTTTTTTAGTTAGATTTTGGTTTAGTTAGAATTTTGTTTAATTAGATTTTATTTTTAGTTAATTCTTAAATTAATCTTGACAATCCTCGATTTCTTTTTAGTTAATTCTTTATGTTCATTTTTTTAATTTAATTCTTGATGACTGGGCTGTGATTAAGTCCCGTTTTTTATACCTATTTCGTTCGACGATTTCTCAATATGTTCCCAAGGAAAGGATCACTCCCGTTAACTGCCACGTCATATTTAGGATAACCTTGTCCACCGTTCCCTGGAGACTTTGTTAGAGTCTTACCATTTCATCCTAGCCTTAGGATTAGAGTCGTCGTACTCTATGTGTGCGTCTTGTCATAGACACTTCTTTTCCCTTTTATCCTAGCCTTAGGATTAGAGTCGCCGTACTCTATGTAAGTGTCTTGCATGGGCATTTACTTTTCCACTTTGGAACCTTGACCAAGTGATGGGAACTACGAATGCTCTGATTCCATTCCTGTCAGGATACGTAGGCATGAGATGCGATGTCTTGGCGAACATACTTAGAAATAACACCTTAGGTCTTCTTTTACCTTTTCACCCTTTAGCAGACAAATAACAAAATAACACAATAAAATAAGAGTTTCATGTAGAGTAATACAGATGCTTAGGATGCTAATACTTTTCCTAGGTATAACCAACCCCCGAACCTTAGATTCTCTTTTGCTTTACATTGCATGTTTAAGGGTTTATTCGTTCTTTTTCCTTTCCCTTGGATAAATTAAAGATCGGTGGTGAATTAAGATTTGTGAACCTAATTAATATAATAGCTACGGTATCCGATTCTCACCGCGACACTCAAGGATGAAAAAATGCATTAACAAATATATTTTTTATGTTCATGTGGTTTCATTTCAATTTTTTAATTTTGATCCAGTTTTTTTTTTTTGTCCGCATAACAATGATTTTTTAGTATTGGTTTTGATTACAGTTATTAATTATGGAAAATATTGATTTTTTTGTTTGGTGTTGATATTTTAAATTGCAGTTTTTTGTCACATCAAGATTCAGAAAGCATTTATAATCAATTTTTTTCTATGTTGCAGATATTGTAAAGATCTCAATGGAGGCTCATTCTGAACTGAAAATGACGGTGGATCCATCCAACACTACAACCTTACACACATATGCAACACAAAGGCACACTTAGATAAAATATTCAATAGAAGTAGGTGGTAACTTGGCAGCCATGGCTCGAAGTAATGGCAAAACAACTTAGCTTTCTACAACAAGAAGTGTTGAGTGGTTGTGACTTCTGTTCCATCGAATTTATTAATTTTATTAATTTTTTTATAAAAAGACTTTTGACTGTTATAACATCAATTTATGTATAATTAATAGGTCTGATTTGTATTGTCCATCAATTAATTTTATAAGTATACTACGTTGTCTTTTATATGTATTATATATTTAACATTGAATGCAATTTATTCATTTATTTTCTTCTTAAAAAATATAGGCTTAATTGTAATTTTGGTCCCTATTTTTATTTTTTTAGTTGTGATCCCCTATTTTAAAATCTAAAATTTTTGTCTCTTTATTTTTCAGTTTTTTTTAGTTTTGGCCCCCCTATTTTAAAATCCGAATTTTTGTCCCTCCATTTTTTATTTTTTTTTTAATTTTGGTCTCCTTATTTTCATTTTTTTTAAATTTTGGTCCTCCTATTAAATTAGTTCAAAATTGAAAAGGGGGACTAAAATCCAAAAGAAAACTTAAAATAGAGGACCAAAACTAAACAAAAATTAAAATAGAGGGACCGAAATTCTGGATTTTAAAATAGGGGGACCAAAACTAAAAAAAATAAAAAATGTAGGAACAAAAATTCCGGATTTTAAAATAGGAGATCAAAACTAAAAAAAATGAAAACAGAGTAACCAAAATTGCAATTAAACCTAAAATATAAGTTATCCAGATTATTTAAATTAATTTTGGTTTAAATTTTTTAATTGCTAATTATGTATTATATATTTAATACCGTTATTTCAAATGATTCATGGATTTGAAATATTTAGAGTTATAGTATTAAATAAATAATCAACAAGTGATTAAAGTTTGAAGGATATTTTCTCAACTCATAAATACCGTTTTTTCTAATTTTGATTTTTAATCTCTATATTAATAATTTAGTTTTTCTTTCTCATTTTAAAATTAGGTTCTAATTTAGTTTCAATAGTTATAAAACAAAAATAATATTTATTTACAATGAAATGTTTATTGTTAATTAAAATATTTTTATAAACAGTATTATTTATCACAATTAATATAATAAAATATATATGATTAAGCACAAAAATAATATTTGTCACATATATACAACTAAATACAAAAAAAAATTATTTGACATTGACAACATAACAAATGTTTGTCATAAAATGTTTGAAGAAATACACAAGATAAAACAAAAATATTCTTTACATACGAAACAAAAATATACTATTGATCCAAATATTTTTATAGATATTGTTATTTTTATACATGAGAAAAAGTGTACTTCTAATTCAAATATATTTATAAATAATGTCAAAATAAAAATAATATTTATACATGACAAAAAATATTTATTTTATTATATTTTGATTCAAATTCAAAATTAAAATTTCAAATTTTTATAAATGAAAATTTATCCCATTTTTTTAAAACTATGTGAACAAACGTGCGCGTTATTTTCAAAGTAAAGTGTACTAATGGTCCAAATGCAAAATAAATAAATATGAAAGATTAAAAAATATGTATAATTTTTAAAAATTTGATAAGTATATATTTAATGTCTATTAAAAAAATTAAAAGTAGATTTAATGGTGTAAAATTAATTCTAATGCGTTTTATTATTTTTTAAAATAGATTTGAATAGATCTCCTAAAAAAAGAATTTCATTTTAATGTGTTTGATTATTTTTTAAAATAGATTTTGAATAGATCTTCTAAAAAAATAATTTAAATTATAAGTATTATATGAGAATAAATTTATTATTGATTTTAATATTTTTCAAATTATAAAAGTACTAAAAAAATAAAATTAACTTTAAGATTTAGAATTAAAAAAACTATTTTTTAATAAATTAGAAATTAATGAATAATTAATAAATATGTATACTTTATACCAAAATAAATAAATAAATATGTATACTTTAAAATTTTGATAAGTGTATCTTTAATTTCTGATTTTAAAAAATCTAAAATAATTTTAAATTTGTATAACTGATTTTAATGTGTTTGATTATTTTTTAAATAGATTTGATTAAATCTTTAAAAAAGAATTTTAAATGAAAATTTATATAAGAGAATAAATTTGCTATTGACTCAAATATTTTATAAATAATGTCAAAGCAAAAATAATATTTAAATACAGAAAAATATATACTATTGTTTAAAATATTTTTATATGTGAAAAAAATTATAAATACAAATTTATTATCTATTTTAAAATAATAAATGTTTTTGAAGACAAATGCGTGTAAGTACTCATGCATAGGCACATATATTTTATTAGTTTTAGGGCCAGTTTGTTTCAACTTTAAAAAAATGGATTTTTTCTTTGTATTTTTGAAAATGGATTCTACAAAAATATTTTTCAAAATAATACAAATTTTTTTAAATTTGTTTTTTATAAATTAAAAGACTAATTTTGACATTCTATAACATTAATATACATTATTGAAGATTAAAACATAGTCAAAATCACAACTTTTTCAAAAAGTTGTCTTTCAAAAATGATTTTCATGAAAAGCTATTTGAAATAGCTTCAAAATTAAGTGATTTTTTGAAATTTTGATATCCAAAAAAAGTTTCGATAAAATGATGAAATACCTAAAATAACATTTTAAGAATAACTATTTAAACCAAATTTTCAATTGAAGCTTTTATGAAAAGTATTTTTGTAAAATTTTTTTCTACAAAATTATGTTACACTATAAAATTCATTTTTAAAAAAAGTCAAAATAAACGGGTCCTTAACCTAAAAAGGAGAAACACTTTTATCAAATTGGGAAAATAATAAATATTTTATAGGATTTTATTCCTATCATAGTATTAATATTCACTTTGATTTTTTTTTTAAAAACTATTATTTTTTAATTTTATTGAATAGATAACATATCTAATCAATATATTATTTAAATATATTAGTTATTCAATATATTTAAAAAATAAAATATTCTTATAAATAAATTAAAAAATATATATTAATTTTTTCTCAATTCAATATTTCAAAGATTTGTATTTATAGACTTTTCATGCATTTGACACCGAAAAGTAATCTAATGCCAAGTGGGAAATATGATAATTGCTGTCAATCATGAAAAGGACTCATAAGAATCACACACTATTACATATTAGACTAAAGTTTGCAATTTGATAGTGACCTATTTAACTAAATGACAAAAAGTAATCTCTATTTCTAACATTTTTTATACAAAAGATAAATTAATCTATCAATTAATTTTCATTCATTATTATAAAATGACTCAATTATTTCCAAATTTTAATCATTTGTCGCCGTATTGGACCACAAAAAAATTGTGAGGACCAAATTGAATTTAAAACATTATTGTTATTTTAGATGTAGCTAGTAGCTCTTTCACACCCCAAAACAAAAACATTCAAAAGAACAGAGCATAATAACTAAGATAATTCTATTAATGCAGAAATTGAAGAAGAAACATCCTCTTGTTCTCAGACATGTTCCTGTTACTCTTTACACTTCTCTTCTCTTCTTCCTCCTTCTCTTCATCGCAGCTTTCATCTCTTCCTTCTGGGTTAGTTATTGTCATTTATTTCAGCTTATTACACAATCGCTTATTTTTCGTAATTCCGTTTCATTATTATTGATTAATTTATTTGATTTCATGCACGCAGTCAACACTTTCTACAACTAACATTAAACCGACGACAAAAACCGTCGCAAACCAAACGTTAGTAGTAAATGTTCCAAGCATAGAAGAAACAACAAAACAAAGTTCAACGTTACTGAATTGTAGCAGAGGAAACCAAACAACGTGTTCAAGCGATTATCCGACAACATCATCGGAAACAGCGAAGAACGAGGCTACATGTCCGGAGTATTTCAGGTGGATTCACGAGGATTTAAAGCCATGGAAGGAGAAAGGAATAAGCAGAGAGATGGTGGAAATGGCAAAGAAAACGGCGCATTTTAGGTTGGTGGTGAAAAACGGAAAAGGTTATGTTGAAATTTACAAAGAATCGATACAGACGCGAAGTGTTTTCACGATTTGGGGGATTTTGCAACTACTGAGGAGGTATCCTGGGAAAGTTGGAGACATGGAGATGATGTTTGATAGCAATGATAAGCCCGTGGTGCCGGTGGGCTTGTATGATGGGCCCAGTGTTGCAGGCCCGCCACCTGTTTTTGGGTACTGTGCTGATCGATGGACGCGGGACATTGTTTTTCCTGATTGGTCTTTCTGGGGCTGGTATGTTTCTAAATCTTATTCATTTTGCATGCTTTGGTTTTTTGGAATGATTAGTTGTTATTGCTTGTTGTTTTTTTTTCACTTGGAATTGTCAATTTTGCCATTCATTCTAGTGGTGTACATACACTTGTCATGTTAATTATATTCAATGAAGTATGCATTGTTGTTTGGGTTTGTGATGACATGTCTGACTATGTTGGAGTCTTCTTTAGTACATTTTGTTGTTATGGGAGATGTCAACTTTACCATTCATGTGATATAGTATACTTCTTTTGTCCCACGACATATGATAAATTTTGAGAAATAGAGGGGATTTTACTAATTTACTACTCTGTGTTCCTGGATATACTTTTAATCAGTATCACAAAGTGCTTTTATGAAAAGTCAAAATTAATTATATCCTACTCTGTCCCATAGTATAAACAAAAGTTATTTTTTAGATACATTGAATAATTAATATATCTGATCTATATAATGTATCTAAAAAGTAACTTTTGCGTATAATATGGGACGGAGGGTGTACATACACAAAGACTTATGTCAAGTAGGGCAAGAATCTGCTAACTTTAAGACGCCAAAGACATGCTGCCTTTGGTTGATTTTGCCCGCTTTTGATGAAAGAGAAAATGCATAAACCTAAAAAATGGGATGAGAGAGAGTTTTTTTGCAAAATGAGAAAGACTCAAAGGCACCATACCTTTTGCGCCTTAAAGGCAGCATATCCTTATCCATGTCAAGTATACCAAGCACATCAATTACAATGTCAATTTTTTTTTCTTCAAATAGCTTAGTAGTTGGGATTCACCATTTATAAATGAACAAATAAGATGTCGCGGGTTATAACACGCGCTCTTACATCTGATGTCTCTATATAGCTATCAAGTGAGCTGGTTTAACAGGACTGTTTTTATAAAACTGAAATATGCAGTAGGGACTTGTATTTAAGATATAAAATATATATATATATATATATATATATATATATATATATATATATATATATATATATATATGTATATATATATATATATATTTTTTCATATACGAAATGTAAAATAGGATATAATATTTTGAGAATAATGTAAGCGGTAAAATTTTTGTTTTTTTAAATTTATTGCACATTGTTCTAGTGTTGCACAGGTTGCATATGTGTTAAAAAAGGGTTAAAGGCTGACATATTTTTGACTTTAATAAATGTATTAGGTGTGTTTCAAACATGTTGTTAGTTAGTTCAATCCTAGGTCAATTAGAGGTTAGTTAAGTTGGTTGCTAAGTGTTATAACTAATTTTGTGAATGGTTACTAGCTATGGAAGTTAGTTAGTTAGTTTTGAGATTATCTATAAATAGCGCATGTACCCTTTGTATGATAATTCAATCACATTGAATAAACCTCAACTATTTTCATCAACCGTTCCTTCCTTCTAGTGCAAGCAAGCACTTGTCCTAACAACCCCGCCCAGAGAACTTTATCAAAATACATTATATATATGTGTGCTAACAAGGCCTTTGGAATGTTTAGATAAATATAGATTGAAACTGAACTATTGTCATATTAGTTGTGTTCTTTGAAAGTGATTAATCTTGCATGTAATTATATTCAGGCCAGAGATTAATATAAGACCTTGGGAACATGTACTGAAGGAGATAAAAGAGGGAAATAAAAAAGTGAAATGGAAAGACAGAGAACCTTATGCTTATTGGAGAGGAAATCCTTATACAGCAGCAACAAGATTAGATTTTCTCAATTGTAATGTTTCAACTGATCATGATTGGAATCTTCGTATATTCACACAGGTACATACATACACACATACATACATATCTATATCTATAGATTCTCTTATTACATTCAACAAAATGATGATATAATATTTTCCTTCAAATTGTAGGATTGGATTAAAGAGTCTAAACAAGGATTCAATCACTCAAACTTGGCAGACCAATGTACATACAGGTACTTCCATTTTGCTGACATGTCATGTATTTTTTTCTATCTTAAAGTTCATATTAATGTATTTGAATTTTCGAAATATATATCAGATACAAAGTTTATATTGAAGGGTATGCATGGTCTGTTAGTGAGAAATACATTCTAGCATGTGATTCTCCTACGCTGTTTGTGAAGCCTCGTTACTACGATTTCTTCACAAGAAGTTTACAACCATTGCAACATTATTGGCCTATAAAGGAAAATGACAAATGCAAATCCATTAAACATGCAGTTGATTGGGGCAATAATAATAACCAAAAAGTGAGTATCACTGCATCGTCCCTCCATCTATTATGACTTGTTTGAAATGCAGATGATAATGTGTAACAACTTGACAGGTACAAGAAATTGGTAAAACTGGGAGCAAGTTTATTCATGAAGACCTCAACATGGATTACATTTATGACTACATGTTCCATTTACTAAATGAATATGCGAAACTTCTCAAGTTTGAGCCAAGAGTGCCTGAAGGAGCTGTGGAATTGTGCCCTGAGTCCATGGCTTGTACACGACCATATTCGACGGAGAAGGAATATATGAGTGAATCCATGGTTAACGAGCCGTCTACAAAAGATCCGTGCTTGTTGCCGCCTCCATTCGAGCCCATGTCGCTCAGGATTTTCTACGCCACGAAACAAAATTTAATCAACAGAGTTGAGAGGTGGGAAAATGAGTACTGGAAAAATTCAGAATGAGCAAATACACACTTCAAACATTTGAAATCATAGTCTTAAGAATTATCAATGCGATGAGTAAACTATGGTAACAAAAGGTACACTTTTGTCCGTGTAGTTGTTGTTACTCATTCTTTGAGATTGTGTTGGACAAGAGTTACAGAAATACTAAAGCTAAAAAATGAGTTGTGTTAATTGATCATTCATAAAATTACAGTCTAATAAATAATAATATTTATAGTTATTTTATTTTCTTAGTATAGCACTTATTAAATAATTTCATTAAATTTAAATTTATTTTTATTTAAATTAGTTCATTCTCCTATTTTAAATTGCAATTTTGATATATGATAAAATACTTTTTTAACAAAGTACCAATGCTTCCGATTTTGTAGATCTTGTTTTCTTTTAAACCCTAATCTTCGTCATTATGATTTACTTTTTTCCGCCTAAAAGGCAGATTTTTTGAAATTTTGAGGAATTCACCCCGCTCATTGTTCACTATGAAAGAACGGTTCATTTCATCAATATTGTTCACGTGCGGTACTGTTCTTCACAAAAGTATATTGTTCATCAGTGTTCACTATTCAGGCATCCTTGGTGTTAATTCCGGCAATACCGTTTGCATGTCAATCTTGTTCATTCAATTTTATTTATTTATTTTGCTTCTGTGTTTATTTCTAGTTTTTTTTAGAAGACATTTTGAAAGTATCAACTAATAAAAGAGAAAAAAAAATATGCGTGTAATATAATTTTACATTATCAACTAAACATTACTATGTATTCTACCAAGTCACCATGTTATTTTAAATTAATTATATGACATGGTTGATTGATGAATTTTTATTGAAGGTCAGAGTATTACCTTTAATCTCATCAATAAATTTTTTGTGATTTTTACCTTTATTTTTTCTGATACCGACTCCAAAGTGTTGGAACATAAAAAACTTTGAGGTGAATCAATGGAGATTAGGGTAAAGTTGGAGAAGATGAAGTTGAGAATAGAGAGAAAAAGAGAGAGTAATTTTTTAGGGTGAGTGAGAATTATTTCATTAGTAATTTTGGGAGCAGTACAAGGCCTTATATATGAGGCAATTACAACTACAAATCAAAACAGAACAAAACAGCTTATCTAAATAAGCTGAAACAACAAAACTAAAAAAAAACAGAATTTTGCCCGCGTGTAATCGGTTACTCCAATCTGGTAATCGATTACACACCTAATCGTGAAGGCTGGATCAGATCCTGTAGAAGTGGGCCACCAAGTACGTCTGAGATGTTGGGCGTATGGAGAGGAGGAGGGGGTGTACCTGCAAGGTACTCCGACGCTCAAGTAAGAAAGGGTCAGAGAAAAGGGGCAAGTACAAAGTATTAGTTCGTAGGGTGAATATTGGATACCTGACCCTCTCAAATGAGAGGGTTTATATAGAGCCCCCTAGCGCGTGGCCAACGATCCTATTTTCGGGGCGAAATAACCGTTTTCTCGAAGAATAGGTAACTGCTCAAAACTAGCCGTTGTATCAGGCAGGGTGTCCAAAACTAGCCGTTACGTCGGGCATTAGCATAGTTTCGGGCACATGCCCTTAGCTGTTCGGGGAGCGAAGAAACCGTGCGTAACGGGCAGCGGTTCCAGGGAGGGACGACGCAGCTCTTGCCCGGTTGGAGGGGCAGAAAGGTAACTTTTTCCCATTTGTGGGTTAGACTTAGGCAATTGGGTCGTTCTGTGAGCAGAAGTAGATTAGGCCGTGTCTAACCATCGGTCCAGTCCAGAAAAGGAGCCCCCCAAGTCGTTGCTCCCGAGCATGGGAGTGATGACTTAAGGACAGCTCGCTGCTCAGGGGAGATAGCGTGAAGTCGTCGTTTAGAGACGAGGAGGATTGTCTTGTGGTGTCCGTGGCATTCAGACCGTGACCGTGTTGCCCGTCGTCCGGGGATGTTAATGATTAGTCAGAATTGGAAACGTTAGGGCGCCACGTGTGCCTAGAGTTCCGTGTAGCAGTTGCTAGGCAATGATGGCTAGTTAATAGCCATCATGACCTACGAGCGGTGCCACTGCACGTGCCCCCTCTGTATAAAATGGGGAAATTCGTTCCATTTTGAACTTTTCGTTCTGATTTCTCTTCATCTTCTTCAGAATTCCTGCTCGTCGCCGTCGTCTACTATTCTGGCCACCGCATCAGCTTCCGGGGAACCGTCTTTCATCTTCTAAATCAAGTAAGTTTGCTTATCCCGTGATCTTTTACCCATTTAACGGTTGTTTGTAGTCTTTGCATGCGGTTAGGTTTAGGTTTTGGAGATGAAATAGGCTGTTTTCCGGTGATTGTTGGTGGTAGACAGTGGCCGTGCCATTTTCCATTTCTGATACGTCGTCGGATGTTTTAGTATGTTTTAGTGAGGAGGGTGGTTCGCGGCGTCGCTGCGACGGCGATGCATGTGTAACCGCCGTGATTGTTCATTTTCTGAGTTGGTGATGAATTATTCGGTCGAATACTCCCAGATTCCAGTGAAGCTTTGCGGTTTCTGGCGAAGCTTCAAACGGAAACTGGGTATGAGCGCGGGGAAGCTCTTCGCGGGCGTTTCTTTGCGGGGAGGTTTCTGGGTTTCTCTTTTGATGTTAGGGCTCAGGTCGGGGACGTTGTCATCAGCCCTTTGCGCGTCCTTTCACTTGGCTAGCGGTGGAAGGGTGGATTTGATCTATTGTCGAATTCACTTTTTTCTCTGCTTTTCAGGTGATCGACATGGTGACGGGGCCAGATGGAGAAATTATCCTGGACACGTCCGAGGAAGAGGTGAGTTCCTCGGATAGCAGTAGTTCGACGGCTTCAAGTATCCCCAGCGAGGTCGGGGAAGAAGAGGAAATGGAAGATATGGAAGAGGATGTCGTCGGCGATTCCGCAGAGGAGTGGGAGGTTACTGAACCAGCCGAGCACGGGTCCACCTTCGCCACGTACCTAGGGGACGTTTTTACGGAGGTCGGACCGGAGGGGGAGTCGAAGGTGCACTTTCCCTCCGAAGATGATCGGGTCTGCACGGATTTCGTGGATCGCTTTACTAAGTACGAATATGCCTTCAAAGAGCTGGGGTTGAGATTGCCGTTCACTGATTTTCAGCAATCAGTGTTTGTGCACTTGAAGTTGGCCCCCACACAGCTGCACCCGAACTCATTGTCCTTTATACGGGCGTTTGAGCTGACCTGTGATTTCTTGAGGATTAGGGCTACTCTTCCCTTGTTCTTCATAGTCTTCCACCTTCAACGGCAGCTGTCGGGGAGGAAGTATGGATGGGTCTCGTTGAAGCAGCCACGGAAGCTGTTCAAGCCTTTCTCTGAATCGATACGGACGTTTAAGGAGAGGTACTACATCATTGAGCCCGTATCAGAAGCTGCCCAGGACAACACCTATCTCTGGGAGATCGAGGTTGACGAGAAGGGAAATGAGCTGCGCGACGAGTCTGGTAAGTTCATCGGGGAGAGAGTGTACAAGTTCCCCATCCACTGAAGACCTGGCCATTTCACCAAGAAGCCCGACGATTACGTTCTTCAGCCGCACGAGTTAGATGGGAAGGATGTCGTTGCATATGAGACGCTGGTGAAGTATGTTAACTCCTTCCTGATCGCTCAATGCTGGACGAAGAAGGGTGAACCGATCTTCGAGGAGGATGGTAGTCAGAGGGTTGAATACCGCTTTATTAATACCAAGGCACTCCTGGAGTGCAAGACTCATGCGGAAGCCCAGAAGCTGCTCGGTAGACTTAATTATTTTAATTTGCTTGAACTATTTTCCTTTCTCGTACCTAACATGCTCGTATTTTGTTTGTGCATGTGAGATGCCTCAGGCTCATGAGAGGGTGGTGAAAAATGCTCTTGCGAGGAACAAGGCCGGGATGGCTCCTCCGAAGTCTCGATTTGCCAATGCGCGTGCTCCTACTCCTGCTCAGTCTGCTGCGGGGTCCTCTTCCCCCACTCCTGCTCCTCGGGGATCTCCCCTGCCTTTGGCCTCACGAACCAAGCGGTCGAGGGCCAACGACGCCGTGGATCTCAGCCGAGCCCCAAAGAAAGGGAGGTTCGAGCTTCCTCCTTGCATACTTGATAGAAGATACTTTGAGGGGAACTCCCTGATCGTGCCGCGGGAAAAATCTCTTCTGCTGGAAAGCATGGACCGTCCGAGCAAGAGGGCGTTGGTGGCCCAATATGCTCCTGCACTGGTCAGAGTTTTAGAAATGGCGGCCATATACGCGGAAGGGGACTCTGCAACTGAGTCTGAGCTCAAGGCTGCTCGGGCTACCGTGGCATCTCTCACGGAGGAGGTGAAGAGTGTCGACGATGCCCGGAAGAAGGCCGGTGAGGAGGTGGCCAAGCTGAAGAAGGAGAATTCAGTGCCCCGGGCGGCGGAGAAGAAGGCGGCTGAGGAGCTGGTCCAGCAGCTGAGGGCGGTCAATGCCCCGGGCGAAGATGAACCCGAGGATGTGAAGGAACTGAAGACAAGGTCCGAGCTAGTTTCCCGTATGTTGGCGGCCGAGGATGATAGTATCGTCATTGCAGACGAATCCTTCAAGAATGCCGCGTCTCAACTGCGGGTGGTGAACCCAGGAGCCTCAGCCCGAGCCCGCCGCCCAGATGGATGAGTGAGGGGTTTTCTTTATGTTGTTGTAATTTGTCCGGCCTGCGTGCCGTGTATTTGATGTAACCTATTTTGGGGGCATGGCCCCCGGTCTATGTAATTCAGTACAATCATGGCCCCAGTGGCCATTTATCATACTTAAATTATATGTCCGGTCTTGGTGGTCAGTTCTGTTATTTGCATGGTTTTACTTGCTTTTATTTTCTGCTAAGTGTTGTACTCATGCTTGTTGTGAATGTATGTCTGCTCGTGATAGGGAGTCTTTGACTTATGTGAAGTTTCAGGGGATTGCTCATTGTAGATGTGTTCGGCAGTGAGGGGTATTGGTCGAACGACCGGGGAATATCCTGGTGGGGGTGCGGAGCTCAGGTCGCGTTTGAGGCCTGAGTTCATGGCGTGAACGTCCCATCGCGAGCTGGGGTTCTGCCAGTCATGGTACTTTGACGACGGCGATGCTCGATCGAGGACCGCTGTCGAGCAGTTACTCGGCGCGTTACTGAGCGGGGTTCTGCTTTATTGGTATGCGACGCTTGTACCTAGGCGTGCATAGTGGTCGGCAACTGACGTTCGTCGTCGTGACGGGTCGAACCGAGAATTAGCTATAGTATTGTTTTAGTTTTTCGGTGTTCCATGGTCGAGCAAGTTCTTCCCCGTTGAGATGTTCTAGGTAATAGGCCACATTCTCCGTTTTTGCTGGGACACGATAGGGTATTTCCCAGTTGGCGGCTAGTTTGCCCTCGCGAGAGTCTTTGTGGTTTCTCCTTAGAACAAGGCTTCCCACGTCAAACTCTCGTCGTATCACCTTGGTGTTGTGCCTGATGGTAATTTTTTGTTTTAGTGAGGCTTCGCGGAGGGTTGCCCCAGTTCGGATTTCCTCGACGAGGTCGAGTTCTTCTCTTAATGATTCGTCGTTCATATCCTCGTCTAGGGGTGACTTTGTCCACCTGGAGGGTACGTGAACTTCGACGGGGATTACAGCCTCGGTCCCATATGCTAGACGAAAAGGTGTTTCCCCGGTTGTAGAGTGTGGAGTTGTGCGGTATGCCCACAACACACTGTGCGGTTCCTCGACCCAAGCCTTCTTTGTTTCGTCCAGCCTTCGTTTGAGGCCTCGAAGGATGACTCAAAGCTAACTTAACTTCAACTGAAAGGTGGGGGGTTAGCTGCTTCAGCCTACCCGTTTGTTTGAGGGTGCTCGACGGATGCGAAGTGCTGCTTCGTGCCCGGTTGGGCGACGAAGTCCTGAAACTTCCTGTCCGTGAATTGCGTCCCATTGTCCGTCACTATCGCTTGGGGAATGCTGAAACATGCGAGGATGTTTCGTTTGTAGAAGCGTAGTATATTGTGGGCAGTTATTTTGGCCAGAGCCTCTGCTTCCATCCATTTTGTGAAGTAATCTATGCCCACTATTAGGTATTTGTTCTGATTTGATCCTACTACGAAGGGTCCTAGGATGTCCAGGCCCCACCAGGTAAATGGCCACGGGGAGGACATAGCCTTGAGCTCGTTAGGTGGAGCCAGGTGCATGTCCCCATGCCGTTGGCATTTATCGCATCTCTTTACGTGTTCTTTAGTGTCGTGCTGCATGGTCGGCTAGTAATATCCCGCTCTGAGGGCTTTTCGGGCAAGGGACCTTCCATCGAGGTGTTGGGCATTGATACCTTCGTGGATTTCATGCAAGATGTGAGCGACCATTTCTTCCTCGATGCATTTGAGCATTGGGATGAAAAATCCTCACCGGTAGAGTTTATCTTCGACCAGGACATACGAGTAGGCTCTTCTCCTGACCACGCTGGCCTCCTTGAGGTCAGACGGGAGTTCGTCCTTGGCGAGGTAGTTGTAAACGGGGGTCATCCAACAATGGTTGTCGCTGATCACCTGTACGTCGAGGATCGGGGAGGCCCTCCAGATACTGGGTCGAGGAAGTACCTCCTGTATGACGGACTTGTTGCCGCCTTTCTTCTTCGTGCTGGCCAGTTTGGACAGAACATCTGCTCGCACGTTATGTTCGCGGGGAACATGTTTCACTTCTACCGTTACGAACTTCGCCATTTCCTTTTTGACCAGGGCTAAGTATTCGGTCAGGTTGTCGTTTTTGGCTTGATATTCTCCTCGGACCTGAAGGGCCACGAGTTATGAGTCTGTGCAAATGACGACTTCTTCTGCGCCTAGGTCCTCGGCTAGGCGCAATCCAGCGAGGAAGGCTTCATACTCAGCCTGGTTGTTAGACGTTGGGAAGGATAGGGTGAGCGATACTTCAACGATGATTCCTTCGTTGATTTCCAGTATGATGCCCGCGCCGCTCCCTGCCGAGCTAGAGGCACCGTCCACAAAAATGGTCTATTTGCGCGCTTGGCTCGCGGGGGGGTCTGCGAATGTCATTTCTGCGACGAAGTCGGCCAGAGCATGGGCTTTGAAGGCTTTCCTGCCTTCATACTGGATGTCAAATTTGGATAGTTCAAGCGACCATTTGAGCATTCGACCGGCCATGTCTGGTCGTCCCAACAGCTGCTTTATGGGTTGATCTGTTCGAACCACGATCGTGTGGGTCAGGAAGTAGTGTCTTAATCTTCTGGCTACGTTGATGAGGGCCAGAGCCACTTTCTCTATCTGTTGGTACCTTAACTCTAGTCCTTGCAGTGCTTTGCTCGTGAAATATATAGGCTTCTGTCCGTCAGGAGTCTCGCGTATGAGAGCGGTGCTCACTACTTCGATTGCTACGGCGAGGTACAGGTACAAAGTTTCGCCATTGTCCGGGAGAGAGAGGACTGGTGGCTCTGAGAGCGCCCATTTCAGATGGAGAAGAGCCTTGTCACATTCCTCGGTCCATTCGAACGCTGCCTCCTTGCGGAGGAGTTTGAAGAACGGTAGGGTGTGCTGGGCAGATTTGGCCACGAAATGAGATAGTGACGCGAGCATCCCGTTGAGGGACTGGATGGATTTCTTTGACTTGGGCGTTGGAAACTCGGAGAATGCTCGGCACTTATCGGGATTGACCTCGATTCCCCGCTCTGTTAAGTAGAAGTCGAGGAACTTTCCTGCCCGGACACCGAACGTGCACTTCTCCGGGTTGAAACGCATTTTGTATTTTCTGGCCTATTCGAAGACCTTCCTTAAATAGGCAGTGTGATCGGTTTCCTCGTGGGATTTTACGATCATGTCGTCCATATAGACTTCGAGCATGTCAGCTATCTCTCCCCGGAAGACTTTGTTCATCATTCTTTGATAGGTCGCTCTGGCGTTTTTCAAGCCGAAGGGCATTACGTTGTAGTAATAATTGCCCGATTCGGTCATGAAGGCCGTGTATTTTTTGTCGGCCGTCGCCATTGGAATTTGATTATAGCCTGAGTAGGCGTCCATGAATGATAGAAGTTTAAAACCGGCAGAATTATCAACAAGTTTATCAATATTGGGGAGGGGATAGGCATCATTCGGGCATGCCTTCTTAAGATCGGTGTAGTCAATGCACATTCGCCATTTGCCATTAGATTTTTTCACAAGTACAACGTTGGACAGCCAAGTGGTGTACTTGGCCTCCGAAATAAATTTGGCCTCGAGGAGGTCCTTTATAGCTTTTTCTACAGCCTCTGTTTTCTCCGGAGACTGCTTTCTCCTACGTTGTGCTACGACCTTGACGGCCGGGTCAATTGTCAGTTGGTGGCAGGCGACGGACGGGTCCAAGACGGGCATCTCGGCGGTGCTCCAGGCGAAGTGGTCGGCGTTCTCATGGAGGCATGCTTTGAGCTACTTCCTCGCGATGTCGGGCAGGTCCGCTCCAATCTTTACTCCCCACTGAGGGTCGTCGCCGAACAGAACGAGCTCGAAGTTGCCATCCGGGATTGGACACATCGGATGGGAGCTGCTGCTGGACGAGTCGGTTGAAGCTGCTCGGTCCTCCTGTTGGTCCTCTTTGGTGAAGCGGCTGTCGAGGTTGATGGAGTCGACCTGAGGCAGAGGCTTGGCTTCCTCGGAGCTGCTGGGCAAGGCTGGCTTGATTGATACCTTTGGCTTGGATGCAATGGCATTGAGCCCCTTTGTGGCTGCTTCGAAACACCGTCGTGCAGCTTCGATGTCGTCGTGGAGGGTGGCGACCATCCCTTTTGAAGTGTAATACTTCATCTTGAGGTGGACTATTGAAGGCACAACTACCAACTCGGCCAGAGTTGGTCTTCCGAATATGCACTGGTAAAGCGACAAGCAGTCGATTACCAGAAATTGTACCTTGACGGATCTGGCCGTCTCAGCTCATCCGAAGGTTACGATCAGTTCGACGTATCCCCATGGCTTGGTCACTGATCCGTTGAATCCCTGTAAATCAGACCCCACATAGGGGGTAAGGTGTGATTCGTCCAGCTGAAGTGTTGAAAATAGCTGGGAGTACATAATGTCGACCGAGCTGCCCTGGTCGACGAGGATTCTGCGAACGTCGAAGTTCGCCATTCAGGCTCTGACGAGCAAAGGTATGCTCGAGTTTGGAGACCCCCCGAGGAGCTCTTCCCGATAGAAGGAGATGGGGATAGAGCCTTTCTGGGCTTGATTGAGCGTGGTCACCTTATTAGAGCTTGTGTTAATCAGATGCTCGAATTTTCGTTTCACGGAGCCCACCGTGACTTTGTTGAAGCCCTTGCCAGAGATAACCATGGCGGAGGGAAACGTCTCCCACGAGCTGTGGGCCGCGAAATAAGCAGGGGTGCTGAGCTCGTCCGGGACGTAGAAGTCCTCTGGTCGCGATATGGACATAGCGACCTGGATGTTGGCTTCTTCCGAGGAGGGTACCTCTTCCTCTATTTTCTTGGACTCCTGGGCGTCCTGCCGAGGAGTGTCCTTCTTCTTCGTGAACTGTTTCAGGTGGCCGTCCCTGATCAGTATCTCGATAGCATCCTTCAGATGGATGCAGTCTTCAGTAGTGTGGCCGTGACTCTTGTGGAAACGACAGTACTTCGATTTGTCGGTGTTGGGTTTGGCCGACAGTTGTTTGGGGAAGCGGACCCCTGTCTGCTTGAATTCTGAATTCATACACTCAGAAAGTATCTTCTCCCTGGAGACGGTCAGGGGGGTATAGTCGTGGAATCGCCTGGAGGGCCCCTTGCTGTCGCGGGAGTCCCGAGGACGGTCCTCGCGCCTCCTTTCGCCTCGACGAGATGTTGAGGCTTCCTCGCCTCTGGAGGCCCGAGCGTTCTCCTGATGGCGTGATGCTCGGACGTTGCTGGCCGCAACCTTCTCTTCGTACTGAATGTGCGATTGGGCTTTGAGGAGGAGGGCATCTAGGTTCCTCGGCGGTGCGAGGCCGACAGCTTTAGAAAACTCGGAGTCCGGGCGGAGTTCTTGCTCGAGCAGAAACTTTTTCATCTCGTCCGTTGTGGGGACCTGTACTGCTTCTTTGTTGAACCTCTCGATATATGCACAGAGAGGTTCGTCCTTTCCTTGGATTATGGCTCCAAGGGAGGCCTCAGTCTTGGGGTGACGGCGAGAAGCTGTGAAATGCCGTGAGAACATTTTGTCCAGTTGCCTCCATGAGGTAATGGACTCTTTGGACAGCTGCTTGTACCATGTCATCGCCCGTTTTTAGAGCGTGGTCGGAAATAGCCGGCATTTAATGGCGCCCCGTACGCCTCGATAGTCCAATAGCGCATCGATGTGCTCGTCGGGGTCAGTAGTCCCGTCGTATGTGCCCAGTGACGGGGGCTTCTCCAGGCCCTTAGGGAGACGGGTAGCTAAGATTTCCCGGGACAATGGGCCGCGAGGCTCATCGTCGTTGCTAGAGCTGGTGAATGACGGGGACCGAAGGGTACACTCGCGGCGTCGCTTCCTTCGGGGAGAAGGTGAGCGGTTCCTTCGGGGAGAAGGTGAACGGTTCCTTCGGGGAGAAGGTGATCGGGCCCCGCCTTTAGACTTGGCCGGGGGTGACTGCTCGTTCATTCGAGTCCTCTTGTGGCCGGGAGAGTGCTGGTTACACGGGGAAACCTGGTCACGCTTCCGGACGGTGCGAGGGTCAGGTTCTTGGCGCAGTCTTCGGTCGATATCTCTCCGGGGCTGCGGGCTCCTTGATCGTCGCTGGTTCCTCGGAGGAGGAGGGGATCTTGGACGGTTGGACTCTTCTAATGCCCTGATCCTTTCGTTCTACTGCAGGATCAGGGTGTTGGTTTTATTGATCGCCTCCAGGAGGGCTTCCATGGCCGGGTCGGCGTTGGGCGGAACAAGAATGGGCTGGATGTCCAGCGACGGCTGATCGTGGTTGTGGTCAGTAGGGGTAGGGGAAGGAGAAGCTGTGGCCCCGTCTCTCAGAAAATGGGCATCTCGGAGAAGAGATGATGGGCCGTCAATGTCAGTCTTGTTGACGGGGAGGACAGCGGTTTGGAGAGCACCCTTGGCGTGATTTTGAGAGGCCATGATGATGATCTTTGAAATTTGCTTTGATCTTCGGTTTCCGGGGAAAGAAAGATGGGGAGAACAATGATTCCCATAGACGGAGCCACTAATCGTAAAGGCTGGATCAGATTCTGTAGTAGTGGGCCACCAAGTACGTCTGAGATGCTGGGCGTATGGAGAGGAGGAGGGGGTGTACCTGCAAGGTACTCCGACGCTCAAGTAAGAAAGGGTCAGAGAAAAGGAGCAAGTACAAAGTATTAGTTCGTAGGGTGAATATTGGATACCTGACCCTCTCAAATGAGAGGGTTTATATAGAGCCCCCTAGCGCATGGCCAACGGTCCTATTTTCGGGGCGAAATAACCGTTTTCCTGAAGAATAGGTAACTGCTCAAAACTAGCCGTTGTGTCGGGTAGGGTGCCCAAAACTAGCCGTTACGTCGGGCATTAGGATAGTTTCAGGCACATTCCCTTAGCTGTTCGGGGAGCGAAGAAGTCGTGTGTAACGGTCAGTGGTTCCGGGGAGGGACGACGCAGCTCTTGCCCGGTTAGAGGGGCAGAAAGGTAACTTTTTCTCTTTTGTGGATTAAACTTAGGCAATTGGGCCGTTCTGGGAGCAGAAGTGGATTGGGCCGTGTCTAACCATCGGTCCAGTCCAGAACAACACGCTTAATTTGCAGATCCTGACCAACATACAACGTGGTAATCGATTACGCCTAACAGGTAACCGATTACCACAACTGAAATGCCAAAAACAGAATTCAACACACCACCTCATTTCAGTTGCTCCAAGTTCAGCATGTTCAAGCTCTTCTTCAACCTCTTAAGCACTTCATTTGTCACCCCTTTGGTCAACAAATCAGCCACTTGGTCTTCGCTTCGACAATATCCCAAGCGTAACTTGCCTTCACTCACTAGCTCCCTCAAATAGTGAAACTGCATCTCTATATGCTTGCTTCTTCTGTGTGCAATCGGATTCTTCGCAAGGTTAATAGCAAAAATATTATCAACAAGAAGTGTAGTGGCCTCACCCTCAATACCACTAAACTCCTTCAACAGATTCATGAGCCACATAGCTTGACACGCACACAACGAAGCCGCAATGTACTCGGTCTCACAAGACGAGAGTGCTACCACCGATTCCTTCTTCGAACACCAATAGATTGGTGTCATACCAAACATAAAGATGTAACCAACCGTTAACTTTCTATCATCTTTATCACCACACCAATTGGAATCGGTGAAACCAAGCAAATCACATTTTTGGCCCATGTCCGATGCGGGAAAGAGAATTCTACAACCAAGAGTTCCTTTAACATAACAAAGGATTCTCTTAATTGCTGCCAAGTGAGACACCTTTGGTCTCTCCATGAATCTACTCGCAATACCGACACCAAATGCTAAGTTCGGTCGCGTATTGCACAAGTACCGCAACGATCCAATCAAGCTCCTATATTGAGTTGGATCCACATCTTGCTCATCTTCATTCTTGGACAGCTGTAACCTTGTTTCACATGGTGTAATGGTAGCATTGCAATGCTCTATTCCATATTTTTTCAAGATCTCAAGAACATACCTCCTTTGATGCATGAGCAGTCCCATTTTTTACTTATGGAACTCTATGCCAAGGAAGTAAGTCATGATTCCAAGGTCCGTCATCTCAAACTCAGCCATAAATTCACCTTTGAACCTTGAAATACTCTTCTCATAGCTGCCGGTAATCAATAGATCATCCACATACAAGAAAAGGATGATCACACCATCATTTGTATCCGATCTCACATAAACACCATGTTCAGATACACACCGCTTAAAACCAATGTTGATAAGAAAGCCATCTATGCATTTGTTCCAAGCTCTTGGAGCTTGTTTCAAACCATACAAAGCTTTATGCAATTTGTAGTACTTCATCTCTTGGTTATGCACTACAAATCCAGGAGGCTGCTCAACATAAACCTCTTCATCAAGTGGACCATTCAAAAAGGCAGATTTGACATCCATTTGAAATATGTTCCAATTGTTGTTGTTTGCAATCGCAACAACCAATCAGATGGTTTCAAGCCTAGCCATAGGTACAAACACTTCCTCAAAGTCTATACCTTTGCATTGTAAAAATCCCTTCGCTACCAATCGAGCCTTATGCTTGATTACCTCGCCTTTGGGATTTGCCTTCACCTTATAAACCCATCTCATACCTATTGGCTTCTTTCCAAATGGTAGATCGACCAACTCCCAAGTACCATTCTTCTCAATAGATTCCAGTTCCTCATTCATTGCGCAAATCCACTTTGGATCTCTTAGAGCCTCTTCCGTATTCACCGGTTCGGATTCGGCCATAAGCGCAAAGTGTACGAAACCACCATCATCATCGATTTTGTTATCCCGGAATACTTCACAATATTGGAGTCTTTGAGGCAAAGTTATTTGCCTTGTTGGTCTTCTACTATTTTCCCCGATTTCGGTTCGAATCTGTTGTTGTTCTGGACTTCCAGCAGGCTGAAAATTCTGATTTTCATGCCCGTAATTGATTACCCCATTCCCGTAATCGATTACTGCTTCTGCTACACCAGTCCCTGAACCTGTTGCAGAATCCAAAATTACACGTGGTAATCGATTACCTATTTTGCCGTAATCGATTACTGCATCAGATTTTTGGAAAATTCTGCTGCTGTCAAATTTCTGCAGCTCATCGACCAAAACATCCCGACTTATCACAATGCTCTTGTTTGCAACATTAAACAACTTGTAGCCTCCAGTGAGATGATAACCAACTAGCAACATCATCTCACTTTTGTCGTCCAGCTTCTTTCGAAGATGACCCGGAATGTATCGAAACGCCATCGAACCGAAAATCTTCAAATGACTCAAGCTTGGTTTATGTCCAGACCATACCTCTTCTAGAGTAACTATATCAAGCTTCTTTGTAGGGCACCTATTCAACAAATAGGCAGTTGTAGAAACGACTTCACCCCATAGTTCCTTCGGCAAGTCCTTACCCTTCAACATGCTACGAACCATGTTCATAATAGAACAATTTCTTCTCTCGGCAATACCATTCTGTTGTGGCCTATAGGGTGGTATAATTTCATGCACTATACCCTCTTCATCACAAAAGTTCCCAAACTCCTTAGAGGTATATTCACCTCCACCATCCGTTTTGAGAATTTTGAGCTTGCGACCACATTGCCTCTCCACCATGGACTTAAACTTTTTAAACACATCAAACACCTCATCCTTCCCCTTGATAAGGTAAATCCACAGCTTCCTACTAAAATCGTCGATAAATGTGACAAAGTACCTATTGCCACTATACGAGTTGACTTGCTTTGGACAATATACATCGGTATACACCACCTCAAGATGAACCTTGGTCCTATGACCCGCATCCTTGCTGAAATTACTCTTATGCATATTCCCTTGCACACATTCTTCACATATCTCAGCTGGAATATTAATCCGTGGCAGCCCGGTAACCATACCATTCCTTTGTAACGCATCCAAATCACGAAAATTGAGATGTCCAAGCCGGTAGTGCCATAAAAACTCTTCTCGAATTACTATTATAGCTAAACACCCATGCTCCATCACTTTCAACTCAATCTTGAAAGTCCTATTGGCAGCCATAGGAGCCTTGAGAATTAACACTCCGTTAGCATCAACAACGCGCAAAATCTTGTCTTCCAAGCGAATTTTGTAACCCCTCTCAAGTAATTGGTCAAGATTCAAGAGATTACATTTAATTCTCGAAATGTACAAAACATCTTTTATCATAGAATGTCCACCATCCTTCTTCTTGATCAAAACATCACCGACACCTTCGACCGTAAGAGTAGTGTCATCCGCGAACTTTACTCTACTTTTTGCGACATGATTGACTTGTACAAACCAATCTTTTCTACCTGTCATATGCGTTGAACAACCGGAGTCCAAGTACCACTCCTCGCTGCCTTGAACACCATCTCGAACTGTGATCATCACATTTTGCTCCGAACGCGTTTCTGCAGTATTTTCACACTACTGCAGCAGCTGTCCCGCAACTTACAGCCACTACTGCTGCTGCCCAACACCTTATTCATGCCATAATTCTCCTCCGTGATCATAACTAAGAGTGTATTTTCATCATCTACCTCTTGCCTCGCAACCTTGGCCTCATCTCCTTGGGAATCCCTCTGTTTTGCACCACATTCATTTGCAAAATGTCCAAGATTCTTACATTTCCAGCATTGAACCTTGCTTTTACCCCTTGGTTTTCCTCCTCTAACATTGCCTGGATCATCATTTCTATTGGAGCTGCTCTCACCCTTTTGTGCCATTGAAATCTTTAAATTTTGAGGATCATTTCCACCCAAAATCTGAGAATTTTGCTTCCCCTTCGAAGCCCATTTTCCTTTTGATCTTCTACTATTCTCATTTAACCGTGCTTGCAAAACAATCTCTGCTTTCGATTTATCGCTTCCTCTCTCGTCCATTATTTGTTCATGAGCCTCAAGAGAGCTTTGAAGCTCATCTTTGCTCAATGTCGCAAGATCCTTCGACTCTTCGATAGCCACCACAATGTTGTCAAATCTTGACATTAAAGAACGCAAGATCTTCGACACAAAATTCTGTTCCACGATAGTTTCTCCACATGACTTGATTCGATTCACCAAACGCGTGATACGCGTAACATAATCGTTGATCGTTTCCTTCTCTTCCATTTGCGTCAATTTGAATTACCTTTTGTGAGTTTGTAACCTCACAACCTTTGCCTTAACAACCCCAACATAAGCTTTCTCCAAGATCTCCCAAGCTTGCTTCACCGACTCGCAATCGCCAACTTTCTCGAAATTGTCACTATCGACGCAAGAATGAATCAAGAAGAGTGCCTTGTAATCCTTCTTCTTTTCTTCCTTGTTTGCAGCCTTTTGAGCATTTGTAGCTTCTGCCCCAAGTGTTGTGACACCATTATTGATCACTTCAAGAACCTCTTGATATCCAAACAGAAATTTCATTTGTTTGGACCACTTGTCATAATTCTTTGAATCAAGAATTGGTAGATTGGTGGGAATTCGATCGTTGGAAACGATACTCATTGTTACAGCGGAATAGGATCAGAACCAGGCTCTGACACCAAATGTTGGAACATAAAAAACTTTGAGGTGAATCAATTGAGATTAGGGTAAAGTTGGAGAAGATGAAGTTGAGAATAGAGAGAGAAAGAGAGAGTAATTTTCGAGGGTGGGTGAGAATTATTTCATTAGTAATTTTGGGAGCAGTAGAAGGCCTTATATATGAGGCAATTACAACTACAAATCAAAACAGAACAAAACAACTTATCTAAATAAGCTGAAATAGCAAAACAAAAAAAAACAAAATTTTTCCCGCACGTAATCGGTTACTCAAATCTGGTAATCAATTACGCACCATTAATTTGCAGATCCTGGCCAACATACAACGTGGTAATCGATTACGCCCAACAGGTAACCGATTACCACAACTGAAATGTCAAAAACAGAATTCAACACAAAGGTTCTTAGATCCTCGATTTTGGTGTCACTCATTACATATATTTGATTCTCAACTTTTTTTAAGAATATTACAAATGATGCTCATACTTGTTAGATGGCAATCATGATATATTTTTGTATGAATTATTTGGCATTTTCCATGACTTTTCCATGTGGAATATGTTGATTTTAGTGTGAAATGTTGTTGTTGTGCATTATTTGAAATATACTTGTGGTGCTTGTAATGTGTGTGCTAATGTGTAGTAACAGGAGTGAAAAGATCAAAGTTTGAAGACACAAAGAAATGGTGCAAGCTGCCAAAGAATTGAAATCAACAACTTCATTCGCTAGGCGAGTGTTGACGAAGATTCCAGCGAAGGTTCGCCTAGCGAACGTTAGCGAAGATGCCAGCGAGGGGATGGCAGAAAGTATGCAAAAACTTACAGTAGAAAAACTGGGTAAATTCGCTGGGCGAGGAAACCAGCGAATGCTCGCTGTCATGTTCGCGAGGCGAATGTGCCAGCGAGGGGGTGGCAGAAACTTCCACTTTTGAAAACACCCAAACTTCGCTGGGGCGAGTGAGCTAGCGAAGCTTCGCGTCGCGAGTAAAGTGGTTCGCCTAGCGAACCCGCGATATTTCCATTGGGAGGTTTAAGTCTGAGGCACTTAAATGTGCCATGTTTTTAGTCATTCGCTAGGCGAAGGGTGCTGAAAGTTAAGTGTATAAATAGATTTTTTACTTTTTGTAATGGGATCTTTTGCTCATTTTCCATCAGAATTGATATTTTACAGTATTTTGTTCCTCAAAGAGTGTATTTTCGATTGGAAAAGCTGAAGTCGCATCCATTCTCGATTAATCGTCGTGGATGCTCATTCATCTCCTCTCTTTACTTGTCATCCAAGCTACCATGAGAAGTGGTAGCTAAACACTCAATGTTGAGGTTGGATGTAGTTGATTCTGTTTTTATGTATTGCTTTTGATCTATTGTATATGAACAAAGTCTTTGATCAATATAGATGAAGTTGTTTTCTCTTAATACTTTATGTTTGATTTGTTTTACTCTAGACATAGATTCCACAAATCTTGACCTAACAATTTCATCTCTTAAAAACCAAACTCTAGACATAGATTTGGGATTTGCTATTCGCATTGTATTGATCTTAATGATCGTTGCTTAGATTGTTAGCGTGAGACATCATCTAACGGTCTAAACAACGGTACTCACGATTTTGCTTTAGACATAAACGTAGTCGGGAGGATACGCGGTTGTATTGGTCGGAAACCGAGTTCATATGCTTGATTAATCGTTTATACATGGACGAGATTAGCGAAACCTAACCTTAACATGATTTTATAAAACTGTTTACAAAAATCTTTGTCATAACTTAATCTTTGCTACAAATGAATGATAACACCAATTGAAACTTTTGAAACCAGTAACTTAGAATATCGCAACTATTGAACGGCAGGCATCAAATATCCGACAATCCCTGTAAATACGATAACAAAAACCCACACTATTACTCTTCCAACAAAATGGCGCCGTTGCCGGGGATTGTTAGTTGATATTGCAAGCATTGCGATAGTTGAGTTATTGTAAGCTGTTACCACTTTATCTTGAACTTGTTAATCTGTTTGTTTAGTGTGCAAACTTAGTTTATGTGAGGGAAACTACCGGCGGACCAACTTCTTTTCGATCCTGAGATTGAAAGAACCGCTCGTAGAATCAATAGCCGAACTAGAAGAAGGAGGCAGCTAGCGAAACAGAGGCGAGAACAAGAGGAAAGTACTTCTACACCACCACCATTTCCACAAATACTTCCAGTTATGGAGGGAGATCCACCACCACCACCACCACCTGCTTCTCGGCCATGTACAAATAGTCCGAGGCACAATGCTCAGTTCACCCGTCATGCACACAATGGTCGTCATGCTGAGATGAAGACCGAAATTCTCCAACTGTTATACCAAAGTCCATTTACGGGTATGGATCATGAAGATCCTTTCACCCATTTGACAAAATTCTATGAAATCGCTGGAGCGACGGGTGCACCGGAAGCTGAAGAGGAGTCTCTGTTCAAGAGACTATTCCCGCATTCCCTCATTAGGAAGGCCAAGGAATGGTACCTTGATCAGTCAACTGCCATAATGACTGATTGGAATGCCTTGGAAGAAAAATTTTTGGAAAGATTTTTTCCGCACACTCGGTTTATGGAAGCAAAGACCGCCATTGCGGTATTCACACAAGGAGCTAATGAATCTCTCAATGAAGCTTGGGAGAGGTTCAAATCAATGTTACGAAAGTGCAAAGGCCATGGTTTTGATGAATTGTCACAAATTCATATATTCAGAAATGGGCTGCAGCTAGTACACAAAACCTTGTTGGATGCCACCGCCGGTGGATCTTTGTTAAGCAAAACTGCAGCAGAAGCCACAACCATCATCGATAAAATGGCCTTGAACGATCATCAAGGTAGTCACAACCGTGGACCTGCTCAACGAACTCTGGGTGTGTTGGAATTAGGAACAAGTGACGCTATCCTTGCACAAAACAAATTGTTATCACAACAGGTTGAGTTGTTAACGAAGCAAATGTCTAAGCTGCCGCAACAATTCAAAGAGATGCATGAATCTTCAAGTAAAAATGTGCAAGTGTTAGTGTGTGAGTTATGTCGAGGTGACCATCCTACCGGTTATTGTCCTCCTGTTGAGGAGGAAGCAAATTATGCGGGAAATCAAGGTTACCAACCCCGACCTCCCTATCAACAAGCCAACCAAGGTTACCAACAAAGGCCTAACCAAGGTTATCAACAACAATGGAGACCGCAAGAAGCCGGACCATCAAACCGCCAACAATATCAGAATTACACTCAACCTCCGCAAGCCCCCGTTGGAAATACAAAGATGGAAGACACTCTTACACAATTTATGCAAATGGCAATCTCAAACCAAAAGAACACAGATGCCGCCATAAGGAATCTAGAAACACAAGTCGGGCAATTATCAAAACAATTGGTCGACCAACAAAAAGGGCCCTTTACGGCAAATACGCTTCCAAATCCTAAGGATTGTAAAGCTATTCTTACAAGAAGTGGTAGAGAGATTGACATGGGTGTAGGTAAAAAGAGAGTGGAGGAGGAGATTGTAGTTGAAAATGAAAAAAATAGGGAAGAGATTGAAGTAGAAAAAAATGTGGAGGGTGTGTTAGTTGAAAATGAGATAGAAAAAAATGAGAAAGAAAAAAATGAGAGTGAAAAAAAAATAGAGAGTGAAGAAAGAGTGAAGAGAAACAAGAAGGGAAAAGAGCCAATTAACAATATTCCGATTCAACATCTGCCATATCCGCATGCTCCTATAAAGAAAGATAGTGCGCGGCACTATTCTCGGTTTATGGATATCTTCAAGCAATTGCAAATAAATATTCCATTTTCCGAGGCTTTGGAGCAGATGCCTAAATATGCGAAATTCATGAAAGATATCCTCACGAAGAAGAAAAGGTATACTGATCAGGAGACGATTATGGTGGGTGCAAGCTGTAGTGCAATCATTCAACGGATGCTCCCGCGAAAAGAGTGTGATCCGGGACGAGTTACATTACCGGTTACGATAGGAAACATGTATGTGGGCAATGGGTTGATTGATTTGGGTTCTAGCATCAACTTGATACCATTGTCGATTGTGAAATGGCTAGGCCACATGGAATTAAGGTCCACGCAAATGACATTGCAACTCGCCGATAAATCCACTACCCGTCCTCACGGTGTAGCGGAAGACGTGTTGGTCAAGGTGGACAAATTTTTGTTTCCAATTGATTTCGTTGTCATTGAAATGGAGGAGGATGATGATGCACCGTTGATTCTTGGAAGGCCTTTCATGAAAACTGCCCGTATGGCAATTGACATGGACGATGGTCTCATGAAAGTGAGAATCCAAGATGAAGAGGTGTGTTTCAATCTTTACGATGCCATGAAGCACAAGAAGGATAAGGGTGATTATTTCCGAATCGATGCAACGGAGGAAGTAAGTTTGGAAGTTACAAAGCAAATCCATATCATAGATCCTTTTCAAAGAGCTTTGGATGAATCCTTGGAAATATTCTCGGTTGAAGAAGAGCAAGCTCTTGAAGAGTGTTTGTTGGAGCTTGAAGCTTTGGAAGAATTGCAACCGTGGGAGTATGAAGAGGAAATTCTGAAAAAAGAGGTGAATGATGAACCATCCAAACTTGAGCTGAAAGTGTTACCTTCCACATTGAAGTGTGCTTTTCTCGATGACGGTGGTAATAAACCGGTTATCATAAGTAGTATTTTGTCTGAAGTGGAGGAAAGCCGCTTAATTCAGGTGTTGAAGAAAAATCAGGATGCAATGGGATGGACTTTGTCTGATCTCAAAGGTATAAGCCCTTCGTATTGCATGCATAAGATATTCATGGAGGAGGACTTTAAACCGGTTGCTCAACCTCAACGCCGCTTAAATCCTGTCATGAAAGAAGTGGTTAGAAAAGAAGTAGTGAAGATGTTAGATGCCGGGATGATTTATCCTATTTCCGACAGCCCGTGGGTTAGTCCCGTGCATGTGGTACCAAAAAAAGGAGGATTAACGGTAGTCCGAAATGAGAAAAATGAGCTTATCCCAACAAAGACCGTAACCGGGTGGAGAATGTGTATCGACTACCGTAGGTTGAACAAGGCTATGAGAAAGGATCATTTTCCTCTACCTTTTATGGATCAAATGCTCGAAAGGCTTTCCGGTCAACAATACTACTATTTTTTGGATGGTTATTCGGGTTACAATCAAATCATTGTGAACCCGGATGATCATGAAAAAATAGCTTTTACATGTCCGTTCGAAATCTTCGCTTATAGGAGGATGCCGTTTGGATTATGTAATGCACCGGCGACTTTTCAACGGTGTATGCAAGCTATCTTCGCGGATTTGATCGAAAAGACAATTGAGGTCTTTATGGATGATTTCTCCATCTTTGGACAATCGTTTGATTTGTGCTTGAAAAATTTGGATACGGTGTTAGAACGGTGCGTGGAAACCAATTTGGTGCTTAATTGGGAAAAATGCAACTTCATGGTGAACGAGGGAATTGTGCTCGGTCACAAGGTTTCGGCAAAAGGCCTTGAAGTTGATAAAGCCAAAGTGGATGTTATCGAGAAATTACCACCGCCGATGAATGTCAAAGGTATAAGGAGCTTTCTGGGACATGCCGGGTTCTACCGGAGATTTATCAAGGATTTCGCCAAGGTCGCAAAGCCGTTGAGCAACTTGCTTGTCCAAGGTAAGGTTTTTGACTTTGACGAGTCTTGTCTTTTCGCATTTAATTGTTTGAAAAAAATTTTAACCACCTCACCGATAATCGTTGCACCAAACTGGAAAATAGATTTTGAATTAATGTGCGATGCTAGCGATTATGCGGTTGGGGCTGTTTTGGGTCAAAGGAGAACGAAAGTTTTCCACGCTATACATTATGCGAGCAAAGTTTTAAACGAAGCTCAGATTAACTATGCAACAACTGAAAAAGAGTTGTTCGCCATAGTGTATGCGTTGGAGAAATTTCGTGCCTATTTGATTGGTTCACGTGTCATCGTTTATACGGATCATTCGGCTATAAGGTATCTGCTCACCAAGCCTGATTCAAAACAGAGGCTGATTCGGTGGATCCTTTTGTTACAAGAATTTGATCTTGAAATTCGTGACAAAAGGGGTTCCGAGAATTTGGTGGCGGATCACTTATCCCGCCTGATCAACGTTGACGTGACCAAAAATGAATTTGAGGTCAAAGAGGAGTTCCCATATGAAAAACTTTTTAGAGTGCAAGTTAGACCGTGGTTCGCCGACATGGCTAACCACAAAGCCACCGGATTGATACCGGACGATCTACCTCACCACCAAAAACGGAAATTCTTGTCTGATGCCAAGTCATTTGTATGGGATGAACCCCATTTATTTAAACTTGGTGCCGACAACCTCCTCAGAAGGTGTGTGTCAGTAGAGGAAGCCACGAGTATTCTGTGGCATTGTCATAACTCTCCTTACGGAGGACACTTTAATGGGTTGAGAACGGCCACTAAAGTCCTACAATCGGGCTTTTATTGGCCGTCCTTATTCAAAGATGCGCATGTGCATGCCCTTAGTTGTGACAAGTGCCAGAGAAGCGGCGGTATTTCACAGCGGCAAGAAATGCCATTACAAAATATGTTAGAAATCGAAGTTTTTGACTGTTGGGGGATCGACTTTGTCGGTTCATTCCTATCTTCATTTTCTAATGAATATATTTTGGTCACTGTGGATTACGTTTCCAAGTGGGTTGAGGCGATAGCATGTGCTAAAGCCGACGGAAAAACAGTGGTGAAGTTTTTGAAAAGAAATATTTTTGCGCGTTTTGGTACACCTCGAGTGTTAGTAAGTGATGGAGGATCTCACTTCTGTAACACTCAGCTTGGTAAAGCTCTTGAGCAATATGGTGTGAAGCACAAAGTTGCTACACCATATCATCCTCAAGCTAATGGTCAAGCAGAGGTATCCAATCGTGAGATTAAGCGTATCTTGGAGAAAACTATTTCGGCCTCAAGAAAGGATTGGGCGAACAAACTAGATGACGCGTTGTGGGCGTATCAGACCGCTTTTAAGGCTCCGATCGGTCTCACACCGTTCAAAATGGTTTATGGTAAGAATTGTCACTTGCCGGTAGAGTTGGAGCACAAGGCATTTTGGGCCTTAAAATTTTTGAATTTTGATCCAACTCTAAGCGGCGAAAAAAGAAAAGTGCAATTACACGAGTTGGATGAATTGCGCCTTCAGGCATACGATTCCAACAAATTGTATAAGGAACGTGTAAAGTCTTACCATGACAGAAAAATTGTCATCAAACAGTTTGAGGTCGGACAGCTGGTCTTATTGTTCAATTCTCGATTAAAATTGTTTCCCGGAAAATTAAGATCTAAATGGTCCGGTCCGTTTCGGATTGTGGAAATCAAGCCTTATGGAGCAATCGTCATTGAGGACACAACGTCAAAAGAAAATTGGACAGTTAATGGACAGAGGCTGAAAGTTTATCTTGGAGGAGATTTCGAGTGGAATCCCGCCATTGTTCCCTTCCACGATCCGTGAGATTGCGGTGGACCGTCGAGCTTAGCCGACGTTAAACAAGCGCTTGTTGGGAGGCACCCCAACATTGTAAGTAGTACTGTTATTTCTGTTTTGAGAATGTTTAGTTATCACTTTGATGCCTTAAAAGTTGTGGTTCATTTTGAAATTTTTTTGAAATTTCTGGTCTTGTTCGCTGGCATTCGCCTAGCGAGCTGGGGCGAGCATTCGCTGGCCTTCGCTCCGCGAACCCAGCGAGGCAGACCAACCCAGTTTTTTTGCCACATCAGAAAAAAATGAATTATGGGTGGGCCTTCCAATTGGGCCCATGACCCACTTTGAAATCAGAATAGAGGGGGAGGAAAACCCTAGCCGTTGGTCACCATTTTCCTCCATTTGCAAGTTTTCTCTCATTTCCTCTCTAAGGCTTCAACACTCTTCTCTTTCAATTTTCCATTAACAGTACGAAATTCAGGTTTGTATACTCTTTACAGTTTATTTCTTTAGGCATTGTTTATGTTCTTGATTGATCTAGTTGGGTTTTGCCAAAAATTTGGATCCTCTGTCATGTTACTTTTGTCTTGCATGTTAAAAACTACATAGACAATATGACTAGATTAATATTTGAAATTAGGAGATGTGAGAGGGACTGGTTTTAACTGTGTTTTTCTTAAAATTCGCGGGTTCGCTGGATCGTTCGCTTCGCGAGTCTGCGCGAGCATTCGCCAAACTTCGCCTAGCGAACCTGCCGCGAACAGAGGAAAATTTTCAAATTTTTTTTATATGCATGCAGGTCTCTGGCTGGTTGTTTTTGGGTCACTAATGCGTTTATTGCCTTTGTTTGGTTTTATTATTTGCTATGTGCAGATGGCACCAAAAACTGTGATTCACGCGGCTAAGAAGCGAAAGGCTTCAACCATGAGACAAGCGCCCGTGCGTTTTGATGAAGACAGATTTAGGGGGGCGAAGCAAGCAGTCAGATATGAAACCCTTGAGAGAAAGACCATTTTGGCCGAGAAACGATTTTTACTTAGTGATCGTGGAGATTACCGGACAATCGATGCTCTTTTTGTGGCGAAGAAATGGGGTCGTCTAATGATGCCGCTGGATGGGTGCAACATTGACATTGTTCGGGAATTTTATGCCAATGCTTTGCCGGATGATGGAGAAAGATTTAGCTGGGCCTCATGGGTTAGAGGCACTGTTGTGAGATTTGATCGTAGGACGATCAACACTATTTTGGGAAATCCGTTGCCATTGGTTGGTACTGGGTTGGATGCATATCATCGCGACTTGCATCTCCACCGTGACATTGGCAAGATGACCCGGGAGTTACTTCTTGAAGGTAAGGAAGTTGAGTTGAATTCATCCGGGGTGCCAATTAGATTCAGACGGGTGGATATGCAGCCTTTAGTTCAGCTTATTCTGTTGTTTGTGTTCACTAACATTTGTCCCAAGTCGCATCATAGTACTGTTCCTATTGCTCTGGCTCATCTTATCCACAGCATTCAGATGAATGTGCAGATTGACGTGGCCCGCATCATTGCGGATGAAATCAAGGCAATTGTTTTAAGTGGTTTGGGAGGTACTGCGGCGCACAAGAATGCCCCGCTTGCTTTTCCATGTCTTATTATGTCCTTGTGTGCTCATGCTGGTGTGGATATCCCAGCCCGCAGACAGGTCACTATTCCTTCGGCAATTGATGATCGGTATGTGGATAAGTTCTATAAAGCTAGAGGGGCTGGTGGAGAGTCTTCTAGGGCTGGTGCTGATGATGCTGCTGAAGCTGGTGGAGGTTCTGAACCGGCGTCGCCGGCCTTTTATCCATTTCAGCAGGAGATCTGCCAATATAATTGGGATTGGATGGCTGCCCAGCAGCGTGCCATGACTGATATTCATGATTCTTTACAGGTTCTCCAATTGCAGATCCGTGACCCTTCTTTTGAGCAGATGATGATGTCTAGGGAGCAGTTCCTAGCGCATGCTGGTTGGCCTGAGGCCAGGCCAATTTTAGGAGGGGGTGAGGACGATGCTGATGATGAGGAGGCTGGAGTTGAGACTGTTGGTGACGATGATGATGATGAGGAGGCTACTTTTGCTGGTGGTGATGAGGATATTGAGGTGTCGGATGAGGATTGATGTGTTTTTTTTTGTGATCTTAGACTTGTACACTTCCTTTGGACTCCAAAGTGAAGTTTTCTTATTATTTTTATTTTTCAGCTTTTACTAGTCTTATGTATCCACATTAGTGGAATATTTTGATATTGGTGTACTTGTACCCTAGTGGTACTATTTTTGATATTGTAGGTGTTCTTACACCAAGCACTTTATTTATATTGAGTAATGTTAAGTGTTTTGTTAAAATTTTTGTTGTATGGTTTGCTTTTACTAATAATTTTTTACTAATAATTTGGTAGTTGTTAATTGTTAGTATGTTTGCATGTAATTTGTCTTTCTTATATGATGGAAGTTTGGAAGTAGGTTGGACTCTTGATTTTAACGAAGGATTCCTCCAAGATGTGAGGGCTATGATAGTACCGTAAGCATTGTGTTGCGACAAGGTATCGTTACCTTGTTCGAGAATTTTTTATGTTTTAGAACTTTGTGTCTTGGTGCGATTGAAATTGTGTTTCATGTACAACTTCTTGTGAATGCGTATGTCATTTTAGGATCATAAACCATTAAAGTGAGAAGCCTCCAAAGTATTACTATATGCTAAGGATTGTGATTAATGTTGTCTTTACTTTTAATTCATGCCTTATCTTATGACCATGTGATTTTGTGGAAGTAGGAGAAGTGATCAAGGCACTTTTTGAAGTTGAGCACAACCATGTCCATATATTAATTCACCCGTGAGTAGTGAGCATTTGGTAACCCCTTTGAGCCTAAACAGTTTAGAACTCATTTGAATGATGAACTTGTTTTATGTACATAATTTGCAAGTTTGGTTCATCATTGAGTTTGATGAGTTTCTAACATTTTCTTCTTTAACCTTTGAAAATTGTATACTTTGACTTCCTTGCCTTAAAAAGCAAGGAACATTCACTTTAGGTTGAGTTGAAAATGAGTAGGGGAGAATAAAAAGAAGATGGGTACATTACTCCAAATTTTGAAAAATATTCTAGTAAGCGTGTAAAGAAAAAAATGTGAGTATGTTGTACAAATGCGAAAACGCTTGCTTGAATGAAAAAAAAAAAAAAAAAAAAGAAAGAGTGATTCAATAATTGTGAGGTAGTTTGTGAAGGTGTGATGAAAATTTGGTGGAATGAAATTGAGATGTGTGAATATGTGTATAGTGAATGTTCTTTTGCTTCGGCAATTTCGTTTCCATGACCTTTAGAAATGACTCTTTTTTGTTCACCCGACCAAGCTACATCCTTGTAGTCCTTAGTGATCTTGTACTTCCATGAGTTCTTTTGTGTTCATTGAGATATGATATGAATTGCTTAGTATTGCATCATTGGTCATTTGAGTGTAATTGTCCCGTGCTTGTATGCACGTTTGCCTTCAATCCTTTTTCGAAGAGGAGTGTAGAATGACATGTGTATGATGAGTTAGTTGTCTCTTGAAACATTGTTGAAATTGTTTAAGAGTCAAGTTCTTTTACGTTTTGAGTTCTTGAATTGCGTAATTGTTGCATTGTTGTGATCGTTGTTTAGTTGAGCCGTTTTTCGTGTCTTGGTCGAATTGAATCCTCGTGAATGGCATACTTTGCTTGAGGACAAGCAATGAGTTAGTTGGGGAGAGTTTGTTAGATGTCAATCATGATATATTTTTGTATGAATTATTTGGCATTTTCCATGACTTTTCCATGTGGAATATGTTGATTTTAGTGTGAAATGTTGTTGTTGTACATTATTTGAAATATACTTGTGGTGCTTGTAATGTGTGTGCTAATGTGCAGTAACAGGAGTGAAAAGATCAAAGTTTGAAGACACAAAGAAATGGTGCAAGCTGCCAAAGAATTGAAATCAACAACTTCATTCGCTAGGCGAGTGTTGGCGAAGATTCCAGCAAAGGTTCGCCTAGCGAACGTTAGCGAAGATGCCAGCGAGGGGATGGCAGAAAGTATGCAAAAACTTACAGTAGGAAAACAGGGTAAATTCGCTGGGCGAGGAAACCAGCGAATGCTCGCTGTCATGTTCGCGAGGCGAATGTGCCAGCGAGGGGGTGGCAGAAACTTCCACTTTTGAAAACACCCAAACTTCGCTGGGGCGAGTGAGCTAGCGAAGCTTCGCGTCGCGAGTAAAGTGGTTCGCCTAGCGAACCCGCGATATTTCCATTGGGCGGTTTAAGTCTGAGGCACTTAAATGTGTCATGTTTTTAGTCATTCGCTAGGCGAATGAAACCTTCGCTAGGCGAAGGGTGCTGAAAGTTAAGTGTATAAATAGATTTTTTACTTTTTGTAATGGGATCTTTTGCTCATTTTCCATCAGAATTGATATTTTACAGTATTTTGTTCCTCAAAGAGTGTATTTTTGATTGGAGAAGCTGAAGTCGCATCCATTCTCGATTAATCGTCGTGGATGCTCATTCATCTCCTCTCTTTACTTGTCATCCAAGCTACCATGAGAAGTGGTAGCTAAACACTCAATGTTGAGGTTGGATGTAGTTGATTCTGTTTTTATGTATTGCTTTTGATCTATTGTATATGAACAAAGTCTTTGATCAATATATATGAAGTTGTTTTCTCTTAATACTTTATGTTTGATTTGTTTTACTCTAGACATAGATTCCACAAATCTTGACCTAACAATTTCATCTCTTAAAAATCAAACTCTAGACATAGATTTGGGATTTGCTATTCGCATTGTATTGATCTTAATGATCGTTGCTTAGATTGTTAGCGTGAGACATCATCTAACGGTCTAAACAACGGTACTCACGATTTCGCTTTAGACATAAACGTAGTCGGGAGGATACGCGGTTGTATTGGTCGGAAACCGAGTTCATATGCTTGATTAATCGTTTATACATGGACAGGATTAGCGAAACCTAACCTTAACATGCTTTTATAAAACTGTTTACAAAAATCTTTGTCATAACTTAATCTTTGCTACAAGTGAATGATAACACCAATTGAAACTTTTGAAACCAGTAACTTAGAATATCGCAACTATTGAACGGCAGGCATCAAATATCCGACAATCCCTGTGGATACGATAACAAAAACCCACACTATTACTCTTCCAACAATACTCGAATTAATGGTTTCGCAGACAGTAATCTTCAATCTTTTTAATCAAAAGATGAGTTTCATGTTCTCGATTTATCCTTGAGACATATGACATTGATTACAAGGAAACATTTGTCTATATGACAAAGATGAATCTTGTTTGAATCTTACTATATCTTGTTACTTATTCTTGACGAGAATTACAACAATTTAATGTAAAAAAAAATGTGTTATTGCATGGAAACTTTGATGAGAATTTGTACAGGGAGATTTCACCCGATTTTAGTATCACAAATTGAGCCAACAAGGTGTGTTGATCGAAAATCTTATATGGCCTAAAGAAGTCCCTTCGAACATGATTTAAAAGATTCACAAAAATAATGTTGTGTTTGACTTATAAGAAGTTAAAGAGACCACACTTTATTTTTTTAAACATACACAAAGCAGAAAGTAGACTTAACTTTTTTTTTTATGTTGACGATATTAATGTTATAAAAGATGATATGATTAAGAGACAATTACTTTAAAAAAATTATCAACATAGTGTGAAATGAAAAATCTTGGAGAATTCAAGTACTTTTGAGAATTGAGGTATAAGTATAAATAAAAGCATTTTAATCTTTTGAAAAAAAAAAGGAAAACTTGAATGCAAACTTATTAGTGTTCGTATTAAACAAAATCATAGGATTATGAGGAGGAAAGTGACAAAGTTGACCGTGGTTAATATCAAAAGTTAGTATAAAAGTTTATTTACTTGATACACACTAGACAGAATTTGGTATATGAAATTAGTATGGTGAGCCAATTCATACATGATCCTAGGGTAAGACACTTGGATATTGTTGATTGGGTTTTACAATATTTCAAAATCATTCTTTTTAGAGGGCTCTTCTTTAAAAAAAAGGTGGAAGTCTAGGAGAGGATTCTTGTTTTTTGTTAATTGAAAGTCTAACTATAGAGACTTACATAGATGATAATTATACAAATTATTTGATTGATAGAAAATCTACTTCGTGATATTATACCTTATAGCTTCCTTGTATAGAAACCGTGTTGTTTGGAGGAGTAAGAATATCAAAACGCAAATACACTACATAGCACTTTATTTGTAGAGAAATAAATTCAAGAGAGCATTAAGAATATTCTTCAAAATACAATTGTCTATGGTATGGTTGTTAGCAAACCAATTGCATGTATTGCTCTTAGATTTAAGAGCAACCGATTACAATTGCTACTGAAAAAATTCATGATATAAAGAACCATAGGATAAGATAAGTGATACATACTAACTCTGAAGAGGAAAGCAACAATATGTGAAAATGTGAATAATAGTCTGTCGCTCCCGGGATTTTCATCCAGGTACAAACGCGAAAGTGGCGCGGAAATAAAGAAAGAGAGTCGCCAGCCAGGCATTTTTATCCCAAAGAAAGGGAAGGGTAATGCTGCACAAACCCGGGAGAAAGGAAAGAACGAGGTCTCGCGAACCAAAGAGAATGGGTAAGGGAGTCGGTTACGTGAAGGGAAGGTATTAACACCCCTTCACGTCCGTCGTACTCGACGGGATCCACACTTGAAGTACTGCTCAAAGGGTGATAGAAAAGATGCTGGAAAAGGAACTGAGAGAGAACGAGAAACAAATGTAGGGAAAATAAAAGAAGTGCTCGAATGGGCCCTACCCCACTGCCTACGTATCTCATCGGGAACATGAGAATCAGAGCGACGTAGTTCCCCTGACTAAGGGAAAACTTTTTTGTTTTTTTAGGGAACGACTAATGTTCTAGCTCAGGTGTTGCAGGCTCGCTGAATTAAGTGCGTTACCGTATTGCAAGAGAACAAGGAGAAACACGTTCGTACGTTGAGAGTGAGTGAGATGAGAAGAGAATTCCCGAAGGAAGGACGTTTTTGTTTGTTTGGAGTGTTTTAGAAGTTTTTTTATTTGAAGTGTTTTGCATATGTAAGTGTACCTAAGTCTTTTTCAATGGAATGTGCATCTCATGCATCATTCCAAAATGAAATATGATGAAGTACACTAAGTATGAAGAAGATCCTCAAACTTACTTCCCAAAGTTAAAGGCTTAAGTACACTAGCCTATTCCCTTTATTAAATGTTTTTGTTGTTTTTAAATGAAGTTGTGTTTTTGGTTTTGTTTGTGAAATTACTTCATGTTAAAGACTTGTACATCATGCTAGAATACCTACAACACATTTCAAGATGGAATGTATGCAAACCCCCCCATGGAATAAGGCTCATGACACATGAAGATGTTTCAACCTTTATTAGGTGTTTTGAAGTTGTTTTGAGATGAGAAAGAAGAGACTCAAAAAGAAGCAAAGGTGAAAACTAAAGGGAACTAAGACTCACCCTAATGTTATCATGCTTGGATGTTCCTAATGGTTTAGTGTGGTATGAGAACTCTAATCTAAAAGAAGAGAGAAGAAGAGAGCAAGAGGTAACATAACTCACTTCTAAGATAGAAGGTGAGTTATGAACCAAGAGGGAGAAGAAAGAAGTTGCACAAAGAAAGCATTGAAATGCTTTACACAAACACAAAAGAGAAAACATTAAAAGATGAGGGAAGAAAGTATGTGTGGAAGCATATCCACACACTCAATTTACCATTAGCCCCTACACAAAAGGGTTAGTACCAAAACAATTCAAATATTGAAATACAAGTGAAGGATGTAAGCAAATAAATCCTAGTGTTCTAAAGGAAACTCTAGGAAGCTTCTCAAGGGTTAAGCCTAAAAAGAAAAGATCACTAAAGGGTGGTAATGGCCTAGGGCAGTAGAAAATCCTATTTACATCTACCAATGGTTACAAAGGTTTACAATATCAATCTATGCCTAAACAATCTACCAAATATCAAAGGAATGCAATGATATGCACTAAAGATGCATCATGAACATATAAGAGATGTAAAACATGCAATGATGCAATATGAAACATCAAAACCAGTAGGAAACCACTTCATAAATGTCATTAAGTATCCATGAACCATCATCCATAATATGAGAATAAAACTCAAGAAGAAGAAATGGGAAGAAGTAGAACAATGTCACACAAGAATGCACAATGTTGTTTACTTACAAAAAAAATCACAAAGGAAAGGGAAATGCAATTATGAATGCAAATGAACATGGATCAGTAGCATACATGTTATAAGATGACATTATAATGCACAAATGAACAAGTTTAGTTCATACACAAGTCACATTAGAGATTAAGAAGAAGAGAACACAAGGTAAAGTTATGAATTAAAGATGAAGTAGGAATGTGTATGGCATACAAACATGAATAAATGCTTGAAGAAATGTCAAAGACCAGAGGTGAATGGAATATTATAATTCATATGAATATGTATGAATGATCATACAAGGCATGAGTGCAAGAATCTAAGAAGATAAAGACAAGATGAAAAGATGTTCAAACAATGTTTAAGTTCACATAAGATAGCATACTTGTAATGCAAGTTATGAATAAGGAATAAAACATGATCATGAATAATAATGGATGCAAATCAGTAATATATGATATGCTTGATCATATTAGAATGCAAGAATGATGTCACAAAGATGCACACAAAACATGTTGAGGCACATAGAAAAAGATGCACACAATTAGGTCAAACTTAGTTCACATAAGCACCAAACATTTATGAACCAAAATAAAATGACAAATGACCTATAATCTAACATGGATGACATGTAATATTCAATAAATGACCTATAAAATGATCACACAAGTCCTAATGCAATGGCACAAGTGCCTCCAAATCAAACAAAGATTGCAAAGTTAAGAGAACATTCACAAATGTGACCAATAATAATCAACAAGGAAAAAATATAAAGAGACTTGGAAAAATTATGAAATTAAAGCAAAAAGCACTTATGTCAGAAACAAACCAAGTATCAAAAGCTCAGGCCAATATTCAATAACAAAACAAGTTCACACAAGTCATCAAAGTCACACTAAGCTCCTAAAGAAAGATGCACAAAGAAGTGGTTTAAATGCTATACCAAAATGATTTTAAAAATAAAAAAAATGTTTTTAAATGCATTAAGATGTTGTTTAGACATGACAAAAATAATGAGTGCAAAAACATTTTACAACTATGCACAAATAAATGTGAAATGGGCATGTGTAATGAAGAACAACACTTAAAAAGAAATTAAAAATAAAATTATGAAAATACGACCAAAATCAATTAAAATCATAAATAAAAATTATAGAAAATTATTTTAATGAATTATTATGCTATATGAATTTTTGTAGAATTTTTAGAATGCATTTGGTATTTTTAATAAAAGAAAATGAAACATGTAGAGAAAAGGAAAATAAAATGCAAATAAAATAGTGCAGGGGGTGTGGCGAAAGTAAAAATGAAGTTTAAAATGAATTGGGCTCAGAATGAGGTGTGTGGATAGCAATTAGTTGTCCAGGTCCAATTACACGCGTGTGTGTGTGTGAACTATGGTGGAACTCAGTCAATAGGTTGACTCAATCTGAGCCTTAGGATTAAATCATGAAGAGATGATGAGAAAAGTAATCAAATCTAACGTTTCACAAGACACGCACATGGCAGTTAACAAGCACGCACACACATGCAAGCATTCAGAGAGAGAAAAGAGGCATGTGAGAGAGACACTCGCTCATTTATTCGCTGGCAACATCCTAGCCGTTCACGCACAAAGATCCAATGGCTACGTTTAAACTGAAGATTAAACCCTAATTAAATCTCACCGGCCGGAGAAGGACCTCCGGTCATCTTCTCCGGCGAAGCACCACCACCTGCAACCTTCAAACTCCCCAGAAAATCACAAACCATACCTCATTCGAAAGCTGAAGTCAAGTAGATCACGAATCCAACAAAAGATTTCACATATCATGCACATACATAAAGAATCGAACACAAAAATTTTGCCCTAGAATTTAAATCTAAGCACTTAAGGTGCCTATCTCTAGCCGGATCATTTACATCGCTTCTATTAAGCCATAATCAACATAAAACAACTTAAACACAAGAAAATGAAGCAAGTTCAGTTGAGGAATTTCAAACTTGGCACTGTGAAGAACTTGAATCTACAAGAAAACCAGAGGTGTAGGCTTGTTCTTGAGCTTCCAATGAGCAAAATAAATGCTCCTATGCGTTGGATTTTGGAGAGAATAGAGAGAAATTCAATCTACAATGAAATTGTACTTGAAGAGATTGATCTTGCTCTTGCTGATTCTTGATCAATGATGAACTATTGATGATGATGATGATGAAATAAGGAAGAACTCGTGCTAAGAGAGAGAGTACAGAGAGAATTTTCAGAGAGAAAATGTGAGAGTGATTTGTGAAATGTGTGAAAATGAATGAAGCCCCTTCCAATTATGTTAGAGTTTTGCTTATATAGGTGTGGTTAGGGTTTAACTAGCTCAGTTAATGGTTGGAACTCAAGTTAAACTGAGTTAGTTAACTGAGTTGTGAGTTAACTAACTGAGTTAAGTTAGTTATGCCACGACTTTCAAGGTTTGGATAGAGTGTGGAGAAGCTTATGAGGTGGTATGGTGAGGATGATGAAGTGAGAGGTGGTGATGATTCTGATCTTGTAGTAAGGCTTGCACAACAAGTTTGTTCATTTTCCTCTTTAGTGTATAGTGTAGCATGCCATGTATAATGTGTAAGAAAGAGTGTGTGTTCAAATGAGGAAAAGAGTGGCTGGTGTGTAGTGTTTGTTGTGAACCTGAACCAAAACAATGCATGAAGCTTCCAAAAAATAGTCAATGCATTGATGGAAACATGGTTGTTTGCAGATGAAATTCTCTCAATGTAGTGCATAAAAATGCATGTTTTGGGTGGCTATGGATCAAGGACATGAAGTAGAACAAGTTTGATGTTTGAATCCAAGTGAAACAATGCCTTTAAGGTGATGGAAAATGCCTTAGAACACAAGTGGACAAACTGACTTTGGTGGGCAAGAGAATGCGCCCTTGGGGCAAGCAATCTTGGGCATGTTTTTAGTTGTGAGCCTCCCTCTTTGAACCCTCATATGACCCTTATAACTTGTTCAAATGAGAAAATGCCCAACATCAAAGTTAAAGAGAACATGGAGATGAACAACTTTGATGTTCCACAATTTTTCATTTGAAGCCTTATTGATGGAGAAAATTGGATTGACATTTTGCACACCACCTATTTGATGAAATTCTGGTCTGGAGGCCTGAACTTGCCTTGCCATGACTTGAAATTTGCCTTGATTGTACCAAACTTTGCTTGATCATAACTCTCTCAATATTGATCCAATGGAAGAGTTCTTGGTATGGATTTGAAGCTTAGAATGTGATCTTTAATTGGATCAAGTTAGGCCTGAAGTTTGAAGTTTTTAGCATGGAGAAAGAATGCCTTGAAGTAGAGTGCAAAATGATCCAAAACTTGCCATTTTTAGAAACCCTAAGTTTCTATTTTTGGCAACTTTGTACAATTCTTGATTTTTGATGAATCTCTTGACATTTCTTGATCAAATCTTGTCCAATGAACATATGTGACTTGAATTTCATGAATTTGACCTTAAAAAGTTAGGAGTTGACTTTTTCCTTTGCACAGTTGACTTTTTCCCCAATTTTTTGATTCTCAAGCAACTGACCAATTGAACCTCTTCTGAAATGAGCCAATGGGCAATCTTCAATCCTTAGATACTTAATATCATGTAGAAAACATTGAGATCAAGTTTGAACCAAAATTTCATCAGGAGACTGCTTGAATCCAAAACCCTAATTTTGACTGCTTTTGATAGGAGATGATGAACTGTCCAATCTTCTTGATGAATTCCCATCTTCCAATGACTTGTGGGATCAAATGAGATGATATATGATATAAGAGACCCTTGAGGCTTGTTGGGAGACCCTTGGCTCTAGCTCTCTTGCTATGGATGATCAATATCTGAAAACCACTGATCACATGCCCTATGATGAACCAATGCTGAATGTTTTATTTTTCTATGATTTGAATGGAATGCAATGCAATGAAAGCACATGCTAGATGATATGAAAAAAGAGAGGGAAAATTTTGGGGTATTACAGCTGCCCCTATTCAATCACTGTAGACCTGAATGGATGATAGCGATTGCTTTCAGACTTTCAAGGTATGGACGGATTGAATACTGAAGAATAACTAGAAAATTTGCACTATGTGGAGAAGAAGAAAAGGAATATAAACCCAACCAAATGAACTCTGCTCGGATAAAACTCTAATGGGAAGAATAGCACTGGAGAGATGTCTTTTGAACGACGCCAGACGACTACTGGCTTGTCATACTGCGTGTGGACTTTAGAAAACGTCTTTTGTACGACGCCAGACGACTACTGGCATGCCACACTGCGGATGGACTTTAGCAACGTCTTTTGGAACGACGCCAGGCGACTACTGGCTTGCCACAATGCGGGTGGACTTTAACGTCTTTTGGAACGACGCCAGGCGACTACTGGCTTGCCACGCTGCGAGTGGACTTTAAGAAAACGTCTTTTATACGACGCCGGTCGACTACTGGCTTGCCACACTACGGATGGACTTTAGCAACGTCTTTTGGAACGACGCCAGACGACTACTGGCTTGCCACATTGCGGGTGGACTTTAATAATGTCTACAGTTGGTCTTGAAACTGTCTTTTAAATGAAGTCAGACGACTACTGACTTGTCACGCTGCGGGTGGACTTTCGCCAATCTACGGTTGGACTTGCTGATTTGCCACCCTAAGATGGACTTTTGCCCATCTGCTGTTGGACTTTGCTGATTTGCCACCCTAAGATGGACTTTGCTGATTTTCCACCCTAAGATGGACTTTTTCCAATCTGCGGTTGGATTTTGTTTTGTCTTTTGAATAAAACCGGACAAATGCCGATGGGCCACGCTGCGGGTGGACTTTTGAAAGATGCCTTTTGGATGAAGTCAGTTGACTACTGACTAGCCACACTGTGGGTGAACTTTTGCAAAATTCCAACATTGGATTACGCTCTGCATGCATGTCAGACATCCCTGCTGAATCTGCTGAGGAACAATGGTCAATGATTTGACCTCAGAAGCTCTTGAAAGGATAATATCTCTGCTGGAGAATGAGTGAATAATCCATCTGCTCCAAATTTCCACGCTTGCCAAAAATAAATTGGACTTTGAGATATGGGAAAGTGATGACTCTGCCAGGAATTATTTCATCTGTCTGGGGATGAATTATGATCATAGCAACTCCGTTGGAGGAATGACAACTTTCCGACTTGGCTGGGGAAAGAATGTACTAACACTCTGCTGAGGAAGAGAATCTGTTGATCTGCTAAACCTCTGCGGTAAGAAAACAACTCAGCCGGGGAGTATTACTGACAAGATTCAATACTAAACTCTGTGGGGATACAACTTCCAGAGATACGATCTTGCTGGGGATCGGAGCTACTCCATCTGGGATACGCAAATCCTGGTTAGAAGACATTCTGTTGCGACATGCTAGGAAAGAGTCCCTAGAGATTTGCTGGGAAAACACAAAGAAAATGCACGGTAATCCGTTGAGGAACAAAGTTGTCGAGCTTAGAATAAGAGCCACGATGTCCCACGCTAGGCAAATCTTCCGCTTGATGACTCCACTGGGGATAATGAGTTTACAACAAACTCTGCTGGGGAGAATCGCTTCAAAGCGTCTTGTGCTGGGGATGCTCCTTGAGAGGATTTTACAGAAAACCAAGCATCTTTAAACTCTTAGACAAATACTGAGACTTGAGCTAGTCGTATTAACTGGGAAGTCACTCTACTGGAGATAATATATCTGGAACACATCCTACCAGAGGGATTTCAAGATGCCCCATGCTTGGGAAAGATCACAAACTTGCTTTTGCCCCAGATTGCGAGGCTGATCTGAAGAAATCGTCCCAAGAGGATTTTACAGAAGATTTGGCATCTTCAAACTCCTAGACATTCACTGAGTCTTGAACATTAACTGCGAGGTCTGTGAAGTAACTCTACTGGGGAACTTGCAACCGTTATCGACACAGAAAAAGCTTGTAACTGTTGGAAGTTCCGAATGGGAGAATCGACTTAATAAGATCCAACGGTACTCAGTGGAAATTAATTTGTCGATATCAAATCGTCGTGAGCGACTGTCAGCTGATTAAGGGACTTAATCAGGAAAAGTGGCAACAAAAGGGTGACATGGGAACCCTTTCCTGAATATGGTTGCCCCGGTATCATGAACTTAGGGATAAGTGATTGCTCGTTTGGAAGAAATGACTCATGCTCTTGGAAAGGCTTGTACCTGTTACCTGCAACAAAAGAATACGCACACATGCCCCAGGATATTGCGTGGTTTGAATCCACCATCCAGGATTACTCAACATTCAAAGTGATTTTAAATGTCTTTCTGCGCATGTTATTGCAAGGCCACAATGTTTTCAAATGCAATGTTTTATAAAAAATTCGGACGTTTTACAAACAAAGCAGTAAAAACAAAATAAGAAGCTTTTGACTGAAATTCAATTTATTGAAAAATGCCTGAAATCGGCAAATACATTCGGAAGCAAACCCTGGAAAGAGGAGATTGTTGTAAATTGAGAAAAGAAACTATCCTAATGGCAATGTGAAAACGGCATTCCACTGAGTTTCAATTCTGCTATAGCCAATATGTCTTCAAAACTCCCCGACCTTGCCTTCTGAGGAGTGATTGGACCGATTCCTATCCTTTGGAATGTCAGTTGCTGAAACGGTGATGGAGTACAAATAACTCATACCACAATCGTTCGCTTAAATCCCTCTTTTGCATGGACCGCCCTTTCGGGTTTTCAGTCCACCGGGATACCCTTTTTTGCCTAAGTTGCCCTTTCGGGTTTTCAACTTACCGGGTGTACAATTTTTTTTATTTATATCCCTAATTTTTGCCCGAACCCTTTTGTATTCTATTTTTATGGTTCGTCGGGATGCCCTTTTTTGCCTGGACTCTCTTTTTTTTTATCTAGCGGGTCTATTTATGCGAAGTATTTTTTGACTGTGTCTGAGTTAACAGGGGATGGAAAGTCTTCGCCATCCATGGTTGTAAGCAATAAGGCTCCGCCCGAGAAGACCTTTTTGACCACGAATGAACCTTCATAGTTGGGAGTCCATTTGCCCCTGTGATCTGTACTAGGAGGAAGGATCCTTTTGAGTACTACATCTCTAACTTTGCAAACCCGAGGACGCACCTTCTGATCAAATGCCCACTTCATCCTTCGTTGCTACAACTGCCAGTGACACACAGCTGCCAGACGTTTCTCTTCAATAAGGCTCAACTGATTAAATCTGGCGCGAACCCATTCAGCTTCGTCTAATTTGACATCCATCATGACTCTGAGGGATGGAATCTCCACTTCAACCGGTAGGACTGCCTTCATACCGTACACAAGTGAGAATGGTGTTGCCCCAGTAGACGTGCGTACTAACGTTCGGTACCCATGCAAGGCGAACGATAGCATCTCATGCCAATATTTATATGTGACAACCATTTTCTGCACCATCTTCTTAATATTCTTATTGGCCGCCTCAACAGTGCCATTCATCTTCGGGTGATACGGCGAAGAATTGTGACGCTCAATTTTGAAGTCCCGGCACAGCTCAGCCATCATTTTGTTGTTCAGATTAGAACCATTATCAGTAATGATTCTCTCGGGCACTCCATATCGACAAATGATATCCCGTTTCAGGAAACGAGCTACCACTTGCTTAGTAACGTTGGCATAAGATGCTGCTTCAACCCACTTCGTGAAATAATCAATGGTGACCAAGATGAAACGATGGCCGTTTGAAGCAGTAGGCTCAATTTTTTCGATCATATTAATGCCCCACATTGCAAAGGGCCAATGAGAGGACATGACACTCAATGGATTCGGAGGCACATGCACTTTGTCTGCATAAATCTGGAACTTGTGACATTTGCGGGCATACTTACAACAATCTGTCTCCATCGTCAACCAATAATATCCCGATCTCAACAATTTCTTTACCATTGCATGTCCTCCGGCATGGGGTACCAAAAGAGCCTTCATGCACTTCTTGCATTAACAGGTCTGCTTCGTGTCTATCCACACATCTGAGCAGAACCATGTCAAAATTCCGTTTGTACAGCACATCATCTTGGTTCAGGAAGAAGCTACCAGACAACCTCCTCAAAGTCTTCTTATCTTTGGTAGATGCCCCAGGTGGGTACTCTTGACTTTTCAAAAAACACTTGATGTCATGAAACCATGGCTTGTCATTAGACATTGCATCAACAACAAACCCAAATGCAGGTCTGTCAAGACGAGACACATCAATCTTAGGTACATGGTTCCACCTTTGCACTTTGATCAAAGAAGACAATGTGGCCAAGGCATCAACAAACTTATTCTCATCTCGAGGAATATGATACAACTTTACTGTTGTGAAAAATGTCAACAGTCTTCTCGTATAATCTCTATACAGAATCAGATGTGTCTGGTGCGTGTACCAATTCCCATTCACTTGATTAATTACCAAAGTTGAATCACCGAAGATATCGAGGGTTTTAACTCACAAATTAATCGCCTCCTCAATCCCCATTATACAAGCTTCATATTCTGCTCCATTGTTGGTGCATCCGAAAGTTACTCGGGCAGTGAAGGGCATATGAACACCCTCCGGCGTGATAAGAACTGCTCCAACTCCGCATCCATTCATGTTGACGGCCCCATCAAACATCAAACTCCATTTGGATTCAGGGTCTGGCCCCTCCTCCGGGAGTGGTTCCTCACAGTCTTTAACTTTGAGAAACATGATGTCCTCATCAGGGAAATCAAATTTCATGGGTTGGTAATCATCAATCGGCTGTTGCGCAAGATAGTCTGACAGGATACTTCCTTTGATGGCTTTCTGAGAAGTATACTGGATACCATATTCTGTCAAAACCATTTGCCACCGTGCAACTCTGCCTGTCAGTGCTGATTTCTCGAAAATGTACTTGACTGGATCCATTTTGGAAATCAACAAAGTTATGTGCGTGAGCATATACTGCCTCAATCGCTTAGCAGCCCATGCCAGTGCACAACATGTCTTCTTAAGCATTGAGTATCAGGACTCGCAGTCAGTGAATTTTTGCTCAGGTAGTAGATAGCATGCTCTTTCCTACCTGTCTCGTCGTGTTGACCGAGAACACAAACCATAGGCTCATCAAGCACTGTCAAGTACATTATCAAAGGTCTCCCTGAGACCGGAGGCATTAGAATTGGAGGTTTCTGCAAGTATCTTTTTATTTTATCGAATGCCACTTGGCTATCGTCATTCCACCTGACCGTTTGATCTTTTCTTAGCAATTTGAATATTGGTTCGCACGTGGCTGTTAGGTGAGATATGAACCTTGCAATGTAGTTCAATCTACCTAGAAAACCACAAACCTCTTTTTCTGTTTTCGGCTCAGGCATGTCTTGTATTGCTTTCACTTTGGTAGGATCGATCTCAATCCCTTCTTCACTTACGATGAAACCCAGCAGCTTTCCAGAACGCACCCCCGAAAGTGCACTTGTTTGGATTCAACCTCAAACGGAAATTTATCAACCTTTCAAACAACTTTTTCAAGTTAATCAGGTGTTCTTCTTCTGTTCGCGACTTGGCAATCATATCATTCAAATAGCATTCAATCTCTTTGTGAATCAAATCGTGAAATAATGTTACCATTGCCCGCTGATACGTTTCCCCTGCATTTTTCAACCCAAAAGGCATCACTTTATAATAGAAGGTACCCCATGGGGTAATGAATGTGGTCTTCTCCATATCCTCAGGTGCCATCTTGATCTGATTGTACCCGGAGAAACCGTCCATGAATGAGAACACTGAAAACTGAGCTGTATTATCAACCAGCACGTCAATATGAGGTAAAGGAAAGTCATCCTTCGGACTTGCTCTGTTTAGATCCTGGTAATCAACGCACATTCTGACCTTACCATCTTTCTTCGGCACAGGAACAATATTTGCAACCCATGGTGGGTAATTGGTGACGGCCAGAAATCCTGCATCTAACTATTTTTGTACCTCCTCTTTGATTTTGAGAGCCATTTCTGGTTTAGTTCTCCAAAGCTTCTGTCTGACAGAAGAATAGCCCTCTTTCAACGGCAACCTGTGCACAACAATGTCTGTATCTAACCCCGGCATATCTTGATATGACCAAGCAAAGATGTCGACATATTCCCGCAGCATACTGATCAGCTCTTTCTTTACCTTGGCCTGCAGACTGGCTCCAATCTTAATTTCTTTCCTTGCGTCCTCGGAACCAATGTTGATGACCTCAATTGTCTCTTGGTGAGGTTGAATGACCTTCTCCTCTCGCTTCAACAATCTAGCCAATTCTTCGGGAAGTTCACAGTCTTCTTCATCCCCTTCTTCGGCTTGATAAATCGGATTGTCAAAGTCATACATGGCCATAGCAGAACCGTTATCAGTGGAATCCAGAGGATCAAGTCTGCACGAGGGGGTTCATGCTTTATTTTAGAATTTATTTTGAATAAACGAAAAGAAAACAAGACATTGCCATTTTTAATGTTCTTGTGCAAAAATAAAAGATGAAAGACAGGGAACGAAATTTGAATGCAAAACGTCCTTTATTAATGATTAAAAAATTGCAAATGAAAATGTGTGGCCCTACAAATGAATCTGTACGCCTTGGGCAGAGCGCAAGATTTTAACATGCATGATGATTAGAGAAAAACAAAGAAAATTACTCTGTTTGAAAAGTAACTGGAATGATTTCCTCAGCGGGCCAGTTTTACAATTGTTGTCTCGAACCACATGGGCGTACCCAATTGTCCAAGTCATAATCACTGTCGATGCCATCTTCTGTAGCCACACAAGACTGGTCTGGGTAAATGATTCGACCACTGCTGAATGTGATGGGTCCACTGTACTTTGCAGCCGAATCCAAAGATGGTTGATAGCCAATACCAAACTTGTCCTCTTTCACTGATGTCTCGATCAACTTACCCCAGCCTTGGGCATTACCTGCTCTAACAACCTCGACGGCTTACTTATAAGACGAAATTGACGTGCTGGCTCTAGCTGGTGTAGAAGAAGATTCAGGTACTTTATCAATATTCACTGCCTCAAATGACTGGTAAAGCGTTTCATGAATTTCCCCATCCATCTCAACATACTTGAATGTGGACAAGTGACTGACAAAAATGTCCTCTTCACCACACACAGTTACTACTTGTCCTTCAAACACGTATTTCAGCTTCTAATGTAGCGTGGATGTAACAGCCCCGGCCGCATGAATCCATGGGCGACCTAATAAACAGCTATAAGTAGGTTGTATATCCATCACATGGAATGTAGACTTAAACACTTGAGGTCCAATTTGCATAGGTAATTCCACTTCACCAAAAACAGATCGTTTCGACCCATCAAACGCTCTGACAACCAGATCACTTGGCCTCAAAATCAATCCATCAACCTCCAGTTTCATCAGCGCCTTCTTAGGCAAGACATTAAGCGAAGAGCCAGTATCTACGAGCACGTGGGACAACACCGTGCCCTTACACTCCATTGTAATATGCAGAGATTTGTTGTGGTTTCTACCTTCAGTAGTCAAATCTCGGCTTGTGAAACCCAACCCATGGCTGACATTGACATTAGAAATCACACTCTCGAGCTGATTGACAGTAATTTCTTGTGGAATATAGGCCATCTTTAATACCTTCAGCAAAGCCTCCCGGTGTGCATCAGAGCACATCAGTAATGACAAAATTGAGATCTTTGAGGGTGTCTGGTTCAATTGATCAATGATTTTGTAATCACTTTTCTTTATTATTCTCATAAACTCCTCTACCCCACTGTCAAAGGTAATTTTGGGATCTGCTTCAGGCACGGGCACACTCTCAGCTACTTGTTTTCCTTTAGCTCTCGCCGCAACCTCGACTTCTTTATCACTTCGAAGAGTTTGTGGAGCAAACAACCTTCCACTCCTAGTAAAGCCACCTAAACCTCCCACATTATCAATATTTGAACCAGCCGATGTTCCAACTTCCTGCTTTTTCCCCTCATAGTACACATCTGCCCCATAGTGCCATGGGACTGCTTTCTCAGAGGTGAACGGAACCGGCCCCGGCACCGTGATGGTAACAGGGTTGGGTCTTTCTGGCGCAACAATCGTTACAGGAGCTGCCCTTGTAGGTACCTGAATTTCAGCAGGGGTATAATAAATTGTCACAGTTGACACCTCATCATCATATTTCACAACGCGGTCAAACTGTAGACGGCCTTTATTAATCAGATTCTGCAAACCAATCATCGGTCTGTCACAACCATTATCTTAACCCATACATTCTAAACAGTCTCGGTCACAACCCGGGAACACCTGTCCCTTCAACAGACGACCTTTCACTACCAGTAATGGAGTCTTCACCCGATTGATATCTGTCACCAAGTTTAACCTCTTTCCATCCTCAATGGCGTGCACACTTGCCCTGTCATGGTCCGGCATAGGGTTCTGGATAACATTAGGAGGTGGAGAAAAGTTGATTGCTTTAGCATCTATCAGATCCTGCACCTTATTTTGAAATGCCTAGCACTTTTCGGAGGTGTGCCCCGGAGCACCTGAATGGAAGTCGCAGCGGGCGTTAGCATCATAATTGGGTGGCAAGTTACCAGCAACAGGAGGTCTCATGGTACGAAGTTCGACCAATTTCAATTGGAGTAACTGGGGTAACAAAGCTGAGTAAGTCATAGGAAGAGGGTCAATTTTGCGGTCTCTTTGCCTAGACCTTTGTTGGAACGGTGGTCGCTGCTGTTGTACCTGCTGTTGTGGCTGCTGTTGCTGAATAGGTGGTGTTGGAATTGTCACTGCATCCACTTGGTGATAAGCCTAAGAACGGCCTTTTCCCCATCCTCTGTGCACAGCGCTTGTCTCCCCTTCTCTCCTTCTCTGCCCATTAGCAAAAGGTTTCTTTGTTCCTGAAGACCCAGCACCACTTATATCCTGAATCTTCCCCAGTTTTAATAAATTCTCAATCCTTTCACCAGCAATTACGATATCAGAAAATCCTATCGACAGACAAGCAGCCAATCTATCAAGAAATATCCCTTGCAGGGTACCCATGAACATATCCGCCATTTCTCTCTCAAGCAAAGGGGGTTGAACCTGGGCGGCCATTTCTCTCCATCTCTGCACATACTCCTTAAAGCTTTCCTTAGTGCCCTGTGACAATCCTTGCAACTGAGTGTGGTTGGGGGCCATATTGATATTATACTGATATTGTTTCAGAAACGCTTCTGCCAAATCTTTCCAGCTTCTCACAGCAACCCTGTTCAACTTCATGTACCAAGTCAACGAAGCTCCAGCTAAACTGTCTTGAAAATAGTGTATCCACAACTTCTCGTCATCAGTGTGGGCTGAGATTCTCCCAAAATAAGCCTGAATATGTGTCTGGGGACACGTATTGCCGTGATATTTGTCAAAAGTGGGTGGCTTGAATTTTGGAGGAATTCTAACTCCCGGTACCAGACCCAGATTAGTAACATCAATGCCTAGAGAGTTCTTGCACTCCATAGCCCTGATTTTCTCAGCCAACTCATCATACCTTCTGTCATTGGGATTACCCATATTAGCATCCAGCAAAGTGAATTGATCTTCCTGAACATCCTCATTAGCACCAACATTTCTGGCAGTCCCAGTACCCAGATTACCAACAGGAGGAGGATCGACCCTTGGCTGTGAATTGTCAACGTGATTACCTTCTGGCGTGACCTCTGGATGCTCGACCATAAGTCTTAACCTCTCTTGGTTCTGTGCCATACCAGTCATAAGAGCCATGAACTGGTCCATACGAGCCTTCATCTCATCCAAATCATTCTGAATTTGATCAACCATTCTGTTTCGATTGCCTCGTGTGGAGTAGCGATGTATGTGATCGGTAGCAATACTTCTTGTTGACAGAATAAATATGAGAACCAGATAGGGTACCTGAAAAACAAACAAACAATGCAAGAATGAAATGTATGCAATGCAATGCTATGTTTTTTTATTCCCAGGCCTTTTCGTGCCCCGATTTCGGTATTTCAGAAGTCCGCAGCATTCAGATAATCACACGAGATACAGTAGCTGATAAGAATATTCATTTAGACAAGTGCACGGATAGGTGTAGAACCCTGTGAAGTGATGTCGTGACCAAGTGTCAGTGAACAGTGATGTAATATCAGGAAAGCCACTGGAGAAAATACTGAGCATATCATAGCTTGAAGAAAACCCAAAGGAACTGAATCTGGACAAATATTTGAAAACACATAACCCAAATTCAGAAATTAAAGCAACGATTCCTACAAAAATTCTGTAGGTAATCGGATAGCATCAACATAATAAAAGCTAAAACGGATGAAACACCACATCCTGCAACCCTAGACTGAGCCTCTTGACCTCCTCAAATAGCACAGCATTCTCAGGATCTTCCGGCGCCTCAATCAGGCCTCTGATCAAGCATTCTCTCAAACTGAAGGAGTGGTACAAAGTGTTGATATTCTGACACAATTCTTCCCCATTAGTATTACCATAGCCTGGATCTGTCTTGGACTTCTTCACTTCTGCCCGGATCTTGAGATCATCTATTTCAGCCTGAGCTTCCTGTAATAGCTTCTGACTTTCTTCCAAACTATCCCGGTAACTTCGTCGCTGAGCATGTGCAGCTTTCAATTCTTCATCTGAGGTCTTGGCCTTAGCTTCCAATTCTTCGACCTTAGCTTTAAACTCTTCCTCTACCTTGGCTTGGCGCTTCTGTTCATTGGCCCATTTTTGTTGCCATAAGGTAATAGCCTCATTAGCTTCCTTCAAAGACTTCTTGAGATTCTGGTGCTCTCTGGCATTATTCTTATCTATTAAGCCCCGTCTTTGGAAATAAATCAGCCTCCCTTCGAGTTCTTTTTTTCTGCTTTCAGCCATCTTCTCAGCAATGTGGACTCTTTCTTCCAACCCTCTATTATCAAATGCAGCTTTCTGATACAGGCTGGTGACGTTCGCATTCTGAATCCTAAGTTCATGAACTAAAGCTTCCAGCTTTTGGAATTCTTCAATTGGCACTGAGGTCCTTGGCTCCACTACCTTGGGATATAACGGAGGCTCGACAGAGAATAGCAACAATGTAATGGCTACCCGGCGCTTCAGCCACTCAGTATAAGAAGGATAAGTTGTAGGATCAGGTCTCCCAAACTCCATCTTACCTTTCTTAACCCGAGTGTTCCAGGCTTCAATAATAGAAAATGACACATGTTCATCATCTTTAGCAAGATAATACAAGGATTCCGCCACATCTTTTTCCAAAGGAGGTTCTTTTAATGCATACCCAAACTGCTTCAGCGCGAGGATAGGATTGTAGTTGATTCCTCCCCTCCTTCCTACCAGAGGCACATTTGGAAAAGCTCCACAACTAATAAGAATAAGTATACCCACCATATCTTTCTGATGCCACCAGACTATATCTTTAGCCATCAAACCCATCAGCCTCTTGGAGCACTTAACAGTTCCTCGGAGATCAACAAAAGCTCCTGGCTTTGGCAAATGTCTATAAAACCACGCATGGAACAAGGGAGCACAGCATACTACCAATCTTCCTCGTTTTTTCTCATTCTTGTAATGCACGGAATGGTATACATCGCCCAACAAAGTTGGGATTGGATTCTTCTTGACAAAGATACTGATTCCATCCATATAAATAAATCCAGCTAGATTTGGAAACAGACAAAATCCGTACACACAAAGAGCTAAGATTGCATTAGAGGTAACCAAATCACCATCAGCAAAACTCTTCTTTGCTTCTTCAATCAGAAAATCTAGATGAAACCCTTTACAACCCTCCTTTTCCTTAACATTATCTTTAACCATAGATACCCCTAAATGAATAGCCTCTGCAATGACATTGTCGGGAATATCCTTCTTCGAACTGTAGTGAGGAGGAGTATCCTTGACAGAAATCTTCAGAATATCAAAGAACTCTTCCAAAGTAGGTACCAGTAGATAATCATTGAATGTGAAGCAACGCAACTGAGGGTCATAAAACTGCAAGAGAGTGTGCAGGGTATCATGCTGATCTGGAGTAATGTTAGTTCTTTATTTTTAAGGGCTGGCATTAATTTTGTAAAACAAATAATAACAGCAATTGTTAGATAGGATATTGTATCTTGCTAAAGAAGAACAGGTTGAGCAAGAAGTCCTAAAATGCAATGGAACATGTTGAGTTGAAGTGGTTTCAACATCTGGAACAACATGTCGTATCAAGATGTCCTATGCAAGGCCATTCGACATCGCACCAGAACTGAAGTGAATTAAAGATTCTGGTATGTCTTAACAGATGCAGAAGATTCAGGGAATAATATGCAAATAACATGTGGCGCTGAATTAAAAGGTCTGAAGATTCAAATCTGATATTGAGAAGAATATTGGAAAATATACACTTTCTAAATATGGAGATATTTTAGGAAGTTAAAGATTGAAGTCCTATTATGTAGCAGAAGTTTCTGCTGATTTGTAGCAGCGTATTTGCTGTGTCTGTAAAGGCCCAAATCCAGTTGGGAATAGGTTATATATAGATGCGTTGTAACCTAGAATTGTAACTCAACCAAAAATGTAAAAGTGCTAGTATTAGGGTTGGTTCCTGTACCACTCGACATGTGAGTTGGACAGTTTGTTAGTGTGATCCTCGAAGCTGTTAAGTAAGAGGAGTATTGTTCTTGGAGGAAGCTTTTAAGTAACTCTAAGTTGTGTCTTGGAAGTGTGTCTTCCTTGTTGAATTGTTGTATAGGTAAAGAGTCGTTGATGCAGTGGCAGATTGTTGACTGCTAGACATCATTGCGATGATTGGGAGTGAGAAGAGTTTCTCATAGCTATAGAGGATCTAGGTAGAAGGTTCATTGGGTAGTGATTAAGTGATAAGCTATAAACGGAGAGTTTAGCTTTGAATTGATACTACTGATAGTGGACTTCATCCCTGGCTTGGTAGCCCCCAGAGTAGGTGTGTTAAACCGAACTGGGTTAACAATTCTGTGTGTCTTGCTTTTACCTTTTCAGTAACGTGATTATGGTTATATACCTTGCCATTTGTGTTCATGTCAGACCAGATGTCGAATGACTTGTTATAGGACATCTGAATTCTGTACATGCACCAGAATTTCAATTGGTATTAGAGCAGGTCATTTTGTTCTGTATCTGGATGAGATCCAAGGGAAGATACTTTCTGGTTCATGGTCAAGGTAGAAGCTTTCTACTGAAAAGTTATTTGAACTCGGAGAAGTTCATATAGGTGTGAGAATGGTCCCTAGAAGTGGAGGATGGACTATTCGTGACAGGCAGTGGCATGTGCTTGGTAGTGTAGTTTGATTTATTTTCAAACCTATGGTATTGGGGTGTCACCTGGATTATGATGTTAGGGTTGATATGTGACACCTGAAGGGTTGAGGAGTTTGTGTGTTGATCCGCTGTGTTGTAACTGAAAAGGTTGTTCTTCTCTGAATGTATATCCTATGGTGATGAGATGTGTGCAAGACTGCTTCAACTTACTGTGTCAACGATACTTGAAGACTTTTGTTCGAGTCCACTCATAAAGGCATAAATAAGTGAAGTTGTAAGGAAGAGATCTGAGGTAAGAGAGAAGTAATTCACTTTTGTTTCTAAAAGGACTAATCTCCAGTCTTTAATCTCTTGGTGAGTTTCTTGGAATGTTGTCCTATCTTGTGTTAGAACATCACGACAGAATTGTGAAGAATTATGTGGTCTAAAGGAATGACTTAGCAGATGCTCTGGGTGATGAACTAATGTGGTTTGATCACATGAGTTTAAAACCTACTCCTGATCTGGAAGAAGAGGCATCTGGGTGGTTTGTCTAAGAAGTTTCTGGCTCAGGAACTTATCTTAGATGTGTGAGTTGGTCAAGGTGTGATCAACATGTTATTTACTCCTGAGGTCAGTTTATTTATGGTCCTTGCTGCAGGAGTGGAGAACCTGAGATTCAAGAAGTATTATCGCTAGCAGACTTCTTGGACATGAAGGTCAAAGATCAAAGAAGCTGATTTTTTTGGAAGCATCATCTGAATGATCATGTCTAGCTAGACTAGTATTGATTGTGTGTGATCCAATCACAGTCTGTGCTGCTATTAAAGAGAATGATAGGGATTGGATGAGAGAATTTTGCTCTCATGCTCTTGTGATGTGATGGAATAGAACATTCTGTTCAGAATGTTTTATTTTGTTGTCGAGATCACAAGCCTCTACCGGTAGTGAAGGCTAAGCTGTAGGTGGTCTTAGATAGAGAAAAGTTGATCAGATTGGGATCATGTGAGTAATGGTACAAGGGATGATTGTGTTCAACTTGTGAGTTGAACAAAGAGTGAGCTCTTGAAGACATGAAGATGCGTCTTATGTTTTCCTTTCTTCAAGGTACGAAGAAGCACATGTTATTCTTGATAGGGGGAGAGTGTCAAAACTTTATGCAGCTGAACTTATGATGGGAGTTAGTTATTGGTACTTATCGTGGTTAATATATGTCTAAAGGGATGCTCTGACTTCTGTTGTCTGCTGCTGCATTTTTTTATGTGTTTTGACCAGAAGCATTTTAGGTAGTTGAATTAAGTGTGCTGGGATGTGGTTTGTGCAGTTGTGATCCTTATTGCATTTGTTTAGTGTAAATGGAACTGAATTAAAATAGAACTTTATTGCACTATTGAAGGCATACAAGATTAGTAAAAGCAATAAACAAAGGGTCTAAAGGTTATCCCAACCCCCCGAATCAAGAAAAGTTTTCCAATCTTCATCCCATTCATCATCAGAAGCTTGAAGTTGCACTTGGTTTCTCTTGACGGCTTTCATCCTTGTTTCTGATGTCTTTCTTGCTCTTGTTGCTCCTGAAGTTGCCCCAGCTGTGGACAGTGCTTTGTCCTTCAACTTCTATGGATCTGGTTTCTTGACTTCCTGCTTGTGTCTCTTTTCTGCATCCTTGTTAGACTGACTCATGGCTCTATCTGTGATGCGATGTTAGAAGCAAGAAGGCTTGGTTTCTTATACTGCATAGAGAGCCCGTGTTTGTATCGCCTGACCAGTCAAAGTTGTCTTTGGCTTGGGAACTTGTTTTCTTGGAAAAAAAAATTTCACTGGATGCCAGAACTTCGTGTTTGGTGCCTTGGTAGGTTAAGAGGTTGTCCTATTGTAACTAAAAGGATGAGCCTAGGTCGTGCCTAGTGGTCTGATGTGTTTCTTTTGAGTTTGCTTTCGGTAAAGCTGCTGGTGCTAGTGGTGATCAGGTGATTGTGACTACCTGAATAAAATACTGAAGGTGTGTTCTTTTGTCTTATGTTGATGTCCTACATATTGTTACAACATCATTATCTGTTGTGTATCCTGGATGGAGGTCTAGGAACCATGCTTGTGGAGTTGGAAGAAACAACATTATCGTCTGAAGTGGCAGTTCTGACATAATGTGGATTAGAATGGGCAGATTCTGATCCTGATGTTAAGAAGTTTGGTATAGAAATACATGACTATTTTCATGATGAAGACTTCATTAGGTGCTTGTGAATGTAAGGACTGGAGGTTGTTGTCAGTGATGTGATCTGATCAGAATGGCTGAAGATAAGGAGGTCCCTTCTAATACAAGTAAAAGGTGGTGGCAGTCCTTATCTTGTGTTGCAAGTAATCTAAAGACATCTGTTATGGAATTTGTGAGAAATTCCAAATCAAGTGGGCTCTTTTATTGGACTTGGCAGACCATGTATCTGAAATTAACATGGTGAGGTCTTGCTCAACAAATACCAGAATGTGGCAATATCGTTGTGATATCATAAAGAGCATTGGTTGTTAATGTTAGGGGGAATTAAGGCTGTTGTCTATGGCCTATTACTGCAAGTGTGCAGATTTTTGTGTAGCTTATGTGCTGTTCAAGTTTATGCAGTGTGATGTCAAACAACATGATGGGACATACCCTAGCTGCGTGAAGCTAGTGCTTATGCAGGAGAAGTCTGAAAAGCAGAATTGTTGTATGTGGGAGAGTTTATTTTTCTCTGCTGTCCTGAAGGAATCTAGAAGGGATTGAAAGTTGTGCTGATAGATAGAAGTCGTCTCATAATCCAACATAAAAGAAAATGTGCTTGTAATGTATAATTCTCTGTGGAGTCTTGGGTTAATAATCTTGTGAGCAAGCAGACAAATTGTCTGGTAAGATGTCAGAACATGGTACAGGACATGTTTCTCGTGAGCCAAACAAGGAATTATTCTGGTCGGTAATGTAAGGATAAGGTGAAACACGTGTCTCTGCCTATGCATGGAGCGTTATTGGCTTAATTTATGGTAAGATTCAGTTGAGAAACAATAAAGGCAGTCGAGATTGTTTTGGAAGGTAGACATTGAATTTGGATGGAATTTTTGGTACCTAAAATAGCGTTTCTTTGACCAAGAACCTGGACATATTCAAAGCTCGTTAATTCCAAAGTAACTGGTCAGCTATTTATAGGGGTTGTTCTTTTCTCCTTCAGCCAGTGAGTGTTCTTGTTTCATAAGTCTTATGGCATTTGTTCGGGTTTGGGTGAGCACTGCTTGGGTCTAGTTCTGTGAGGGCTTTCTTTGCCAATTTTTGGCTAAAAAGGGGGAGAAAGGGTTTACAAAATGGTTTGGTTTACGCAGATGCTATGTCTGGATTCTGCAGTTCCAAATGTGTGCAGAGATGTCGAAGAGGGTGTCCTTTCCTTGAGTTGGTGTTGAGTCTTTGTGACTTGTGTCCTGAGTTATGAACACGGTTGTAACTTGTGTTCTGAGTTACCTGGGTTGATAGATTGATACTTCTTAAGTTTCATCTTATGCCACAGGTCGACTAGGGGTGTCTGATCAATTAAGGTGTGCAGAAATCTCTTATGCCACCATTGGTCCTTTGTGTCAAGACAGACGTTTCTTTTCTGGAGGAGTCTTCTACAATTAATCTGGGTTTGTCCTGGAAGGAAAAAGAAATGTGTTGTATTAAGGGGGAGTGTCAGATATCTTCTTCCCCATGTACACCAGATATCTTCTTCCTCATGTGCACCAAATGACTTCAGGACTCTCTACTTCTTAGGTCCTAATGTACTGCCTGAAGATATTATGCTGTGGTGCTCGAAGGTGATGTTATGGAGCTCATAGAATATGCTGAAAAGAGATGTCAAACATGATGTCCTAACATCATTCAAGTATTTCCAAGAAGATGATTCTCCATGATTGCTATTCACAGTAGCTACTGATGGTTACTGTTAGGTTCAGTAGTTACTGTTGACTACTGACAATAGTGTAGGGTTGTGATTGCTGTTGTAATCTGAGTTGTAATGTTTATATATTTGTTTTAGCCAAAATTTCCCAAAGGGGGAGAATGTTAGTTCTTTATTTTTAAGGGTTGGCATTAATTTTGTAAAACAAATAATAACAGCAATTGTTAGATAGGATATTGTATCTTGCTAAAGAAGAACAGGTTGAGCAAGAAGTCCTAGAATGCAATGGAACATGTTGAGTTGAAGTGGTTTCAACATCTGGAACAACATGTCGTATCAAGATGTCCTATGCAAGGCCATTCGACATCGCGCCAGAACTGAAGTGAATTAAAGATTCTGGTATGTCTTAACAGATGCAGAAGATTCAGGGAATAATATGCAAATAACATGTGGCGCTGAATTAAAAGGTCTGAAGATTCAAATCTGATATTGAGAAGAATATTGGAAAATATACACTTTCTAAATATGGAGATATTTTAGGAAGTTAAAGATTGAAGTCCTATTATGTAGCAGAAGTTTCTGCTGATTTGTAGCAGCGTATTTGTTGTGTCTGTAAAGGCCCAAATCCAGTTGGGAATAGGTTATATATAGATGCATTGTAACCTAGAATTGTAACTCAACCAAAAATGTAAAAGTGCTAGTATTAGGGTTGGTTCCTGTACCACTCGACATGTGAGTTGGACAGTTTGTTAGTGTGATCCTCGAAGCTGTTAAGTAAGAGGAGTATTGTTCTTGGTGGAAGCTTTTAAGTAACTCTAAGTTGTGTCTTGGAAGTGTGTCTTCCTTGTTAAATTATTGTATAGGTAAAGAGCCGTTGATGCAGTGGCGGATTGTTGACTGCTAGACATCATTGCGATGATTGGGAGTGAGAAGAGTTTCTCATAGCTAGAGAGGATCTAGGTAGAAGGGTCATTGGGTAGTGATTAAGTGATAAGCTGTAAACGGAGAGTTTAGCTTTGAATTGATACTACTGATAGTGGACTTCATCCATGGCTTGGTAGCCCCCATAGTAGGTGTGTTAAACCGAACTGGGTTAACAATTCTGTGTGTCTTGCCTTTACCTTTTCAGTAACGTGGTTATGGTTATATACCTTGCCATTTGTGTTCATGTCAGACCAGATGTCGAATGACTTGTTATAGGACATCTGAATTCTGTACATGCACCAGAATTTCAAGTAAGAAGGCTCACATAACTCAAGATATTCCCAAACCTCTTTCTGAACTTATCCAGTTGGTTACTGTCCATTAAATCTGCCAATTCTTTGATCTGTCCCACTTTAGGCTTCGGAAACCAGTAATGCACATTATTCTTTCTTGGAGGACCTTCCATTTGACGTAGAGAAAATACCCACCGGAATCAGAAACAATACTGAGACCTGGGAAAGAAAAAACATAAAATGTTAATGATGTATGTAATGAGATGCAGCTAGGCATGTGATCAGAGCCAGAATCTGCAGTGTTGGTACAATAACTGTGAAGAGCCAAGTGTCGGTGTAGCATCATATCTAGGATATCAGACCCAAGCACCAGTAAAGAACCAGATCCAGAATACCAGAACAAAGTACCCAAATCACTGATCATATGAGAACCATACAAAAGGGTAGGCAGAAGGTCAAGGTTACCTGCAAACTTGTAAACGTCCCCCCAATCTCACAAGTATGTTCTAAAAGGTAGGATCCTCAGATTCGGATCCCGGAATGAGAAGCAATAGCACAATGTTATCGCCAAACAAAGAGGTCGTCATCTGATTCACCACAAAATAAAGGCCATCCTATGCAAGTTCCAGAGTGGGCCCTCGGGTGCGAATGGGTTTGCCACAGAATGTGGGCTGCCACTGTCACCACTAAAGAGGGATGTTTCCACTAAGGTCCTCAATGATCGGTCACCAGATGCACATAACTCTCAAAGTCATACCCTGAATGAGGAAGACCCTCAAAGCAAGATAATCCTAAGAAAGTCGCACTCTAGCTGTGGAACTCACAACTACTCCCGTGGCTAAATACCATGAGAGCCCTGTGACTGTCCACTCTAAGTCCTAAAGTACACCCGAGCCTGGGTAATGGGCTCATCTCATAGTAACAATCCCATCCCGCCAAAGGAAACCAGACAGTCCAGAATATATGATGCATAATATAAATAAAATGCAATAAAGGCGGTAAAGTAAAGTGATAAAGCTGTAAATAAAAGCAGTAAAGCTAAACTAAAGCAAACGAAAATCAAACACCCAGAAAGCAAAACAAACAAGCGCTAGGAGAAACTCGCATCGGGGAGGGACCAGCAAGAGGTCAACTGTCCCCAGCAGAGTCGCCAGCTGTCGCTCCCGAGATTTTCATCCAGGTACAAATGCGAAAGTGGCGCGGAAAGAAAGAAAGAGAGTCGCCAGCCAGGCATTTTTATCCCAAAGAAAGGGAAGGGTAATGCTGCACAAACCCGGGAGAAAGGAAAGAACGAGGTCTCGCGAACCAAAGAGAATGGGTAAGGGAGTCGGTTACGTGAAGGGAAGGTATTATCACCCCTTCACGTCCGTCGTACTCGACGGGATCCACGCTTGAAGTACTGCTCAAAGGGTGATAGAAAAGATGCTGGAAAAGGAACTGAGAGAGAACGGGAAACAAATGTAGGGAAAATAAAAGAAGTGCTCGAATGGGCCCTACCCCACTGCCTACGTATCTCATCGGGAACATGAGAATCAGAGCGACGTAGTTCCCCTGACTAAGGGAAAACTGTTTTTGTTTTTTTAGGGAATGGCTAATGTTCTAGCTCAAGTGTTGCAGGCTCGCTGAATCGAGTGCGTTACCGTATTGTAAGAGAATAAGGAGAAGCACATTCGTACGTTGAGAGTGAGTGAGATGAGAAGAGAATTCCCGAAGGAAAGACATTTTTGTTTGTTTGGAGTGTTTTAGAAGTTTTTTTATTTGAAGTGTTTTGCATAGGTAAGTGTACCTAAGTCTTTTTCAATGGAATGTGCATCTCATGCATCATTCCAAAATGAAATGATGATGAAATACGCTAAGTATGAAGAAGATCCTCAAACCTACTTTCCAAAGTTAAAGGCTTAAGTACACTAGCCTATTCCCTTTATTAAATGTTTTTTTGTTTTTAAATGAAGAAGTGTTTTTGGTTTTGTTTGTGAAATTAATTCATGTTAAAGACTTGTACATCATGCTAGAAAACCTACAACATATTCCAAGATGGAATGTATACAAGCCCCCCCCCCCCCCCCCCCCAATGGAATAAGGCTCATGACACATGAAGATGTTTCAACCTTTATTACGTGTTTTGAAGTTGTTTTGAGATGAGAAAGAAGAGACTAAAAAAGAAGCAAAGGTGAAAACTAAAGGGAACTAAGACTCACCCTAATGTTATCATGCTTGGATGTTCCTAATGGTTTAGTGTGGTATGAGAACTCTAATCTAAAAGAAGAGAGAAGAAGAGAGCAAGAGGTAACATAACTCACTTCTAAGATAGAAGGTGAGTTATGAACCAAGAGGGAGAAGAAAGAAGTTGCACAAAGAAAGCATTGAAATGCTTTGCACAAACACAAAAGAGAAAGCATTAAAAGATGAGGGAAGAAAGTATGTGTGGAAGCATATCCACACACTCAACTTACCATTAGCCCCTACACAAAAGGGTTAGTACCAAAACAATTCAAATATTGAAATACAAGTGAAGGATGTAAGCAAATAAATCCTAGTGTTCTAAAGGAAACTCTAGGAAGCTTCTCAAGGGTTAAACATAAAAAGAAAAGATCACTAAAGGGTGGTACTGGCCTAGGGCAGTAGCAAAGCCTATTTACATCGACCAATGGTTACAAAGGCTTACAATATCAATCTATGCCTAAACAATCTACCAAACATCAAAGGAATGCAATGATATGCACTAAAGGTGCATCATGAACATATAAGAGATGTAAAAGATGCAATGATGCAATATGAAACACCAAAACCAGTAGGAAACTACTTCATAAATGTCATTAAGTATCCATGAATCATCATCCATAATATGAGAATAAAACTCAAGAAGAAGAAATGGGAAGAAGTAGAACAATGTCACACAAGAATGCACAATGTTGTTTACTTACAAAACAAATCACAAAGGAAAGGGAAATGCAATTATGAATGCAAATGAACATGGATCAGTAGCATACATATTATAATATGACATGAGAATGCACAAATGAACAAGTTTGGTTCATACACAAGTCACATTAGAGATTAAGAAGAAGAGAACACAAGTTAAAGTTATGAATTAAAGATGAAGTAGGAATGTGTATGGCATACAAACATGAATAAATGCTTGAAGAAATGTCAAAGACCAGAGGTGAATGGCATATTATAATGCATATGAATATGGATGAATGATCATACAAGGCATGAGTGCAAGAATCTAAGAAGATAAAGACAAGATGAAAAGATGTTCAAACAATGTTTAAGTTCACATAAGATAGCATACTTGTAATGCAAGTTATGAATAAGGAATGAAACATGATCATGAATAATAATGGATGAAATTCAGTAATATATGATATTCTTGATCATATTAGAATGCAATAATGATGTCACAAAGATGCACACAAAACATGTTGAGGCACATAGAAAAAGATGCACACAATTAGGTCAAACTTAATTCACATAAGCACCAAACATTTATGAACCAAAATAAAATGACAAATGACCTATAATCTAACATGGATGACCTGTAATATTCAATAAATTACCTATAAAATGATCACACAAGTCCTAATGCAATGGCACAAGTGCCTCCTAATCAAACAAAGATTGCAAAGTTAAGAAAACATTCACAAATGTGACCTATAATAATCAACAAGGAAAAAATAGAAAGAGACTTGGAAAAATTATGAAATTAAATCACAAAGCACTTATGTCAGAAACAAACCAAGTATCAAAAGCTCAAGCCAAGATTCAATAAGAAACAAGTTCACACAAGTCATCAATGTCACACTAAGCTCCTAAAGAAAGATGCACAAAGAAGTGGTTTAAATGCTAAACGAAAATGATTTTAAAAATAAAAAAAAAAATTTTAAATTAATTAAGATGTTGTTTAGACATGACAAAAAGAATGAGTGCAAAAACATTTTAGAACTATGCACAAATAAATGTGAAATGGGCATGTGTAATGAAGAACAACACTTAAAAAGAAATTAAAAATAAAATTATGCAAATAAGACCAAAATCAATTAAAATTAGAAATAAAAATTATATAAAATTATTTTAATGAATTATGATGCTATATGAATTTTTGTAGAATTTTTAGAATGCATTTGGTATTTTTAATAAAAGAAAATGAAACATGTAGAGAAAAGGAAAATAAAATGCAAATAAAATAGTGCAGGGGGTGTGGCGAAAGTAAAAATGAAGTTTAAAATGAATTGGGCTCAGAATGAGGTGTGTGGATAGCAATTAGTGGTCCAGGTCCAATTACACGCGTGTGTGTGTGTGAACTATGGTGGAACTCAGTCAATAGGTTGACTCAATCTGAGCCTTAGGATTAAATCATGATGAGATGATGAGAAAAGTAATCAAATCTAACGTTTCATAAGACACGCACATGGCAAGTAGATCACCACCACCTGCAACCTTCAAACTCCCCAGAAAATCACAAACCATACCTCATTCGAAAGCTGAAGTCAAGTAGATCACGAATCCAACAAAAGATTTCACATATCATGCACTTACATAGAGAATCGAACACAAACATTTTGCCCTAGAATTTGAATCTAAGCACTTAAGATGCCTATCTCTAGCCGGATCATTTACATCGCTTCTATTAAGCTATAATCAACATAAAACAACTTAAACACAAGAAAATGAAGCAAGTTCAGTTGAGGAATTTCAAACCTGGCACTGTAAAGAACTTGAATCTACAAGAAAACCAGAGGTGTAGGCTTGTTCTTGAGCTTCCAAGGAGCAAAATAAATGCTCCTATGCATTGGATTTTGGAGAGAATAGAGAGAAATTCAATCTACAATGAAATTGTACTTGAAGAGATTGATCTTGCTCTTGCTGATTCTTGATCAATGATGAACTATTGATGATGATGATGATGAAATAAGGAAAAACTCGTGCTAAGAGAGAGAGAGTTCAGAGAGAATTTTCAGAGAGAAAATGTGAGAGTGATTTGTGAAATGTGTGAAAATTAATGAAGCCCCTTCCAATTATGTTAGAGTTCTGCTTATATAGGTGTGGTTAAGGTTTAACTAGCTCAGTTAATGGTTGGAACTCAAGTTAAATTGAGTTAGTTAACTGAGTTGTGAGTTAACTAACTGGGTTAAGTTAGTTATGCCACGAGTTTCAAGGTTTGGATAGAGTGTGGAGAAGCTTATGAGGTGGTATGGTGAGGATGATGAAGTGAGAGGTGGTGATGATTCTGATCTTGCAGCAAGGCTTGCACAACAAGTTTGTTCATTTTCCTCTTTAGTGTATGGTGTAGCATGCCATGTATAATGTGTAAGAAGGAGTGTGTTCAAATGAGGAAAAGAGTGGCTGGTGTGTAGTGTTTGTTGTGAACCTGGACCAAAACAATGCATGAAGCTTCCAAAAAACATTCAATGCATTGATGGAAACATGGTTGTTTGCAGATGAAATTCTCTCAATGTAGTGCATAAAAATGCATGTTTTTGGTGGCTATGGATCAAGGACATGAAGTAGAACAAGTTTGATGTTTGAATCCAAGTGAAACAATGCCTTTAAGGTGATGGAAAATGACTTAGAACACAAGTGGACAAACTGAATTTGGTGGGCAAGAGAATGCGTCCATTGGGCAAGCATTCTTGGGCATGTTTTCAGTTGTGAGCCTCCCTCTTTGAACCCTCATATGACCCTTATAACTTGTTCAAATGAGAAAATGCCCAACATCAAAGTTAAAGAGGACATGGAGATGAACAACTTTGATGTTCAACAATTTTTCATTTGAAGCTTTCTTGATGGAGAAAATTGGCTTGAAATTTGGCACACCACCTATTTGATGAAATTATGGCCTGGAGGCCTGAACTTGCCTTGCCATGACTTGAAATTTGCCTTGATTGTACCAAACTTTGCTTGATCATAACTCTCTCAATATTAATCCAATGGAAGAGTTCTTGGTATGGATTTGAAGCTTAGAATGTGATCTTTAATTGGCTCAACTTGGGCCTGAAGTTTGAAGCTTTTATCATAGAGAAAGAATGCCTTGAAGTAGAGTGCAAAATGGTCCAAAACTTGCCATTTTTAGAAACCCTAAGTTTCTATTTTTGGCAACTTTGTACAATTCATGATTTTTGATGAATCTCTTGACATTTCTTGATCAAATCTTGTCCAATGAACATATGTGACTTGAATTTCATGAATTTGACCTTAAAAAGTCAGGAGTTGACTTTTTCCTTTGCACAGTTGACTTTTTCCCCAATTTCTTGATTCTCAAGCAACTGACCAATTGAACCTCTTCTGAAATGAGCCAATGGGCAATATTCCATCCTTAGATACTTAATATCATGTAGAAAACATTGAGATCAAGTTTGAACCAAAATTTCATCAGGAGACTGCTTGAATCCAAAACCCTAATTTTGATTGCTTTTGATAGGAGATGATGAACTGTCCAATCTTCTTGATGAATTCCCATCTTCCAATGACTTGTGGGATCAAATGAGATGATATATGATATAAGAGACCCTTGAGGCTTATTGGGAGACCCTTGGCTCTAGCTCTCTTGCTTTGGATGATCAATATCTGAAAACCACTGATCACATGCCCTATGATGAACCAATGCTAAATGTTTTATTTTTCTATGATTTGAATGGAATGCAATGCAATGAAAGCACATGCTAGATGATATGAAAAAAGAGAGGGGAAATTTTGGGGTATTACATAGTCTTAACACCAACAGTACATTTTATATAAGATTTCAGAGTTGATAGTTGTTAAGAGTATGTTATCATCACATTAATAGGATGTTATCTAATCAAATAACTTTTTGTCCATGCAAAAAAATGCAGGCTTATAAAATTGAAGAAAATGACAAATCATTGATTCATTGTTATGAAAATGAAAAGAAAATGATATGAGCAATTGACTGACATAACTGAAGAACTAATGAGGCAATAGGGCTGGACATCGCTTCGGGCTGGTTCGGATTCGGGCCCAAACTTCCAAACCGGCCTAACCCACGGGTGATGGTTATAGACCCAACTTCCGACTGTTTTAGATTTTGGTTTTTTCGGGTTCGGATTGAATCGGTTTGGTTATGTGAATTAGTTTTTTTCGGATATAGCAGAAATAACAATGGTTTGACAAAAAAATCAATCCTTAAATCTCTACTTTTATTATAACAATATTGAACAAACCAACGAATATAAAAATGTTAGAGGTGAAGATTTGCACATACAGAAACAACTTTTCATAAACAACTTTTTCTCATGTTCTGTAACTTACAAATTATTTTTAATAAAAATCAACTAATGAACATTTTCATGGTTTCTCTGTAGCAACCTCTTCATCTTGAAATTCGTTTCATGTTCATCTCACTGCAAGTATTCATATCTTTTAAAAAATGAATCTTCAAGATTGAAATTTTAATCAAAGAGACCGTGGAAAAAAATACAAAATCAGGGATATGAGATAGAAATTAGTGATATGAAATAGAGAAGAAATGATTGAACCAAAGAAACAAGATATGAGATAGAAATCAGTGATATGAGATAGAGATGAAATGAAAGAATCCAGAAACAAATTATCTTCGCTGAATTTTTGAATATGAGAGAAAAGAAAATAGAGATAGAAAACGGCTAGGGTTTCTTCACTAAGGATGATATGTATATATATGTGTGTATTGGGCTTCAAAATTTACCCAGTCCAGCCCAATCTGAAAAACAATGCAAATAATATGTCTTTTGCGGTCGGGTTCGGTTTTCGTTGGGTTGAATTTGTCCAACCGAACCGAACCACTGTTATCCAATAAAAACCGAACAAGTCACCCGATGGACCCGAAAATCCGAAGTTGACCCGACCGAATACATCCGGTTTGTATGGGCCGGGCGGGTACCGTCGGTTGAAATTATTTTGTCCACCCCTATGAGGCAGTTAATAATGTACTACATCACTCAGAAAAAAAATTAAATATACTATGGCTCTTAATTAACAATATGAAACTGAATTTAGCATGTTAGTTCAGAAATCTTTTCACTTCAGCAACATACTCTTGAAACTAAATTCATCATAAGCAAATCAGCGATGAATTAACCATATTGATAATTAATGTGTATATCTAGTTGGAATATACTCCTTTAAGATCAGTATTTTTATTCATTTGAACTTCCACTTTTTTGCTTTATAGAAAACTTTTTTTTTATAAGTAAGAATTTCAATTTATCATGAGTACTAGGGATATCCCAACCAATTACAACCAACAAGCAACAAAAGTTACAACAATGCCTATAGTCTAGATGAACTCCCATGGATATTTACACCATTCATAATAATTACAAGTAAATTTATGATTCGATCTCTTGATTAACCACCACCATGAAATGAGTACAATTCTCTGCACTATTATTTCTAGATCTCCAACTTCATCATTGAAAAGGATTTGATTTCTGGTCCACCAAATACACCAACACACTATGAACCAAATCCCAACTGCAAAATGCGAGGAAACCTTCCCACTCAAATTCTCTATCCATGACAGCAGATGACTACAACAGAAGGGTTCATTTATCTCACCTACCTCAAACCAATCACATATCTTACTCCAAATAGGCTTAATTTTAACACAATTAAAGAAAATATTATGAGAATTTTCATCAGTGGCAAAACAGAATACGCACACCAGCTCGTGGGAGTTGAGGATGATTCCACGTCTAGCAAGATTTACACAGGTAGGAAGTCTGTCTAAAATCAATCTCCAAACAAACACCTTGGTCTTCACAAGAACAACTGCTTTCCACACAATCCTCAATGCTGCCTTGCAGACAACATCTAAGTTTCCTCCATCGAACGACATAAGCAACCTGTCATAAAAGTACTTAATAGAGAAACAATTTGAGATACTATAAGGCCAAATTATAGCATCCTTAGAACCCTTCTTAGGACAGACCTCCAACAACAACAATGAAAGCTCATCAAAATCTTGATGCAATGACACATTTGCTTCCACTAAGTTGATGCCTAGTTTGCACATCCACACCTCACATTCCCACACCCCCATGTCTTCCACCATCCCATATTTCTTGTCCGAAATGATCCACAGGCACGGGTACAGACTGTGCAGGGACCAGTTCCCAATCCATCTAGTAAACCAAAATAAATCACTACCTTCATCCCCTAATTTAAAGGAGATTAAATCAGCAAACTCACCCTCTCCCACCTGTTCTCGAGACTGCATGACATCCTTCCACCACAAGGAAGATGAAGACTTGGATCTTGGTGGCTCTTTACAAATAATATAGTTGGCATAATTTCCATACCTTCCTTCCAGAACCCCTACCCAGATGGCTTCCTTATCATTCAAAAACCTCTAGAGCCACTTAGCCAATAAAGTTTTGCTGAACAACCTAATATCTTTGATCCCCAATCCACCCTCATCCTTAGGCTTACAAATAAAACTTAAGCTAACTCAAGAAATTCCTCTCCTATCCTTCAAACCAAACCACATAAAGTCTCTCTGAATTGAAACAAGGACCTGCAGGACCTTCCTTGGAACCTTAAAGACAGAAAGATAATGCACATGCAGGTTTGTCAGGACAAAATTTATTAAAGTCACCCTTCCACCTATAGAAAACAACCTTCCATTCCAAATAGAAAGCTTGGCCTTCATACAATCAACGACAGGTTTCCAAAATGAAACTCTTATATGGTTTCCTCCAACACATAAGCCTAGAAATTTAAATGGCAAATTGTTTGTCTTGCATGATAAGAATTGTTCAGCCGCCTTCAAAAAATAATCCTCCACCCCAATACCATAAAGGGAGCTCTTCCCTATATTGATCTTCAACCCATATATCAGTTCAAAACCCTTCAAGATCAATTTTAGAGCCCACAGGTTGGACCATGCTCCATCACAAATTAGCACCGTGTTGTCCGCGTATTGCAAAAGGTTATAAGACACACTATCATTTACCTCGAAACCACTTAGCAATACTCCAATAACTGCTCTTCTGACCAATGTAGTCAATCCTTCACCAACAATTGAAAACAAGAAAGGAGACAAAGGATGTCCTTGTCTTAGGCCCCTCAAAACCTTGAATTCTTGAGTAGGACTACCATTGACTAAGATAAACATGTAAGTATTCATTACACCACCCTCCATCCACTTCATTTATCTCTCACCAAAGCCCATAGCCAGCATTATTTTCCTAAAACAAACTCCACTCCACAAAGTCATAGGCTTTTGCAAAGTCCGCCTTTAGTATAACAGAACTCTTCTTGCTCCTTTTAGCTAGATCAATGATATCATTTAAAACCAACACACCATCCAAAAGTTGTCTCCCTTTAATGAATGTCGTTTGTGAGCTTGAGATCAACTTACCCATGACACGCTTGAGTCTTGTAGCCAATAATTTTGAAACCACTTTGTACACATAAACAATAAGGCATATTGGTCTGTAATCATCCAGGCCTTAAGGATTACCTTTTTTAGGGATTAAACCCATAAAGGATGAAGACATAGCTTTTGTAAGCCTGGCATAACCGTGGAATTCGTGGATGCACATAACTACATTTGACCCAAGAACATCCCAACATCTTTTCAAAAACTCCACATTAAACCCATCTGGACCCGAGCTTTTATCACTAGCAGATTCAAAAATTACCTCCTTGATTTCTTCCTCACAAAACTTCTCCTCAAGCATAACATGATCCTCTAAATAAAGACTTGCAATATCAGTGAAATCTAGCAATGGTCTAATAATATGATTATTTTGAAACCTATACTCAAAATGTTCCTTGACAACCTTCTTAACCAAATTGACACCCTCCACAACCCTTGAATTAAAATAGACAGATGAGATAGTATTCCTCCTAGTTCCATGTTTGAGCACAACATGGAAGCATTTGGAATTTTGATCACCATCTTGAATCCATTTAGCCCTTGACTTCTATTTTAATATACTTTCTTTGATGCGCAAGTTCTTCCACATGTCCACATGAGCCCTATCTCTTCTCTCCAAGTCTTGAGAAATAGGAATACCAGTTGCGCCTTCCATAACAGCTTTTACATCATTAATGATATCAACCTCACGTTCTACTTTCAGATCGAGCCAACCAAAGACATGATTGTTCCACCATCTTAATCTTTCCTTCAGCAGTTGAAACTTCTTCTTAAGCATGTATATAACACTACCAGAAACATCAAATAAATTCCATTACGCCTTAACGAACATTAAGAAATCTGGATGTTCGTACCAATAGTTAAACACTTTGAAGGGCTTAGGACCCCAATCTATATTCTTTGCTTTGATCGAGACAGGCCTATGGTCTGAGATATCTCTAACCCCAACATATTGAGCAACTGTATTCTAATCATTTATCAACCCAATCGTGATCAAGAAGCTATCTAAACGGCTACTACTCTACCATTTAAATTAAACTATGAAAATCTATTCCCAATTTTTAGAAGGATTACAAGTTCCATAAGGTCTATGAATGCCCCAAAATCCTCCATTTTATCCCTACCATGAGTCACCTTACCTCTTTTTTCCTTCTTAGCTTTAATGGCAATGAAATCACCTCCCAACACTCACTCACCAGGTTTAAGTTTCGCTTTCCAATTATTAACCTCAGACCACATTCTTCATTTCTTTGCTACACAACACGAAGAATACACATTGATGAAGTAGCAATTCTTCCCTTTTCATGTGGCATTTAAACCCATATAACCTTTGCCCCGAAAACTAAAGATTAGGCACACAAACTCCTTCCTCCAAATTGTTAAGAGGCCCCCAAATTGGCACACTGAATCTATAGCAAACCACTGATACTCTTTATCACCCCATATATTTTGCACCATACTATCCAACATTTTCTGACACTTTGCTTCCTGAATAAAACAGATATCCGCCTTCCCTTTTGACACAGTGTGCTTGATTCTTCTATGTTTCATAGAGCTTCCACATCATATGACATAAAATATGACAAAATTCATCGAACTGAGTTTTCAACCACCCTCTTGACTTCAAAGGATTTCCTATCATTTGCTTCCATCTTTCTAATGATACCCTTAAAAAATTCATCCCCTTCCTCTCTTTCAATTCCCAAGCTCTTGATCATTTCCCAAACCTTACTTGGAACATCTTCATACTCCCTCAAGATACGATAATTACCTTGATTAACATCTGAATCGCCAATGGAATCGCAACAGAGCACGAATCCCCCAGAATAACGAGAAGTTGAATTTTCATCTTCAGGGATGCTAAGATTATTTTATTAATTTTAATGATCAATTGAACACGAGGGGGACCCAATTTAGGGATATCAGCAAAAATAAGGGCAGAAAAGTAGAAGGGCGAAAAAGGGATTTTTAAATTTTCATATATATCATGCATATGCTTTTTCTTCTTGGGCCTAAAACACATAATTGGGCCACCTCGCCCAAAACCAGAACAACAAATTGGGTTAGATGTAGTCCGCTCTATATCCTCGCATCTAGGCCCATTTCGTACCTCCACAATATCTCCATTATCCTCATTTATTGCCATCTTCTACCTCTGACTCCCTTTGGGAATAAGACCCACACTTCCAATATCAGAAGCTTCCAAATTAATTGGATTTAACTTTCGTATCTCCTCATTATTAAATGTGTTATCCTCTTCCCTAATTCCAACAATGGACTTTATGCCCAACATCCTCTGTGCTGATAAAGTAACTCCTCACACTGCCATCTCATTGCTAATATTATCATTTCCCCGCCCCTCTATATTACCTTTTTCCGTTCCATCTTTCTTGGAAACCATACTGTTATGATACTGTTTTCAGCTACCGTAAGAGTTTTCCACCCTTAATTCACCCTCCTCTTCCTCCTCTGAGTCTTCCCACGCGCCACCGTCACTTTCAGATCTAATGTCCTCTGATGCACTCTGCATCTTACTTCTTTTTGGATTGGCATTCCTCATGGGACTATGTGAATCTTCCACTAACTTGATTCTGAAAATACTATTGTTCACCTCTACGTTGAACACTTAGTTTAAATTAATTGCAAATTTTGCTTTAACAGGGAACCTTGATACATCCAACTTCACATGTTGTTCCGTATCATCGTCCGATCTAACATATTCCTCATCCATTCCTGCAATGAACTTGAAGAATAAGAACACCACACATGGCACGGAAGGCCATAATAATGTATCCAAGTGAGTCTCTCATTATCCACGTCCTACAGCGACAGTGGATGGATGTCAGAGAACCACCGGGATACCCAAGTATTCACCTCCTTAACCAAAGATTCAATCTCTCATTCTTCCTCTTTCTCCAATAAGCATAAATTTGCACCTATAGGCGTAGATTTGATATGGAAAAAACTCTCAGAATATAAAGCATCTTGAACATTATATGTCGAGCCTGTGTCTTCCACCACACCAACATATGATTTCTCAAACCTAGCCAACCCATTCTTCTCTATGTTGAACTGAAGGTGAGCAAAACTTGGTTTTGCTCCCAATAAGTCCCGACAATACTCTCTATTATTGTATCTTAGTTCCCGCCCCTCAAGATAACTCTTCATTCCCCCACCCGCATTTCTGCCACTAACAGCCTGCGCGTAAGATAACCTCGCACATTAAAAAAAAGTTAAATTTATGATAATATTAGTTGTTATTGTTTGTATCTATAATTAACGGTGAAATTTATTTGTTTTACATAAATTATAAAAAAAAAGATAATAAATGACAGAAAGGAAATATTATTTTATTATTATTATTAATAATTATTAAGTTATTTTTTATTATGATAAATGTATAGTGAAAATAAAAGGATCATCTTGGAACCTTATTATTTTCATTTTTGTTTAGAGTCAGTTGATGGACGACCTCTTTTAATACAAACTAATCATTTTGGCCAAGTGATCTTTTTATTGGAGAGTATGGGGAGACAAAAGCAACAACAAAACTAATGTTTCGGGACTACAAGAAAGGGAGATGCCACAACAATCTCTCTTATCATAAGTGTGAGTCCTCCACATCCTATAATAGAACACAACACAAGTCCTAACTTCCACTCCCCTACAAAGTTGAATCATGGCTATACCACTTATTGTGGAGTCCGAGGGAGATCAGAGTAACAACGAGACCAATGTTCCATGACTACAAGAGAGTGAGGTGTCACATCTCTGAGCAAAACCTTAATGCATAAAACATATGAGTCCTCTCTCTCATAAATCCAACATTACATTCTTTTGTAGACAATGTGAGACTTAACCACTCATACACTTGCATCCAACGCTTTCAAAAGGCTATTTAGGTTTTAAGTATCAGTATGGTCATGCCTTTTATGGTTTTCGTAAGACGAAGATGTTGCAGATGAACAAAATAGTTATGAAGAAAACCTATTCAAAATTTGAAGTGTAAAACTAGATGACTCTTCAAGGATTTGAATCCTCTCATGTCTTTTCTCTCATGTTTCTTCCCTACACTAATATCAACCATTGATTTATTTGTTGTCCTCTCATTTTTGTGCTCTTATTTTTTTTCTTTACGTGACAACTAACCAGTGGATTAGAAAAAAGAGAGAAGACTGGATCAAAAGAGTATGAGAGAATCAAAATTTGCTTTTTAGAGATATAACGCACTATAATACATAATGGCTTTCATGATGGAAGATAGATAAAAAATGGAGCAGTTGACGCCAAAGTCATCGCAGCTAGCCAAGAAGTTGAAAATGGCTGACAATCGAAGAGAAAACTTCTATACTAACTCGACACATATATATATGATGAGCTAAAACCTCTATTGGCTCCGAAGGTAGGTCCCGAGTTAGATTTCAAAAGCAGCACAAAATATCTAAAGTTCATTGTCGTACCTCGAAAAATACGATCCTCGCGATGGACGCGGAAAAAACGTTCGAAACAGAGTCGCCATCGAGCTTTATTCATTCCAAGGAAGGAATAGGAAAATATCGATAAAACCTTTAAGGGATAAGAAAATGGTCATCGCAACCAAATTCTAGTTTCGGGAGTCGGTTACGCAAGATGGAACGTATTAGCACCCTCTACGTCCGTTGTACTCAACGGGAACCTCTTGATTCGATTCGTGAGAAAGTTAGTTAGGTTTGTTTGTTATCTTCTAAGGTAATATTGCTTTCTAAGGGGGAAATGGGGTGGTTTTTTATTAGGATGCTCGGCAAGGATTAGAACCCTTGTGCCTACGTATTCCCTCGTGCAATGGGAAAGTCAGAGCATTCGTAGTTCGTGGGACTACGGTTGTTTGGTTTGTGTTTTTTTATAGGCGCCAGTTGTCCACACACGAGTACGAGAACTCGCACCCAAACAATTGAGGAGAAAGGTCAAAGACTCGGCCCCCCTCACATCACCTTTTAGGAAGTTGTGTTTGAATATATGATTAAGTGTGTTAAAGAGTTTGATTAAGAAAAGACGATTTGATTTGTATGTGTTTTAGGGCTTCGATCGCACAAGGCGAGAAAGGAGAACTTTAGTCGTATCAGATGTTTTTTAGAGGTGACAATTACCCACACACGAGTAAGAGAACTCTCACCCAAACAACTGAGGAGAAGGATCGAAGACTCGACCGTCCTCACTTCACCTTTAGTGAAAATGTGTTTAGATAGGTATTAAGTGTTTTAATGAATGCTTAGAAAAATGGTTTGAATGTTATCGAGTTACAAGTGTTTTAGAGGCGTCAATTGTCCACACACGAGTAAGAGAACTCGCACCTAAACAATTGAAGAGAAGGATCAAAGACTCGACCACCCTCACATCACCTTCTTATGAAATAATGTTGAAGTATTGTTAGATGTATTAGTTTGATTTGCAAAAAATACTTGATGTGAATCGAGGTTTGAATTTGCGTACGAAACGGTTCAGGACTAATGGAAAGGAGGTCCTAATGGTTCAAGGTAAGGTTGATGGCGAGGCAAAAAGCACTCGACTTACAAGTTAGGTAAAGGCACTTGATATGTGGATCAAGTGAATGCTTGAGGATGAATTGTTATTAATTGAGTTTGTTTTGAAAAATGCTTGACATTGGATCAAGCTTGTTTATTCTTTTGAAAATGGTTTATTTTAATCTTATGGGAGAGGGACACATTTACTCAAAGGGAGAATAATCAAGCCACAATTAAAGTAAGACAATCACACATATGCATGCAAACAAGATTGTGAAACTTGCAACAAGTATCGTTGTATAAAGCCCAAGAGGAGGCTATGTAAGGTTGATGGCGATCGTGAAAACAATCAACTTACAAGGTGTTTGAAAAGGGCTTGACATTAAGTCAAGGTATTAGTTTGAAAAGAGTTTGGTTTGGACAAGCATATGATGAATGACATGAATATAATCAAGGCATGATAAAGCACATGTGAGAAAAGTATAAACGCCACATAAAAATCATAAAAAAGGGGGAGAAATATAATAAAACATGTTAGTATAATTAGTAACCTAATTCTAAGGTTAATCCTAAAGAAAAGAAATTCTAAATTAATTTAATTAAGTTTTTAGATTTTTAGAAAAAAGGTGAAAATCAATTAATTAACCAAATTAAACTCAAATATTTAATAAAATTAACTATTAAAGTTAATTAATATTAAATAAAGTGGTTTAATAAAATTAATTAGAAATTGATTTATGAAAAAGGATTTTAGAAATTAAAGAAATTGAATTAATGTAATTAATTAAATTAAAATCAAATATTTAATAAAACTAATCATTAAAATAATCAGTTAATATTAAATAAATAATTTTAATAAAATTAATAAAAGTTAATTCAACAATAGATTATAAAGATTTTTCTAAAAAAAAAAAAAATTGGTTAATTGTTAGTTCTTGGATTGGCTGGAATTTTGGTAAAACAAGGTATGAGCAATGTTGATGTCAAGGTGCTGATGTTGCAACATTGAAGTCTTAACACTGGGCTGTGTTAAGTAATTAATTGCTGAAGTTGGATGTCTGATGTCACATAGGTGATGTTGTGACATCAGATCTGCAGAATTAACAACAGCAGGCTGTGATGTTGTTAGGGTTGCGTATTAGCTGGAATTGTGGAGAGCAAGCTGTCTCATTGGATGCGAATATCTTGGGATAGATATTTGCTGCTGCATAGGAGATCTGTTGCAGATTTGTAGGAGATTTAAAAGGTTGAAGATTTAAAAAGATTTTAGGAGAAAATCTGTTTTAAATATTCAGTTTTAAATAACAAATCTGGGAGATATTGTAGCAAGTCCAAGACCAATTCAAGGAGCTATATAAAGCGCACAAGACCAAAGGAAAAAGGTACAGAAAACATTCAGAAGATCAGGAGCTGGAGGCTTAGTGTCTAGAGTTTGTTTAGAGTGCTTGTATTTACACTATTCTAGGGTTTGAATAGGTGTTGTGTTTCTGTCCTCTCTAGAAGCTGTGAAGCAATAGAGAGTGGTTGCTTGATCGAAGCTGTGAAGTAAGATCAATGTTACTCAAAGTGGTTTCTTTGAGAGTTTGTAAGGGATTGAGTGGTGTTCTCATACCTAAGTGGGTTCTTAGGTAGGAAGTCATTAGTAGAGTATAAGTTTAGGAGATTGTCAACGGGTTGTTGAGTCTGTAAATTATATCTACAAGTAGTGAATTCCATCCCTGGCTTGGTAGCCCCCAGAGTAGGTTGGTTGTAACCGAACTGGGTCAACAATTCTTGGTGTTGTTTTACTTTTATTGCTGTCCATTGTGTAGAGTGTGTTGTTGTGACATCGCACCTTAACATCACACGTCTGATACCAGAATATCAATTAGTATCAGAGTAGGCATCCTGTCTGTCTCTGGGTGAGATCTAGGGAAGTTACTTTCTGGTGTAAAGATGGACAAAGAGGTTGGAGGATTTGTCAACAGACCCCCTATTTTGGATGGCTCGAATTATGACTATTGGAAGCCAAGGATGATCACCTTTTTGAAATCCTTGAACAGCAGGGCTTGGAAGGCTATTGTTAAAGAATGGAAAACACCTATTGTGTTTGAAAAAGATGATGCTGGGAAAGACAAAGAGGGCACCGCTAAGCTGAAGCCTGAAGAAGAATGGACCAAGGAAGAAGATGAACTCGCCCTTGGTAACTCTAAAGCCCTAAATACTATCTTCAATGGAGTGGATAAAAACATATTCAGGTTGATCAATACATGTGAAGTTGCTAAGGAAGCTTGGGATATTTTGAAGGCTACACATGAAGGAACATCTAGAGTTAAGATGTCAAGACTTCAGCTTCTAACACCGAAGTTTGAAAGTCTGAAGATGAAGGAAGATGAGACTATCCATGACTTCCATATGAGTGTTCTTGAGCTGGCTAATGCATCCAGTGCTCTTGGTGAAAAGATGTCAGAAGAAAAGCTTGTGAGGAAAATCCTTAGGTCCCTTCCTAAGAGGTACAAGATGAAGGTGACTGCAATTGAAGAAGCTCAAGACATCAGCAAGATGAGGGTTGATGAGCTCATTGGATCTCTTCAAACTGTTGAGCTTGGGTTGAATGAGGAAGAACCAGAAAAGAAGCCAAAAAGTATAGCCTTGGTGTCAAATGATGCAGAAGAAAAAGGAAAGAGTTCTGAATCTCAGGAGGATCTATCTCATGCCATAGTTATGTTGGGAAGACAGTTCACCAAAGTATTCAAGAGAATGAATAATAACTCCAGGCCTAATGTCAAGAACATATCTTCTGACACCAGCAAGTCAAAAGAGAAGGATGAAGAGAAAACTGTCCAAGATAAAGGAGTTCAGTGCTTTGAGTGTGAAGGGTATGGACATGTCAAGAAAGAGTGTCCCACCTTCTTGAAAAAGCAGAAGAAGGGTATGACAGTTTCCTGGTCTGACTCTGAAAGTGAAAGTGAAGGTGAGTCAGCAAAGCATGTTAGAGCTTTAACAGGAACTGTTGTTTTTTATGATGATTCTAGTGATGGAGAAATAACGTATGAAGAGTTGGCATCTACTTATCAAGAGCTGTGTTTAAAAAGTGCTGAGATTTGTCAAGAAAACAAGTGCCACAAGCAACAGATTGCTCAGCTTGAGAATGAAAAAGCTGATCTGGAAAATGAAGTTGTACTAGTTAAAGCTCACCTTGATCAAATGACCAAGTCTGTTAGGATGCTGAGCTGTGGTACAGACACACTTGATAAGATTCTTCAGTCAGAGAAAGCTGCTGGAGATAAATCAGGTATAGGATTTGTGGCTGAGAAAAAGGTTTCTGCTGAAGCAAGCACTTCAGGAACCAAGAAGGAGATGTCTCAACCATTGTCTCAACATCAAACTAAGAGACAAGATCCTACACCTAAGAAGGTTGTTCAGCCACAGAATGTTGAGAAGAAAAATAGTACTCATCAAAGGAAGGTGCAGTCTCAGGGAGCTAGTCAGTATATACCACCTCAATGTCACAAGAGCATAAAGGCTGCTAGGTTCAATCAGAACATGGTTCATCAACATCAGGGGAACATGTATGAATACAACAATGATGTGCCTCATTACTATGGAAGAAGGAAGCCTCATCACCATAGGAGACAGTTCAAAAGTCAGTATCCTTACCATAGAAGACAGTCAAACTATGGTAATAGAAGACTACAGCCTTATCGTAGAAGATGAAATCAACACTATGGATGGCAGCACTAGCAACATCATCATCATGGTGGCAGAAGGTTTAACCACTTTAGAGATGACAGAGTTAGATGCTTCTACTGTGGCAGATTTGGACATATGCAGTTCTCTTGCTTCAAGCTTCATGGTTATCCAAATTCTGCTCCTCAACCCAGACATAAGGAGGTCAGGCCCAAAGTAGTAAAACAATGGGTTCCTAAAGCTCAGGTCACATGTCTATTGGCTCACACATCAGATGGACATTTTGCTATGGATGCATGGTACTTTGACAGTGGATGTTCAAAGCACATGACTAGATCCAAGAAGCATTTGGTAGAGTTCAATCCTTGCCATGCATATGATGTTATTTTTGGCAATGGTGAAAAATGAGTAGTAGAAGGAGTTGGAAGAGTGAAGAATCATGATGTTCTTACTCTTGATAATGTGCTCCTTGTTCAAGGGTTGAGTGCTAATTTAATTAGCATAAGTCAACTTTGTGATGAAGGTTACAAGGTAAGCTACACCAAAGATGAATGTGTGGTAGCTGGTGAGCAGAATGAGGTAGTGATGAAGGGAGTAAAATCCAAAGATAATTACTATCAGTGGATACCTCAAGTGGACAGCTTATCTAGTGATGTTAAGGTTGATGTTGTAACATCAGATGGTGACATCAAGTGTGAAAGTATGGTGAGAAGTCAATCTGGGTTAATGACTTATGGTGTTGTTACTCCTAAGTTGGATGATGTGTTAAAAGCCAACTTGAGTAGTCAGGAAGATGAAGGAGTCAACAATGCTGATGGAAGGATCAAAAGCTGTGACCTTAAGAAGTGTTGGGAGCTGAATACTTGCGAGGCCAAGAAAGATGACAACCTGACTAATGACTCCTATAGTTCAGAAGAAAAATTTCACAGGTTGACAATCCTTAGGTTGGAAGATGCAGATGTTAGAGCTGATGTTAAAACATCTCAAGTCAAGAAAGGTACTTCAAGCCTTAAAATAAAGAAGAGTGATGATGAACTAATTGCAAAAGTGGTTCCTGGGGTTGCTAAACGACTGAAATCAAGGAAGAGGAAAGCTATTGAGTCACCTCCAAAGATGAGAACTGATAAGCAGAAGATCTATGTGGATGGTACTACAAAATCCTGGAGTAAAGTGTTCATCTCTTCCAGAAATAGGAAGATCAGAGATAAGTCTGATGATAATGTCCAGGATATCTCTCAAATGAAGGAGGTTGTTGTTGTTAGAACTTCTGAGAAAATTCAAAAGGCCATACTGGATAACATTCCTGTGCTTTTCATAAAATGGTGGAAGTATGTTCTGGAAAAAGAATTCGGTATAGATACTCTGGATATGGTTGAGTTTGCTAGGATATGGTTCAGAGAGGGTGTGGGAACTTATCGTATTCAGGTGTGTATGAATAAGTTGATCTGACTGTGTTTTATTGGGAGCTTCTTGAAGGACTTCTTTGTGCAATGAGTCCTTTGAATGGTGATAAGAAGCTGATGTCCCAAAAGATGTTATAGCATCATGGTTGCTGGTGGTTATATCTGGAAGATGGTTAAGATTGGACATGTGGAGTTGGATGCTCTATCATTTTTGGTCAGAAGAGGTGGAGATTATGGTCATGTGTTTAGTATTTTGTTCTGGCAAAGCATGACTACTGTCTTTGAAGACTTCACCAGTTTTAACAACTACTGGTGGATGTAATGGTAGAGGAATTGTGTTGTAGAAACTGGATCTCAGTAAAGCTTTTAAGTAAGCTGAGAATTTGTGGAGTTTGGATTACTATACTGATAGTAAGTCCAGTGGTGGAGCATATCAAGAACCATGGTGTCAAGAGTGTCCTAACAGATGTTAGAATAGTTTCTGGTTGAATATCCTTGGTAAAGGATGATTTTGTTCTGGTTCTGAAGCCTTGTGCATACATTATACCTAAGGAGCGTCTACGTAGTCATACGGGAGAATGATGAAGTAGAAGGTCTGCCTTGGTTGGAGAATGTAGAGAAGACTGAAGTCTGAAGATGAAGAGTATGATAGCCTTTAGAGAAAGGGACAGTGGTACCAAAATGCATGTGCTCAGCAAGTGTGCTCAAATGTTCATGTTCATCTAGAGCATTAGTTATCCTTGCCAGGGGGAGTACTTATCTATGGTGTTTGCTACAAGGTGCATATATTATGAAGATTGTATGCTGATCAAGCTTGTGGAGATTGGTTTCCTCTTATGAGGATATAATGTCAGATAGCATGCTATGACATTAGACTGTTGATTGGTGTGGCCTTGAATGGTTCTAGTCATATGAAGCAAATTGTTTGAATCTTGTGCGCACATGCTTCTGAGGAGATGTCTGAAGACAAGATTGAATCATGGCCTTGAATAGATTGTACACTTGTCTTGGTGTGTGTTATTCTAAGTGTGAGGAGTTGACTTAGAGTTCAGTGGAAGGCATTGTGTGTGTGCTTCAGATCTTGTGGATGAGTGTGTGAAGCCTTCATAACTGGATGGATGAAGAATATGTCTGGATTGTCAAAATGTGGATATTGCTGACAGAAGAATTATGGTTTTGTACATGGTGTCATAGGAGATTTAACTTGTTGAGGTTTGTCAAATTGTGGCTAAAAAGGGGGAGAAATAGCCAAGAGTATCAAAGAATGCCAAATGTTGCTAGATGCTGCTGCTAATAAAAGGTGGTTGTTGAAAAGTGTTGATGCAGTTATTGAGGGGGAGATTAGACTGAGCTAGTGAAGATAGCATAGCATTTGAAGAGTGCAGCCAAGCAGACATCAAGGGGGAGATTAGACTGAGCTAGTGAAGATAACATAGCATTTGAAGAGTGCAGCCAAGCAGACATCAAGGGGGAGAGAAGTGTTGCACATTGTGAGCTACTGAACAGCTGTGATGCTGGTTCATATTTTTGAGGGGAGCACCAATTGGCTGTTGTCAATAATGAAGATGGTGCTGCAACAGATCAAGTGATGAAGACTATGAAAATTGTCAAACTGCTGCTGATGGAGAGTTCAAAATTATTGATTGAAGTTTTTCCGCTGCTGAAGTCTCTGAAGGTGCAGAGTGCAGAGATTGTTTTAGCCAAAATTAGCCAAAGGGGGAGATTGTTAGTTCTTGGATTGGCTGGAATTTTGGTAAAACAAGGTATGAGCAATGTTGATGTCAAGGTGCTGATGTTGCAACATTGAAGTCTTAACACTGGGCTGTGTTAACTAATTAATTACTGAAGTTGGATGTCTGATGTCACATAGGTGATGTTGTGACATCAGATCTGCAGAATTAACAACAGCAGTCTGTGATGTTGTTAGGGTTGCGTATTAGCTGGAATTGTGGAGAGCAAGTTGTCTCATTGGATGCGAATATCTTGGGATAGATATTTACTACTGCATAGGAGATCTGTTGCAGATTTGTAGGAGATTTAAAAGGTTGAAGATTTAAAAAGATTTTAGGAGAAAATCTGTTTTAAATATTCAGTTTTAAATAACAAATCTGGGAGATATTGTAGCAAGTCCAAGACCAATTCAAGGAGCTATATAAAGCGCACAAGACCAAAGGAAAAAGGTACAGAAAACATTCAGAAGATCAGGAGCTGGAGGCTTAGTGTCTAGAGTTTGTTTAGAGTGCTTGTATTTACACTATTCTAGGGTTTGAATAGGTGTTGTGTTTCTGTCCTCTCTAGAAGCTGTGAAGCAATAGAGAGTGGTTGCTTGATCGAAGCTGTGAAGTAAGATCAAGGTTACTCAAAGTGGTTTCTTTGAGAGTTTGTAAGGGATTGAGTGGTGTTCTCATACCTAAGTGGGTTCTTAGGTAGGAAGTCATTAGTAGAGTATAAGTTTAGGAGATTGTCAACGGGTTGTTGAGTCTGTAAATTATATCTACAAGTAGTGAATTCCATCCCTGGCTTGGTAGCCCCCAGAGTAGGTTGGTTGTAACCGAATTGGGTCAACAATTCTTGGTGTTGTTTTACTGTTATTGCTGTCCATTGTGCAGAGTGTGTTGTTGTGACATCGCACCTTAACATCACACGTCTGATACCAGAATTTCATTAATAAATTATTTTTGGATTTTATAATTGAAAAGCATTATTAAAAATAAATCTAATATTAAAACTAAAAAAACTAAAACAGAATGGGCCGGAATGGTAGAAACGGGGGTGTATTTAGTGAAATTCCCCAGGCCCAGACACGAAGGCCCACCCTGAGGGGGGAGTGCCTACCATGGACCTCTGGTCAATCACAGTTGACCGTTCAAAAAGATCTGGGGTGTTAGATCCACCAACGAGTCAGACTTTGACTCTGATCTAAGGTGGATAATGAGGGTACACAATAAGAACATGGGGTTGCGCACGCCAAACCCAGAGAAGGGTCACCAACTGGTGACAAGTGTCCACGGTGGAGACACTTGTCACCACCTCGTCCGGCCACCACTAGAGCATATGAATAAAATAAAACGAGGAAACGGGTTAGGAAAACCCTCACATTTGTGACTTCAATCTCTCAATCTATGCTGCTCTCTCTCTCAATGCCTTTCTCTGCCAAAAGGCTTACCGGAACCCTAGTTTCCGCCGGAAAAGGAGGTGGTTGGCGGCGGCGCCGCCCCCTCCTCTCCGGCCACCTAATCACACCTTATTCCACTAAAACAAAGGTGCTGAGTCCAAATCTGGACTCGGTTTTCTCAAGAAATCGCTCTAAACCCTCAAACAGAAGCCAACCAAACAAAACCTAGATCTACCAAAGGTTGGATAAAACAAGCGATTCACAGAGGAATTTCAATAAGAGAAATAAGAGAAGCCAAGATACAAGAACAACACGTTTTAAAGAAGAAGAGCGTTACCGAATTGGAGCTGGTCCGATCTCAATTTTTCGGCGAGGTAAGGTGCTTGCTCCTTGCTCCTCTTTTCTTCATTTTTTTCTCTTTCTGTCTATGATTCTTCTTCTTTCTCTTTCACCTTAGTTGTTGTTTCTTTCTGCTGAAAATGTTGCTAACTTGCTATTGTTGTGAGTGAGGATGAGTGGGGATGAGCTCAAATTAGCTCAGAGTTTCAATGTGAAGCTCTGAGTTATTTTAGGATTTTTTTTAGAGCTTTAGTGAAGACAGTTGGTGATTTCTTGCGCAATAGAATTCTAGGGTTTTTCAGCCGTTTTTCTCTGTGCTTTTTAGATGATGAACAATAGTGCTTTTATAGGCTTAGAATTAGGTTTTTGAATGAGTGAGAAATTCGTTGGTGAGTGGTGGTGAGGGATTGCTTGGGTGGAATGTGTCTTTGTACGACTCTGCAGAACATGTCCATGTACTATCTCTTGAAGAATTCATTTTGTCTGTAGTAAAATTTGGTGGTCCCACTTGATTTCTTTTTGCTGATAATTCCTTTCTAATTCAGTGCCTGCAGCATAAAACTCACTGCCACGACCTCTTGAATTTTTTTGGATGTGAACCTGATGAAGCTTGATAGAATGTGTTTAATGATTAAAATGCTTGAATGACATTGATGATGTTTTGATTAAAATGATGTTTATGGTATGGATTGAAAGGAATGTTTTGTATTCTTCTTATGTTCATGTGGATGGCTTTTTTCTGTATGTTGTCATTATTTTTCTCATTCTAACCAACTCTCATCTCTTTTTTTTTTTTCGTGTATTGAGCTGAGCATATTAGTGGAGGGGTCATGGTTTGGCATGAAGGGGAAATATCAAGGTTTGCTTGGTACGAAGGAGGAGATATTCAAGGCTGCTTGTATTGATGACCTGGACATGAAGTATTTAAGCCCATGGACTTGGACCAAGAGAAAACAACTCCTTATGCATTGTAATTTAGGTGACACGATCTTATATTATTGCATTAGAACGTAGCTCCCTTTGAATCACATTGACTTCTTGTAGTTTAGCCCTTGAAATGACATTGCTTATGTTGAAACTCTAGGAATTACAACATGAATGGTAATGTGAGCTTTAGAGTGGTGTACTTGCTTTGTGAAATGGATGCTAAATTTAATCACACCATCCATTACCATTTAACCATGGCTTTTATGACTTGTCTATAACATAAGCTCTCTAGCTCGGTTCACCTTTGGACCAATTGAACTGTGGGTCTTTTTAGAGAAATGGGATTGGTTTCTTTATGTTTTGAAAATCTCCCCACACTGTCTGTAATTTGTATATCTCTAAATGGAGAAATTAACATAGTCATGACTTTATCACGAAGTGATTCTACTGCTGCAAATCACTCTTCACAACTTGAAACAAAATGGTGCAAATAGACTGGAACAATCACGTTATGATTTGAAGCAACTTGCTACGTGGCTTGAAAAAATGCACAGTATGGTTTGAAAATATGGCACAGAATAATTTCACCATGTATTTGAAATAAGGCTATAATTCAAACATAACTTGGAAGCACTTGGAAATTAAGGCCTGAGAATCGCATCTTAAAATGAACCTTAATGACTCATGGTCTACACCAATAATTCATATTATGTATTGAGATAATTCCTTCATGCCTTATAGCTTTTAAAACAATACTTGAGAAACCTCTAGCATGTCAATTAAACCAAATCACCTCCATGACTCAATTTTGGTCTTAGAGCCTAACAATTTGAATTTATATTTGGCACACCCGTGAAATATAACTTGGGAGCATTTGTAACACATTAAGCAATGTTTGAAACAATTTGAAAATTTTGAGCCATGGCTTCCCATTATCACTTGTAACACATTGAAGTTGTGCTCTTTTAACATAATCCCAACATGATTTGAAAATGACTCCAACATGGCACGAGTGGAATACATGGTTTGAGCACCAATTGATTATGGTTTGAGCATGAATTATCATAACTCGTAATTACCTTATAATCATCTTGAAACCATTTGAATAATCACTTGGCTTATTTGTTCTCCACTTGAAACAAATTACATCAAAACTTGCCACAAATTGACATTGAACAGAGACAACCTCAAGCATGAATTGAGACAATGAATTCTAATCATTGTATCAAATCACCTTAAAATATGCCCTAGAACCATTTTGGAACATGGCTTAGAATCAACTTGAATCCAACTGATTATGTCTTGACCAATTGACCATGATGATTAAGACATATCTTTTCTCTTGTTTCCATATGAATTCCACAGCTTGCAAGAGACAATTATCACAACAATCACCAACAAAACCTCCATAACCTAAATTTCAGAGGATCAAGACTAAAGGCCATGTTATTATCTTGAGAGAGATCATGAAGCAACACACATGCTTGGTATAAAAAAATGAGAGGGTAAGACAAATTTGGGGTATGACAGATGCCCCTATCTAATTGTCTTGAACCCGGGAAAATGAACTGTTGCAAGACGTTCATTTTTTAGGGTAGAATTCAATTAGATATAAGAAGACCCTAAAATTTGTCTGACAAAAGGTAAAATGATATAGAGCAAGAGCTGACAGAATGAGGCAGCGGTGTCCAATTGAACAAAATAACTTGAGATCCTTTGGTGGTCGAAGCAACACCTTACTCATTAAGGTTCTTCGATGATACCAAATTTGTATCTCTGAAGGCAGACGATTCTCTGGGTCGTCGAAGCAGTCCTTTATCCATTAAGGTTCCTCGATGATACCAAAGCAGTATCTCTGAAGGCAGAAGATTCTCTGGGTCGTCGAAGTAGTCCCTTATCCATTAAGGTTCCTCGATGATACCAAAGCAGTATCTCTGAAGGAAAAAGATTCTCTGGGTCGTCGAAGCAGTCCCTTATCCCTTAAGGTTCCTCGATGATACCAAAGCAGTATCTCTGAAGGCCGACGATTGTCTGGGTCGTCGAAGCAGTCCTTTATCCATTAAGTTTCCTCGATGATACCAAAGTAGTATCTCTAAAGACAGGCGATTCTCTGGGTCGTCGAAGCAGTCCCTTATCCATTAAGGTTCCTCGATGATACCAAAGCAGTATCTCTGAAGGAAGAAGATTCTCTGGGTTGTCGAAGTAGTCCCCTATCCATTAAGGTTCCTCGATGGTACCAAAGTCGTATCTCTGAAGGCAGACGATTCTCTGGGTCGTCGAAGCAGTCCCGTATCCATTAAGGTTCCTCGATGATACCAAAGCAGTATTTCTGAAGGCAGACGATTCTCTAGGTCGTCAAAGCAGTCCCTTATCCATTAAGGTTCCTCGATGATACCAAAGCAGTATCTCTGAAGGCAGAAGATTCTTCGGGTTGTCGAAGCAGTCCCTTATACATTAAGGTTCCTCGATGATACCAAAGCAGTATCTCTGAAGGCAGAAAATTCTCTGGGTCGTCGAAGCAGTCCCTTATCCATTAAGGTTCTTCGATGATACCAAAGCAGTATCTCTGCGATAAATTTGCTGGGGTAAAAGTTGAGCAAGATTCTGTCGAAGGAAATGTGCTGGCTCTACAAGGGAAACTCACAAGAAACTTTCTATGATAACCTCTGCTTGGGGAGCACTGACAATAGTTGCTGGGGATTATCATTATCAACTGCATGGCTGAAGAATGACTTGCTGGGGAATAAAATTCCTTGAGCACGTGCGGGGTACTGTTGCACCCCAAAGTTTGCCCTCCTTACTTCTTTACTAACTGGCTTATGTTGCATTGCATTTTGCATTATCATGTGTGTGTATCATTGGTTCTTAGCATGGGGTTAAGGTGCCTGAGGCAGTACTTCATAGGGTCAAGCAAGAGTTCACAAGTGGCAAGGGATCTCAAGAGATCATCCTCTCCTAACCAGTGCATAGATTAGGGTTTTGAGATTCTTGGGTTTATTGCTTCAATGGGCCAGCTCCTTGGGTTTTTATCATCACCAAATGACATATCTTATCTTTGTTAGAGAGGATACACATCATATTCAGAGGAATTTGGATTTGGAGACTGTGTTATTTCCTCCTAGACTGAGGGTACCACAACTAGGGTTTGCTATAAAGTCAGTTTATTTCTGATTTTTTTTGCAGGACTTGATTCCATGGTACTCCTTGGGTCCCTAAGTACCTAGGGATGGGAGGTTGTCCATCAGTTTGGTTCAGGAGAAGTTCAATTGGCCAATGGATTGAAAAACAGGTGAATGGGGTAAAAGTCAACAGTGAGAGGAGAAGTCAACTGTTTAATTTTGAGGTTCTCTCCAAGGTTTTCAAAGTCTCACATCCTCATATGGTCTCCAGGGGTCAAGTTTCATACATATTTATCAGGAATCAGGAGTTGGTGCAAAGTTTCTAAATTTGGAAAGTGACCTATAATGAAAAGTTTCCATTTTTGGCAAGTTCCTGCACTACATTCAACTTGACTTTTCACCATCAAGGAAGCTTCAAATGAATTTTTCTCCAACATGAAAATTGAAGATCTTTTTCTTCTCTTTCCAACAAGTACTAGTGGGTATCCATATCACTTGTGGAACTCCAGTTATGATCAAAGGAAGGCAAAGTGTTTTTTAGGGTTTTTCATGGCTCCATTTTCACAACTTTAGGCATAATGACCTATAATCAATTCCATTGTTTCATGTCACTTTCTAATGTCAAAGGACAATCCCTAAGGAACATTTTAGACCTTTTAACCAAGTGGTTCCATGGCATATTTATCACTTATTCTCCTTTACTCAAAATTGCCAAACTATTAAAAACTCATGAATCAATTGTTTTCAAGGCCCAAGTTCCATTGAGGTGTAACTAGCAATCCAAATGAAAGTGATCCATCATGGAATTCTTAAGTGTACATGCATGGAGAGAGGTGTAATACACATTATGTGATTTTTCAAAATAATTCAAAAAATCATTAAACAAGGAATTACCCAAGCCCAATTCATCATCAGAGGAAAACCCTAGCCTATTTAAACCTATCCATGCACTGGTTAGGGTTGGAGACACGTGATATACCTAATTCTTGAAATCATTGGATCTCTCAATTCACAAAGAGTTTTGAAGAAATTCTTTCACCAACAGAATCTTGGTGATCCACAGATTAGAAATCAACCACCATTCGCAGCCAAAGGCAAGGAATAGAGTTGCACAATCTCAGGTTAGTAGGTTTTTTTACCATCATAAAAATATCCTTTTAAGCATGAATATTGACGTGCTATGGCTGCTGATCATCCTAATGTAATTTTTGTTGTGTTTGGGCATGTGGTTTGCTTGTAATGTGGATTTAAAGTTTTGTGCCCTAATTTATTTCTCTTCGTATTTCATCATGCCTTGGTTGTTTGACTTTTTTGACTGCGTATTTGGATTCCTGACGAAAATCTGGGTGGGATAGTGTATTCGCACGTGCGTTTTGGTGTTGTTTTGGTCGCAGGTGGCCGGAGAAGGGAGCGGAGCCCTAGCTCCGGCGATGGTGGCGTTGGTTGCAGTCCGGCGAAGGCCAAAGGAAGAAGAAGAAGCGTGGATCGTCCGATCCATGAATCCAACGGATACCATCGCGCCATGTGTTTTTCTTTTTATTTTTTTTCTGAATTTTATTGTATGATTACATGTATATGACCCCAGTGCTCTTACCGTGTTCCACCAACCAGGTTCTTCCATTTTATTTACTTTTTATGAATGTTGACTGATGGTGGATCGTTGGACGAATCGTGTGGGGTGGGTTGAGCCAGCACATTAAAGGAAGCATGTGCCGTGCACATGGCACGTACACGGTAGCCCATTTTTTTTATTTTGGTTTTTTCTGATTAATCAGTGGGCTGGGTTGCTATTCGCACCCCCCACTCTTCAGCCCAGTATCATCTCCAGTTAAATTTTTTACTATTCCCCCCCCCCCCCCCCCCCCACATACTATTTTCATATTTTATTTCATTATTTCATTATCATTTTCATTCTTTAATTTTAAAAATACATTCTTGCATTTAAAAATTCCCATAAAATTCATACATCATTTTTATTATTTTATAAAATTTTTACAAATTTTATTTATTATTTTTATTTTATTTTTATTACTTAAACTAATTATTTAGTTAATTTCTTTTTTGAATTATCCATATAATGCATACTTAATTTCTTTATTTTATTTCTCTGCGTCCGTAAAACATTTTTAATCCGTTCTTCTTGCATTTGTTCACTAAAATTCTAAAATACATTAAAATATTTTTCTTTCATTTTTAAAATTATTGCATATTGCATTTTGGTCCTTCCCTTTGGCACACTGAACCCCACTTCCCACCTGAACTTTGCCTAATTGTTTAGATGACTAATATCTTGATTTTTTGCAGGAATTTTTGATATTTGGTTTATCTCTAGTTGAATAATATTGATGTTTAATTTGGGAATTTTAGGAGTTATTTTTCTAATTATTTGATTGGCTTTCACCTGAGATCTTCTTGTATGCCTATTTCTGACCACATCTGATTATCTGTTTGAAAAGGCACTTGTGCCATTTGCTTTGGGGTTGTTCCTTTAATTTCTAAATTCATGTTTGGATTATTATCACTATTGTTTGCCATAGTTTGATTTTCACTTTCCTTCTTTTACTTATGTTTGTTTCTCACTAATCTTTTATACAGGGACTAAGGTAAGTTCTTTAAGGGTATGGATAAGTATCCATGGTCACCCTTTCTCTTTCCTTCTCTCATCTTTTCCTTTCTTTAGGTTTAGGTTGTCGTCAAACCTCACTAAACGTAGGTCACCCATGCATGATAACTTTAGGACTCATAGTCCCCCTTTAGAGTTACCCTTGTGTCTTCTCTCTTCTCATCTCAAATTTCTTTAAAACACTTAGTAATAATAAGGTGTATTGCGCATGAGCCTTAAGCGTGGGGAATGAGAAATTAGGGGCTTCCTCTCACCTTTCTAGAGTGCTTAGCGAGCGTCCTGTCTTGGGACGATGCGTTAAGTATTCGCCCCTGTGCCATAGACTTTGGTGCAATGCAACTTAGGAACTAACTTAAGCCACTTCTGTCCTAAAAAACACAAACCAACTTCAAACCTTTTTGTCCTTCGGGATTTTCAAACTAAAGGCTATTTTCAAAAAGTTCACGTTACCTTCCGTCTGAGTCGCAAACAGGCATCGACCCTAACTGCCGGACGCGAACTTAACGTCGCTCATAAAAAACACAAAAAAGAACTTGGTCCGAACTACGTTGACTCTGAATTCCCCATTGCACAAGGGGGTACGTAGGCCTAGGACGTCGACGTCCTACCGAGTCGGTCTTTGTCTTTCCCTCTCCGTTTTAGTACAGCCCTAGATGATAGTATAACTCACCCTTAGAATATACAACAAGCGTGGATCCCATCGAGTACGATGGACGCGTGGGGTGCTAACACCTTCCCCTCGCGTAACCGACTCCCGAACCCAGGTTATGGTTGCGATGACCATTCCTTTCCCTCTTCCTCAGGTTTATGCGGTGTTCCCTTTCCCTCTATTGGGATAAATTTACACGGCTGGTGACTCTGTTTTTCCGCGCCACTCTCGCGTTTGTACCTGGTTGAAAATCCTGGGAGCGACAGCTAGCGACTCTGCTGGGGACTCTGGTTGACCTATGCTGGTCCATCCCTAAGCGAGTCAATCCTAGCATTTGCTTGTCTTTGTTCTCTTTGGGTGTTTTGTTTTTGTTTTGCTTTATGTGTTGTATTTTATTTTTATTTTTACCGCATTTTCTGCATTTCATTTTTTATTACTGTCATGCTGCTGTGTTGTGCTGGTTGTTCTTGTTTTGCAGGTTGGGTGGGTCTGAGAGATAAGCTCAATACCCAGGCTTGAGTATACCCTAGGACTAGAGTGGAAAGTAGTGGGACCTACGTGCCCGCTTGGTACGTTTGTGTGTTCACGAAATTCACAACCAGACGAGGCTATCTTGGGACGCATTCTAACGTGTGTGTCTTGCGCATGTTGGGGTGTTGATCTAGAGAGCTGTCGACTCTGGTGACCGATCATCGAGGACCTTAGTGGAAACACCCCTCTTTAGTGGTGACAGTGGCAGACCACATCCTGTGGCAAACCCATTCGCACCCGAGGTCCCGCTTTGGAACTCGCATAGGATGGCCCCTACTTTTTGAAGAGAATCAGTGAAGGCACTCCTCGATTGACGATAATTCTGTACCCCGAGGGATGAATGTACTATTGTTTCTCGACCTCAGTGCCAAAGCTGAAGACCTTCCGCTTTGGAGAATCAGTTGAGGCCTCCTCGATTGATGATGATGCCAAACCAGAAATGGTGAACGTATCATCATTTCTCGACCTGAGAGCCCAGGATACTAAACATCCTAGTACCCACACGTGAGAGGGGATGGGAATTTGCAGGTTTGCAGGTAACCGAAACCTTCAACCTACCCTATTTTCTGGATTTCTCATCAACGCTTGATTATTTGGGTTCTTGGTTATCTAAGTGGTTCAGAATTCTGGTTTTCTGGGTTGTGGTTCTCGTTCAGTTAACAGCACAGCACATCCAGCAGTGTGCCTTTACCCCATGTTTGCATGAGCATATAATTTTTCTTGCATTCTGACATGTTTGACATTTTGTAGGGCTTGCATCTTACTCTTGATTCTGGTTTTCTAGGGTTACTTCAGCATGGATGTTCAGAGAAAGAAGACTGTTGCCTATTCGTTCCCAGAACCGACTTTGACACTGATTCACAAACTGATTAATATGGCTGGTTCCGGAGTTCGTACAGAGTTCAGTGGAAGGTATGGAAGACTTCTGAAATTTGTCTATAATATCTCCAAGTATGAGAAGGATGCCATTCACACACTTCTTCAGTTTTACGATCCGTCTCTGCGTTGCTTCACTTTCCCGGACTACATCTTGGCTCCAATGTTGGAGGAGTTCTCATTTATTTTGGGAATCCCCATCAGGCATGATATAGTTTTCTTTTCTGAAGAACACCCCGAAGTAAAAGAAATGACTGTTGCTCTTCATATTAGCGAATCCGTTCTTAACAATAATATTGAAGAAAAACAAGGAGTTAAGGGTTTCTTGTTGAAGTTC